>OX453277.1:12005677-12288177 GCA_949710005.1 Ricordea florida
GATGCCAAAGGCCCGTAGATCCCCGAGAAAATGCAAGTACACAAAGGAAAACGCTGGAGCGGACGTCGTAAACGTAAACTTCTCTTCCTCGATTTACTCCGCTTCGAGTATTTTACGGCGACTTGCGCTCATTTCGGCTTGCTCGCTGGCTTCGTGATCGCGATCGAGTTCATCCAGCAATTGTTCTTGATTGTAATAAGACCCTTTGTCGCTTTCCGCTAATTTAGCGGCCCACTTTTTGTCAAAAGTGTTTTTTGCCTTCTTTGGCCTTCCTTTAGCCGATGAAAAAGGGCAAGATCGCTTGTTCTTCCTCGAAGACATCCGTGCACTGATTATGGCGCGCGAAATCGCGTGTCAAACTCAGCATGTTATTGATGTCACGTGACACCTCCTCGACGATTAATATTCATTTGACAGAACTTGTCAACTCTCAGTTAGGTAATTAATGTGCAAAAAATCTTTATCGCGCAATAACTAGCGACAGATATAATATTTTTTTGTGGAGTTTTTTTTTATTTTAAATATAACCTTAAGATCTATCCAACCGTTTAAAAAAGTAAAATTATGTAAAATGGCAAATTTTCCCTTTCCTGATACCTTAAAACGGTTTGAAAGTATATATATGAATATAACAGCTACATATTGCATGAGCAGTAGCACAAAGATATGAAGGCCCGTTCTGGTCAAAATTGCATGATTAATTTTTCCCTCTTGATGAATTAATTTGATGAGTACCTGCTATTAATATTTTGTTTGTTTGTAATTATTTTTTCCTATGCCTGTAATTATTTTCGTGTTCTTTTTAACTTTTCCATGCGTCACAATTATTTTTTCCTCACCAGGAATTATTTTTTTTATGTGCCGTCTTTATTATTATGCTTCTTTGAAATTATTTTTGTCCTTTACACAGATTATTTTACGGTTGCGGATTAGTTTTTTGTGTGCTATAATAATTTTTTTGGATAATTAATTGATTTTGTCCTACGCAACTCATAATATAATGATAATTTAATTTTTTCCATTCGAGAATTATTTTTTTGTTAGTCATAATTATTTTTTCGTAGTTTTAGCAAATGTCCCATAAGCCTCTGCGGTAATGCATGTAAAACAAACATGGCGGCTCGTACTCGTCGGTCACGCCCAGTGGTGTTACGAGAGAGAAATGAACGTGGGTTCGCGCTTTTCTTACAGAATCTAAAAAGCGTTCCTAATCTGTTTCCTAGTGTTGATGAGTTAGAGACAGACGTTCTGATTCAAACGAAGAGTCGATTAGTGGATGCTTCGGGCACGTTGTCATTTCTGCTGAATGACATGTCGAATGGTCTCACAAGTGCTACTAGTATTCCGTCAAATGCGATTCAAGTTCCTGTGCAGCACCTGAAGAATTCTTTTGAAAAACAAAAGATAATGACAAGTCTACACGGACTCCCCTCGTGAGTTCTGGTAGCGATGCATTTTAGCCTTCAGTCAAATCTTCGTTCTAACGAGCGTATCTTTTAGAGATTTGCCTCTCCTGTATGATATAATGGGAGGCTTTGTATAGATGCTTTTCAGCAACGGCTGGTTTTGTATGACAACCCAGTTTTCCATTCAAATTTTCTTTAGGTCAAGCACTGCTGGGTGATATGTCGTGACAAATGGTAAGACTCTCGTTTGAGTCTTTTTTCTTTGTTGGAGTGCCAACCTTCTGTCTTCGAAGCAGACTCCTGTTAGGGACCTCTCAATGAATTTATTAGGGTATCCTCGTGTTTTGAGGCGTAGTTTGAAGTTTGAGAGGCACTCTTCAAATGTAGTCTGTGAAGAGTTTTTTGAGGAGTCGTGTTGCTTCGCCTTTGATAAAACCTCGTTTTACACCCGGAGGGTGACATGAGGTGAAATGCGTGTATTGGAAGGTTTTTGTCGGCTTGTATTGGGTCCTGATATCTAGGATAGAGTCAGTTTGAAATCTATCCCCTTTATATACTATTGTGTCGAGGAAAGTGATTTCCCTCTCTGATGGTTCAGAGAATACACTGTTGTAACTTTCCACACGTTTATTTGTGTTGCTTACAGGTGTTGACACAATATTCGTAAGTTCCAGGAGCCTTTTCTCCAATTCGGCTAGTTTTACATTGTCGTTGTTTACAATGTTTGACGCCGATTGCGACTCAAAACGACTCTGCCTATTTACATCAGTACGTCTTCTGGACGAAAGTAAAGGCTTAGTCCTTAATTTGTTTCTAAGGCTTTCAAGCCTTCGTTTGTGGAAGCGCGTGAGGGCGTTAACAAATACCTGTTCGGCAGTTTGTTTAATGTCTTTGATTTCCTTCTGGAAAGTACTAGTATCAGGCGCGATGTTGGCCCGAGCAGAGTACTGCAATGATTTCGGACAAGTCCGATTGTTCAAATGTCTTTCCAGTTTAAGGATTGAATCCTCTGTTTTTGCGATTCTTGTCACTATGGAGTGTTGGTCGACATATTTTCGTTTGATCCCTCGTTTTTCTGGATGCTTCTGGTCTAGAGTATTGCATCTTTCATACCTTCCTGTTACAGCATTCCTGCTTGACCTTGCTGAAACTGTTGGGAATCGCCTTCGTAATTGAAATTCCTCCAAAGCAGTACCAGCTCGTGGAGTCGCTACTTGCAGCTCGTTTGAAGACCTTGATGCCGCTGTTGGCCTTTGTTCCACTAGCGAAACAAGCTGTTGGATGTGGCTGATTCCAGTGCTAGCAATGGACTGAATAGAAGCGGGATCGTTGTTGGAATAGTTTGAAGACGCCATGTTTGTTTCAGAAAGCACATGGCAAGAGCTTTGCCGCAGAGGCTTATGGGACATTTGCTAAAACTACGAAAAAATAATTATGACTAACAAAAAAATAATTCTCGAATGGAAAAAAAATTAAATTATCATTATATTATGAGTTGCGTAGGACAAAATCAATTAATTATCCAAAAAAATTATTATAGCACACAAAAAACTAATCCGCAACCGTAAAATAATTTGTGTAAAGGACAAAAATAATTTCAAAAAAGCATAATAATAAAGACGGCACATAAAAAAATTAATTCCTGGTGAGGAAAAAATAATTGTGACGCATGGAAAAGTTAAAAAGAACACGAAAATAATTACAGGCATAGGAAAAAATAATTACAAACAGACAAAATATTAATAGCAGGTACTCATCAAATTAATTCATCAAGAGGGAAAAATTAATCATGCAATTTTGACCAGAACGGGCCTTCATACAAAGACATTCAATGAAATATTTTTAAAGTTATTGTAGGTTATCTTCTTGCAAAGGCAGATGAATGAAGCACTCAGTTTCTAGCTACATGTTGTACTGTAGCACAGGGCAAAATTTAGTTTTTTAAAGTTATTATTATCTTTTTGCAAAGACAATCGAATGAACACTGAGTTAGTTATAGCCTATTACACCACTTTAGAAGAAAACCAATTAATTATCTTTCTAATTAAATCAGTTTTCTGTGAACATGCAAACAAAAAAAGAAAAAATATAACAGCTACGTATTGTAAAAGCAATAGCACAAAGAGATCTAATTAGTTTTTGAAGTTATTGTTATCTTCATGCAAACACAGTTGAATGGGACACTTAGTTTCTCTGTTACATATATCCTGCTACATCATTGTTACTCAACAAATAATAATGATCGTTCTGATTAACACAATTTTCTAGCCACTATGTAAACAAAAATTATATATAATAGCCATATTTTGCATAGGCAGTAGTTCCGTTTTGATAGTTATACAATATTTTTACCAATTTTTCAATTAAATAACACTCGATATAGTAATATTGTCACTAAACTATATCCCATAATAAACTTATTTGTAAACAACTGCGACTTCATCGATTTTTCATACTCTGTTCATTCCAAACTCCTATTTCCTTTTCCGCCTTGCCTTTTCTAGCTTGGATTTCAGACAATTCAGACTTCGATTCATTTTCCCCCTGAGAGAGTAAAAACAACTCAAAGTACTCGTCTCAATTTCAGACTACACCTTCTCTGATCTGAGTTAAAAGACTATTACAACATAACAACAGTCAACACATATGATATAGACTATGATAATTTGCAAATAAAAATAATGCAGTGACTTTGCATCACGGGAGCAGTTGTAGTGTCAACTATTACTAGTAAGTATGGCTACTCACTTTGCCGAGGTTAGCGAAGAAGATGTAACTATCCTTGTCAAAGAGGGAGTACCCCATAAAAACCAAGGAGGCGACTTCGTATGCGGTTTCGTTTTTTAGGTTTTCATTTTTTTTCAAAATGAACGGTTTGACGGCCACGAGGTTAGGCAGATCGGAAAAACACTGTGAATTTTCTGACAGTTTTTAGCCAATGTTCGTTCCAAAATATTGAAGTTTGTGAGAGGCTGTACACATACACAGAAACATTGTTAAATTAACAATTAGACTTCGAGTTCGAGTTTTTAATGAATCAATAGTCTACGACGCGCGCAGAACAGAATTGGCTGTTTAACTCATGAGAACGAGGACGATTGGTCTAATTGTCTTAGCAGAAACAAACCAGCGTACTATTTTTGATTTCATACCAATATATTCTCAATTTTTCAGCTTGTTAAATAGAATCTTTTGTTACAAGCGCAGGCGTTTTCGCTACTCGTTATCTATCCCAGAATAGATAGGGGGTGCGATAGCTAATCAGATTACCTGATTCATGATAGTAAGCGAGTTGGTTTTTATCAACATTTATCATCAGGGAGATACCAACTTGTGCGAATAAATAGAACTTTGTCGACCAAACTACCTGTTAGCTCTGGCGTTCCACAAGAAAGCATCCTTGGCCCATTACTCTTAAACATCTATGTTAATGACCTCCCTTCAGTGCCAGAAAATTGTTCATCGCAGTGTTAGGTCGACGATACCAAACTGCTCACGTCATTTCAACTCCACGATCAGCACGAACCGATAGCAAAGATGAATAGGGACTTGTTAAGTATTCAGAATTGGTGCTTTGATAATCAGCTTTTGCTCAACCCAGATAAAACAAAACTAGTGATATTCGGCAGCCGGCAAATGACTGCTAAGGTTAGCGACTTTAGGCTATTTCTATTGGGGAAGGAAGTCAAGCCCGTTAAGGCTGCAAGAGACCTTGGCGTCACACTGGACTCCAATTTAACATTTAATGAGCATATTGTCTCCACTGTATCCTCATGCATGTCAGATTAGGCCAAATTAACCGCGTTAAGCATATTTTTGACAAAGTAACGCACCTTAATTATTATTATTATTATAAATGTATGCCCTCGTGTTTAGTAAATTATTCTATTGCTCTTCTGTCTGGAGCAATACTACCCAAGCTAATCTGGACAATCTCCAAGCAGTACAGAATTTCCGCATTTTGTGCGGCGTTAAAAAATTCGATCACCATGATAACTCCTTTGTTAAAAGACTTACCCTGGCTACCATTTAGGAAACAACAATAGTTTTCGGTTTGCTGGCCTGGTTTTTAAGTTCATGACGAGATGTGCTCCGGAGTATTTGACATCTAAGTTCGTGAGAAGATCCGCCGTCTCGACAAGGAATACCAGAAACTCTGAACTTTTGAACATACCAGTCTTCCGCACTGCTAGCGGCCAAAGGACCTTTCAATATAGAGCGGCCTCTCTGTGGAATGCGGAGTTGCAGCCTGCGCTCAAACTTAGCCTATCGGTGATGGAATTCAACCGCCTCGTCAGGCAAAAGCTTCTTAATGACTGTTTTATTTAATTTTATTAGCCTTTACCTTCCTTTTATCATTGTCATGTACTTATTTTTTTTCTTCTTTAATTTTGTAAAGTGTAAAATTGCCTCTGAAAAGCCCCGTGGGAACGAGCCAATAAAGTATGTATGTAACTCCTTACGAACCTAGCGCGTGGACCATTTTGAGGAATATTGTATGTTGTCCAGTAAAGCCCGAGCAAGTGAGGGTAGTAAGTAGTTTATTATATGGCAGTTGGGCTATGATATTTTTACTTGGAAAATGTGTTTGCCGGCTTACGGCAGCAGAAAAACGATCTTTATGGCAAAATCGCGACCAAAAATGAACCAATCAGAACGCTCGGATTTTCCTCATCTATCTCGCTATGTAATAATTTCCCTTTTTCCACAGGTCCATCAGCTCGATGACAGGAAACAGCTGGCTGTACTACGACTATGCCACCTTTCGGATATACTCAAGGAATGCTGTTGATGGCACCCCGATACAGTATGCTGACCTCGTCGGCCTCAAGTACCCGTATACTGGAAACTCTTATTGGCTGTCCTACTATAGCAGCTACTTCTATGCCAAGAGTTGCAGTGCCACTTCAAAAAGTTCTTGTGCTCGTCAAAATTATCCAACCGGCTTTAGGATATATAAAAAGCTGTAATTCCCTACGGGGTGAGGAAACTAACGGCTTACCATTTATGCAGAAGCTTGGCAAAATATGGGGTAGGGTAGAAAGCTGAGGGACACCATTTTAATCTAAAAGCGGCCAAGGCCGAAAATATCACCTAACGGAAAAGCAAGTTGTTTTTCATTAAAGATGACTGCGTACAGTAACATTGTGCCTGTCTTTTTGCGTTTTCAGTATAAATGCTAGTGTGCGCACAGATGTCTCTAAAATAAAGCCGCAAAGTTTGAATTCCCTCAAGGCCTCAACTATCTCTGGTGCCAGATCCATGCACATTATTTCTCGGCTATTATTCTGTGTATTTATAATACATATGGACGCTCTGAGCAATGAGCTCCCGTCAATGGTGGAGAGAGAAGCGAGGCGCGCTCGCTGGTCTTCAGGGCCATACTATGAGACATGGACCCAGAATTCGCTTTAAAGCTCGAAACAAGAGAACTTTGCATAGAGCCTTATACTAACAGTAAACTCTCGATGGTTTCTCCTTAAAGGTAAAACAATACAGTACAGAAAACATTAGCCTGCAGGGGTACAGTGATGTGTGAAAACACGCTAGAAACTCGATTGCGTTAGCCCGCCTTGTCAAAAACAAAGCAAGGACAATTAACAGTCTCTCTTCAATTATTCACAAATAAACACCTAAGCCTGAATCTTTTTAATCATCCAAAAGAAGATATGAAAACCTGCCCCTTTTTAATCATTTTAATAACTACCTTTAACTGCGTCTGTTCAATTTAAAAACTACTCTTAAAAACGGTCCAAATGAACTATCTAATAAAAACGACAAAAACTGCTGTTTTTAACCATCCAAATATTTTTATCAAACCCTGGCCCTCTGACCCGCAATAACTATCAGTAAGTGATCGTTTTTAATTTTCGAAAAATTCTTCTAAAACTCATTAATAATGCACGAGGAAAGACAAAGGAATTCAGGCATCGTGACGTTTTGGATATCTGATGAAGCACGGTGCGTTTTTGCATCGTTAATAGAGAGCTTAAGCAAGAACGACGACGACACGGAGGACGGCACTTTCGAAAAAATGAATTTGTTTTTTTCCTGTACCAATGGTGGCAGGCTTGTTTTATTTTCTTTCCATAACTTTTCAAACCGCCGATCTTTCCAACTTAACCTGTTCACACTTCATTACAAATTCTTCTTGGCAATTTTGTTGTTGTGCAGTCGCGTCTTCCAAGAAAACCTGAAAGATGTTTATTTCACGTTTTTGTTTTGCAGAGGACGGTAAACAAATCTACAAGACTGTATTTTGCACGTGCAGTTTCATTGTTTCGTTCATCAACGCTATTATTTGATGCCGTTGTAGTCGACGTCGTCGTCGTGTTTTGCTAAAGGTCCCTTATTTCTCGTAAATTCCCCAATGAACTTTTCAAAACTAACCAGGGGCAATTTTCGTTGAAGAAAAAAACAGGCCGTTCTCCGACACTTCTCACAAGATGGCTGTATCTCGATCTCGTTCAGGGCCATCTTGTCCGAACAAGCTTCGACAACAACGAATATACAGAGTGCACTAATTAATGTTAACACTAATGTGAAAAGCAGTATTGTAAGCTTTTCTGTAAGTAGTGTTACCGGATACCACGACAGCTTTATATTTGTAATGCGTGTTAGTCTACAAACTGTAAGGCAAAGTGATGCATCGTAAATGTAAATCAAATAAAGGAGAGAAAGACGAGAATCAGTTTTGAAATATTCCCAAATTTTTGGCGAGAAAAATGTTTGATGCGGCCACCAAACGAACGACGCGATGATCAAAGAGTAAATTTTAAGGACCGGCAAAGTTTGATGCCACATTAGTTGAGTAACTGAATCTAACTTGGCAAGTTAAAATTTACTAACCGACGTTTCTACACTCCTGTGCGATGTCTTCTTCAGGGGTGGTGAGGGTAAGGCCGTGTAGCCCTATTTGTACCCGTCATGTTGAATGGCGTAGCTCAATTACAAGGTGTTCATACACCTCTGATAATGAGTACTCTTATGATACACCTAATTTAAAAATGGCCTCCATTCAAATATTCTTTTGTTTTTATTCTAATTATTTCTTGATGGCTCGTTCTTAAGCTAAAATTCAAAAGAATATTTTACCTTGAACGAGGCATCAAGGTCTGATTTAGATAAAAACAAAAGAATATCTAAGAGGCGGCCATTTTGGAATAAGGCGTATATAGCTGGTTCCGCGAGGGAAGAAGATGAGGCAAATGCCGAGTTCTGATTGGCTATCTGAGCAGGCAAGATGGTGTCTTGGTTGCTCGTGATTTCAGGTGTTTTCCCGTAAAAGAAAACAGTACAAAATGATCATGCAATGGACTTCTGACTACATCCTTTATTGACAGAGCTTGTTCGGTCAAGATGACTGGATATTGATCTCGTTCTTTTTTTCGTTTTTATTGACCTCGACAACGTGGTCCGTCGATAAAAAAGCAAAAAAGAAAAACTCGGCCAGTATGCAGCTATCTTGACCTCACGCTTGGTCAATAACGCATATTTAACCATCACGGTTTAATGGAACACAAAGATGGCGTAGCATCAAACTATATCTGATCCTACACCCAGTTTTAATGTGAATATATCTCTTAAGTTTAAGGATTTTATATGCTGCCTCAAATATTTTGTAAATCACACGCTGGCGAGAGGTTGGGTGATTAAATTGTCCAGATAATTAGTTTAATAATTTCTTTATCAGTCCATGCCACTGCTGTTCTGTCCATTTTGCTGAGGAGTCCCCGGCAATGTAAACTCCATTCACAAAGAAAGTCGGAGTACCTAACACACCCCCTAAAAGCAAAACAAGCAATTTTAAGAAGTATCAAGGCTTGGAATTCACCCCACAAGACACTTAGCACCAAGGATACAAATATGCTTTTAACGTATGAAATAATAAAGAGGGCATTTAATATGATTCGAGTGCTCAAAATATCTCACGAGTGAGCGCACCGAACGAGTGAACTATTTTTCAGTACGAGAAGAGAAACTTTCTTATTTCTAATCGTCGATGTAATTTTCTTTTTTAAATAACATTTCGTGGTATACCGAGTACCGAATGGTAGCAAATCGATAAAAACGAACTTGTAGTATCTATATTTACACATGTATGATATCATTTTGATCGACTTGCTCTCACTGGGTATACCGTTGGATTCTATATAATAAACGTATGTTTTAAGTGGTAAAAAACTGAGATATTTGTCAAACACGAGAACGATTACAGACCGAATTGGGTGACACTTAGTGCACTTAAAATATCTGAAAAAAAAGCATTTACTCAAAAATTCGTCCCTTGTGGAAACTCACTTTTGGTGTAATGATTTCTTGCCATAGTCAGTGTAATCAATATTGTGATTGGTAGATTTGGGAAGACTGAGTGCCCTTAATATGATTGGCTGATGCAATTATTCAATTACAGCCAACTGTCCGATTACTTGCTCTACTGAAAAATTGAAGAAAACTAAAGTAGTTAATGCAACAATCAAATTGAGGAAATAATAATAATAACATAGTTTTTGAAGGGCCAATGTATTTAGAACCGCTGTTAAATTTTTCGTAATTGGGAGCACTCCAAGTTTAACTTTGAGGATCTTTCATTTATTAAATACCTTTTTTCAGCAGTGCACATATATGAAATTTTCATATATATACATTCATTTCATCATCTCCTACGGGTAAAGTGATGGGGGGGGGGGGGGGGATGGGGGAAAAACCAAAAAAAAATTCATGCAATGGAAAATGCCAAGAAAAAAAATTCATGAAAAGAAGAAGGTAAAAAAAAATTCATGCACTAGGAAGGCCCAATTGTGACTTTTTCACACGCAGTAAAAAAAAATTCGTGCAGAGGGGTTCACCTGAAAAAAAAATTCCTGCACAAGCAGTGTGCGAAAAAAAATTCGTGCAAGCTGAAAATTCCCCACCCCCCCCCCCCCCATCACGTTTGTAATGGTCCGTCCCTTACATAACTGATGATCTTTCATTTATTAAATAACTCTCTACCGCAGTGCACATTTATGAAATTGTCATATATGTACATTCATTTTACGTCTAGGTATTCAAATAGTTTCGAGTGCAATTTGGAACAAATGAGCACAGGTAAATTTTTTAAAAACAGCACAAATAGCATAAGCCTATAGGGCAAGTGCATTTTGTTGGCTCTGTAAAATTTACGAGTGCTTAATTAAACAAAATTGCACCCAAAATCATTTCATTACTTGTTTATAACATACATGCAAAAATTGAATTTTAAAATTTCCGCACTCAATTTCAATTTTCTGCACTGTTTGGTATTAACTTACGTGCATGTTCTTAGCCAATCAGCGCTTCAAAAGTTTTGTATGTACATTATCAAGAGAGAAACGAATATTGCAAATAGAACATTGGCTTCTGTGAGAATCCCAATTAGCCTGAGGCGGACCAGTTGGTTATTTACAAGCGTGGTCAAGGATTTGAAACTCGAGATGACTATGTTACAAATCAAGGTAGTGATCAGGAAGGGAGTTGAACCTGGGATGACCAGAACGGCGTCCTACTGAACCACTCGGCCACACTCCGAATTGTAATGGAAAGAACTATAACAGAAAATAACAATGTTGGCCTCACTTGAACAAGCGTATTTCCAAGCCACTCGCGCCTGCCACTCAAGCTCTTTATCATCATTCAGGCCTGTTTTCATCACACTGGGGGAAATGGTGGTGCTGTTTGCCAAGTCCTGCATGATTCTAGTTAACCAAATCCATATTAGTTAAAGGCTTTTTGTTACGAATATACATTAAATTGTTTAAAAGAAACGCACAAACATTTTTATCAATGCAAATAGAGATCTCAGCTGCAGATAGCAAAGTTTTGAAGCACACAGGGACGTTAGCCGCCTATCCTTCAGTCAGGTATAAGACTGATCATGGTCTTGCTGGCATTAAAACCGTGTCGAATTCTGGACTGGTCCGGAGATGGCGCATTACTAGACAATCACTGTAGCAATATCCAAGCAACGAAGAACTGCGTGGTACAAAGCGTTCCTGTTTCCTTCGCTGGGTTTCGAAGTGGAACAATCTACCGGTCATATTCAGAATTCTTCTTCCGGTGATTTTTGTAAACCCCTTTTAAAAGTCCTCGCTTTTGCGAGATTTAGGCAAAAATCATTTAATCCATAAAAGCAACCACTCGGACTTAATGCTGTAACTGCAGACCATTCCCTGTGCACATATATCCAATGTAGGAGTTTCGGTGCAGTATCGTTTCAGATTTAAACGATTGGATTTAAAAAACGCAACGGTGCTGAAATGCGGTAAAATAAACGAAGACAGCACACAAACTATTTTTTCATAGATCTTGGCTGTGGACGTCCAGAATATAATAATTTTCGAAATGTTACGGCACTTTTTTTGTCCGATGTATGTCTTTCTCTAATATGTCTTACGGGTTTTAACTGGTGGTCTGGTAGAAAAACCCAGCAGCGGTTTGGACAAGGGCTCGCTGACCCTCTCGCGGGTTAATCAGATCCCTTAAAAAAATTGAATATTCTCCAAGGATTCGCAGTGAACTTATAACTGTCGCCACGTTGAACATTGGCTCACCATGGTGCTCTCTGCAGCATTAGCAGGACTCGTTCCAACTTCTTTCCTAGGGTCTTATCGGTGCTGAGATCCAAGATGGCCGCAGTAGTTGACTTCAACACTGAGAAGTCGTTGGGAAAGAGGTTGGTAACGAGGGAAATAACGCACTCCAAGCCAAGGAGATTTCTTTTAATCTTTATTGGAAAAGATTCTGAAATAAAAGGGGTTTTGCTACGCTAGATGCTAATAAACAAGGGAATGTAAATAATGAAGGAATTCTTAAAACAAACGAGAAATCATCGTACAAGTTGAAACAAATAAAAAGAAAATATTGTACCTGATAAGTGGATCTCCTAAGCTTGAAAATTAATTTATTGTTCGACGTGAATTGACTAATGACCGACGCTAGAGCAACTGAACTATCAACTGAGCTATCAACTGAGCTATCAACTGAACTTTGAAACCTAAACCTAACACTGATGCATTCCGGGAAATGTTTAATATTTATTGTTCGGACCAGAGGTCAACCTCGTTTCCAGGGCCCGCGTTCTCTTGACTGCCGGTCCCAACCGCTGATCAAGGAGACGCGGGCTCCGGGAACGAGGTTTATTCAAAACCGATTCCCTTCGGTAGTGCTCAGAAATTTTGGAAATTATACTTCTGACCATCGCAATTGTGCTACTTGGTTTTTTAGGCAAAGTAAACACAGAGCAGGGTAAATAAAGACGAACTATGGGAGAAAATCTTTTCTAGTGAGTACAGGTTCACTTTCAATAAATATCCAACAAGTCGCTCGACATCAGCAACGGCGTCAAGCAGAGGTGCGTGCTAGCCCCGGTCCTCTTCAACCTGTTCTTTACCTGCGTACTTAACCATGCCGTCAGGGACCTGGACCTTGGGGTGTACCTGCGATACAGACTCGACGGATTCATGTTCGACCTCCGTCGACTAAGCGCCAAGACGAAGACCGTGGAGAAGACCATCCTAGAAGCGCTGTTTGCCGATGACTGTGTCCCCATGGGCCACCAGGAGTCTGACCGCCAGCTCATTGTGAACAAGTTTTCTGAAGCCTCCCGTCTCTTTGGCCTCACCATCAGCCCCGGCAAGAGGTACTGTTTCAGCCAGCGATTGCATACACCTCCCAATCCACCTCAATCTCCATCGAGGGAACTCAGTTGAAGATCGTGGCTGATTTCAAATATCAGCACCATCAGCAACGACGGCAGCCTGAACAAAGAGACCAGGATCTATAAAGCCAGCCAAGCAATTGGTCGCCTCCGAGCCCGTATCCTGAACCAGCACAACAATAAATTCTGCACAAGGCTTAGGGTATACAGGACCGTGGTCCTCACCTGCCTCCTCTACGGATGTGAGTCGCGGACACTGTACAGACGACACCTTAAACAGCTGGAGCTTTCCACATGAGAAGCCTTAGGATCATTCTGAACATTCGATGGCAGGATCGGCCGTTTACAAATCTTGAAGTCCTTAACCGAGCCGAGTCGATCAGCATCGAAGCAATGATCTTGAAAAACCAGCTTCGATGGGTGGGACAGGTCGTTCGAATGGATGACCACCAGCTTCTCAAAAAGCTGATGTTTGGTCACAGTGTGTATAAGCAACCGAAACCAAGGCAGGCCTCGCAAACGCTTCAAGGACTTTGTGAAGGGCAACCTTACACACGCTGAAATCGCCCCTAAGCAACTGGAGAAAGAAGCATTGGACAGACCAAACTGGCGCACTTTAACACGGCATGCGCAAGCCCAGATCAACTTCGAAGAGAGAAGACGGGAAGACATTACCGACGCAAGAACAATATGAAACCTGGCCTCGACAGCGGAGCCGATCGATCATGGACAGTTCCCCTCCCCACCATCTCCAAGCCAACAACAGACGAAGGTACGAGAAAAGGTCATCGTCGGACCGACGGACACCCAAGATATCATCTCCAGTTATTCTTCAGAACCAGCAAAATGCTCTCATCTTTACTTATGACGTCATTCAATATTCGCCAAGTAACCATCCTAAGGGTGAGCCTAATTATTACACTCGCCTGTAAGAGGTCCGCGAGAGCAAGGTCCTGCATTTAATTTGGTCACAAAGAAATTCTTATTTTATAAATCAGCGGTACCTCTTCCACTATAATTTCGTTTGGTCGATCTCAAAAGACGCTCCCGAAAGATCTTAGAGCTCACTCAGCTCACTCCCGAGCCGTACACAAGAAGCTGAGACCAAGAACACGGTACCGATTAAACCACCACAGGCTGCTGCGGTCCAACAGTTTTTCAATTTTTTAGAGAAAAAGGAAAGCGAAGTGCATTCAAAACGAAATTTCGTCACTTTTTCTTTGCGCAAAAGCCGAAGAAGGCAAATTATACCTGTAGTGCTAAATTCGGACATAATTTAATTGAAAAAGAGTATCTAACATGTAGTTGTTGTTGACCGCAAGCCGAGGTAACGTGGGCTCTGGGAATGGGATTGAAACAAGGTTGGATTTGCACCAAAAAAATATCCTAGGTATTGTTTTGGGACGTAACAGAAAACTGTTTTGACCTTTACAATATCGTCTCTATATAATGACAATACTCACTCTAACACGTCAACTTTGCACTTTTTTGTAGTATTGGAGATGTATTCTTGATTCTCAAATACCGTGTCCACCCAGGGAAAAAGAAGAGAAGAGTTGTAATCAGCCACTACGAAAGCGCTCTGAAATAAATAACAAAAAGAAAAAAAACAGTTAAGATTTTCAATTTGCTTTTATTAAGGCCGTGGTATCAACAGGAGCCCATCACAATCAAACGATAACCAAAATCAGGTCTCCGGCCAGGCCAACTCTGGGACCTTAAGTTGCCTAAAGTCGCCATGTTTTTTTTTCTGTCAATTTTGCTAAATTCGCCTTAAGCTGCGCCCTCGTCAACTATCACGCGATAGAAATCTCGAGCTCATAATCTGTAATAGAAACACTGATTCTAAACAATCAGCGAGTGTATTTTCTTAGGACTGTTTTCCAAAAATCTATAGAACGGGAAATAGTGAATAAAAATTTGCATCGATTTATAATACAAAGTAGAATAAGTAACTAATTTGCGTACTTCTTTGCTATACTAAACCCACAGTAAAGCTAAAGTAAACACCAAATAAAATATCATATACCTTAAAAACTAATTCCTAACAATAAAAGCAATATAATCTGGAAAATTATTTATTACTAATAATTAAGATATTCTGCTGATCACATTGGCTGATGTAGGAAGGTGCTAACCTATTGAGTGCCCTATAGGTAGTTAATGGTAATTTTATGATACGATCACTGGAAGCCAGTACATTTGTTCTGCAATATGTGTAATGAGGTTTTGCTTCCTTCGTCATGTTAACCTATTGATAATACCGTAAACTGGTGTGTCACATTCTGTTGTATATCATTACTTCTGATTATGAACTCTTGATTTAGTTTACCTTCAAGAAAATGAAGGCGTTGTTGAAGTATGGGAGAGCAAAAAAATTGACGGTCAAACGGAGTTTATCTGATGAATATGACTCGACGAGCCTCTTGACCAGCGGCCACGCATGTCTGGAAACTGGGCATGTCAGGTCAAGGAAGACTTCTAGATTGAGTTGAGCCCTGGTCGTGGTGTCCTTGTAAACAAATCCCGTGAGACGTTTGGGGATTTGAAAAGGGAGTTTCGGAAGTGTAACATTCTCTGTTGTATGTGCAACAATAAACATTTGTTAGGTTTACTATCCAATCCACGAAGTCAAAATGAAAACGAGATGATAAAGAAACTGGACAATTGCCGAGCAAATAAGCGAGCGCATGAAAGAGACAAACAAAATTAAGACTAAGAAAAAAATGGAACGAAGTTGGTGATCGTGGCTCACCCCACCAGCCCATATTCGCTCCACGCCACCCCGGTTAGTTTCCTCGTGGATGACGTGTCATCCCAGGAGGTTTGAGAGGGACCAAAATTTCACTCCATCGATCACTCACTCACTCAATTGACTTATGCATTGAGCCTGGATTAAACAAAATTTAAACTTAACATATCCCCTAATAAGTATTGGTTTACCCCTGTCGATCCCATTGTGTTGTATACCGTTTTAGGCGTACATTTCCCCAATCTACATGGAATGAAAATAACGGCTATTATTATATAGACACGAGTGTTATACTGGAAAATATACCACTCGTAAAATTCATAAAAACTACATCCGGGACCCGAGTGGTTTATTTTCCATAATCTCACACGTGAGTTTATCGATGACGTAATTTCGGTAATTTCCCTCCGAAATTCTTTTTGTCTATATAATAAAAAGAACATTACACGGCGGCTTGAAGATATGAATTTTATTTTCTCGTGGCAAAAACAATATTTTACTCACTCGCTGCGCTCGTTCGTAAAATATTGTTTTGCCACTCGAAAATAAAATTCATAACTTTGCGCCACAGTGTAATATCCTCTATGTATCGGCGCGGCTCAATGTAAATTTTTAGCATGTTTCTTCGTTCCATCCCTCATCAATGAACACATTAAGAGTTCAGGTATGAATCAGAAATATGGCACACACTCGATTGCTCAGTAATGTTCCTCAAGCGACGATGACAATAGATCAAGGGTTGATTACGTCAAGTAAGAGGTAGGACCATTACCACTACTGTTGCTTATGTCAAAATTGCTAATGGCTTCTTTGAGCTTTTCTGTTACGTCCCATGCAGCCCGTATATGGGAATAAACCCCTCTGCCTAAGTTCCGCTCCATCCAACTTCGGTTCAGGGCGGCGGGAGAGTTTTAAAGAAAACTGGAACGTATAAGAAAAATTAGGTGGGTTCGGAGAGGAATAAGAGTGAAAAAGGAATCTTGCTTCCGTTTGGGTTTTTACTCTAATTCGATCCTCTCGTTGCCAAAAGGACAGTAAAAACAGGCAGTGATAATACCACTGTTTTATCCTACCTGAATGATGCTCCACGGTGTCTTTAATCTTTTCCGCTTGAGTTGTAAAATGCAACTGGGCGAAAGCACTCACTCCGAAAGTTGTCATTGCAGACACTTCTACTGTGAAGCTTTCAGCGGGTTTTAGCTCTTTTAACAGCAATTCAAATCCATTTGCCCTCACCATAAATGGCATCCCAGAATTGTCACTCTGCAGTAGCCTCACCCCATAACCGACTATGATGCCATTGGGTCTACTTGGTTTCCTCCATCGTATGATCACTGACGTGCCGTTGATGTGCTCAACATGGACGTCTTCTGGTGGCTCAGGGACTGGTAACAAAAGTAGACGAGGTATGAATGTGCTCAGGCCATGTGTTTCAAATTCCCACCGACTAAGCCCTGTATTTACCAGATTGCATTAGGGTCATAAGAAGGCACGTAATATATCTGTTAAATGAAAGTACACCAGGAGCGTTCATGTGTGTTGTGTGGTGGCCCCAGCATAGTAGCGAATGCAGATATTTTACGAACTATTTTGTTTGGCTTACACGACGTTTGTGGCCACATTATGGCACGATCTGATTTATTTATTTTTCTATTTATTTGTCCACGAGAGTCAAGCGCCTGTCACGTGGTCTAGTAAGCCAAACATGTACACATTGCGGACCTATCTTTTTTGGCGAACCGTACCACCAGGCAAGAAGGTATAGAAAACTTGTGGAGAATGCCGAACATCTCGCTAGAACTCACCTAAGAAAAGGTTGCAACCTTAATAAGAATGCTTTCTCTACTGGTGCGATTGGCCGGTGAAAGAAACAGAAAATAAAAACAGCACGAGAAACGCTCCTGAGAATATTGATTGTAAACAGCTTTCTAGTACCCCATAAGAAAAGCCAAATATCTTCAAAACAGGGTAAGAGGACAATATCAATACATAGCGGTGGTCCGTCAAGGAGGTACACATTCACAATATTTCTTATTTCTGAAGGAGGATAGCAAAGGAAAACAACCAATTTAAAACTGATCTTTGGCGAGTCAAGTAGCCGACAAAAGTATAGTTTAATGCCAAAAAGTCACACTTACAATCGTTTAACTCTCACTTTCACAAAAATACTATTAGACAAACAACAACCATACCACGATCGTTTTGGTTGGCACTGAGATTCCAGAGCTCGAGTCCAGGTAACTACTTGGTGTAGTCACGGTTACTATTTGGTGTAGGCATTCACACTGTTAGAACACTAAAGTAAGCATGGGATTATTCAGGACACTGAAGTACGGCTAGGATGAGAACGGCTAGAGTACAGCTGAGGTTAAAGTAAAGTTTGGCGGTTATATTTATAACGCAGACCACTCTATTAACGGGTGAACCTCTCAAACCACAGCCTACACCAAGTAGTTACCAGTCACGGTAACTACGGTAACTACTTACACCAAGTAGTTACCCGAGTCCATGACCTTGGTGCTGACCAAAGTAGTGGCGGGTTCACAGCACGCTCCAGTTTTGTAGTTAGTTCACTGCACTTCACTGCCCTACCTTTAGTGCAGTGCCCAGTGCGCTAATGAACTGGCACCTCAACTTGTATGCCGTATGTTATTCACGTGAATGTTTTTACTATATAAACCTACGTAAATTAATCATTAAATAGTTTTATTTCGTCCTTTTCTGTAAACCGCTTCCTTTCTTGAGTAACCGTGTACACTACCCACTACGCCGTCAGTGTTAAGTGTTAAGGAGTGAGTGAACGAGTGTCCGTAAACAAATAGGTCCGCGGTGTTAACAATAATTCACTAATTAATCTTAAAGAAGAAATCTTAAATTCCAATGAATGAGCCTCGGATTAATTGTGGTCCCTCATGTTCTCTTGCTGTGGTTAAGTAAATATTGCACAAAATTAACTCGGGTTTCTTATGTATTGACATGTATATGAGTTTCATGTGCTTTTATGCAATCCTGCGCCTTAGAATTTCATTGTTTGTTCTGTTAGACCCCGTATACAACCAGAGAAAACTTCCCTCCGCCAAAACACAAACAAAAACAGCAGACATGGTAAAGATAACATAATTCAAGCTATGCAGTATTTAACAATTATTCTCAGAAATCGAGATAAATATTCCTAAAGCCACTTTTTACCGAGGTTGAAGAGAATAATTATTTTAGTATATAGCAATTCAGCAACATCAGTAGGGAGCCTCGGCAAACATAACAACTCCGCCGTGGATAACACAACGGATAAAAAAAATTAATTGTTGAAGCGTAATTCGTACGAGAAAGAAACTTACCAGACTTTATTTTGCACATGCAGTCTTATTGCGTCGTTCATTCGCGCTATTGTTTGGTTCTGCCCTGGTAAACGTTTCATCGTGGTAGTGTTTTGCTTAATTTCCGGCCTGGTAAAACCTCTTCGAAAAAGCTGAAAAGCGTGAATCGTGGCAGAGGGATTACCCAGAAGCCCCTACAATTCATATGTTCTACATTCAAGGCTTTTACAAGTTATTTGACATCGGAGTTCCCATATAAACACTGTTATTTCGGAAGCGTTTGCCTACCCGCCAAGATGGCATCCAAAGGTGATGGACAAAACGATGACCCCCAGTCCATGGACTACCCCGATGGACTACCCAAATGGACTGCCCTAAAATGGACTACCCTAAAATGGACTACCCCTAGAAAATACTATTTCGAATGAGTTCTATTCAAGGAACTGCCATTTATATACTTACACTGCACGAACCTTGTTTATTTTTCGTCTAATCCAGCTGCCATCTTGGATATTATGAACAACCGCCGAAAGCAAAGAGCGTAGACTCATGCCGCGTTTCCTCTTCTTTTCCCGCACACCATGGATTCTGGTAAGACTTTCAGTATCAAAATCTGTGTCCATCTTAAATTAGAGTAATAACTGGAGAATTCTGAATTTCTGTATCTTTGAATATTAATCCTCAGATGAAGACTGGCATGATTTTTGTCAAGTGACGTACGAGGAAAATGCGAGGTATTACATTTTCCTGGAATATCCCCCATGCTGCATTCCATTATATAATTATCCAATTTGCAAGGTCCAGTTCTCCTTGTACATGTACTTTGCAGACATAACTTAAAGTTTCTTATCTAATAGTTATATCATTTTTCCTGTCTTTTGCAGGAGTATAGATGTTGTGGAAATAATCAGTGATTCTAGGGATGATGATTGCCAGTTTGAGGGAGATCAGGTTAGGCATCAGCCCTGTGTTATAACTAAATAACAATTAACGCATAGGTAATTGCTATGCAAACCCAGTGATTACATCAAAATTGAGAACAATTTTTATTGTTACAACTGACCTATAAAATATATTTTTCATTACACAAACAAGGTGCTGTGATCTGCCTTGGTAGGGCTTTGTTCTATGTAACCACAAATGTTTGGTAGTTGTGTTTGCCTTGGGCCTTGTAACGAAAATTAAGATTATACCTGAGATTGATATAACCCCTTAATTGCATGTACTTCTGCATCTGGAGATTAGTTTTTGAAGGCTTATCACAATAATGACTAGCATGCACTTTTAAGATTATCCCATGGAAAATAATTCAGTCATCAAGACTTTGCAAAAATATTTTGATTAGCACATATGAAAAAAGGAAACTATTCTAAGTATTTTTTTCTGACAGATTGATGTGTCTCACTCGCCAAGAAAGTTGAGATGTGAGGATGTAGTACCATTTAAAGGCAATTCAGAATGCAAAAGTTTCAAGTTGGAAAGTCTGGAAAACCCCTTCGAAGTTCTGCTAATTATGAACTGCAAGAATGACAACAAAGAGCTCATCAGCAGCAGTATACCACATGCCATTCAGGAAAATGCAACATTTCCCATAGACCTTGACAAGCTTCCAAACCGGAAGCATGGGTTTTCAGATGACAACGGGCTGTGGACAATGAAGGGAAGCAGAAATCGTATAGTGTTGAAAAGGATGCAAATGGTCAAGTGATTTCTCTCAGCAAAAGTCAGGATGCTGGCATTATTGTTCGCAGGCGACTCTATGTATGTAATTTATGTCCAGAATTCCATAAAACTATTATATCCATTGAGTATGGAATGGACATAGCTAGATGGTATCCGATTGTTCTCCTCCATTATTACTTTGATGGTGAACCCCAAAAATTCACTGTTACCCCACATGGAAACCGCAAGGCCAATTCAAGACAGGCATGCGTCAGGACAAAAGAAAGTACCAAAGAAAAGTTGGCCAAGAATGTTGCAGATGTTAAGTTGAACACCAAGAGGGTATTGTTCAAAACAGTCAAGGAACTTGGAGGAGTTAGTGGGGCTGCCAGCACAAGTTCCCTACCTAGAAATTACACTCAGGTTAAAAACATTAAGCAAAAGTTAGGCCTCACACCTGGCTCATCAACAAAAGGTGCTAATGACCCTTTGCTACCAGTGCTAGAACTTCAGAAAAGTACCTTTCCAGGTTTCATAAGGGAAGTTGTCTGCAATGATCTACCATAATGCTATATACAGATAGCCAACTGGATAACATTATCAAGTTCTGTTGCCACAAAGAAGCCGGTCTGGTTTCTGAACTTAGGTTAGACATAACATTCCAGCTAGGACCCTTTTATGTCCTTGTCACCACATACAAAAACACTCTTCTTAAAGTAAAAGGTGGCAGCCATTCCCCTTCCTGTATGGGACCAATGATGATTTGCATGACAAAGGAAAAAGCGACCTACCTACCATTCATCCATTGTCTATTGCGAGAAGTCCCTGGTCTGTCTAAATACTTTCATGCTACTGGAACAGACAGTGAGCTTGCCCTTTGCCATGCAACAGCTGCAGGGATGCCAAATGCATCTGCCTTGCTATGCTACCTGCACAGCCAGAGGAATGTCAAGGCCAAACGGAAGGAACGGGGGATATCTCAATCTCTGAACACCAAAATTTGTCACAACATCTATGCCAAAGGCAGTGATTTGCTCTGGTTAGATTCCGAAGAGCAATTTGAGGAAAGGGTAGAGATCATGTTGGAAGAATGGGAAACACTTGAGAGCTTAGAAAGAAGAGGTCCCCCACAATTTGCTACTTATTTTCGGAAGTTCAAGCTGGAGGACATGAGACAGAGGATGGCAAAGTATGTCATGCAGGATCTGGGACTTGGAGATCATCCGTATCACCAGAATATTCCTGAGGCTGTCAATTGCATGATTAAAGAGTAGACCAACTTTGTGCCCCAGGACCTTGACAAGTTTATTATCTCCATTTATGACTTTGCAGAGTCATTTGATATTGAAACCGAATTGGCATGGTTTGGAATCTCAGAGAAGTGGGAAGTCAAAGAAGGTTACCGTCAGCACATGCCTAAAGTTCTACATGGGCCAATGACAACAGATGAACGGAAAATTAGCCCAGCTGCAGAAATGTACAAGCAATGTCGTGCATTTAAATTTTCAAGCAAGGTGGCCAGTACAAGCTCTGTTACAGGTCATACCAGCACAGTAGACGAGGAACCAGGTTTCGACGTTATTACTCCCCTAACAAAGTTTTTCTCAGAGGAGGAACTGTATGGAATGTGTAACAAGGCGAGAGCAGAAGTGAAGAACAACAGAATTCATGAGGGTTTCAAACTGCAGTCATTCCTTGTTGACAGTGGAAGGCCATCACGCTACTCAGTTCAAAGTGCTAATAGTGGCAAGTGTTCTTGCAGTTGCGAAGTTTTTCAAAGGAACAGTTTGTGTCATCATTGCATTGCTGTTGCTATGAAAACTTGAAAACTCAACATTCTTGTGTCCAGTTTTTCAGGGAGGAGCCTTACAAGGATAACAACATCGTCAGCCCCAGCTTCTATTGGCTCAAAAATGCCACCTAAAAAGCGCCAAAGAATTGAGGAGGTACACTCTCAACACAGTGAAGAGGAACTTCTACAGCCAGTACAGTTGACATCAGAACCAATCAATGGCACCACTCTTGTGATAAGAAGAAATAGAATGCCTGACAACCCAGTGCCAAGTGCACCATTGGTACTGAAGAGGATTGGAGGCAGGATAAGGAAATGTAGTGGTTGCCAGAAGTCCATCACTTCTCCTGTTGAGGGTTTTGTTGCAGAGGATGACGGAGAATTCTGCTTTGGTCGGCTGGAAGCGTATAACTACTGGAACAAAACTACTAAATGATACAAGTCAACGGTGTCCACCAGGCACTTCCACCTCAACCCAGTGTGCACTCAAGTGCAATGGATGCCACCTTTCCAGATTAAAAGTGACAAGGTGGAGGGTTCCTCAAGTCTCAGGGCACTGATCAAGGAAAGATTTTCTTACAACATCTGACTTGATTTGTCACTCTGTTTTATTGGTGGACATATATACATACGGAATTAGCCTTAACCCTGAGGCCCATTATCATTAAGCAGATTCAAATTACTTGTATGGCAAAATTAGGTGTGTTGTTTACATTGTACAAGGCTTAAGGATAGTCTGACTTTTACATTGGTCTTTGTTGTTGTTCCAGTAACTATGTGACTATGTTTGTTGTGTTGTTTATGGTGAACAAGGCTTACGGATTACCTGACTTGTAAACTGGTTACAGTTGTTCCAGTAAATATATGACTAGGTTGTTGTTTGCACTGTACAGGGCTCATGATAGCCTGCTTTGTATATCTCATGTTGTTCCAGTTGACAGCATTATGTGTACACAAATTTAATTGCTTTGTAACATACATGTACAAAGCTAGATCCTGTTCAAGTATATATTTCAACAAAATATACAACGTTCGATTTTGAAAGCTATTACAGTCTTGCATTTCATTTTCTTTCTTTGCATCTTCTCCACCCCCACCCCCCCTCCAATCAGACTCCATTTGATTTTTAGCACCAGTCAGACCAGTGCTTTTTCTTAGATTTATGTCAAAAATGGACTGAAGTGGCCTCTCTAACCTTGTGTGCACATCCAATGAATCCTCTAGTAGCATGATTGACATAATTACCGTGTGACTTTTCACTAACTAGCTTGCGATCCATTTCAGTCTACTGGGTGCCACCCTCAAATTTCGATGCTTTTTCAAGTTTCATTATATCCTTGCAGAAGTGAAGAATGCGTGATAATAACATTAGACGCGATGATGCGTTTGCATCTGCTTTCATCTTTTCTTCAGCCGATTGTGGAGTCTTCAAGTCGTATAAATAATTTGATTGAACATGCCCAGTTCACATGCTGCTAATGGCGCCAGCTGTGACTCTCGGAAAGTGAAAACTAGGTCTTGTATTTTAGGGACGGACCATTAGAAAAGTGATGGGGGGAAGGGGGGAAAACCAAAAAAAAATTCATGCAAGGGAAAATGCCAAAAAAAAAATTCATGCAGAAGGAAGGTCCAATTGTGACTTTTTCACACTTAGAAAAAAAAAATTCGTGCAGAGGGGTTCACCTGAAAAAAAAATTCCTGCACAAGCAGTGAGCGAAAAAAAAAATTCGTGCAAGCTGAAAATTCCCCACCCCCCCCCCCATCACTTTTCTAATGGTTCGTCCCTTATCTGGAATCGGTGGAGGAGCTACAATCTGCCCTGATCCATAGAAAATGTGCGGATCAGCTGCGGTTATAAAACCACCTTACTCGTGGTGAAGACATTTTTATAAGGTTCCTTGTAAGGGCGATTAGATTTGAGACTACATTATTCTGTATTCAGCGGTTGTTCATTGAATATAATATTCAAGATGGCGGCTGGATCAGACGCAAGATAATCAAGGTTCGTGCAATTAATGTAAGTATATAAATGGCAGTTCCTTGAATAGTACTCATTCGAAATAGTATTTAATTTTCTAGGGGTAGTCCATTTTAGGGTAGTCCTTGTCGGGTAGCCCATTTTATGGTAGTCCATTTGGGTAGTCCATCGGGGTAGTTCATGGACTGGGGGTCAGTGTTTGTCCATCACCGGCATCCAAAACCGTGATAAGGTCTATTTCCGTTACCACGTATCTATCACATATCTTCACTTTCTTGTCTGTACACAAGCTGTCAAGGACTCGAGGTTATCTGATTTCTGGCTCAAAATCTTGTTATCGTTTATGTAAACATGCAATAGCCGATTATCTACTTCAGACGATGTGTTTGTTGACATGGCATTAACGGCAACCCAAAGCCCGGCAGAAGAGCCCTCCGAGTTGGAAAACGAAGATGTACAAGAAATAGAAGACCCAATTTTGGTAGCAGTAAATGCGAGCGCAAGTCTTCCTGCTCCAGCAAGTGCTGCCATCGCACATAAGCGAAAACTTCCTGTCAACCAAGGGAAGTACAAGTAAAGAGGGAGCAGTAAAACTAGTATCAAGACAAGTGCCTGGGATCAGGTCACAGCGTACTCAAGGTATCATTTTGCTGTGGTTAACTGGATATTACGGTGTAACGGTTGCAGCGAAATCATATCTGAGAAAAAAAGTTCAATCGAAAAACATATCGAATCCAAGAAACACGAAAGGGGCCTGTCCGAGATTGCAAAAAGCAAAGCAGAGAGCCAGACAATGACGCCATGTTTGCAGAGGAGGGATAACAGAGAAAAAGCATGCGGATCAAGGTTAAGTTGCCATCGGAAATGCGACTGTTTCGCTTTAATTTGTAGTGGTCGAATCCTTTCTTTCAGCAGGAGGAATAGCATTAGCGAAAGTGGATGCCGTTCGACCTTTACTGGAGAAGTAAGGCCACAGCTTAACCAGCAGCGCCCACCTGAGCGAGCTTATTTCAGCGCTACTAGAAAAAGAAAAGAGCAAACTAAAGAAAGAACTCAAAGATGTGAATGAGGCCTCTGCAGCTGTGATCTTTGATGGAACAGCCAGATTGGGTGAGGCCAGTGCTGTCATAGTTCACTATGCACAGGGAAACTTCCAGCTCACTCAGCGCCTCAGACCTCTAGAGATTCTCGCAAAAGCGCTAAAGGGAGAAGAGTTGGCTCAGAGGCTGATGCCATGTCTGGCTGTGGATTACCACTTTGGTCAAACTGCAATAATTGAGAGAATGAGAGATGGTAAGTCTGTTAATGGGGCTGCCTTATATAAGAGAGCTTTTCTTTAAAACGTTTCGATTTTGTGTGCTTCTCGTACACTATTGCCAATGTTGGCAACCATTTTGAATTTAAAATCCTGGACTTATTCGCCTGGTTTTGGATAAGCCTGTTTTCCCATAGCTACAATGCACGCCTTGTTTGGAGAGAGCGAACGGGACAGTCCATTGGCACGTTCAGTGAGACGCGTTGGTGGAGTAAATGGGAAGTTCTCAAGGAAGTATCGGAGTATTTTGGTGATGTCGAACCTTTTCTTCGCGAGAACGACGAAATTTCTCCAACAAATCACAGACATCTTCTGGAGATATTTGACGATCCTCATAGCTACCAAGACCTGCGCTTGGAGTTGGTCGCACTTGTTGATGCAGGGGTGCATTTCGTCAATGCCACCTATTATCTGCTATGAGTGGCTTTCAGCTGTTACCCGGACTGTAGCTGTCGGAAACTAGCCCAATACCACAGCTGTTGCTTGGGAAATTTTCCGGTGGCAATACTGTGCTCTGCAACCAATTAATGGCACAGACAAAAGCTTGTATCCAGCCAGGCTTCCAATCTTATCACCAGAAGTTCAGTGTCCAGTTTCACACTACCGTAAGAGGTTTCAAAGATGCGCGCCTCTGGTGCAAGCCCTGTACAGGTGCAAGCCCTGAATCCGACAGCTGCTTCACTGGAAGAGCCCAGAAACTTTCCCTTCGCCCATAATGACGCCACAATAGCTAATCTGGCGCAAGAGCTTCCTTTGTATCTTGCTGCATCTGATGGGGTCACAGTAACATGCGAGGATGACAAGCTGATTTGGTGGACAAATCACAAAGACACCCTCCCCCATTGGTCTTCGCTCTTAAAAAGCTCCTGTTGATTCAGCCAAGCTCAGCCTCGGCAGAAAGGGCTTTTAGTCTTCTGACCAATGCGTTTAGCTCACAGCAATAGTCTGCCCTCCAAGATTACCTTGAATCCTCTCTCATGCTTCGTTATAATAATGGTTTTAGAATGCAATCAGTTTAGCTAGTTTCGTTCAAGTTCCCTCATATCATTCGGCAAGACGTCAAATGAACCATGTGTTTTGTTCCGTTATCCTTTAATTTCGCCCATATTTGCGAGCAACTCTATAAAGTTAAGTTCCCGGCTATTTTTCTTGACCGATGTTAGTAATAATTGTTAACGTTTATATAAAAATATAAATTAGGTGGATTTTTGGCAATTTTTTAGCAACGTTTTGGCATTCCAGTGAGCTACTTTCCATCATTTTACGAGCACAATCAGGAAAGGCCTAACTGGGAGTGTCTCTCTCTGTCCCTTATGTTATCTTGGAAACAGCTAAAAATCGGAACAATATAAAAGGAGTATAATTTTCGCCGTTAAGTTTCGACTAAAACTCAAAACAATATCCAAGTGTGGGTAAAATTTTATTGGGCTCAGTGTTACAGCCGCTGATAAGACTTTCCAGAGAAATCGTAACAACTTGAGCTAGCAGAGCCGCAGATCAACGGTCCACTCACGCACCTAACTATTTTCCCGTAAAATACTATCTTGTTCAAACAGTTTCTCGTCGGGATTCCACTGGTGTCTCCTGTACAGAGGAATCCCGCCTTGCGGCCACCTCGTTATCACTTTGACTTCAGTTTTTTGTCCCGGCGAGACGTCCATAGCTTTGCTTATAACAAATCCCCGCTGGGGCCACCCGTTAATACAGCCGACGGTGACATTTCGAATTCCCAACCTGTACAGTTCTTTGTAATTGTACCCCGTTAATACTGCCACTCGAACCAAATACCCACTGATAATTGATCAAACAAAACTCATAAATTGTTCCGTTTTTTTACCAGTTACTTAACGGCGAAAATTGGTCAGGTACGTGAGTGAACCGTTGATCTGCAGCTCTGCCAGCTCAAGTTGTTACGATTTCTCTAGAAAGTATTTTAAAAAATAGGATTGTCAGCGGCTTTAACGTAGGTAACACTGCGCCCAATAAAATTAGACATACACTTGTATTGTTCAGATTTTTAGCCGTTACTTAACGGCGAAAATGATACCCACACAGATATTGGAAATTTGATAAGTATTTTAAGTGCTTTATATTAAAGGAAATTTTAATGGGAAATTAGCAGTTATCTAAACACCATGTACTTTATGAAGCCGGACTGTTTGGCCAATATTCATGTCTTATACGCTCATCTCACATGCAAGAGGAAACGCCGTTCGTGATAGGCCCACACTAAATGATGTCTCGAGACGTCGCGCGGTTTTGGAATGGGTCGTCGATCCAGAACATTCTACAGCTTGAAAGCTAGCCAAATGTGCAAAGTTCATAAAAGTTCTCACGACATAACAAATGAGCCATGCATATGTCGGTTCAAACTACGAAAATACTGCCAAAACTGTGACAGCCGATTGAACAACAAACTATGATGCTGAGACGAACACATCACTTGCTGAAAACAAAAAACAGGAATGTTCGTGAGCACAACTTCGAAGGTGACGCCTAACAACACTGCGCGAATTGGATAAGGCTACCGACAGAAGCAACTTGAATACTAAGGTTAAATACCTCAGCTTAGCTCTTCCTTTAAACAAACTGTTTATGTGATTGGTTTTTATTGGGTTTAATACTTGTAAAGTACGATTTGGTAATGCGTACATAATCACTATTATGATGAAAAGCGATCGTGAATGTTGGTTTGCTCTTTGCACGGAGTTGTATGTGCGTGGTAGAAGACTTGATGAATACTCTTGCTGATTGAGATCTACTACAAAAAAGTTGTCAATATGACTGATGTGCATGAACATAATGATGTTACAGTGTCAATAAAAGTACAACAATTCAGATCTCGTTCTGCAAAGTATGTATATTATAATCGTACTCGTGTTTTGTGTGAGCGGCTTTACACACGCCAATAAAATATTGTTATTATTCATTCAAAATATTTCCCCGATTCTGATTGGCTAAAAGCACACGTTTAATTCACCATAACCAGTTACTGATGACCAAATTTGGAAGAATTTTCACTTTAACGATGAAATGACGTCAAAAATGCAGCGTTTTCGCAGGTTAATGCACCGTTAACCGAGAAGACCTGGGGACGAGCTTGTGTTATTTTGGTGTTTTGTTATATTGCTGGTGGGTGTGAAATTTGTGAAAATGAAGCTCATTTTCTCCTTTAAGTGTTTGAAAATATTTTGATAAATAATAAAGCAATTAATGAATTCGGCTTTCGTAGGATATGAAGAATTAAGCGGATCTCGGAAGGGTGTTATCCACCTCGGCCTACGGCCTCGGTGGATAACACCTTCCTCGATCCGCTTAATTCTTCATATCCTACTCAGCCTCATTCATTAATTGCTAATTATTCACACGAGTAATTAAACTGACTGTTGGCACAGATAACCAAGTGGTACTGGAGTGAACGATATCGAAAATTCCCTACCCTCAAGCGTCTTGTTAGTGAATAATTTACTTGTCTGTGTTTCGTGCTTTAATGTATTTTTTTCTTAGAAAAGTCAGCATCTAGTCATATAAATCCCTCCGAAAGCAGCACTCGAAAACAAATATTGAAATAAAACATACAGTTGTAAGTTCAATTCCTGCCTGATTTGATTTGGTATGAATTTTGATTTGAATTTTATATGTTAATAGAGTTTTTCATTGGAAAAAATCCGTTATTTCGATAAAGGAGAGTGGTGGGGTGACTAACTGCAGACAGGTTGGCCTTTCGTATCGAGTTAGTCATATCAAAGCTGGAAGATTGCATTGCCGTGAGACCGATGACTTTCATCCCTTAATAAAAAAATTGATCTAGCACTATACGTTCAGAGGTACTCAACGACGGTTTCGAAGAAAATCCACCGTATAGTGTGCTTGACATTACCTGAGGATTGCTACATCAATCTTTTTTAATATTTGCACTTTTTTGGGAAAAAAAATAGCCGCTCTTCACCGCCAGCAAGCAGAATTTTTACGTTATCGGACTCATAGCCAGCGCTAGAATTCGAAAAAAAATATCCGTTGTTTGGCAGAGCCATTATTGAGAAGAAAGAAGCCAATAAACCGAAAACGACCGAGTGTCATTCCGCCGAATTAATCGGGTATCAAACGCAGTCACTACTGCAAAAGAACTGCACAATGTAAATCAGCAAGCATCAATCTCTAAAAGGGTGTCAGGCTTTTTCATAATTCTTATTGGTTATCTTTTTATAGACCCGTAAAGTTGTAGTAGCGAATAATTTGCTGACCCCGTTGCGTTCGCGGCCGTAAAATGATAAATATCTAAATTAAAGCCAATCCTCGACACCCTTTTGTTCCTCGATGCTTAAAGAATGTTCTGGCCAAATTTCATAATTATCCGTCCATTCTACATACCCGATTAATTCGGCGGAATGACACTCGGTCGTTTTCGGTTTATTGGCTTCTTTCTTCTCAATAATGGCTCTGCCAAACAACGGATATTTCTTTTCGAATTCTACAGTTCTTTACCTTTCTATTGATATATAGCTTGTGGTAGTTTACTTTAAAACAACGCGCGTACGAATTTTTTTCCGAAGGACACCCGCGAAGGTATTGTGTAACCTTAAATTTGACACCTTGCTAGCCAGAACAAAAAATACGTTTGCCAAAAGTTTGCCAGCATGTTCGAATATACTATTTCTTGCCAGCCAGCGAGGAATTTCAATATATCATAGCAAGGTGCATTTCCTTAAAACTAACTTTATAACAACTGATTTAGTATTGCATATCATGGACAATAAGTACGTTAATGGTTTTATTTTTACATTTGAATGGAAAAGACTTTTGGAGCTCAATCACGTGTTTTCTGTTTTTTATGTCCCAGGACAGAAGCAGTTTAATTAATTTTTTTTAGAGAAAACTTCACAGTCAGGAAAAACAAACAACTCACTTTTTCCCAGCTTGGGACAGTGTTTTAATATCAGTTTTCAGCAAGCCAGACGTTGAACGAAAGGCCGAGCCAATAAATTATCTAATGATAATATTTCCCAGCCAGCGTGATTACAGACTATCGAGCGGGTTTTCTGTTGAGTGGCTCCGTCGGGTAGTCCTGTACATTTTGAATTGTTGGCATTGCTCCGTTATATGTTCGTCGACTCAAAACAAGTTCAGTATCAAACGCGTTGAAAAATCGTAATTTATAGTGACAGCATCGCCCCAACAGAAGACAGTTGGGATCCAGCACGCAGAGCGAAGGGAAGAATTCCTTCTTTAATTCCACTGTTTCATACTTGATTCACAACCATGGCGTTTATTAGCGTTTTTTTCACCGTCTTCGCGGCGTTTTACATGGCGGTTCCCTTTGATGCAGCGTCTGTCAGTTTCTCAAAGAACCCGTTGACGCTTAATGGTAACGCTCAAATTCAGTTTTACGGCCCTATCGAAGATGTTTGGGCCGGTTTGTCGAACGGTAAAATTTTGCCTGTGGTACAGGCATTTTCTGTTCTCCCACTATTTTTAACACTTGTGGCTCAAGCTAGCTCTTTTGTTTTCGCGTGTGATACGCGAGGAGCAATTTGTAATTGTGGGCTTAGGAATGCGCTCGCGGCTACGACAGCAACAGAATCGTGTTCATCGACACATCGTTTATTCTACCGATCTGTTTCAGTCCCATCAATTAAAACCATTCAATTGGTATTCTTATGTCTGTTCTAAGGTAAATTTGTGAAAGAATTCAGACCTCCGTAAACCAGCTTTTGCAAAAATCGTTTTATTCATGTATTGATTTAATTTGTTAGCGGGGAAAGTTAAGGCGGGAAATAATCTGCAAATTCTTGGGATATTTTAGTTTTCGCCGGATCCTCTCCATTTTACGGTTTTTATAGCTAGTAGGCAAATTAAACTAATATTGTTACATTCAGCCATTTCGCTGAAAGACGCTCTTCGAAACTAATGGCTAGCTCATGAGTGGATGGTGCGTACATCTAACATAGTTTTTACTTTCGATAGAGTTCGAAAAATAACCTCTTCTATGTCTTTTTTAAGAACTTAACAAAGAAAGTCCATGCTCGCCGTGGTTCGCTAATTATCCCATTTAAAGCCATTCTTGCGGTGCTTTTTTCTCCTTGCCTTCTTCGCTTTGTGCTTGCTCGTGATGCATCTTTGCCATTGGATACCGAACAGGGTCTGGAAGGGGGGGGGGGGGGGGGGGTTTGGGGTATGTGGCGACTGATCTCGCATTCCCGCTTCTTTTTCTCGAGAATCCCGCATCCCGCACTTTTTGGTTTGATTAGTGTTAACCTGGCTGATTCGCTTTCGCTGTTGAAGTCAATTCCCGAATCCGTCAATAAATTTTGCATTAACGTTTTCCCGAGTCCCACACCATATTTTGATCAAATGCCGGATCCCGGTAATACCCTTACAGACCCTGACCAAAGTATCCGGTGGAGTATTTCATTCACAAACATGGCTGCACTTTAAAAAGCAACGTTCTCGGATGTGACTCCAAAAGACCAAATACTCTAAATTCTGTCTCAAAGCAGATTGCGCTCTTGCCTTGGAGACAGCACAGAGACATGCAAAAGTTTCCGGTCTTTGCTCCTGTAATGAAGATGGGTATCTCTACCTGGAATTTCGATTATCAATTATTATCGTCTCTTTGCACAGTATATTGTTATACTGGAGGTCACATTATTATTTACTCCGGATCCCACCGAGTCATATTGATCTCATATAGAGAGCATTCCACGCACAATGGCAGTTGGAAACAATAATGATTTCTGTAGGGTGGGCACTTGAGTCATTGTCATTGTCACTGTCATTGCTCATTTAATTCTAGGGCCTTCCACAAGGCTTCCCGATACACATTAAGAAGTATATTTAAACTAAGTAGATCAGGTCAGGGGGGAGAGGAAGTGAATAGTGCATTTCACACGTTCTGATTGGTTTACTCGGGGGTGAATAGCAAAGTGCTATTCACCTCCGACCAGCTAAAGAGAAACAAAACGGCCTCCCGTTTCGGCTTCCGAAGAAAAAATTACTGAATAGACACTAGTTTTTGAGCCTGTGTGGTATATACTAAAACTATTATCAACCTCAGCGTCAGTGAAAGTGGGGATATTTACCGAGCCGTGAATATCTACCACTATTCACCTCCACTTCGGTGAATAACTGTTAAAATATTATAGTTTCTAGATTCTCATTATCTGTTCCCTTGATACTTCATTTATTGTGAAAGAAAAATTTGAACATTGATAACTTCCAGAAATTGGATGGTTCACTAACGGCTCTTTCACCCCTGCCCGCAGGTTGACCATGTTTGTTTTCATGAAAGAAATCATTCCGTCGACGCTCACATGCACTATTTTGTTTTGGTTTTTTTAACTTAACAGATCACCGATTTCCAACCATAAACAGTGGAGACCTGATCTCTCTGCGGTTGGCCTACACTTCAGGCAATTTGATGTCCTACTGGTTGTATTGCACCTCTTCTACCTGCAATTACAACACATGCGGTGGAACCACCATGGCAAATAAGTGGTCAAACTGTTCGTCTCATATGCAGTTCAAGATTACTGCCATGGGCAAAATGGACGGTCAGCCAATCAACAGCGGAGATAGGGTGACGCTTGGCTCCAAAGCTTACAGTTACACCTACCGCTTGAGATGCACCGGGTCAAGCTACAAGTGTAACACAGGCGTGTAAGTACATCTTTTCTTTATTTCTTCAAAAACGCAGGAACACAGCCGGGCGTTTTCCAATTTACAACAAATTCCCGAAAATCCTGGTTAGAGTTTAAATGCAACAAGGCGTTTTGGACCGTCCGCAGGGAAATTTCCAGAAAATTTAAAAAGGTAGTCCTCTTTTCTTTTTGGCAATTTCCGATTTCAAATTCCTGTTTCATTTACGGCTTCGCAAGTTTTGCATCAGTTCCAAGCTCTTTTCACAGCCACGATTATTCCACCCCTCAGCTCTACAAAAGTTCAAGAAAAGCCATGAAACGTTTTTGTAATCAATTAGGCAATTCTTCTTGCACAGGGCATCAGCTTACTCTCGGAGTACACACAGTGGAATAGACCATTTTACAGTTGTGTGCTAGTATCCTAGCCTTTGAATAAAAGCGAGGGTGGAGGTGACCTGGTTTTGTTACAAAAAAATAAACCTTCCTGTTCTTCATATGTAAATAATAGGTTTTGCACATAAAAGGTGAGGAGGTTTGTAACCAAGCAAGGTCACCTCCAGCCTCGTTCTATTCAGAGACTAGGTTCCTAATTCGAACGAGGGAGCATGCATGTTTCTACTGAACCATTAGCTGCTTCAGATGAGAGAAATTTTACACAATCGTAATCTACCAACGTGAGCTCCATAAAATGATTTGACCTGGACGTATGTTTTACGACATTGGCCCCGCCATAGACAAGAAAGGAAATAAACAAATTCACGTAGAGGAGAAGTCTTATCTTTCCATAAGACCGGCTAACAGTGAAAAGCAAAACAATCTGTAAATGGCTCCCAGTACAAGCGTGCATGGCATTATTTAGGGACGGACCATTAGAAAAGTGATGGGGGGGAGGGTGGGGAAAAAAACCAAACAAAAATTCATGCATGGAAAATGGCAAGAAAAAAATTCATGCAAAGAAGAAGGTAAAAAAAAAAATTCATGCAGAAGGAAGGTCCAATTGTGACTTTTTCACACGTAGTAAAAGAAAATTCGTGCAGAGGGGTTTACCTGAAAAAAAAATTCCTGCACAAGCAGTGAGCGAAAAAAAAATTCGTGCAAGCTGAAAATTCCCCACCCCCCCCCCTCCCATCACTTTTCTAATGGTCCGTCCCTTATTTTCTATATACGTGAATTTGTAAGCTACTGGAAATAAGCCTTTTGTGAAACAATTCAATTTAAATGACATTGCAATATTAAAGCACTCTTTGCACCCGCTAACTGTGTGAATTTTCCACACAATCTTTTGCTTTTGTCACGCGATGTTACCATGGAGTTTTGAAATATTGAACAGCAAAAATTCGTGCCCTCCCCCTCCCCCAGCAAAAATCTAAATTTTAAGGATGGACAAATTATCACGAACTTCTGATCGCGGATTTTTCGCCACACAATGAGACACATTCATTTATTTCTCTAGGACAAAGTACATGTATAAATTTTTCACACAATCTTTTGCGATCACTAACATTTATTTACGCGGAAAATCCTAAAGAGTCAATCAGGTGTTGCCTGTGAAGTGCTGTTAACAACTGCCTTACGCGAGTTTCAACAGTCAGAAGGGATGGCAGAACAATTTCTGAGTATGAATAATTAATATCCATTATCGCGAAGACAAAGTGAGCTCTCGGCTAAAAAACGTGTCAGAACCAAGTCACTCGGAAAGCAAAATGACTCTGTTGTAACTTTACACCATATTACGTCACGTGTAAATCTCCAACAGATCTAACCTGATGTAAAGCAGACCGTTGATTGAATAGACTTTCTGCAAAGTCATTCGATTCCCATTTTCGGGTTCGCTTGGTGTAAAAGTATATGCTTCGAAAAAAAAACCTTCTGGCCTTTTGGCAAGTGTAAGCGCTGATATTTTGCAATAATAACTTTCAGAGCTGGCGATATCACGTGCTTGCCGTATGGGCTACGATTCTCCTGCGTCATTTCTGCGTGCAGTCTGGAATAATTCATAAAGCAATCGATTGCGGCAAAAGAAAAAGATTGTGCGACAAATTTATACTTTGTTGTCAGAATTTAATAAATAAATAACTGACATTGCGTGATAAGGAATGCGTAATGAACAATTCGCGATCATAACTTTGTCCAGCTCAAATAAGTTAGATTTTTTCTCGGGGGAGGAGGAAGGCACGAATTTTCGCTGTTCAATATTTTAACATCGCGTGACAAAAGCAAAAGATGAACCAAAGAAAACAATTTTATACTTTGTCTGAGAGAAATAAATGAATGTCAGAGATATCGTCCATCGTCCATCATCCATCGTCCATCGTCCATCGTCCATCGCCCACCGTCCATCGTCCATCGTTTATCGTCTATCGTTCAGAATCCACCGTCTGGGTTTTAGCACATGCCGAAACAAAATTACGTTGTTTGAAATCCTAAAACAAATAGTCAACAAGTAAGCGCGACATGTAGCCGATATTTTTGTTGATTACATACTTTTGAGAAGGTAAAGCGAAGCTCAGTTACGAAGACCTTCTAATCAGTGGTCGGTTCCGGCAATTCTACTTTTTACAAAAAACGCGGATTACGAAAATGAAAAATGCCTTAAAATCAAGGTCTTTATTTGTATTTTACACTCAAAACAAAAAAAGGACACCCTTTTTTTAACTTCATAAAAAGCGGGACATTTTTAGGATTTGTCTTCGATATAAAGTGAACCAACTTTCTTGAGTAATATTTATATCTCACTAATCACAAAAAAGCGAGAAAGGAAAATTTCTCGAGTTTTTTCAGCTTTTTGCCTTTTTGTACAAAGTCGAAAAAAGTCGCGTTTTTTGTAAAAAGTAGAATTGCCGGAACCGACCACTGATTCCTTCTCAAGGCTCAAAGGTTTTATTGAGAATATAATCAGTCACAAGAGACTAGAATTTGTGACCCAGAAACAATCAAAATTCTTCGATATTTTTGAAGAGAAGATACGCGACAAATCTGACACTCAACTACGACAGCCTGACATTGACCTAAACGAAGAAATTAAAAATGCAACTATTCGCAAGAAACTCAGATCATGCAATGTCAAAAACAGGAGCGTTGATCTAAATTACCCTAGCACATAAAGCGAATCATAAAAATATACGTTTTCATTGATTTAGCGAATTCAAAAAATTTAAGCGTTCGATAACCGAGGTTTTTCCAAATACATATTTGATAACGCTAGGACCATCCCCGCAACCTGAAATTTAACATAACAATTGAGTAAAAATGTAGTTATAGTTAATCAAAACACTGCTAACAGTTCCGTAAGCGAGGGCTATATGGCTAGCAAATCCAGTAAGGCCAAAACAATTTTTCCTAAGGCGAAAACGTCCGAAAAAAAACTTTGTCTACCATTTCATTAGTAGTAGCTTAGTTAGAAGTCCCACTCTACTAACTACAGTAGTATTAGTTAGCAAATCTTTATTGAGGATACCGACTTCACTAAAAGTGATTTACCGAGGGGTCCATTCATAATTTCGGGGGCGATACGTGAAGATATCTTTTGCTGTATTCCTGGAGACTAACAACATCATTGGTTAAAAAGTGCTTTGCCGAAATCTATGGTGACTGGATTCCCCGGGCTGGATTCCATGCTTGATGTCGTTGCTCCAACAAAACGTTATTACCTTTTCAGTCATTGTGCAAAATGCCACAAGAGTGCATGTGTACTGTTTCAAAGCTTCAACGATGTTTTTGAGAATTCGAAGTCAAGTAGCCTGCTTTGTCTAAAGAAATACTTTTGTCTTTCTGACCGTGAAACTTTGCCATGAGTCGCAAGGGCGCACTTTTGGTGACAATTCCAAAGGTAATCTAAACGGCTGAGCATTCTGCGATGCTTTCTATCGGTCTGCGAGACTACCCTTTGTAGGCTAATTCAATTCTTTGATGGCCACCACGACATCTCCATATGAGGCCAGGTAACAATTTCCAAATGTTTCACACCTCTCCGTTTTCACGACTTAAGATGGATCAATCTCTCTTGTAGCGACACCGTGCAAGAGATTGACGGGATGATCCAGGCAACTCGGTTGACAGACAACTTCTTGTGTCGCATTGAGCAGGTTTTTGGGCGATGGCCTCCGCTTTTTTCGAGTTCTTTAGGGCTTTTTCAGCGGCCTTTTTGTGTCTCCACCTCTTCTTAGCTTCCTTTCTTATTTTCTTTGATTTAACGTTTTCCTTCATAGTTTTACGTTTCTTTCTGGCCACAACAATCAGTGCAGGCACAAGGTAAAATTTAAGATTTAAAGAAAGATGATTGTAAGCCCACGGCTGACAAGAACGTGGAATGTGTCTGAGAAAACATACTGATGAAATTCTAGAGCTTAGTTATCACTCCAGAAAACAAAAAGTAAAGAAATAGGTTCTACCACTGATCAGATAGCAACAATCCATGTTGGACTGACTACCCAAGAGAAACAGAACCAGTTAAAAGGAAATAACAGTTATTGGAAAGAATTAGGTTCTGCTTTCAGATAACAACAGTCCATGGTGGAGACCTTGTAGTACTAGAAAAAGAAGCTACAAATGTAGGTTCCACTTTTAGATAAAGAACTATCGGTCAACATGAATTGATTTAAGTTAAGGATAAGGATTTAAAATAGCGACACTTTTGCATTTACCTTAAGCACTTTTTTACAGAGAGCAGAAAACAGGAAAAAACAATACTTTAATAAGAAATGATATGATTTAATGTCTTTACTTAAGGTCAAGTATCCACATAGCAACCGTTTCTGCTTAAATAAGTACAAAATTTAGTCTGTATCAGTCGGGCCTCTACATTACAGAAAAACGTTACCATAATTATTATGATTATGCTAATGTCAATTGCCTCTCTTTTTCTCAGCCAACAGCATTGTGTTTCAATTCAACAAAATTTTGCTTATAGTTTGCATGTCTCCAATTTTCTCTAGACTTTTTATCTCTTGAAACGAAGACTATCTGTAAAGGAAATGTACTTTTTGCTATTCACCCAAATACCATCTTTTTAATAACATATTTTTGCTGATTGAGATTCTAGAGTAACAGCTTTAAATTTGACCTAATGAGACAAGAAAACAAAGGCAACAAATAACTAGAAATGCATCATAACAACAAAACTGCTTCTTATGTAATGTCCGTGAACTTCAGTGTAGAAAAACATTCAAGGTTCTCCTGACAGACACTCTACTAATCAGCCCTTAGTCATTTTGACAACATCCTCTGTGAACTTGGCTTTTACACATAGATGAATGAAGATAATTAACAGTTTCCGATTGCCACGAGTATGATTAACACTATTTATTTGTTAGGAGACTGAGTGCAACCAAGATTATTAATTAGACTTCTTTAAATCATTTTATGCATTTGTTACATATTCTTAACACAGTTTTATAATAATTATTATGAATTGCTGATAACTGAATTTATTTTTCCATTAATCAAGGTCCACAACAAAAGCATCAAAATCTGCATCACCCACCTTGGCAATTTTCAAAGTTTTCCATGCTTAAGACTAGCTTTTACTGCTTTAATGTCATTATAAGCATTACAGGTGTGTTTAAAGATCTCTGAAAAAAAGCTCTTATTGAGCTTCATTAGTTATCCATTTTTTAATGACATATCAGTATTCCACAATGATAATGAAACAAACCAAAGTTCTCTTTAATTGCTTGTAAATGGTGGTAAACTTATTAATGTGCAAAATTTCAAATAGGCATTAAGAAAGGGGGAGGGGAGGAGGGGGCTCTGACTTAAACATCCAGTTGTGCAAAAACTAAGGACTAAGAAAAAAAAGTAGATAACGACGACACAAACAAATAAAAAGCTCTACAACTACAGTAGTATAGGGGGCTAGTATGGGCAGTAACCAATCAGGAGCCGAGAAAGACAATAGGCTATTGTTTGGAAAACAATGGATGCTATTGTTTTCCAAATCCAAGATGGCGGAGGTATTTTTCAGCAAATCAGGAGCCGAATTAAGTATTCAAGATGGCAGCGGCCACTAGAGGCGCTTAAATGACCGGTAACCAATCAGGAGCCGAGAAAAAAAATAGGCTATTGTTTGGAGAACAATGCATGCTATTGTTTTCCAAATCCAAGATGGCGGAAGTATTTTTCAACCAATCAGGAGCCGAATTAAGGATTTACGATGTAGCGGCCACTAGAGGCGCTTATAGGGCCCGTAACCAATCAGGAGCCGAGAAAGACAATAGCCTATTGTTTAAAAAACAATGGATTTTATTGTTTCCCAAATCCAAGATGGCGGAGGTATTTTTCAGCCAATCAGGAGCCGAATTAAGGATTTAAGATGGCGGCGCCCAATATGGGGCGCTCAAGTGACCGGTAACAAATCAGGAGCCGAGAAAGACAATAGGCTATTGCTTGGAGAACAATGGATGCTATTGTTTTCCAAATCCAAGATGGCCGCCATAAATTTCAGCCAATTAGGAGCCGAATTAAGTATTCATGTCGAGTTCTCGTTGATTGTGGGTTCTGGTTCTCCCATACAGAACACTGAGGCTTGTTATCTCATTGAATGCTTTATTACCATCTGATAGGTGAACTAAAAATCACAATCATATATATACAGGAATAGATCACGTGATTACACGCGTATTACATCATCGGATATTTGTAACCTATATTAACGATTGACTAAAACACTACATTCCCCCATGCTTAATTAAGACTAACTATTCATCAAAACCTAATCGAACTGGAGGTTTACGTTCACGGCTAGGGTAGCGCGGCATTTTCGGAGTCTGCGCTAATGGCTGTGCTGAAACATTAGTTGTTTCGGCAGTTGGAATGCTAGGCGCGCTTTCTTCTAGTTGCGGCTCAGCGGTGGAGATTTCAGTCTCGCTTGTTTGCGTTATTTCGGGTAAGGAAATCGGTTTCGGTGTCATTGCGTTGCCAGATGGCGTGACGCTATCTGACCCCTCGAACCTTTCATTGAATTTATGCATTTGGTCGACATGACGTCTCCAAATTTCACCATCTTCTAACATAACCCTAAACGAAACAGGACCAGTTTTCTCAGTGATTGTCGCTCTCAACCATTTGGGCTGGCCTCTAAAATTCTCTACATGGACCATTTCCCCAACTTCGAAATATCGCTCTTAAGCGTGCATGTCGTGCTGCATCTTTTGCTCCGATTGCTTGTTGGCTGTCTTGCGGCTTAAATCAGGGTGCAGTAAATCTAATCTAGTTCTGAGACGACGATTGAAGAATAATTTAGCTGGCGTTTGGCCGGTTGTACTATTCGGTGTAGTGCGATAGCTGAATAGGAATCTAGCGAGATTTTGCTTTAGAGAAGTAGATGTCTTTCCCTCCGCTTTAAAATATCGCTTAAATGTCTGAACGAAACGCTCAGCTTGCCCATTGGATCTAGGGTGGTAGGGTGCTACTAAAACGTGTTTAATACCATTCCTTCTCATAAACGTAGCGAACTCGCTTGATGTGAGCTGTGGACCATTATCACTGACTAGACGGTTGGGAATGCCGTATCTAGCGAATGTGTCACGGAGTTTCTCAATTGTTGTTTCACTAGTCACGTTAGGCATGATTTCGACTTCAAGCCATTTCGAATGACTGTCAACCACGATCATGAACATTTTATCCATGAAAGGACCAGCGAAATCGATGTGAATTCGCTCCCAGGGTGTCTTTGGCCAAGACCAAGGCTGTAAGGGGGCCTGCGGAGGCCTATTGCGCACCGATTGACAAGACAAACAACCGCGCACTGTGCTCGCGATGTCGGTGTCAAGGCCGGGCCACCAAACGTGAACTCTAGCTAAGGCTTTCATGCGCACGATGCCTGGATGACCTGCGTGCAATTCGTCTAGAACTCGCGCTTGCAATGGTCGAGGAATCACAACACGCATTCCCCACAACAGACAATTTTCTTCAACGGTTATTTCATTGCGCTTGTTGAAATATGGCTTTATCGCCTCGCTTGTCGGTTCGACGCCAATGCAAATGAAAGTAAGCCATGTTGGAAAACAGCCCTCCAACCTCAACAGGAAATCTGGGATCGGTCTCACGGATTTCCATGGCAACCCAATCAATAAGTCCTTTCCGCAAGTAGCCATGGTGTAGACTGAGAGACTTGGGTCCTAGTCTGACAAAAGGGAGGCTGTCCCAAAGCATCACGGGGCGATGACATCATCGGGAACCATTCAGGAGCTGGCATGGCGACGACGTCAGCCTACATCAGTATAGGCCAACTTCTGCAAACGGTCATGGTAAAGACTGAGAGACTTGGGTCCGAGTCTAGGCTATGTAGGATGTGGCAAAGCATCATGGAGCGATGACATCATAGAGAGTCAATCAGGAGCTGGAATGGCGATGACGTCAGCTGACATAAGTATAGGCCCATTTACCTTGCTTTCCTACTTGGATTTTTAATGAGAACTGTGAGCAATTCGTCTTAGTCTGGCAAGGGTGTCACGCGTCACGCAAAATTCATTAAAAAAAATTATTTTTTCCAAAACTTCTGGTGTTACAAAGTGACCAGCGCTCATACACTATTTACAAACAAGGTGTGTGAGTGCTGACGGAGGGGAGAGAGTGTGACTTGTTAGATCAAACTTCCACCACCACTACATACACCACCAACACCTCAACCACATACACCACCACCACCACTACCTCCACATGCACCACAACCACCACCACCTCCACCACCACCGCCACCACCACCACATACACAACCACAACCACCACCACCACATACACCACCACAACCACCACCACCACATACACCACCACCACCACCGCCACCACCACCACATACACTACTTCCACATACAACACCACCATTACCGCCACCATCACAATCAGATGCACCAACACCACCACCATCACCACATACACCACCACCATCAGAACCACATGCACCAATTCTATCCATACACTATCACCACCATCACCACCGCCATCTCCACCGCCATCACCACCTCCACCACCACCACCACCAACACCACAACCACATACACCACCACCACCACTACCTCCACATACACCACCACTACCACCACATACACCACCACCGCCACCACTACCACGACATACACTACCACCACATACAACACCACCATCATCACAACCACATGCACCAATTCTATCCATACAATACCACCACCATCTCCACCGCCACCACCACCTCCACCACCACTTCCACCACCACTTCCACCGCCACCGCCACCACCACATACACCACCAACACCACAACCACATACACCACCACCACTACCTCCACATGCACCACCATCACCTTCACCACCACCGCCACCACCACCACATACACCACAACCACATACACCACCACCACCACCTCCACCACCACCGCTACCACCATATACACCACCACCACCACCGCCGCCAAAACCACCACATACACCACCACCACCACTACCACCACAAACACCACCACCACATACACCACCACCATCACAATCAGATGCACCAACACCACACCACCACCACATACACCACCACCATCAGAACCACATGCACCAATTCTATCCATCAAATATCTATAAAAATAAGGCTTAAACTGCCTCGACTCATTTTGAATCTAACTAGCAAGGAGTCATGTCCCTTTATTGTCGATATTGTCATAGACGTTTCTCTCGTGTAGATAGTAGAATTCGTCACGAGAAACGTAGTTGTCAAAGCAGTGGATCAGAAAAAACACGAGATGTCCCAAAGATCACATTTCCTACCGAAAAGCACCATGAGATCCCTAGTGGAATAGAAATGGGGAAGCGTTTCGGTTCAAGACACCCTCCAGTATTTTGATCGTGGGTCCCTCTGGCTGCGGCAAGGCTTGTTTTACCGAGTCGTTACTCTTGGATCACTCGGACGAGTTGTTTGTAAATCCTCCTCCCGCAATTCATTATTGTTACGGGGCGTGGCAAGATGGATTTAGAAACATGCAAGAAGCTGGAGTGCAATTTCACGAAGGGATTCCAGAGTCACACCATCTCAAGGCATGGTTTACAAAGGGTGGATTACTCGTGTTAGACGATTTGATGGCAGAGGGAGGTGAGGACAAAGAGTTGCTGGACTTATTCACCAAACACTCTCATCATCAAAATATTACCGTGCTGTACTTGAGTCAAGACATGTTTCCACCAGGGAAATACGCTAAGAGTATTTCCAGGAACGCCCACTACATCGTAGCGTTCAAAAATCCAAGAGATCAATTAGGGATGAAGAATTTACTGCTTCAAGCTTTTCCCACTTGCTGGCAAGACATGATGGATGTGTATCAAAAAGTGACCGAACGACCGTTTGGGTACGCGGTCTTGGATCTACACCCCGCCAGCGATGACAGGAGACGCGTGTTTAGTCACCTCTTGACGCACGAAGGATACCCGAGCTGGCATCAAAGAATTACGAGATAGGATGTTTGATCATTTTACTAAAATAGTAAATTAAATATTAGTTTAATCGACTCGACTTATTTGAAGCACGCTGTCTTGGGTGAAGGTCGACGAGAATCATGGGTGATCGTTCAACAGACATTTTTGGCCCCGTGGAAGATAACAGTGATGAAAACGTAGAAGAGGAAGAGGAGGTGGAAGAAGAGTAACCTGAAGAGGAACAGGAAGAAGAAAAGTATAGTAGTAGCTCTGAAGAGGAAGAAGAAGCGGACGATTGTGAACCAGATCCGTGGAGCCCGTTACGTCAAAAAGTCGGGGAAGGTGTCAAAGAAACCTACCTGAAAGAATTCCAGGAGTTCCTGGATAAAGGAAAATCTCAACACTATGCTGCGTTCAATGGCCTAATGCCTGTAAGTAGAAAAAGGCTACGAAGGACTTACTCAGAGAGTTTAAAATGGACTCACCGTATCAAACAAGATGCAATACACCGTAAAGTCATGCGACGCCTCGACGCTTTATTGAGGACGATGACATGGATTTTGACGAAGCGGCCGAGTCTGCCGTAGCAAAGAGGAAATTCCTGTTAACCAGACTAATGCAAATTAAGAAGTTACTCCCCGAGGAAAATGACGAAGGGGAAGTAGAAGAAGAGGTTTAATCCTGAATTAGCCAAGCGACTCTTATAAGAGTGTGTGATTATAGAGTTTTAGTCATTATTTGTTAGACGCCACACATGAATTGCTTCAATCAACTGTCAGGAAATGACCAAAGGGGTTGTCTGTAAGACCTGCCACAAAAAATATTATGCAAAGAACAGAAAGCGAACAAAAAAGATATCGTGCAGAGAACGTTGAGATTCTCAAAACCCGTCGTAAAAGATGGTATGAAGTTAACAAGGAACGACTCGCCAGCAGCCAGAGAGCCTATTGTCAACAGAGCAAGGAGCACATCAGAAATTACCGAAGACAATACTGTAAAAACAACAGGGAACGGATCAACGAATATTGGATATGTTATTATGCGAAGAATAAGGAACGGATCAGGCAAAGACTTCGGGACCAATAGCAAAGAAAAACAGACTAAAATATCGTGCGTTTCGGGGCCTGGGACCAAGGGTATGAGAAACTGGAACGAGTTTAGTTCCCAACACTACCGACGGTCAAGACTTGAAGATTTAAAATTCTCCCTACGGATTTCATGTTATGATTATTCAATAAACGTTATAAAGTAAGCATCACGACACTATGTTTTGTTTTAAAGACAAATGGTACCGCAGGGAATATCCAGTACCCCGTACCCCCACGTCATCTCACTGGTTCTTAACCAAAACGTTTGTGATGTTAATGACTAGGTGTACCCCCTTCCTCTATCATCTTATTGGTTGTTAACCGACCATTGTCTATTCCTTTGTGAATCAACTTTTATTAATCAAACGTTGTATACAAAATCATTTTCTCGCATGGGTGCATGGGCGCCGCCATCATGAATACTTAATTCGGCTCCTGATTGGCTGAAATTTGTGGCGGCTATCTTAGATCTGGAAAACAATAGCATCCATTTTTCTCCAAACAATAGCCTATTGTCTCTCTCGGCTCCTGATTGGTTACCGGTCATTTAAGCGTCTCTAGTGGCCGCCGCCATCTTGAATACTTAATTCGGCTCCTGATTGGCTGAAAAATACCTCCGCCATCTTGGATTTGGAAAACAATAGCATCCATTGTTCTCCAAACAATAGCCTATTGTCTTTCTCGGCTCCTGATTGGTTACTGCCCATATGAGCGCCCTATACTATTAACTACAAACTAAACTAGACGCCTATAGGCGTATACTCGGGCTACCGTCGCGTACGCAGATAAAGGGAAAGAAGCATTTGTACATGGGACACGGTGTTGTGGCGAGCATTCATTGATCGCATGGCTTTAAGCTTGAAATATGTCGAGTTAGCGAACGTTGGCACAGAAATCGTGCACTTACGAGTTAAAAAGCAGCGAACCCGGCGTGCGTCGCCTCGTTTTCGTGAATGTCTCAATTGTATGCATTACGTCAGCATATATAATTGTGACATGACGATAGATAGACTGATAGATAGAAAACCGAAACCTAGACTCGGCCTACCTTTCAGGTACCTGCATCCTATTACCTTGAGCAAATATAAATCGTTGCTTATTAACTTCGAGCCAATATAAATCGTTACCTTGAGCAAATATAAATCATTACAGTAACTTACCCCACTCTTTCCCAATCGAGTCGAGGACAGCTTTTTCCTTCTACTTTGTTAATATTTTTCGTTTCTTGTTTGTGGAGCCCAAAGTTGGACAGGTTTTGTTTCCTCGATCGAACCTCACGAGGAACTGCACGATCGTGTCGGCGATGAGGAGCAACACGGAGAGGACAAATCAGGAAAGGATAAATCTGTCAAACCTGTATCCATGCTCGACTCGAGACCTGGGATTTGAGTTTCGAGATTCTATAGTTCCTTATTAAGGGAATCTATTTACTTGATCGTTTAGCGATTAAGGCTTTGAGCTCCCCTGAGCTTTGGTGGGCTTTCCCGACAGAAGACGAATCCTTCGCGCCACTGGGCTCCAAATCTAACAAGACTCAGTTCAGCAAGCTAACATCTGTCACAAATCCTGCCGAATTAATCAAACCATCTGGTGAGGAAGAAGATCAGCAATCAGACCGAACATAGAAGCTACGTACGCGGTACTAGGCATCTGGTTGAACTACATTTCGTATTTCGTCTGGAAATATCCAAAAATATTACAACTGATACCAAGTTGTGTTGGGAAAGCAAGTAACTGGTGAATTAGTAAACTCAGCTCTCTGAGCAGTATCTAAAACTATTTCCTTTCTGCTCCCTATAGATGATCGTGAAGCTCTATGCCGAGACCCACAGGAAGACGAATTGGTAAAGAGTGAACTGTCAAACTTTGCGGGTCTACTAGTAGATTTGTAGCACTTGCTAGCGCTCTACTTCAGGTTGCTAAGCTTGTTAAATTGGGAGAAACTGAGCCGACTACCAATACAACTTCCAATACACATGAGCAAACTACCAATGCTATTATATATACTGTTAGTTAAAGCAGTATATGTCAGATGAAAATGAACAGATTACTAAAGATCCACTTCCAGTAAAAGGTGTTGCTAGGTGTTGCGAAGGTTTGACGAAATGGTAGAATTAGGTAGATTGAATCGATCGGTTGAGGCCTTTGTTTATTGTAGATTGGGAGCTCAAGTTAGTACAAGATCAGCAATAGTTAGAAGTAGTTGAGGAGCTCAAGAAACACAGCAACAATTTATATTACTCTTTGGATCTAGTGTAATCGAAAACGATATATCGAAATCGGTACATCGCTACCAGCTGGCTGTTCAATGTATCAAGAAATGGTCTATTGTTCCGGCCCAACATCACGGATTAAGTATTACACAATAGCCCTTTTGTTATTGGTAGCGCTGAGGGACTTTTGCCGAAGCTTAACGAAAACCTCGCGGCCTATCGGAAAGTTATCGGCATGACAATTTAGCTACATTGTGGGGAGTGAGGAGCGTAAATTTGCACTCAAAAGATAAATTACCACTGGGGTACCCTAGAGAACGATTGGCGTTTGTAGTGCGCACGGGTCGGTTGTTTGAATTTATACCACATACTTAATTTTAGAGTTAATTTGCCTGGCTTAATTAATATCCATACTTTGTATGGTGTTTGGCATAATCGAAAGCCTTCTGAAGAACAGTTGAAAAAAAAAGGTTTGCCCTCACGGCTGTTCTAGCAAACATTGTAACTGATCACTGTTCACGATTCCCGCTTTTCGCCTCCACAAACAATAGAAGGCTAGTCACTGTAATTAAGAATTAGAGTGGCGTGTGCCTCTCGTGAATGGTCTCCGAAATAGAATTTTATTTTCGTGATCACTGGCGCTGCATGCTACATTTCCACGATTAACCTAACATTAGTCATATCGACCACGTGCTAACCACCTTGAGAATACAGTATGATCACGATGATTTTCAGCTTCAATACGAAAAACCATAAATAACAATCTACTGACGCGGGGTAATTCAAATCTTTGCCGCTTCAATAGAATCACTTTCGACTAAATCACGCGCTTAGAGTATCTGCGACCACTGAGTAGTCGAAATGGCTTCCCTAAAAGAACTGCCGCGCATTGATTGGGAGTTCCTTGTTAGACTGTGAGAAGACTTCGAACGGAGACTTCGAACGGGCCATGTTGATCAGGTCGTCAACACTTGAGCATACATTCTTGTTGAAAACCGCTTGGCAGAAAAAGGCCTTTTCATGTTATGAACTATGCGCTCTGGAAACGAAGTTTTCTAAGTGATGTGCAAGGGCAAAACTACGAACCTTAAGCTAAATTAAACTATTGCTTGTAAGTAGCTTTAAACAACTGAATTGATAAGTTTTAAACTTGTCTTTTATGTGTTTTGATCAATTGAAGCGGATCGAAATTTGAATAATTATCTCACACAATTGTTCCCTCATGCCTTTGAAAAGACGCTGCTTGCCTTTTACGTGTTAACTGACTCGGGATTTCAAAGGGAAATGTCATATACCAAGAGATAATAACTATTCTCTCTAGCATTTACTTCACTTCACTTCCATCGTCTTTAAAATAGAAAAAAAAACTTTATTATCTTTGAATCCGCGACCAACGCATGAAGAGCACAAACTAAGTGCCAATTTAACCGAATCACTATTGTCAGGTTATGTTAATCAAACCAACTCGTAGTCAATGCAGTGTAAATGACTCCAAGTTTTGTAAAGCAACGCTATTGCTGCTATTCATTTGAATGATTTTAGATTGTTTTCGCAGTTTCAAAGGAGGTTTTCATAGCGCGCGTGCATTATTTACTGTTTCATAAAAGGTTTTTCGTTGCGCGCGACACGTAACAAAGTAAGTCGTTTGTTTCATAAAACTGCGCGCGGCGGATCCGTGGTTGAATAGTCTGTATAGCGAGAAGAAAAAAAATACAACAGAAAGGAAATTGTAAATAACTTGATAAGCTTAAGTTTTGTTAAACAGAACGTTATTGTTGATATCCCTTTGAGTGATTTTAGGCTGCTTTCAATTGCAAGAAACAATCACAAGCCGCTAATAAGAGCGAAAAAATAAATTGCAAGAAGAGTTAATTCACGTAATTTTGCAGGAGTTGAAAGTTACAAACTAAGATCTTAAGCTGTTTATGGGGCGAAATTTGAATGCTCTAAAATTTGGTTCTGCTTCAGTTTCAAGCAACAACTAATCAAACATTGTCGATCAACCGTTAATGAGAGCAACCATGGTCCCCACCGGGCATCCCACGGTAGCCACTTGCAACGGAAAAATCTTCCACTACCACCTCCCCTGGGGAAAATTTGTCTTAAGTTCAGTCTTTCCGATGATTTGAATTTCCCGCTCGTATATTGATCGGAAAGTTCATAAGCTCCCCAGGGCATTTTGAAGCTGTTGCCGCCATTGTCAAAAATCACCATATAAGGTCAAAATTATCACTGAACTAATCACTTAGTAGTCCGCTTTTCTTGAAGAAGCAAAATTAAGGCTGGATTTATATAATAATTAGCTGTTGCCTTGAGGATTATGGCTTTTATTACATCCATTTTGAAATCACAAGTGATCCTTGCAATTTGATTGGCTCATAGCAGTGTGATTTATTCTCAAGTTGCACGATTTTTTTGCTCTAAATCGCATCATTTTTAAAAAGTTACTCTTCTTCAAAAACTGGGCTTCCTGAAGTGGATAAATAAATATTAAGTAGTATTGACAAAAAACTGTGATTTCAAAATGAGTGTAATAAAGTGGTAATTGAACTTCGGGTCGTGCAATTTTGGTCTGAAATCATACTTGTGATTTCAAATCGAACTCGCGCTATGCGCTCGTTCGATATTTGAAATCACGCGTATGATTTCAGACCAAATTGCACTCCACTCAGTTCAATTACCATTATATACCAAGTAATTAAACTAGAAATTTCAATGTGAAAGTGAGTGCTGGCAAGGAGAAGGGGTTTGGAATAGAGGAGGGGTAAGCAGAAAATTAGGTAAGTCCAAGATCCTCTGGATATTCCTGTAGTAAAAAGATGGTGGTATTTGGAAGGAAATATGGTGGCAACTGTTTATTTATGCTCTAACGCTTTGGTATGTTTTCAAAGCGTGTTTTTGGAACATTTCTACCATTATCGTGTTTTTTTTGAAGGGAAGTTCTGAGTGCAAAAGAAGTGTATGTAGTGTGAAGGGTATGAAATACTGTTACGACACAATTGAAACTGCGACATCAGTATTAGAAAAGAATGAACAATTTAATTATGAGAATACCGGTACATTCATTATGACATTTGAGCGTCACTGTAACTGTAAGATCTTGGTATAAACACTTCTCAGATATTTAAGGTAAAAGTGACTTCAAGAAGGTAATAACAATAACAAAGAAGTCCAGTTCATTCTGGGAACAAAACAGTTGCATAAATTCTAAGGTCGACTGTTGTGCCTCCTCGGGCGACAGACTTTGTGACTCAACGGTCGAATATTTTGCCTGAACGGACGACAGACTTTTTGACTCAACGGTCAAACATTTAGCCTCAACGGGCGAGCTAGTAACCTCGTGCTTCCCCTTGATGCGCTCTTAACTCACTTCAACGACAGGTCTGTTTTCCAATTGACCTTTCACGAATATCTCCGAAGACAGGCAAACTGGAGGCGGTAATTTACTCAGAGGGCAAGTCTCTTTATCTGGCGATTGCCCCATTTGAAGTGCATTGAAGAACAAATCATTTCCATGAGGCAAGACGCAATCGATTTCTTCACACCTCCATTGCTGACCTGGCGTCAACTGGTCGCATAGTAAGGCAGAGAAACTCATTGAAACTTCCTGTCATCCTCGCGATTCATCACTAAACTGATCGTGACCTTGATGAATACTTCCCCCGGGCATTTAGAAACATGTAGGCAATCGAAATAAGGAAAAACCCTTCCCTTCCGAACTTGTCAACCGCCAGCAAGACGTGAAGTGTGAAGAAATGTGCAGAAGAAATCATTGTGACGTCACACAACGAAAACGCCAAACTGCGCATGCCCCGAATCTGACATCCGAAAAATCGAGATTTTTCACCGGTCATATGACATGGAACACCGCTGACCCTCTCAAATAGTGTGCTGTCTCGCTAAGGCTCGCCAGCAATTATAAGCATTGATAGCGTGATTGGCTATAATAATAAGCTTACCAAAGCAACTAGTGATATGAATTTTTGCATGGAGTTGATAATTCTTTAAACACTGAAGCAAAACCTGTTGGAATTCGACATAGTATGGGTCGTTCAAAGGTAAATTTACCGCATAGACCTAAGGAAACTACACTTGAAGAGCCAAAACCAGATGCTAAACCGATAATAAAGTCAACCTCGGCAACCTCACAGCACCAAATTAATCTTATTGCGTTGACATCTGCTATGGGTGGATTAGTATGGTTTCTATTTAGGTAGATTAGGTGGGACTACTGTTATTCACAATGCAAAGCAGATTGCCAATGATATTTATCGCGAGCTATATATCTGATCTAAAAAGCTGTTTTGCCTAAGGTGTAGCCTGTCGTGTTACCATTGTTGGTATTAAATAGATTTAGGCAAGCCTAAAAGCGGAGCTCCTCACACAGTCCCTCCAAAAATGCTTGAAAACTTGTAGAAAGAACTCAGCTTTATGCTTATGTCCCTCCAAAAACGCTTGAAAACTTGTAGGAAGAAAATTTTTCCTCCAAAACCGCTACGAATAATCCGTTTCTTCAGCAAAACATTGTAGACTGCTGTAGACTGCTGGCTGTAGTTTGTGTAGCCGCAGCAAGCCGCGAAAAGCGCGCGAAAAACAAGGCCTCGTTTCGGTTTAAGACCTTCTAAATATCCCGGATGACTTTGGCCACCATGTTGGGGCAACGTCGTCGTCGTCGCTAGGCGCACGCGCCCGTGAGTCATGCCGCTAGCCACGATGACCATGAAAAATCGAACGCATGGTTTTCTTAATTTCTATCCTCGCACGGTAGTTATGGGGCTCCGCTCTGCGGCTCTTCGAGCCGCTGTGGAGCTCCGCTAATAAAATCTACATTCCAGGCACAGGTATTTCCTAAATACATCAAACAAACGTGTTATGTGGTAAATAAAACAGCCCAGAAACACCAATGTACAAAAAACGTAAGAGAAAATGTCTTGCATGTGGGTGGGTGTATTGGCAAAGTTGAGAGTAAAGATATTTTTTAGTGTCAGACTTGCTGGCTTTTACATAGTCTACAAGAATACTTCTGTCTACTATGTCCTCAAATGCATTTACCGCCGCATAATCTACAAACATATTTCTGTCTGTTGTGTTCACATATTTGAGAGCCTCCGCAATCTTTACACTTCGACTTATGTATGTTATGCTTACGTATTTGAGAGCCTTCGCGATCTAGACAAAGAATTTTCTGTTTAATATGTTCACAAATTCCTTTACCACCACATCATTTAAAAATATATTAATGTTTTCCATCACGGTAAACAATAATATCGTTTCGTGGGGATATCTAGTTGGTGGTATGGTTCTATATTAATTACAAAGATTTCCACATAGTCAAACTAAAACTTGAGTGTTGGATTAATTCAAGAAATCTCTCGGTTATATTGCTGAAAATGACTGAGAGATCGTCTGACTCAGTATATTGTTTCTACAGTGTTGAATTTTGCTGCTTAATGATATTGAGAAATTTTGGTTTAATGTTAATAAGAAATTTCTTTAAATCAAACCCTATTGCGAATAGCTTATTGGTTTTCTGTTTTGATTCTAATCTGTTGAAATTTTTATTAACTTGTTCCTTCAGGTTCTCAACTTGATAGTTAATCTCTGATTCAGTATCCTTAGCTTTAGGTTTAACGTATGGAGTTGGTTTTAAAATAGGGATATTGATCTCAGGTACTGGTTCATCATTATATTTGGAGTAGTTTGGTGCTCATTCTTATAGTACGCATACATCAATTTCTCTAAGTAGTTTAATTTATGAGTGTGACATAATATTGTTTCCTGGTGACTGAAATTAAGCTGAACGTGGATTAGGCTCTGAATTAGATTTTGATACCGGATTAGCCCGTTTAGATTTTGGTGCTGGATTAGATTTTGTGCTTCTGTCCCTCAATAAAATTCCAGCGCAAAAATATTAAATTGAGTTAGAAGTTGAAAATTGATTCGCAAAAATTTAGAATTTGCTCATTAACTCTCGTTTTCCTACTACTGATGAAGATTAGTCTAATCGTCTTAGCAGAAACCAACTAGCATACTATTTTTGATTTCATACCAATATATTCTTAATTTTTCAGCTTGTTAAATAGAATGTTTTGTTCCAAGCGCAGGCGTTTTCGCTACTCGTTGTCTATCCCAGAATAGATAGTAGATGCGATAGCTAATCAGATTGCCTGAGTCATGATAGCATGCGAATTGGTTTTTATTAACATTTATCATCAGGGAGATGAGCTCCTTACGAACCTAGCGCGTGGACCATTCTAAGGAATATTGTATGTTCTCCAGTAAAACCCGAGCAAGTGAGGGTACTAAGTAGTTCATTATATGGAAGTCGGGCCATGATTTTTTTTACTTGGAAAATGTGTTTGCCGGCTAACCGCCGCACACAAGAAATACACAACCTAGGACTGTTTGCGTGGAAACGATCTGTATGGCAAAATCGCGACACAAAAATGAACCAATCAGAACGCTAGGATATTTCTTAGGTATTTGGCTATCTAATAATATCCGTTCCTTCACAGGTCCATCAGCTCGATGACAGGAAACAACTGGCTGTCCTACGAATATGCCACCTTTCGGATATACTCAAGGAATGCTGTTGATGGCACCCCGATACAGTATGCTGACCTCGTCGGCCTCAAGTACCCGCATGCTGGAAACTCTCACTGGCTGTCCTACTATAGCAGCTACTTCTATGCTAAGAGTTGCAGTGCCACTTCAAAATTTTCTTGTGCTCGTCAAAATCATCCAGCCGGCTTTAGGATATATAAAAAGCTGTAATTCCCTACGGGGTGAGGAAACTAACGGCTCACCATTTATGCAGAAACTTGGCAAAATATGGGGTAGGGTAGAAGGCTGAGGGACACCTTGCAAAAGCAAGTTGTTTTTCGTTAAAGATGACTGCGTACAGTAACATTGTGCATGTCTTTTGCTAGTATGCGCACAGATGTCTCTAATATAAATCCGCAAAGTTTGAATTCCCTCAAGGCCTCAACTATCACTCTTATTTACCTAGACTTTCCCTCAACAAAATGAGGACTGTGATTGGTTGATTCTTGGTCACGTGCCCCTGATCAAATTTAAATGTATCCCGACCGGGATACAATTGCCCAGTTGTTGTCCGCGCGCCAGTTGTACCGTCCTTGTTTGTTATTTTTGCGATATTTTGTTTAAGGGAAAGTCTATAAATATATAACTAATGTTTTCCTCGACTTCGTCTCGGAAAACATCAGGACTCTCGGGAAAACAAAACTAACACTCGGAACCATACATTAAGTGTACATTGGTGCCAGATCCATGCACGTTATTTCTCGGCTATTATTCTGTTCCTTTTTAATACACATGGACGCTCCGAGCAATGAGCTCCCGTCAAAGGTAGAGAGAGAAGCGAGGCACTGACACCCGCTGGTCTTTAGGGCCATACAGACATGGACCCAGAATTCGCTTTAAAGCTCGAAAAAAGAGAACTTTACACAAAGCCTTATACTAACGGTAAATTCTCCAAAACTCAAGTACTCGAGCTCGATGGTTTCTCCTTAAAGGGAAAACAATACAGTACAGAGAACATTAGCCTCCAGGGGTACAGTGATGTGTAAAAACACGCTTAAAACTCGATTGCGTTAGCCCGCCTTGTCAAAAACAAATAACAGTCTCACTTCAATTATTCAAAAATAAACACCCAAGCTTGAATCTTTTTAATCATCCAAAAGAAGATATCAAAACCTGCCCCTTTTTATTATCTAAAATAACTACCTTTAACTGCGTCTGTTCAATTTCAAAACTACTCTCAAAAACGGTCCAAATGAACTATATGATAAAAACGACAAAAAATCCTTTTTTTAGCCATCCACATATCACCAAACCTTGGCCCTTTTAACGACCCGAAATAACTATCAGTAAGGGATCGTTTTTAATTTTCGAAAGATTCGTCTCAAACTCATTAATAATGCACGAGGGAAAGACAAAGGAAATCAGGCATCGTGACGTGTTTGGATATCTGATGAAGCACGGCTCGTTTTCACTTCATTACAACTGAATTTTTCTCGGCAATTTTGTTGTTGTGCACTCGCGTCTTCCAGAAAACCTGGAAAATGGTCATTTCACGTTTTTGTTTTGCAGAGGACGGTAAACAAATCTACCAGACTGTATTTTGCACGTGCAGTTTCATTGTTTCGTTCATCAACGCTATTGTTTGGTGCCGTTGTAGTCGACGTCGTCGCCGTGTTTTGCTAAAGGTCCCTTATTTCTCGTAAATTCCCCAATTAACTATTCAAAACTAACCAGGGGCAATTTTCATTGAAGAAACAAACAGGCCGTTCTCCGACACTTCTCACAAGATGGCTGTATCTCGGTCTTGTTCAGGGCCAACGCTTAGCCATCTTGACTGAAGAAGCTTCGAGAACAACGAATATACAAAGTGCCCTAATTAATGTTAACACTGTGATGTGAAAAGCAGTATTGTAAGCTTTTTTGTAAGTAGTGTTACCGGATACCGCGACAGCTTTATATTTGTAATGTGTGTTAGTCTACAAACTGTAAGGCAAAGTGATGCATCGTAAATGTCAATCAAATAAAGGAGAGAAAGACAAGAATCAGTTTTGAAATATCCCCAAATGTTTGGCGAGTACAATGTTTGATGCGGCCACCAAACGAACGAAGCGATGATCAAAGAGTAAATTTTAAGGACAGGTATAGTTTGATGCTACATTAGTTGAGTAACTGAAACTAACTTGGCAAGTTAAAATTTACTAACCGATGTTTCTTCACTCCTGTGCGATGTCTTCTTCAGGGGTGGTGAGGGTAAAGCCGTGTAGCTCTATTTATACCCGTCATGTTGAATGGCGTAGCTCAATTACAAGGTGTTCATACACCTCTGGTAATGAGTACTCTTATAATACACTAAATTCCAAAATGGCCTCCATTTAAGTATTCTTTTGTTTTTATTCAAATTATCCCTTGATGCCTCGTTCTTAAGCTAAAATTCAAAAGAATTTTTTACCTTGAACGAGGCATCAAGGTCTAATTTAGATAAAAAGAAAAGAATATCTAAAAGGCGACCAATTTGGAACAAGGCGTATACGGCTGTTTCTGCGAGGGAACAAGATGAGGCAAATGCCGAGTTCTGATTGGCTATCTGAGAAGGCAAGATGGTGTCTTGGTTGCTCGGGATTTCAGGTGTTTTCCCGTAAAAGAAAACAGTACAAAATGATCATGCAATAAATCAGAAGTCCATAATGGACTTCTGACTTTATCCTTGAGCTTGTTCGGTCAAGATGACTGGATATTGATCTCGTTCTTTTTTTCGTTTTTATTGACCTCGACAACGTGCTCCGTCGATAAAAAAGCAAAAACAGATCTCGGCCAGTATGCAGCTATCTTGACCTCACGCATGGTCAATAACGCATATTTAACCATCACGGTTTAATGGCACGCAAAGATGGCGTAGCATCAAACTATATCTGATCCTACACCCAGTTTCAATGTGAATATATCTCTTAAGTTTAAGGATTTTATATGCTGCCTCAAATATTTTGTAAATCACACGCTGGCGAGAGGTTGGGTGATAAAATTGTCCAGATAATTAGTTTAATAATTTCTTTATCAGTCCATGCCACTGCTGTTCTGTCCATTTTGCTGAGGAGTCCCCGGCAATGTAAACTCCATTCACAAAGAAAGTCGGAGAATCTAACACACCCCCTAAAAGTAAAAGCAATTTTAAGAAGTATCAAGGCTTGGAATTCACCCCTCAAAACACTTAGCACCAAGGATACAAATATGCTTTTAACGTATGAAATAATAAAGATGATATACCGGGGGCATTTAATCTGATTCGAGTGCTCAAGATATCTCACGAGTGAGCGCACCGAACAAGTGAACTATTTTTCAGTACGAGAAGAGAAACTTTCTTATTTCCAATCGTCAATGTAATTTTTTTTTTTAAATACCATTTTGTGGTATACCGAGTACCGAATGGTAGCAAATCGATAAAAGCGAACTTGTAGTATCTATATTTACACATGTATGATATCATTTTGATCGACTTGCTCTCACTCTGTATACCGTTGGATTCTATATAATAAACGTATGTTTTAAGTGGTGAAAAACTGAGTTATTTGTCAAACACGAGGACGATTACAGACCGAATTGGGTGAAACTTAGTCCACTTAAAATATCTGAAAAAAAAAGCATTTACTTAAAAATTCGTCCCTTGTGGAAAATCACTTTTGGTGTAATGATTTCTTGCCATAGTTAGTGTAATCAATATTGTGATTGGTAGATTTGGGAAGACTGAGTGCCCTTAATATGATTGGCTGATGTAATTATTCAATTACAGCCAACTGTCCGATTACCTGCTCTACTGAAAAATTGATGAAAACTGAAGTAGTTAATGCATCAAATTGAGGAAATAATAATAATACCATAGTTTTTGAAGGGCCAATGTATTTAGAACCGCTGTAAAATTTTTCCTAATTGGGAGCACTCCAAGTATAACTCTGAGGATCTTTCATTTATTAAATACCTTTCTTCCGCAGTGCACATATATGAAATTTTCATATATATACATTCATTTCATCATCATCTACGGGTACACTAAGTACTCACAAATGACCAGCTCCCAGTTGGCTTGATAGCTTAGTTGGTTAGAGCACTGCACCGGTAATGCAAAGTCATGGGTTCGAATCCCGTTTAAGCCTGAATTTTCAAAGATCTTATCTTATCTTATCTTATCTTTTCTCAGGTCTTATGTTGCTTACATAACTGATGGTCTTTTATTTATTAAATAACTCTCTACCGCAGTGCACATTTATGAAATTTTCATATATGTACATTCATTGTAAATCTAGGTATTTAAATAGTTTCGAGTGCAATTTGGATCAAATGAGCACACTCAGGTAAATTTGCAATTGCACGAGCCTACAGGGCAAGTGCACTTTGTTGGTTCTGTAAAATTTACGAGTGCTTAATTAAACAAAATTGCACCCAAAATCATTTGACTACTTGTTTATAACATACATGCAAAAATTTAATTTCAAAATTTCCGCACTCAATTTCAACTTTCTGCACTGTTTGGTATTAATTTACGTGTTCTTAACCAATCAGCGCTTCGAAAGTTTTGCATGTACATTATTAAGAGAGAAATGAATATTGCAAATGTAGAACATTGGCTTCTGTGAGAATCCCAATTAGCCTGAGGCGGACCAGTTGGTTATTTATAAGCGTGGTCAAGGATTTGAAACTCGAGATGACTACGTTACAAATCAAGGCACTGGTCAGGAAGGGAGTTGAACCTGGGATGACCAGAATGGTGTCCTACTGAACCACTCGGCCACACTCCGAATTGTAATGGAAAAAACTACAGAAAATAATTATGTTGGCCTCACTTGAACAAGCGTATTTCCAAGCCACTCGCGCCTGCCACTCAAGCTCTTTATCATCAATCAGGCGGGTTTTCATCACACTGGGGGAAATGGTGGTGCTGTTTGCCAAGTCCTGTATGATTCTAGTTAACCAAATCCATATTAGTTAAAGGCCTTTTGTTGCGAATATACATTAAATTGTTAAGAAAAAACGTACAAATATTTTTATCAATGGAAATAGAGATCTCAGCTGCAGATAGCAAAGCTTTGAAGCGCATAGGGACGTAAGCCGTCTATCCTTCAGTCAGGTATAAAACTGATCATGGTCTTGCTGGCATTAAAACCGTGTCGAATTCTGGACTGGTCCGGAGCTGGCACACTACAAGACAATTCTAAACACATCATCCCTTTAGTAATATCCAAGCAACAAAGAACTGCGTGCTGCAAAGCGTTCTTGTTTCCTTCGCTAGGTTTTGAAGTGGAAAAATCTACCCGTCATATTCAGAATTCTTCGTCCGGTGATTTTTGTAAAACCCTTTTAAAAGTCCTCGCTTTTGCTAGATTTAGACAAAAATCATTTAATCCACAAAAGCAACCACTAAGACTAAATGCTGTAACTGCTGACCATTCGCTGTGCACATATATCCAATGTGGGAGTTTCGGTGCATTATCGTTTAAACAATTGGATTTGAAACACGGAACGGTCCCGAAATGCGGTAAAATAGTGCGGACCTCGCTTCGCTCGGTCCGTACTGCCACGACCTCGGGCCAATATTCCCCAGTACGGCCCGAGCAAGCTCGGTTAGTAAGCGGTTAATATTCTTTCCTAGGGTCTTATCGGTGCTGAGATCCAAGATGGCCGCAGTCATTGATTTCAAGACTGAGAAGTCGTTAGGAACGAGGTAAACCTCGTTTCCAGGGCCCGCGTTCTCTTGACTGTCGGTCCCAACTGCTGATCAAGGAGACGCGGGCTCCGCCTCTTATGCAAACATAACAGTTTTTTATTCTATCAGCGTTTACCGGAATAGGAAGCATTCTGCCTTTATTACACAACCACATCAGTTTGTCTTGTATTCTTTCTTTCTTCAAATTGACTGTAAACTTCTGAGATAGCCGAGGCTGCCTTTTTGTCAAGGGTCGAGGGTAGCATTTCAAGACTTCCTTTTCACCGAAAAAGGTCTTAAGAATGAATTTAATTAAGATGATACATAAATTAAGAAAGTAATAAAAAATTATCGCTGTCTTTAGATTTGGGGGAGCTTGAAATGCCCAAAAAACGACATTCTAAACGCAGGGATGCATGTAATTTTACTGGGAAAATCAAATTCTTTTAGCACAAAGTAAATAAATTTCCGAGTCACCCAATGTTGACTTTGCCCCTTTCTATGCAGTAAGGACATTTTAGCAGAGTAAGTCACCTTATTGTAATTTGCTCATATGCATTGAAAAAATAGAATATTGGTGACGACAAAATATGCTTAAATCGTCACTGACGTATATTTCTATACTCTTGCAATTTCATTGCGTTACACAATTTGACACGTGTTGTACGAACTAAGATAACGTAACTGTCAAGTTTGTCGATTCATCATACACAGTGGTGAAACCATTTGGAGAGATGGGGGAGGGACTCTCTAGAAAAGATATTCTTTTGGCCCTGTTTGGAGTAAAGGATGGGGGGAGGGCCCATTCCCTTTATCCGCTACTGATACAGCTTGGTGAATAGAAAAAAATGGACGAAAGGATAGCTGCTTCGATGATTTAAAAGTACTTTACATTTACATGATTCCGTGAGGTAATTATATTAAATATTTGTTTGAAGGTTGGTTTTTGTCGAAGTAAAATGTTCAATGGCGCATCACCAGAAGCATTTGAAGACCTGTCGACACCAAAGGCTGATTGGAGAGACAAATGTTCGACTATCCTCGGAAAAAGTATATATTTATAATATCTCAAAGACATTCTCTACTGGCAAGCGGTGGCAATTCGCATTACATAAAGAGTCGAAGTTTGTCTACACCTAAGGAAATGCGAGGCTGACGTAGTCATGCTTCAGTTAAAGGCGCAATCAAAAATGGCAGAAATTGTGTTAGAATTGTCAATGATAGAGAAAACTTTCAACGCGTAAAGTTTTCTGTAGCCGAAGAAACAAAGGAATTGCAGAGCGCATCAGTTTCAAGCTGTTAAGGGACGGACCATTAGAAAAGTGATGGGGGGGAGGGGGGGGGGGGTGGGAAAAAAAACAAAAAAAAAAAATTCATGCAGGAGGAAGATCCAATTGTGACTTTTTTTTTGGCTGCGAAAAACGGATTCCAACCAGTGCTATCCGTCGGCAAAATGGGCATTTCGCGTCAAAAGCAATAGGAATTGAGATTTCTGGCTCTGAAAATAGGACTCGAAAGTGTGCATCACCCTCCGCAATTCTCGGTGGACTTTAAGTTATCCTCATCATAAAAAAAGTAAGTATAAAGGGGCGAAAATCGGGCTCAAAAAAAAGCATTGTCGGCCACAATTGTAACATGGTATGGTGAAAGAAAAATTTTGGGTCCGAAAATCGGACCCAAAATTTTTATAAACTGATTGGACTGAAAGAAAACTTTGGTTCCGAAAATTGGACAAAGAAATAATCCCATCTTCGGCCACAATCAAAACAAGGTGCCTGAGTTAGAAAAAAGAATTTGGGTCCAAAAATCGGACTTAAGTCATAATATTTTATGAGAAAAAAAAGGTAAAATATAAGATATCCTGCGGAATAACTTAAAGAAATAAAACGACACTTTTAATTTTTTTACAAGACTTGTTTCGACATAGTTGTGTCATCTAAAGTTGTGAATGAGCTGCAGAATCCATTTAAAGTCCGCGTAAAATTGACCAAGGAAAGCGAGTTTGATTTCTCGGTGAATTTATTCCGACAGAATATAGGCATTATCTTGCATTTTAAAAAATAACGAGGTCAAAAACATAAGATTTCGCTATTTTTAACGGAATTTTCCTAAATTGGAAAAGGACGATTTAGTTTGGAACGCCTTAACAGTAAACTGTTTTGACCTTTACAATATCGTCTCTATATAATGACAATACTCACTCTAACACGTCAACTTCGCCCTTTTTTGTAGTACTGGAGATGTATTCTTGATTCTCAAATACCGTGTCCACCCAGGGAAAAAGAAGAGAAGAGTTGTAATCAGCAACTACGAAAGCGCTCTGAAATAAATAACAAAAAGAAAAAAAAACAGTTAAGATTTTCAATTTGCTTTTATTAAGGCCATGGTATCAACAGGAGCCCATCACAATCAAACGATAACCAAAATCAGGTCTCCGGCCAGGCTAACTCTGGGACCTTAAGTCGCCATGTTTTTTTTCTGTCAATTTTGCTGAATTCGCCTTAAGCTGCGCCCTCGTCAACTATCACGCGATAGAAATCTCGAGCTCATAATCTGTAATAGAAACACTGATTCTAAACAATCAGCGAGCGTATTTTCTTAGGACTGTTTTCCAAAAATCTATAGAACGGGAAATAGTGAATAGAAATTTGCATCGATTTATAATACAAAGTAGAATAAGTAACTAATTTGCGTACTTCTTTGCTATACTAAACCCACAGTAAAGCTAAAGTAAACACCAAATAAAATATCATATACCTTAAAAACTAATTCCTAAAAATAAAAGCAATATAATCTGGAAAATTATTTATTACTAATAATTAAGATATTCTGCTGATCACATTGGCTGATGTAGGAAGGTGCTAACCTATTGAGTGCCCTATAGGTAGTTAATGGTAATTTTATGATACGATCACTGGAAGCCAGTACATTTGTTCTACAATATGTGTAATGAGGTTTTGCTTCCTTTGTCATGTTAACCTATTGATAATACCGTAAACTGGTGTGTCACATTCTGTTGTATATCATTACTTCTGATTATGAACTCTTGATTTAGTTTACCTTCAAGAAAATGAAGGCGTTGTTGAAGTATGGGAGAGCAAAGAAATTGACTGTCAAACGGAGTTTCTCTGATGAATATGACTCGACGAGGCTCTTGACCAGCGGCCACACATCTCTGGAAACTGGGCATGTCAGGTCAAGGAAGACTTCTAGATTGAGTTGAGCCCTTGCCACGGTGTCCTTGTAAACAAATCCCGTGAGACGTTTGGGGATTTGAAAAGGGAGTTCCGGAAGTGTAACATTCTCTGTTGTATGTGCAACAATAAACATTTGTTAGGTTTACTATCCAATCCACGAAGTCAAAATGAAAACGAGATGATAAAGAAACTGGACAATTGCCGAGCAAATAAGCGAGCGCATGAAAGAGACAAACAAAATTAAGACTAAGAAAAAAATGGAACGAAGTTGGTGATCGTGGCTCACCCCACCAGCCCATATTCGCTCCACGCCACCCCGGTTAGTTTCCTCGTGGATGATAAAAACTACATCCGGGACCCGAGTGGTTTATTTTCCATAATCTCACACGTGAGTTTATCGATGACGTAATTTCGGTAATTTCCCTCCGAAATTTGTATCGATAACTTTTTGTCTATGTAATAAAAAGAACATTACACGGCGGCTTGAAGATATGAATTTTATTTTCTCGTGGCAAAAACAATATTTTACTCACTCGCTGCGCTCGTTCGTAACATATTGTTTTGCCACTCGAAAATAAGATTCATATCTTCGCGCCACCGTGTAATATCCTCTATGTATCGGCGCGGCTCAATGAAAATTTTTAGCATGTTTCTTCGTTCCTTCCTTCATCAATGAACACATTAAGAGTTCAGGTATGAATCAGAAATATGGCACACACTCGATTGCTCAGTAATGTTCCTCAAGCGACGATGACAATAGATCAAGGGTTGATTACGTCAAGTAAGAGGTGGGACCATTGCCACTGTTGCTTATATCAAAATTCCAAATAGATTATTTGACCTTTTCTGTTACGTTCCATGTGGCCCATATCTGGGAATAACCCCCTCTCCCTAAGTTCCCCTCCACCCAACTTCGGTTCAGGGCGGCGGGAGAGTTTGAGAGAAAACTGGAGCGCATAAGAAAAATTAGGTGGGTTCGGAGAGGAATAAGAGTGGAAAAGGGAAAAAAATCCCTCCGTTTGGGTTTTTACCCTAATTCGATCCTCTCGTTGCCAAAAGGACAGTAAAAACAGGCAGTGACAATACCACTGTTTTATCCTACCTGAATCCTCCACGGTGTCTTTAATCTTTTCCGCTTGAGTTGTAAAATACACCCTGGCGAAAGCACTCACTCCGAAAGTTGTCATTGCAGACACTTCTACTGTGAAGTTTTCAGCGGGTTTCAGCTCTTTTAACAACAATTCAAATACATTTGCCCTCACCATAAATGGCATCCCAGAATTGTCACTGTGCAATAGCCTCACCCTATAACCGACTATGATGCCATTGGGTCTACTTGGTTTCCTCCATCGTATGATCACTGACGTGCTGTTGATGTGCTCAACATGGACGTCTTCTGGTGGCTCAGGGACTGGTAACAAAAGTACACGAGGTAAGAATGTGCTCAGGCCACGCGTTTCAAATTCCCACTGACCAAGTCCTGTATTTACCGGTTTGCATTGGGGTCATGAGAAGGCACGTAAAATATATATGTTAAATGAAAGTACACCGGGAGCACATTACCAGGAGCGTTCACGTGTGTTGTGTGGTGTCTCCAGCATAGTAGCGAATGCAGATATTTCAAGAACTATTTTTGTGTGGCTTACACGAGGTGTGTGGGCACATTATGGCACGATCTGATTTATTTATTTTTCTATTTATTTGTCCACGAGAGTCAAGCGCCTATCACGTGGTCTAGTAAGCCACACATGTACACATTGCGGACCTTTTACTTAGGCGAACCGTACCACAAGACAAGAAGGCATAGAAAACTTGGAGAGAATGCCGAACATCTCACTAGAACTCATCTAAAAAAAGGGTTGCATCCTTGATAAGAATGCTTTCTCTCCTGGTTCGATTGGCCGGTGAAAGAAACAGAAAATAAAAATAGCACGAGAAACGCTCCTGGGTATATTGATTTTAAACAGCTTTCTAGTATCCCATAAGAAAAGCCAAATATCTTCAAAACAGGGTGAGAGAACAACAGCAATACATAGCGGTGGTCCGTCAGGGAGGTACACATTGCACAATGTTTTTTTATTTTTGAAGCCCCCACATTGTTGAAAATTCCGAGGTAGAAAGCCAATCAGATTGTACAAAATGCCAAGGTTGCTGACTGAGTTGATATATACTAAAGTTTTTTATTATATAAGAAACCCATAAGACGAAATGTGTAAGTGCCTCTGAATGTCTTAAACCACAGCTTGTCCACATTCAATCGACCAAGTACTATACTTGAAAAGCAAGAGAAACTTAATTAACCAACCAAACCAGATTCAGTAGTGTGACCACAGGCAGCCCACGCGTGGTACGTGACATTTGCATGCTAAAATTACAGAGGAGTGAGTTAAGTTGTCGGTGTTTCTACCAGCCGTTCATAGATATTATTGTCGGACGGCGTTGCCGAAGAAAAACTAAAAATATTGCGAAATAAAGTATTCTTACCTTCACTCTAATGTCCCTTGGTGTTATCTGGCTGGTTTAAAGGCCATTTTGTAGATTTTTCTTTTTTTACCTGAAGTAAGGTCCATAGTGGACAGTTTTTCTTCAGTTTATCTTCGGCAACGCCCTCCAACAATAATATCTTTAAACGGCTTGTAGAAACACCTACTCAACTTGACTCAATCCTATGTAATTTTTATGTGCAAATGTCACGTACTACGTTTGGGCTGCCTGTGGTGTGACGTACTTACTGGGAAATACGCGCCTCTTTACAAAACGTGGCGGCCAAGTCGTTGTTGCCAATGCAAGTTGTTTACGACGCACCATGAAAGCGGGACTCGGTAAAGCAGTTTCCAAATATGGTACTTGAGAAATATTGAACCTTGACAGACTGTGAACGCGCGTGTTACGGGTTTCTGATTGTATAAAATGTAGTGGTATACCAGGTGGTTTCAAATCGATAAAACTGATACCACGTATGTGAAGATGATACAACGGATATCACTGGCGAGGAGGTGTTTTTATCGACTTGCTACTACTTGGTGGACCAGTAAATCTTATATAATAAAACGAATTTTGAATGGTCGCTTGGACATACAAAATTTCAGAGAGGGAGAAAAGTACGTTTTTAGGACACAGGAATTTTGACAAGGATTTTTTAGCTTATAAGCTAAATTCGGCGAATTTTGAGCAGAGGAATTTTGACAAGGATTTTTTAGCTTATAAGCTAAATTCGCCGGTTTTAGGATACAGGAATTTTGGCAAGGGCTTATAAGCTAAATATGTTTTAAAACTTAACCAGAGATTTAATCAGAGATTTAATGGGTAATATTTCTCGGACAGGAAGATTAAAAATTTGAAAAACGGTTTAAAGGCTTGATATTTTTTACAAAAGAAATTATGGATCAGTTAAGAGAATTGAGTATAAAACAATTAAGTTCATTACTTTCGTGGTATAGAATTCGAGGCAGATCAAGAATGACTACTAGAGATGCAAAAATACAAGCATTGAATAATGTCCCCGAAGTAATTAATAATGCACAACAAATCTTTGATAATAGAAGAGAAATTTTTAGAGAGATAAATAATATGCCGAGGAGAAGAGCAAACCAGCCACAACTGCCTCTTCCAATACCTCAAATAAGGCCAAGAAACAGACCAAATTTACCACCCTTAAATATTCCTCAACCAACTCAAATTCCAGGCACACCGCCAGGTTCACCAGATAGATATAGACCAGAAACACCACCAGGTTCACCAGATAGATATAGGCCAGGAACACCACCAGGCACACCCCCATCAAATAAACCAAAAACAAAACCAAAAAGACCTTCTCCACCCAAACCAACACGTCCGCCGCCCCCAATTCCAACAAAACCTAAAAAACAAGTAATAAAAAATGAATCGGTTAAAAATACCAAACAAACCCCCCTTTTAGGAAATGTATTAAACAAGTTTTGGGATTTTGTAAAACCATATATTCCAGAAAAAGTAAAAAATAAAACAGAGGAACTAGCTAAAAATTTTATAGATAGATATAAAAAAGCGAATGGAATAAACCAACCTAAAAATCAACCAAAACAAACAAAATCAAAAAGAGATTACGAGAAGGAGGGAGCAAGGCCAAAAACAAAAAGGCTGAAAGAAGAAGAATTAATTATCAAAGAAAATGTGAGAAAATTCAAAAATGGCTATTTGAAGCAACACACTATAGATGGGAAAAAAGGATATACTATTGAAGAATTCATGAAAAAAATAAAACCAAAGGTTATAGATATTATTAATAAGGATAAGAAACCAAAAAAGGTTAAGGTTATACTATCATCCAAGTTTGTAAAAGCCCCAAATAACCAAATTGCAGAACAGGTTGAAAAATACTTTCACGCTAAACCAAAAATAATTACAGAGGCAAACGATTTGTCAAAAGAATATGATGATATAATTAAAAATATACTTGATGAGGTTGAAAGATTTCACGAAAATACAGATTCTGGTGTTTTTGAATTTGATTCAGTAGTAAGATTTGATCTTGGTATAGCGCCTTACACAGTTACTTCTGGGAGTTCATATATACCAACGCCAGAAAGATTAGCTGCAAAAAAAGCTACTATTAACATACAAAATAAGTGCGAAGATTGTGGTCAATTTTCATTAACAGAGGCGGTGTTTCCAAGAAAACATCATAGAGAGAGGGTAAATAATGAATTGTTAGAAAATTGTAAAAAATTAAACTTTTCTGGTATAGAAGGCGCAATGAAATTAAAAGATTTTGACAAGTTTGAAAAACAAAACCCATATCCGGTTAATGTATTGAAATATGACGAAGAAGCTGATGAAATATATACTGCAAGATTAAGCGGTAAATGTTATTGCAAGAAAGAAGAAAAATGTAAGAATTGCGGATGTATGAAAAAAGAGTGTAAGAAAAAACAGAAATGCGAGAAAAAAGACTGCACAAAACACGAATGCGAAGAATGCGGATGTAAGAAATGCGATTGTAATAATTATGAATGCAAGTTATGTGATTGCAAATTTATAACATTACTTTTAATAAATAATGACGAAAAATCCCACTACATTTTAGTAAATAATGTTAGCAGACTTTTATCATCTGAAATTGACAAAAATAAGAACAAAAAACATTTCTGTTTTAGATGTTTTAACTCATTTTATGATAAAAGGATTTTGCAAGAACACAAAGAATACTGCGATTCACACGGTGAAGTTAAAATCAAAATGCCTAGGAATGAAGATGGCAGCCCAAAATTTATTTACTTTAAAAATTTTAAAAATAAAATGCGACACCCTTTTGTTATTTGTGTAGATTTTGAAGGTCAACTAATACCAATACATACTTGTTCGCCAAACGAAATTAAAAGCTTTACAAAAAATTACCAAATGCATAAAGCATCGGGATTCTGCTATTATATTAAATGTTTCGATGAAAGTATATTGCCAAATGATTTTAAAATCTGCGTGAATTATACCGCAAAATCCGATGACGAGGATGTCGCGCAGATATTTACAGAATATTTAGAAAGAGATGTTAGGAAAATTTTTAGGCTAATAGAAGAAAAAAAGGAAACTTTTAAAGTTTATGATAAAAAGAATATGCCAGAAATGGATAAAAAAGATTATGAAAATGCAACTCATTGCCATATATGTGAGCGCAAATTTTCTGAAAGCGAAGAAGAAGAAGATTTTAAAAAAGTAATAGATCATTGCCATCTTACTGGAAAATATAGGGGAGCGGCGCATAATATTTGTAACTTAAAATATGTGATTCCCAAATTCATTCCAGTAGTAATTCATAATCTGTCGGGATATGACTCTCATCTATTCATTAAGAATCTTGGCAAAACAAAGGGTGAAATGAGCTGTTTAGCCAACACCGATGAAAAGTATATTAGTTTCTCAAAGAAAATTTTAATTAATTATGATCGTGATCGCGATCACGATCATAATTGCGATGAGGACGAAGATGAAAACGAAAAGACCATTACTAGAACAATAAGATTCATTGATTCTTATAAATTTATGCAATGCTCTCTTAGCGGATTGGTCGACAATCTTACAAAATGTGGAAAATGTGAGTCATGCAAACCAGGAAAATGTTTGAAAAGATATATAAAAGATGGAAAGATTATTACTTTTAATGGTGTTGGTAATTGTGATCAATGTAAGAATTGCAAGTTATTAGGAAGTATGTGTTTTTCTCCAATAGATAAAAATATGGTGATAACTAAAAAACATTTCACAGGAGAAAAGTTAAAACTATTGTTGAGAAAGGGCGTGTTCCCTTATGATTATTTTGATCGAATTGATAAACTTAATGAAACAGAAATTCCACCAAAGGAAGCATTTAAATCAATTCTTAATAATCAAGATATTTCGGATGAAGATTATGAACACGCTAAAAAGGTGTGGGAAACATTTGGCATGAAAACGATGAGAGATTATCATGATTTATATCTAAAAACAGATGTATTACAGCTAGCCGACGTATTCGAGAACTTTAGAGATGTGTGTATTGGTAATTATAGTTTAGATCCCGCCCATTATTTTACATCGCCGGGATTATCTTGGGATGCGATGTTAAAATTAACTAAAGTTAGTTTGGAGTTGTTTACAGACGTTAATATGCTGCTTTTTATTGAGAAAGGGATTAGAGGCGGGACATCCCAAGTATCAAAAAGATATGCTAAAGCTAATAACCCCTATATGACAGATTTTGAAATAAATAAACTTATAAGTTATATTATTTATCTTGACGCAAATAACTTATATGGAGCCGCAATGAGCAAGAAATTACCAAAACGAGGATTTAAATGGATTCCAAATGAAGAGCTCGAAAATTGGAGGAATATGCCTTGTATAGTTGAGGTTGATTTGGAATACCCAAAAAATCTTCATGATAGTCATAAAGATCTGCCTTTAGCTCCAGAAAAACTTACTGTTAATAAAGTTAAGAAATTAATACCAAACCTATTTGATAAGAAAAGATATGTAATTCATCATGAAACTCTAAAATTTTATGAAAAACAAGGATTGAAAATAACAAAGATTCATAAGGGAATTAAATTTCAAGAGTCAAAGTGGTTACAAACTTACATCGATCGGAATACTGAATTGAGAAAAAATGCGAAAAACGACTTTGAAAAAGATTTTTTCAAACTTATGAATAACTCCGTATTTGGTAAAACAATGGAAAATATGAGAAAAAGGATAGACGTTAGATTAGTTAATAATATAGAATCAGCCAAAAAATTAATAAGAAAACCGAACTTTAATCATTTTACTATCTTTTCTGAGGATCTAGCTGCCATAAATATGAAGAAAACAGAAATAAGATTTAATAAACCGGTTTATGTGGGGTTTTCCATTTTGGATCTAAGTAAACAAATAATGTATGACTTTCATTATAATTATATTAAAGAGAAATATGGGGAAAAAGCTGAATTACTTATGACTGATACTGATAGTCTTGTATATAACATAGAAACAGAGGATTTCTATGAAGATATAAAGCTAGATGTTAGGGAAAAGTTTGACACTAGCAACTATCCAAAAAACCACAAATCTGGTATTTGGGACGATGAAAACAAAAAAGTAATTGGTAAGTTCAAAGATGAGTTTGGCGGAAGTATACCTACAGAATTTGTAGGTTTGGGGGCAAAACAATATGCCCTATTAATGGATAATGGCAAAGAGATAAAGAAGAATAAAGGAACAAAGAAATTAGTTGTTAAGAAAACAATAAGTTTTAATGATTTTAAAAATTGTTTGAATACTAAAGAACCACAAATGAGATTGCAAAATTTAATCGGATCAAAACTACACGATATTTACACAAAAACAGTTAATAAAAAAGCGCTATCTGCTTATGACGATAAGAGAATAATTCAAAAAGATGGAATACATACTCTTCCATATGGCCATTATCAGGCAGAGCCCGCCAAAACAGAATCTGGCGGCAATTCAGTATCATAGGGAATAACTTGTAATTCTTCCCTAACAAATCCTCGCCGCGGACCGTCAATTAAATAATATAAAACTGGCTGATTGGGTGTAATAATACTTTTAGAAATATCATAAACTTTGATACTCCAAATAGGATCAGTAGCCCGTCTTCTTTCTCCGCCTTCAAGTTCACCCGGGGATAATAAATATCTGACTTTAGCAATAGGGGGTAATCTAACCTCATCAAGACCTACCGCGCGTTGGTAATTTTTAGGTTTAATATCAACCTCTTTCATTTTTATGGTCTTATCAGGCTCTTTACCGGTTATTCTCATAAGTTTATTATTTAAGGTTTTTAGAATAGCTGGTAATCTTTTTACCCATACTCTTGATTGATCATCACTAATCATTTCCTGCGCATATTGATGACTAAATAATCTTTCTCCTAATATTCTATTTGCATTTTCCACAAATGCTTGGGCTCTATGATTACCGGCTTCACTTCTCTGTATTTTCACATTATGGTAATTCATGAGTTTACTAACTTCGCCCATAAATTCTTTCCCAGGATCAACCATTAATGTTTTTGGGTATTTCAATCTTCTAGAATATATTTTTGTAAAAGCTTCTGATATCTCTCGACTTTCTTTTGAGGTTAATGGCTCAGCATCTTTATATCTCGAGGCGATATCAACCACAACTAATGCATATTTATATGTTTTTCTTCTAACTCTATCATGCGGTAAAAATAATAAATCCGCCTGATGAATCTGATTGGGTTTATCCACAGTCCAATGAGGTCTTGGAATATGCTTTGGAGGAGGAAGATAGATTTGCCATATTGCTTGTTTCTGCAACCATTGTTTTGCATCATTTTCACTTACTTTCGCTTTCTCAGCTAATTTAGGAATTGCAGAATATCCTTTCCAATATCCTTCAGTTGAATAATATATTTTTGACATCATTTTAAAAATAAACAAGTATCTTATAAATCAAAATGGTGGAGGAAACAAAATTTAGCGAATATCAAATTAATCTTATGAAAAAAATTATTAGGAAAAAAATTCTATATATGGAAGATGGCGATAAAATTTTTAATATTATGATTTTAATTCCCGAGGCGAGAGAGGGTTTATTAAAACATATTGGTGAGTTAGAAAATAGAACAACACAGGTTTAAAGGTTAACTAAAGTATCTTATAAATTACAATGACGTCAGAAAAAATTAATCCAAACAGAATTCCAAAAGAACCCTTTGGTTTGAAAGCAGAATCAACATTGAATCGAATTACTCTCAATCCATCCTCAGCCAGCCCAGGAGAAACATTATACATAAATATTCCAAAACTCGCCGAGAATTTAGTGATTGTACCCGGAAGTGTATCTCTTCTGTTTGATTTAGATGTTGAGGGTCATGCGAATAACACAGTTGTGAATAATTTAGGCCGTAATCTTGTAACCAGACTAAAAGTTCTTTTTGGCGGAGAAACATTGCAAGATACTCAAAGATATGATTTATTTCAAACATATCATGATTTATTCTTAACTGAAGAAGAGCGCGAAGATAGATTAAAACAAGGTATTTCTTCGTTAAATATTAGAAAACTTAGAACAAAATCTGGAGACGCAAAAACACAAGATGTAAAAGAAGTTGCTCTCGCTAATGTTCATGGTTCAAAGTATAGAATACCAATAAATCATCCTATTCTAAACGATCATGGCGTTTTTTATCCGAAAGCGTTGGAAAATCATCTTATATTTGAGCTTACTCTTGCTCCAATCAATAATATTCTTATTTATTCTGATACAACTAAAGCACCATCATATTCAATCAAAAACTTAGAGTTAGAATATTCTTCAATTTCTAGTGAATACTTAGCCCGCGAGGCCCAAGCAGCCTATCAAGTCGGTAAAGGATTCTTTTATGAAAATATTACCTTGCACAAAACTTTTACATTTTCAATTGGCGGCGATGGCGTTATTAATCAGCATATTAATTTACCGAGAAGATCAATGACAGGAATATTGTTTTTGTTTTTATTACCTCAAACTGCAGGAGCAAGGGATTCTGAAAATTTTTATAATCCCGGTATATCTTCAGTTGAAATTGATGTTGATGGCGTACCAAATAGAATATACTCTAGAGGAATGATTCCTTCCGATCTTTGGGAATCCGTGAAAAAACGATTCCGAACAACGGGAGGAACTCATAGGGAACAAATTTCATTGAAAGAAAAAGAATTTTACGCGGATAAGTTTGCTCTTTGGGTTGATACTAGAACTCATCCAGATAATGGTATTCATGGTGGAGGACTTGCTCTAAATAATACGCACGATGGTGTAAAAATAGAAATTAAAAGGAAACAAAGCGGATCCGGAACAATAACTTGTCATATATTTGTTGTAGCAGATGCAATGATGGAAATAATGAATTCAAGTTTGAGATCAATTAAGTACTGATCGGCGCGTAAGCGCCTCCCCGCTTCGCGGACTGAGAATCTAAAAACATAATGTTATGATACAAAATTATGGAAGATTTACGAGATAAAATCCCATTCCACTGTATAATAACAGGACCCACAAATTGCGGAAAAACAAAGTACCTAATTGAACAGCTCCGAGGTCCTTTTCGAAAAGTTTTTGAATATATTGTGTTAATTTGTCCAACCTATTCTAAAAATAAAACCTATCATAATTTTGCTAATAAAGATAAACATTTCTATGTATTATCTCCAGATGCCAGTAACATTGATGAGATTAATGAATTGTTAACTGATTGTCAAACTTTTTTTTCTGGAACGAATACATTAATAATTTTAGATGATTGCGCTGTATCTACCGATCTGAAGAAAAGATCCAATAAATTTATAGATTTAGCATTCTCAGGAAGGCATCATGGTTTATCGGTTTGGGTTCTAACTCAACAATTAACATCTATAGCAAAACCATTCCGCGAAAATGTAGCCTGCGTTGTTACTTTCCATAATCCTTCGCAGAAAGGTATGAAAATGTTTTTCGAAGATTACGGAGGTGATTTGGATTATGAATTGGGTAAAAAGTTTATGCATCTCCTGAAAACAGAAAAATATTCTAGGTTATGTTTGAGTTTGCGATATCCATTTAATTACTATTTAGAGATTCCCGAAGTGATTTAACAAAGATGACAAGCTTAGAAGATTATATTGAAGAAAAAACTGAGGCAAAAGATGGCGATGATAATGAACTTGAAATCAAACAAGAATCACTTGCCATTCTCGCAGCCTTAGGAACAACAAAAGAATATTTGGGGGTTGAAATGAGTCTGGGTGATATAAAGAAATTATCTGCAAAAGATGTTGAAAAGTATTTTAATCGTTATCAAGCGGTAATGGGTAAGAAAATTAATGGAGGATTAGTAGATTCATCCCTGCAATTAGTTTCCAAACTTATTTCATATTTAGTTCCAGTTGATGATTTAGAATCTCTTTGCAATGATTTGAAGAATGATGATTTGGTTAATCATGAATTAACAAACATTGTTGGGTTATTAGCATTAAAAGCAGGAAGATTGGCAGCACTTGCTAGCGGTCTATTTCAAGTAGCTAAACACGTTAAATTCAACAAAAATCAACAATTTTCAAGAGAAGAAGCAGCAAATTCTAACACAACTGATCAGGAAACTAAGCAATCTGCTGAAGGCGTTGATACAGTATATTAAACAGATCTAAAAACTTATTTGTAGCATCTAAATAACAATGTCTGAACAATCTGAAGTAGATCGGAGCGAAGCCCCTCCCCGCTTTGCGGAGCAAATTACTGCTGATCCAACACCTGAAAATACCGATACTAAAAAGAGGGAGAAAGATCCTAAAAAAGTCGCAGCTGGTAAGAAATTAGCTGAATATAATAAAAAAGCAAAAGAAGCATTAGCTAGGGAGATGAAACGAGAAGAGACCCTGCAGGCTGCAGAGCAAAATGATGAATCAAATCGCCGAGAAGCTAAATCATGGCTACCAGAGTTATCTTTTACTACTGTTTTATCTGTTGTTGGACTGGGGTTTACGGCATTTGATCTTTTTATGAGATATAAGGAAAAAGCTAGGGTTGAATATTCCAATAGGATAGCTGATTTATCGCAAGTTCCACAACCTTCAAAAATTCCATTGTCCTCAAAATCTTTAGGAATGGAATAATTATAAAAATTATTTTTTACTACATAAAGTTATTTAAAAGTTTCTTACTGATGTAGTAAAAAAATTATGGCAACTGAAAATAAACTTGTGAAAACTGTAACTGATTCAGCGGTACTTATCGGATTAGGGGCTGGAGTTGGGTATGTGGCCAAAAAGGTAATGAAAGAATCATTTTTGAGTGATCCATCCTCAAGTATTACAAATTATGCAAAATGGGTTGCAGTATTATCTGGAAGTATGTATCTAAAAACATATTTAGAGGAACAAAAGATTTTACCAAAATAAAATGGCAACAATATTAATGATGGGGATAGGGGCAATATTGAATGCAACGGCATTTACTGGAGGAAATATTCTTGCAAAATATATATCTGGTCGCAATGTGGATACAGAAAAAATACGACACGATAAAGCAATGGAAAAATATCAAAGAGATTACGCAGAATATCAGGAAAAAAGACAAAAAATGCTTGATTGGAAAATGAAGAAAAAAGATGAAAAATATCAGGCATCAAAAAATATTTCTATTACAAATCAGGCTTTTGAATTGTACGGCAAAATGACTGAACCCAAATTCTCTGATTATTACAAACCAAGTAATGATCAAAAAACAGGTGAAATGGTATATGTTGGTGCCGGAATGTTAGGTTTGGGGTATGCGGTAAGTAAAATATTATAGTTATTTTGCTTTGCTTGTTTAAAGATTTCTTACTGATGAGTAAAAAAAATCATGGCAGAGGGAGGATATTCGCCAGAAGATTTAGATCCAACTAAATTAAATGAACCAAAAGATGACGATGATGATTGGGATGATAATGCAAATATGGAACTTCAAACATATTCTTCAACAAGCCAACAAAATAATAATTATGAAGAAACTCCCATTGACGATATTAATGAAAATCAGCCTCTTTTAGAAAAGGAGCAAGAAAAAAAAGAAGCCGAAGATGAAATAAACGCGGTATATCCAAGCGCAAAATTTTATAAATTTATAAAATTTTTAAAAGATATAGGACAAGGAATAAAATTACCCGCCATTAAATTACCAGGTAGGAAAAATGCAGCTGAATATGTTCTTAGAGGGGGTGAATTTAGAAATTTTAAAACTGGGGCTAAACTTACTAATAACCAATTAAAAAATGCTTTAGGCCCAAGAGCAGAAGAAATTTTAGAAGAAAATGATCGTGAGAATGAAAAGACAAAAGAATTACAAAACAAAAAGAAGGCGGAGAAAAAATTCCTTGAGAATAAACCGTTGAAAACACCAGAGGAGAGAACACGAATAGAAACATTAGATAGAGAAATTAACGAGGATGAAAATGAAATGGCAAGAAGGGAACACGAGTCTGAGCAAATACGTGAAAAAATGACATTGCGAGAACGAATTAAGAATATATTCAAAAAGTATGGTTTTACAGTAACTGCTGTTATCATTGCTGTTGGCACAGTAATTGGAGTTATAATTTCTAGTCTTTCAAAGGGTTTATCTACCTTGGGGAAAGGAGTGGGAAATGGTTTGAAAGCTATTGGTAAAAAACTAGGTGAAATATTACCAGGGATGGTCGGAGCAATAGTTAGCTTTCTTTTCAAAACAGCAGGCGAGGTTGTTGGATTTTTAGGAAAGAATGCTTGGCTTTTGATAATGGCCGTAGTTCTATATTTTGTGGAAAGTATAAAAAAGAAGAGAAAGTAACAAATTTAAAGACATCACGGTGATCAGTAAAATACAATATGGGTGACTACAATGGAATTTATCCTCAATTACCTAATAATAATTTTCAAACACAAAGCGGAGATAATTTGATTAATTTCAGGCTACAAAAATCAAGCGAGGTGTTACAAAATCTTGAGAAAGAAATCAAACATTACGAAGAAGTGAGGAAAAAATATAATAGGGCAAGAGGAATATGTACAAAAATTAGTCTTTCTGGCGGATTTATTTCAGTTCTTCTATCAGCAAGCGGATTAGGAACTTCTCTCACGGGTTTTGGTGCTATTGTCGGTGTTCCCTTGGGCGTTGTCGGAGGAGTTTTTGGCGGTTTGTCGATTGGATTTGGTTTTGCTTCTAAAAGTCTTTCCTCCAAAGTTAGTAAACACGAACAAACCGTTGCAATTGCAAAATCAAAACTAAACACAATTAACGATTTAGTCTCAAAAGCTTTGAAAGATAATGTTATATCCGATCAAGAATTTTCCATAATTTTAGCAGAATTGGAAAAGTTTCAAAAACTGAAACAAGAAATACGACAAAAATTCAGAAAAGATTCAGAAAAAAACTTCGACATGAGTATGATAAGGAAAAAAGTTCGAGAAGATCTATTAAAAGAATTAACCAATCCCGCTCATTAAAAATTTCTTTTGAAAGAACTGATGTGGGGTGTAATTGTTTTGCGGGAATTAGAAGAGAGGTTAATTAATTTTACATCTTATTCTTAATCTAAAGATCAGATAAATTGGAAAACAAAGAATAAGATGTTATTGGATGATTTCAAAACTAGGTATCCAAATGTTAAATTGGGAAAATTTACATTTGTTAATGATGCATTCGGGGGATATATCGAATGGAAAGTTAATGGAACAATAATAATGTCTAATGACGATCCTTCTGGAAAAACCTGGACTGAAAATCTTTCTAATAATTTGAAAACATTATTATGGGAAGATTTGGGGGTTGAAAATAAAGTTAAGTTAAGTTCATTTCCAAAAAGTTTAACATTTACAAAACAAACATATCCAATACCTGGAGTTAAATTCAATGAATTTGCAAACGATGTATCAAAAATGGTAAACTTTTTGGATATATATGTTTCTGAAAAAGATCATTTCACTGCGGCAATGACAAATATATTTAAAAATCAGACTGTAGAACTTACTAGTGGAAAAGAAGCTAGAGCTTGGTTAAATAAGCCAAATATTAATCACTGGCCCCAACAATTAAACATGGCGGTTTGGTGCTCAACATCTGGTTGCGGAGTTAGTTTAATTGAAATTTTAAGTTACCCAAAAGTTATTAGAAGTTTTTTTGTTTTTCACGTATATTTTACAATAAGAAGAATATTACATGAATTAAATGTGCCATTACCCGGCGAACAAACTTTTTCTTCAAAAAATAATCCATACAACAAAAATGTTTATAATAGATTGTGCGCAGAATTTGGGTTAAGCAATAATCAAGATTTTAAGGGATGGGATAAGCCTTTAGCTGATTTTAGATTCAAGGGCGGAACAAACCATGGGGTTGGGGATGTATTCATTGATTATGGAAAAGGATACATCCCTCCTGGAGGCGGTAGTTCGCAAGCAGTAGGAGGAGGAAATCAAAACGTAAGAATTATTCATCCTAATGATCCTGATTCAAATATTTGGCCTAGTGAAAGAAATAAATTTGCTGATTATGGTGGTAAAAAATTTGGAGGGACTTTAATATCTATGCTCCGAAATGACCATTTTGTAGATTTTCAATATGCGTGGTTTATACCAGAATCTGGTTATGGATTAACTAAAGCTGGATTGGGAAGAATAAATAGATCAGTTGAGGCTTTTGTTTATTGCATATTGGGGGCCCAAGTTAATACTAGAAATTCTATTGTGGGTAATGGCGGTGGAGCAATCGAAACACAAAATGAATTCAAAGCATTATTTGAAAGTAGTGTGATAGAAAATGATATTTCTAAATCCATTCAAAATTACCAAAAATCTGTGCAGGAAACCAAATTAAGGCTTGATTTGGCTGTTGCCCCAGGTGTTTGGTTGATGCCAAGTAATTTAATTATAAATACAGAAAGTGTGGTTGGGTACAATAATAATCTGAAAATAGCAACAGAAGATATGAAATTTGGGGAAAATAATTCAATAAATGTCGAAACAAAAAATGTTGGAATACCTAATAGTTTAGGAACATCAAAAGTTTTATTAAATACTAATCCCCAACCAATGAAACCTAAATTAAAAAATAGCGATAAATCAGACAAAACATATGAATCAAGTAATATAGAAACATCTTCTCATCAAAATAATCTTATTGTTTTAATTTTTGCCGGAGGATTATTATCCTGGTTTTTATTTCGTTAATGTTTTGATTATATAAATCTAAAGATGAACATGATGTAATCAAAACAAAATGTTAAGTATTACTATGTGTGAGCCAGAAAGTAGGATTTATTTAGATCCTCCGCTGAAAAATCTTAGGGAGATACAGCTCCTGGATTGTAATATACAAACCAAAAGATTGATTAATTTCAAGGACGAACAGACAATATTATATGGCAAGAATCAGAGCTTCATAATTCAACCAGGTACATATTCTCTTCGTGGCATTCAATCAATCTTTCTTAATGATCCTGGTCTGGAAAAAATAACAATAATTGAGACCGATACTATTGACTATCTTTATTCAAATAAGAACTCCAAAGTTATAATTACGAGAGGATTGTCAATTGGTTTAGGAGTTCCTATAGTTTTAAATCCCGGTAAATTATACCCCATAAATATACAGATTAGGGAACCGTTGAGACTTATGTGTAGTATAGTGGATAATAAGTCGTCATATATAAATAACACCAAATATGTAACCAGTAATTAGGTTATATAACATAATTAGATAATATTAATCTTCTTCACCCCATACCTCTTCTTTCAAAAACTTTAACTCTTCAAAATCAATACACCAATCTAAATATCTAGTTGGATGCCAAGCAACAACCATTAGTTCATCATGTAAGTCTTTATAGAATTTACGTTTGTGTATTGCTTTCATTAAATCATCATGTAAATCTTTGTAAAATTTATTTTTATGTTCTAACTTGTGAGGATTTATTTCTATCATTATATCAATTAAATCAATAATAAAATTATTATCAAACTTATTAATATCACATTCCTTATCATAATAACCAAAATACCCTGGTACTCCCCCATAATCAATTTGGTGTAGATATTCCTCATAAGCGGCACGATCATCATTATCAACGCCATTTTTTAAATTTAATAAGTCTTTACGAAACTTAAATTTAGGCCATTCATTTTCATCAACATTTGCTTTAAACCATTCATTTGCACAATTTAATGAATCTTTTACAAACTTTTCAACGCATATCCCATTAACACAAAATTCTGCCTCAGTTTTATAGTTAATAACACATCCATTATCTTCATCATCATTATAAATAATACCAAAATGAATATCACTATTTTCAACAATAAAACCGCGAATTTTTGGTATAATTTTTAACAAATCCTTTTTGATTTCTTCTATAAAATCGCAAAAACCCAGTTCTTTTTCATTTTCGTAATTTAAATAAAAATTTTCTTCCCATCTATATATTTGTCTTTCCATCTTTTTATTTTTATTATATATTTTATCTTTTTAAATATCAATTTTTTATTAAACCAAAATAAAGGTTTCATAACACAATTGCCCATTCTTCGCTTTTATTTTAAATCATTTAATAATTTCATTCTGCAAGCCTTGCAAGAAGCTTTTTGCTTGTCGTGTTCGCAAATTTGTGATCCCTCACATTCTTTACATTGTTGTTTTTGTTTATTATGTTCGCATATTTGTGATCCTCCACATTCTTTACAATATTGTTTTTGTTTATTGTGTTCGCATATTTGTGATCCTCCACATTCCTTACATCGATATTTATATTTATTATGCATACAATTATATCCATTACATTCGCTACAAAATTTTTTTATTTTCTCATGATCGCAAATAATTCTGCTAATAGGGATAACTTTTTCAATTAAATCTGTAATTTCCTCATCTTTAAAATTTGTAATTTCATCAATTAGTTCTTGCTTACTCATTTTTGCTCTTCCTTTAATTTCAAGATCTTTCGCTATTATTTTTAGTTCATAAATATATAATTCTCTTAACTGATCCATAATTTCTTTTGTAAAAAATATCAAGCCTTTAAACCGTTTTTCAAATTTTTAATCTTCCTGTCCGAGAAATATTACCCATTAAATCTCTGATTAAATCTCTGGTTAAGTTTTAAAACATATTTAGCTTATAAGCCCTTGCCAAAATTCCTGTATCCTAAAACCGGCGAATTTAGCTTATAAGCTAAAAAATCCTTGTCAAAATTCCTCTGCTCAAAATTCGCCGAATTTAGCTTATAAGCTAAAAAATCCTTGTCAAAATTCCTGTGTCCTAAAAACGTACTTTTCTCCCTCTCTATTTCTCTTCACATGATTGAAATTATTTTCCGGCACTCCAAAAGAAATTTCGTGTCTGCGTGGCCATGTAATATTCTTTATGTGTCAAACATGAAAGAACCGCGGCCTTGGTAGCACTATCTACATGTACGCACTGTGTACCTATTCTTTTATTTCTTTTAGATCCACTCCACTATTTTTATTAAACACACACAGAAAACTCACTGATTTCTGTTGTCCGCACTTGCACAATGCCAACGGGAGGGCTGGTGTAGTTTCCGCCCGAGGCCAACACCTCCACCGTGTACGTCGTGTAGGGCGTCAAATTGTCCAATGTGAACGACGGCTCAGAAGCAGCGAATGTTATGGTCTGACTCCAAGATAGGCCGTTATCTGGGCTGTAGCGGACACGGTATTGCTCTATTTCCGAGTCGATGACAGATGATTTGTTTATGCCTAGTACAATTGAGTATGGAGTACGAATGTTCACAGAAATTCCTAAAGCTGAAGGTCCTGCAAATGCAGAAAGAGAGAGAGAGAGAGAGAGAGAGAGAGAGAGAGAGAGAGAGAGAGAGAGAGAGAGAGAGAGAGAGAGAGAGAGAGAGAGAGAGAGAGAGAGAGAGAGTTGATTATTAGCAGCCTAATGAGAATTTAGCCAAGAAATTCTGACAGTTGAAACTAAGGACGGATGGCTGAAACTGATTAGGTTAAAATGAACAGCATTAGACAGAGTTGTTTCAAGAGGGCATAGCCGGTGTAAATGTTACTAACTTTGTTAAATAAGAAATTCCATATATATAATGGAACTTTTTAAACATTATAGTAGCTTATGCGGAGCAGGGTTGACGCAGTGGTGAGAGCGCTCGCTTTCCACGAATGTGTCCCGGGTTCAATTCCCGGCCCCGGCGTCATATGTGGGCTGAGTTTGTTGGTTCTCTACTCTGCTCCGAGAGGTTTTTCTCGATCCGGGTTCTCCGGTTTTCTGCTCTCCACGAAAAGCAACACTTAATTTGATTTGATTTAATTTAATATGATTTAATTTGATTTCATTTGTGCTTTACAGTGTCCCCAATTAGTATGTCAGTGCTAGATACAGTTGACACTCAAATTGTAGCATTAATTAAAAACCCCAGACTAGGTAAGAACCATTTTTTCTTTGATATTGATCAAGGACATAAACACAAACGACCTAGAAATGTGGAAGTACACGGAAGCTGTTAGCAGCAAGTGGTCAGCGACTTCTCAGCCTGAGAGGGTAGTAAAGATGTCATGGGTTTCAGCTGAACGAAAGTAAATAAAAAGAGCTTAGGATCAGCTTTGTTGTGAACAAGCCAGATTATGAACCAATACACGTGAATAGTAAGCCTCTGGAGTCAGTGATCATTGCAAAAATGGCCGGCAATTAACATAAGCAGTGATCTGAAATGGAATTTTCGCGTCTCAGAACAAGCTAGGAAGGCTTCGTCCAGATTATATTTTCATAGACTGCTAAAAACATCACGTGCTGCTCAAAGAGAACTCAATATGTTTTGCCTTTCATGTTTGCGCTCCATGTTAGTGTACACGAGGCTGCCCTGTATTTCACCATGCCTCACCAGGTTTGCATTAGTGAGGACTTAGAAAGTCGACTGCAAAGACGGGCATTATGAATCATACATCCTGCCGGTCATCATATACCGCAGCCCGGAGATGACAGGTGCTCCTCTTCTCTCTGCATAGGGAAAGGAGATTTCTGCTTGATTTTATGATGAAATTTAAGCAGACCCTGAGCATCGCCTTTACAATCTCTCGCCATGTAAATAGTCACCCAAGAACTCTTTGAAAGGTTTTAGGGGATTTTTGTGCATTAAATGTAGTACCAACACATGCATGCACAGTTGTATTCTAAGTCACGTTTACCGCTTTTAAGAGCAGTATGTATGTAAACACATACAAGTGTACGATTATCATTTTAAAGCGTTCTTAATTGCATTTATATTTTGCAATAATTCTACTGATAAAATAAAGTATCAACCGACCGACCGACGGACCTATCTATGTATGTATCTATGTATGTATCCATCTGTGTATCTATCTATCTATCTATCTATCTATCTATCTATCTATCTATCTATCTATCTATCCATCTATCTATCTATTATCTATCTATATTTCCATCTGTCTATTTAGTTATAAACTTTGATACAACAGATTGCTTGAAATATAAAACGATAAAAGGAATCGACAGGTGACGACAAAATTAAATAAACACTCCATATTATCCAGATATTCAACCTATTTGCTCTCTACATACTAACCCAGATTAAACCCCCCTACCAGGAGCCCATCATGGGCTCCTGCCCTTACCCATGTGAGATTTTCCTTTCGGCACCAAAGGAATACTAAGAAAGATAATAGTTGTGGTGGATAAATCAACAAAAACTGCTAACAGACTGATACAGTAAAGATAATTTTCTTTTGAACTTTGATCCGGGTAGAATACTTATCTTCCTCATCCTAATTTCCCATCATAGTTGTCAGTTGTCTCAGTCCCACTTGATAGACTTGCGATAGGTGTATAAAAATAATCATAATAATGACCTTTATTTGAGAGTCAACTGTATCTAGCACGGACGTACTAATTGGGGACAGTATTGTAAAGCACAAATCAAATCAAATCAAATCATATTTAATGAAGTCAAATCAAATCAAATGTTGGTTTTCGTAAAGAGAGGAAAACTGGAATACCTGGATAAAAACCTCTCGGAGCAGAATAGAGAACCAACAAACTCTTTCACCACTGCTTTCACCACTGCTTTCACCACTGCTTTCACCACTGCTCCAACCCTGCTCCCGTCGCTTTCCAGTGTTCCATGAAAAGATACAGAACTGCGGTTTGGTTTTTTTACCATTCTTTGTAAAGCCAGTAAACAAAATACAAGGGTTCTAAATTTATTATCATAAGATCAAAACACGCAGCCGTGTCACCATTGTAGGGAAGTTTTACTGAACCGTACTGTGGTATTGTTTGCTTTACTGTACGATGTGGTTTCAACTATTTCAACAGTGGATAAACCCAGGCAGTGTGACCATTCTCTGGAAAGCCGTAGTAAACATTTTACAAAGCGCGGTTCTAACTAGATTATCATGGGATCAACACATGCAGTGTGACCATTCTTTGAAAGCTACAGTGGAGCGCCGATATTAAATGTACCAAGGGACTGTCAGAATTATATCGTATCGGGGTATCGGTTATAAAACGATATCCTCGGCATAACGATTTTGGAGAAAAATAACATCATTATTCTCAGAAATCGAGGTGAGAGAATATCCGCAGCCAGGTAAATATTCCTAAAGCCATTGTTCATCGAGATCGAAAAGAATAATTGTTTTAGTATATACCACTGATGAGGCAACCTCCATAAGGAGTTTTTAAAAGCAAACACGACACCAACGCCAAGTATACACAATTAAAACAGGAAACATTACAATAAAAACAGGAAACGTTACAGGGGATCTAAGAGATGGTGGGACACATCCAATAGAATTACTAGTAGGAAACCTCAGGGTACCGACTTCGGTTTGCAAAGTATTAAATCCCTAAATCCTGACGATATTAATGTATATTTTCAATCTATTACTACCGACGATGCATCATGATGAGGCCCCCCGAGCCCCCAGAAATACCAGATGGTACATGTGTCCCTGGGGTCACTGTGTTTCAGATTGGAATCTCCTGAACTGAGCACCAGACACGAACAGCTTCTGAGCCAGACGAGTTTCCTTTCTAGAGGGTCTCAATGGGGTGGTGACGTTTACGGCTAACGGTTGATATTTTTGGCTGTTTTACGGCTAACGGTTGATATTTTTGGCTGTTTTACGGCTAACGGTTAATATATTTAAGGCTAACGGCTAAAATTTTACCAATATTTACGCCTAACGGCTAATTTTTTTGCCCGTTTTACGGCTAACGGTTAACCGCATTGAGACCTTCTTACTAGCTTTCGCGTAACTATGCTGATTATCTAGCCCCCGTTATAACAAAGATCTTTTTAAAATAGAGTGGTCGTTAAGAGAGAGCTGACTGTCTGTAATGAATAACCGAGGTCCAATTGGTTTGCTTTGACAGCAGAAACTTTTCTATAGATGGATAAAACCATGCACATTTTCAAGCGGTGAGGTTTGTCTTTGATATTTTGAAATCGCATTTTGGACATACAGTATGCAATCCGGCACGAAATTTAAGCCGCTAACGAGGAAAGGGGGTAATTATTAAAGGTTTCATTACCTGAACCGCCATTTTTTTCCAATGGAGCGGGAAGAGTTTGGCTTAACACAGACTCAAACAGAAACAGAGCCCCTAGACAAGCCCACGACTTGTTCTCAAGCCCCATGTTCGTGAACTGCGTGAAAGCTCTTCTGCGATTTGATTCCTTTCAAGAGAGCAGAAAAACATCTACAGAGCAATATATCAAGCTACACGGATACATGATACATATTACTCAACTTCCTAAGGTTATGTAAACAGACACTGCGATTTAGATCCAGCGAAGGTTCGAAATCTAAGGGGCTTTTTGCATGATACCTGAATGACTTGTACAACAGCGAAATTTCACCTCGGTATCGTGATAAGATAAAGAGAAATACACACATGAAGATGGAGTGAACTCGATTTGGAAAGAAAGTCATTCTGGTATCATGAAAAAGCCCCTAAGGGAGGTTGGAGGAACCGTTCAGCGTGATTTGGCTCCTGTGGCGGATTTAGAGAGGCTCTGTCACCAGCATTGTGCCTCTTTATGGTCAGGATTGGTGTAAATGTGAATAGTGATATCTACGCAAGAACTTTCACACGCTGATTGGATGCGAGCACACCAATTTATCCCGAACAGAGCAGAAAGTTGAAATTGATCGCAGGAATGTGAAATCAAAACAATTCTTGTTCATCGTGGAAAATGTGATAATATCCAGTAACTACATCGCGTGACAAAAGAAGTTATATTATCATCAAAACAATTTTTGCATGTATATCATTAACAAGTAATGAAATGATTTTAAGTACAATTTGGAATAAATAAGGATTCCTACAGAAACCAGGTTATTTTTTCGATGCGAGCCCAAAGAAAATCGCCTTTCCAAACTTAATCTTAAAGGTTTGCAAAGTTCGTTTTCATTCCCGCTAGGCAGTTTTCGGTACAAAAAGACGTCACTTTTAGAATAGCACAACTTACAGACTTGTTGGAAAGTTGCATTAGTTTGAAACAGCTTTTGCAGTTCTGGGTCAGTTTCCTAGAAAACCATCTCAGGGCGCTCAAAGGGCATCGGAGATCGGAGAATTCTCCAGCTACTATAAAGAATTTAGACGGCCTGAGCTTGTTGTTTAAAATTCAGACGTGGAGCCCTTCCAGAACATTCTCCTGTTACGTTACAAATTCTCCTGCTCAGTACTACATTTCTTGTTGAAAACCCTGCGTTTAGTGCTAAATCGACGATCACAGCCACCTCTGATAAACCTGTTAAATAAAAGAGATAGTACGCGCGTTATCATTGGTTAGTAGTTGTGTTTATTCCATCAAAACCAAAGAAGTACCAGGTGAGTTTTTTCTTTCCCTTCTAGATTTCAAGTTGAAAAATACGTCAAAAATAAAACAAAAAATACTTTTAAGCACTTGAAAAGAAATGTCCTACCTCCGCGGGGCGATGTAATATCCTATATTCATACTTTGTCCAAACATGGTTTTAACGTCACGGTTACAGCGACCGGCAGCACAATTTGAATTCTTGTTTCACGTGATTTAAATACGTCAGACGAAAAACAACGTAACTTTAAAATTAAATTTAACTTTAATGAAAAGCATTCTGCAGAAGAGCGTCCACAAAGGAACAGAAAAAAGAAAGCCATTTTGCAAGCTTGGACGAGGCTCAGCTCGACAAGCTACTCGAAGAAGCTAGAACAACCTCTATAAAATACACACAGTATATAAGTTTTATTTAAAAAAACAGTGACAAACTTTAACTGATTCTCTGTTTCATTATACAGCGGAGTTTCAAGCGATTTTTACTTTGGAAAAGATTACATCACGCAAAGTGAAACCGCTTGCTTCTTCCTATTTTCTTAATAAAGTTTTTACAACTTGAAAATCCAAAATGGAACTAAGTTATTTAATACAAAAACAATCGAAGAGTTGACATTCAGGGCACAAAAATCTGCTCTAGGGTTCGGATACATTGCAAATTAGTTTATACCAACTAAGCAACCATGGCATTTTGAGCAATCTGATTGGCTCACTATCTCGGGATATTCAACAACAGTATCACCCAACTAGTGGACTAATGCAAATGTCGCGATTTGATTGGCTACGCTATTAGAAGACTATTAGTAACAGTCCTCGAGTAGCGAAATTCACGACGCTTTCCATCGCCCAGAATGCCGCGACACATCCGGGACTTTTGCAGCCCTTCTCGCGCGAACATTTAAGAGCTCATTAGAGAAAGTACACATGATAACAAAGAAAGTCGGCCAAAAAACGGTTACCACTGCTCGGGAATTCTACTTTTACAAGAAAACGGTTTGGTTTACTCGTTACCATTCATATGGCTTTCGTTTTATTCCCAAATAAATATTTCTTCAACTGGCATTTGCTAACTTTATTATTGCCTTTTCTGTCCGACTTGTTGGGTGAAACTAAAACAATTAGACCCTTCGCCCTCAAGGCCACGGGTCTAATTGTTAATTAGACAATGCTAACAATATTGTGTTTGCATCAATTTCCAATCCTTAATTTTAACGCTTAAGCTTTCGTTTTTCAATACCCCTAAAAATCGCGAAAAAAATCAAATTACCAAAAAAAGTACAAATTTATTTAAGCACAAAAATCCCAAAACTATCAATGTTACTGCAATCCCCACCCATGAAAAAATTAACCTATGCAGCTCCCCCCCTGCCCCATGTCCAGTATTGGATCAATCACGCTACAATACTAGAATTATCTTATTTTATATGAATATCCAGTGCTCAATTCTAATGTTGAAAGTTCCCTTTTTCAACACCCCCCAAACCCCCTGACAAAATCCAATTACCACAATCTATTCATTCATTGAAAAAGATTCCATAACTACAAATGGCAACCATTCCTAACCCTACCCCTAACTAAAATACTCTTTGCCCTCCCCCCACCCCCTCCCCCCCACCCCATCCACTATGGGGAAAAACAGGAACATTTCACAAAACATTTCTTTCCAAAAATGCCGCATTGCTGTCTGTCTACCCACTGCTGGCTTGGCCAGAGTCCACAATACAATTCTTATGATCAATAGGTTCTCTTGCAGGAGGCTTTCATCTCAATTTGCTGGCTTGACACTGAATCTGCGTGGAGGGAACAGTGGGTAAAATAAGAAACCCTCTGAAGCTTCTGATTTTTTCGCACACAGCCCTGCTTTCATGAAGTAAACATTGCCTTGTATTTTTTTACCAGTTTTCATTTTTTTTTTTCCCCCTAGAGATTACACATGCAAAAAAAACAGACGGCTTTCCATATTTAGGTTGTTTAAAGTTGTCTCAAGCGTTAGATAAAGCGAACACGTTTTTTCTTCAAATCGGAAATCACTACCTGAATCGCTGATTTCGGATATGTCGCGGTCTGATTCTTCGGATTCGTCACAGCCAATAAGTTAGGAAAGTAAAGAGCGTTTTGGCTTTTCTTGTGCGGTTCGGGTTCGTCTGTTGATCGATTACCGATTTTTATCATGATGTTGCGCTGTGCAACTCATGCTAATCAACGTTTCTGTAGCGATGTAGGTGATTGATTGGTTTGATAGGCTACTCCTAGGTGGTTCTTTAAAAAAAAATGGCGCTTTTTTAATGTCTGTCCATCCTAGGATTCAGAGGTCGCAACACTGCAATTTACCAACGAATCGGTGACCAATATCTAAAAATGCAATAACGGCTTTATGGGTGTTGCAGAAGATCTCGATAGGATAAGGAAGCTTCACGCAATGATCATTACGAAAACAACGCTTTTAAAGGTGCCCCCAATAAATGTAATGGGCTCCTGAATATACCCATGTTCAATGTCTTGTTAACTTCGCTCTTTTGATCTCAGTTAGCCATTTTTTGATCAGGGCTGGATTTTTAAAGAACAATAGATGTAAACTTGATCAGGGTTGCCACTCATTACAACCAAAACAATTTCCTGACTTTTTTTACTGACAAAGCAAAATAGTGTTTGACCGACCACACCACGCTCCACCACGCTTTGATAAAAACGGCCGAAGGAAAACAGCGGTTGCCAAGCTTCCTCGGATTTCTCTTCCTTATTTGAAAGACGGCATTCACAACGAAAACCACTGACCAAAAACACTGCATTTGAACGCATAACTCATTTATACGCATCGACTACTTCACAAAACGCTGTGAAACCCTGAAAACAAAATTCCCTGACTTTTCACTGACTTTGTCTAGAATTAAGATTTTCCCTGACTTTTTACAAAATTCCTTGACTTTTCCCTGACCTTGAAAAACTTTTGTTTTTCCCTGACTTTTCCCTGATTGTGGCAACCCTGTGGCTGGTATTCAAAGGACAGGGGCAATTTATTAGAAATTGCAACGTTCATTCATACAACACGAGGAAAAGGAATGACATGCACTTGCCGAAACCCAAGTTAACGCTAGGGAAAAGGACTTTCAGATACTCTGGTGCGCTTCATTTTAATAATTTACCCACTACAATAAAAGAAGCAACATCGCTCCCCATTTTTAAAAATCTTCTTAGACTTTATTTTAGAGAGTAGTTTTTCTATATTTTTAAGCGCTTTTTATCCACTTTTTTTATAATTGTAATATTAATCTTTATATATATTTAATGTAGTCTTAATTTACGCAGGGCCCCTTTTGATACCAGCCAAGTGCTGATTGGGCCACCCTGCCTAAATAAAGTTGACTTCACTTCAATGGTGAGTTTGGGTGAGAGGAATAAGAATGCCTCAAGCTTTGAGCTTCAACCACTTGCACCACTAGGTTCCTCTCCCCCTCACCCTTAGAATGCCAACTTGCAGCCTAACTATTCAAGTAGTAAGTTTATCTAAAAGTAGATTGGTGAGTTATTGTAATAATTGCCATGTCGCCGACCGGTTAGCTCAGTTGGTAGAGCACCGGACTACCGTGCGGGAGGTTGCGGGTTCAAACCCCGGCCGGACCAACACTCAGGGTCTTAAAAATAACTGAGGAGAAAGTGCTGCCTTTGTAATGACATCTGTAAATGGTTAACCTTTCTAGTCTTCTCGGATAAGGACGATAAACCGTAGGACCCGTCTCACAACACTTGTTCCTAATGATCTATGGGACGTTAAAGAACCCACACACTGTTCGAAAAGAGTAGGGGACGTAGTTCCCGGTGTGGTGGTCTATCTCTACGTCTGGTTGCATCTGACAATTCATGCATGGGTTGAGTGGGTGGGTGAGATCATATATGGATTGATGGCGGCAGCCAGAGGCGCCTTTACATGCTGACGTCCGATCTCATCCAATAGAAGTGTAGAGCGCCTTTGAACATATTCATATGAAAAAGTGCGCTATATAAATTCATTATCACTATCATTACTATCATTGTCATTATGCTAATTATAATTTTCAATAGCTAAATATCCCCACAACCATATGCAGGCTAAAATTAACATTAATTATTATTTATAAACTGCAAACAAAAGTAGTGCACATACCTTAACTGTATATCATTTCTGTAGAAGGGGATCAATCAGGTTTTCCCAGTCTTTCAAAGACCATGACGAGGAGGCTTCACTGACAAAAATCCCATTTATAAAGAAGGATGGAGTTCCAGAAACAGTCCCTTGAAAAATTAGATGGTTAATAACTTTACAATACCTTAATTAAAAACCCATACCCACCTTAACAAGTGCAATATTATATGGTTTTTGCACTGTACTTGCCAATTTAATCAGAGTATGAGTTCAAGCTTTTCGAGTCAACTACGAATTTTACTTACAGGAAAGAAGAAAAAGCAATCTACCATTCAGCTGCTTTCATAGAAACCAGCTAGCATATTACTCGAAATGTTATAATGGTATAATACACATTTTTGTTTCTTGCTATATCAATCAAGCATAGATTGTGTGCAATCAGTTGTTTTCTACTACATCGACTTACACTGCAGTTTTAGAAAAATAATCAATCAGATGAGCTGTTTGCCTATTCTAATGATGGTTTGTGGTTATTTTAACCCAAGGAATTCCTTTTTTTAGCACTAGGTTTTTTTTTCCGTTTGAGCCATGCTAGAATTTTAAAGCAGTGATGCCCAAAGCTTACAAGAGCTATCCTCTGTTTATCATTACAAACCACTCTAGGCCATACAAGCATTCTTAAAATAATTTTACAATTATTGTAGTATCAAATGAATTATCACATATTACATATCAAACTTTTCTGTAGGTCTGGTGTACTCTTACTGACAAAAGATAATACTACAAAAATGTTAAAAGCAAACAAATAAGTAAATCAAGTTCTTCAAAATGTATATATTTTACCACAAATTACACCTACTAGAGCAGCCATATTTCCAGGATATCCTAGTATTTTCATTATAATGAGGATTGGTGAGGCCACTTTCCATTACACTTGATGGAACACCAATTTCATTGCCAAGACCTGCGACAATGCTGTTGTAAAGAAAAAATAATAATAATAATAATAAATACATTGTAAAACTGTGTTTCATCTGACATCCATGAACATCATGTAGAGTGGCCATGCATTATCAGTAAGCTTGAGAATGAATTTTCTTATTTGATGTGGCTTACTTCATCACATCAAATCTGTTCTTGTCCATAGTTTGGAAGTTGTAAAGTTGGTTCTGATGCTGAAAAAGGTAATCCATCCATCTGGTAACAAGACTGGAATTAAACCCATCAACGGCATAAACACTCTGCAATAGAAATGCAATAGTTCAACCCAAGTAACATATTATCAGGGGTGTCACCAAGGGCTGGGGGCCAGTGATTTTCCCCGGCTACTGCAAGTCTGAGCCCTGGCTAATGTGATACAAAACCAAAACATTAGTCACACCAGTAAATGTTTGTCCCCCGCTACTTTTTTTATTTCCCCACCTGCTTGAAAAAATAGTGAAAGCCCTGTGTTATAATAATTAACATACACCAGAAACCCAGAAACTTGAAACGAGTAACTCATGCTAACAGCTTGTCCTGATTCAAAAAACACCAAGTGCCATATTTGGAAACTGCTTACCCAAGTCTTTCAAGTTGTTGGCACTGTTCCGCTTCTGTGACACATCACAAACAACATGCATTTGCAACAATGTACTCGCCATGTTTTGAACAGATGTCGGTTATTTCCAGTAAGTAGCACACGTCATGCTATCTAGGCCAATTTGTTTGGTTCGTTTGGGTCCTCTTGGTTTTCCAAGTATGGTACTTGGCGGATTGAATGTGGACAAGCTGTGGTAGAGGACATTGGAAGGCAATTACACGTTTCAAGTTTTGAGGGTTTCTGCATATACACCACGAGTTGGAGTTTTCTATGCAATGCACAGCACTGAACAAATCTTTCACCATACTTGTAGAAAATGAGAACACGTAATCGTCACTACTCCTATCACAGATAACTAGAAATCAACTTGCATACCATCATGAATCTTGCAATGTATTCATTATTCATTCTGTGATTGATCACAGGCAATGAAAACTACTCATTTTCATTTTCTACAAGTTAAATAGTTGACTTGGTGCTTTGTGCCTTGTTGAATATTGCAATGCTTTATTTTTGGTAGATTGAGTTTCCCAGGGATTTTTTGGAGGTGCTGAAATAAAAGGGAAGAATTTTGCTGCAAAGAGGTGTTAAGCTATGGACAGTACTACAATAATTACTACAGTGTATGTACATCAAGGGCATTTCTTGAGACAGTGGTTCATTTTCTTAGCATGGGATTTATTTGAGTTAAGCTCAGGGGATTTTTTTGGGTTTCCCTTCAAGTCTTTTTTGGGAGGAGGGGAGTGGTAAGGAGGGGATAGGGTTAGATTTCCCCTATGTATGCTTTAATTAGCAAAATGGTCTTGTTCTAGGGAAAACAAGACTGTTATTGTTACAAGAAAGTTACTGTTTTCATGTGCATTAACTCAAATAATACTATTAAAGCATGCATAATGAAGTATGGGTGATACAGAAATCTAGCCAAATATTTTTTTACTATCTAATACGTTAATTGAATCTAACCCAAATAGGTTACATTTGCATGTAACCCTTAATACTTCATTATGCACACTGTAGCTGCCCTATTATTTGAGATAATGCATGTGAAAACAATAGTTACTGTGTTTCTGGAGAACAAAACAGTTCTGGGTAAGATTTCCTCACATGCTGTAGCCGTACGGTTTCGTTCTCAGAAATGTTTGCACGCGCACAATTCAACTACAGCATGCATAATTAAGTGGGGACCTGTGCGGAAATCTTACCCAGTTCTGCCATTAATAAAGTCAGTGGCTATAAAGGTGCAGTGTCTCAATAAATTTTGCATCTTGTTCAACGTTGTAGCAAGGCTGGAGCGCCCAGACATACACAAAACTCCATCCCCCACCTCTTGACGGTGACAAACCTACAAGCTATCTCAATACAGGGTCTGACAGGTTTTGCGAAACACTCTACCTGGGCGGCCAAAAAGGCATTTGTATGATACGGCAAAGGAAATAGCTGCACGGTAAACTGGAGCTTATTCGGTCCATAGATATCTGCAACGTCCAATATTGTTGGCCATGCTTGCTTGCAATCTGGGCACGTTAAGTCTACGAACGCTTCCAAGTGTATTGGTGCTGTAGGACTTCCATCATTGTACACAAAACCTAAAGGACGTTTTGGTATAGGAATTTGTGATGTAGCCATGCCAAAGAAAGACGTCAGGAGCAGTAGAAACGAAGTAACCCCTTGCATCTCGCTTCCAACGAAACTAAATACAACAAGTGAGAAATTGTTAATAAATTGGACTGGGAATCGAATGACTCGGCAAAGTTGGTTTGGTCGAGTCACATGCTTCACGTGAGCAGAGACATGTGACCGCCCTGGATAAATTGTGAGTACAGTTATAAAATTCCTTCAGAATGACTTCTTCGGTTGTTAATTATTTAACAGCTACTTATAGGCAACTCAACTAGAATAAGCTCAAACTTAGAAAAATGGAAATTCTGACATGTATAAGGGACGAAGGAACGAAGTAGTCAGAAATTGTTCTATTCTGACCCTCCCCGGGGGGGTACTCCCTTACTGGTCATAAATATAGGATATTAATTTTAGTCATTTTGCCGCCATTTTGATTTTTACACTCGCGTTATAGTGTGGAATTCTGAGCTCGAAACTTTGCACGTGCAGTCTTGTAACCTATGAAGCAGATAAACATTGACTTTAACGTTGGTCTGAACTAGAGAAATAATTATGAGGCAGGTCTGAAACAGGTTATTTATTTATTTATTTAAGGGTCAGGTCATAAATAGGGTAGGGAAAATCACAGGTTTTTGTCATGAATGGGATAAGGGTTTTCGGAAGCGGGCCGCACACCCTACCTAATGTTTATGGTAGTACACCCCCCCCCGGGATTCTATCAGGACGATATGGAGGCTGTGGTGCTCTGATCTGGGAGTCATTCTCCATCAGTCAGTTGTTGGTTCACCTTAGTTATCTTCATTATTTATCTGTAACCTAATCCGTCAGGTTTTTACTCCGTCTACCTCTTCCGCGAGGTCTGGTGCCACAGCGTTATATGAATTATATGGGGAATCAGTTTTCCAAAGATTTTTTGGACACACCCAATAAAGTAGCGTATTTTAGTGGTTGTTCGTATCTAGCAAGGCAGATTCTTAGTCTCTTAGATCTGGCCGTACCTTATTATTTCTTATTACATGAAATTTTCACGACGTTTATGTCGCGATTTTGATGTGCGCATAATTCGTATCACTTAACTGAATTTACGAAAATTTTATATTTTAAACCACTCAGAATTTCGCGTTGTTGAGTAAGACACAGTTTACATTTCATTGGCAATGTTATTTAACATGTCCTTGATTAGTGAAGGAAAGAATAACATCAAAATTAAGAAAAACGCAACAGCAGGACTAGATGTCAAAAGAAGCAACAAAGCCGTTCTCACAAGTGACCACAAGCAGTTCATGCTTGTAGGAGAATTTTTGTTCTTAACTCAATTGACCACAACAACCATTTACACCGAAAATTCGACATTGTGTGAGCCACTTAATTTTCGTGTCATATTATATTCGAGACAGTTATTGTTCACGTCACTTTAATTACACGATTTTTTTTTGGTATCGCGAAATGAACATGTCACGAAAATTTCATAATAATAAGGTACTTTGCAATGCCTCGGTTTCTTATAGCCAGAATGTAAGCTTTATGTACTGTATAACCGTATGTGCGTTATTGACCAAATGTTAGGTCAAGATGGCTGTATATCAGTACAGTATGTGTAATCAAATGGTGACGGGTGAAATAAGGGAATAATTTCACTTCCGTTTTGTCCAAATTCTAATAATTTCCCGAGCCTTTTGGCCAACCAAGCCAATAAGCAGCCGTCGTGACCGAGCAAGCTTGGTCAATAAACGATTAATTTGGCCATTTTGGTTTGTCTTGTCTCACGTGACAAAGCAGAAAATCTCGAGCGGTCTAGAGAGGCCCTTCTCAGTGCCCGTTTGGATAGCCAATCAGAACTCAGGATTCACCTAATCTTGCATGTTCGCGGAACCAGCCATTCAATAAGTGTTATTCGGTGTGAATCTTTCGAATTCCGGTGTCAGCGTTTCGAATTCAGTGTTGGAGTTTTGTATTTGGTGCGGAGTTTGAAATTCAGCGTGCACTTGTGGGCCACTTTAGAGCATAACGTCAGCACCCCTTGTATCTGACTGTGGTAAAGGTTACTTAGGGACGGACCATTAGAAAAGTGATGGGGAGGGGGGATGGGGAAAAAAAACAAAAAAAATTCATGCAAGGGAAAATGCCAAGAAAAACAATTCATGCAAAGAAGAAGGTAAAAAAAAATTCATGCAGAAGGAAGGTCCAATTGTGACTTTTTCACATGTAGTAAAAAAAATTCGTGCAGAGGGGTTCACCGGAAAAAAAAATTCCTGCACAAGCAGTGGGCGAAAAAAAAATTCGTGCAAGCTGAAAATTCCCCACCCCCCCCCCCCCCATCACTTTTCTAATAGTCCGTCCCTTAGTCAACTTGTTTGATAAACCACGCTTTGTGTGTTACAATTTCCCAGCGACTAAGAACCAGATCCTTTAGAAACTAGCTCCTTTAATCTCGTGCGCTTCGTTCGGTATAGCCCCGACATCTAACTATTCATCGCTGATATCCTTTTATGACACGGGAGGAGAAAGAGAAAGGGTGGAGTTCAGTGTTAATCTTCCCAGGGGGCCTGTTTCTCGAATGTTACGATAACTCTACGGACCCAGAGCTCAATTTTTAAGTCGGAGCAAGAGAAAATGAGGTAAGAGAACGTATCTTCCATACTGGGTTCTCTTACTATGATAAGGGAACAGAATCAAGAGAAAATGAGGTAAGAGAACGTATCTTCCATACTGGGTTCTCTTACAATGCCGATAAGGGAACAGAATCAAGAGAAAATGAGGTAAGAGAACGTATCTTCCATACTGGATTCTCTTAGGGACGGACCATTAGAAAAGTGATGGGGGGGGGGGGGGCGGGGTGGGGAAAAAAAACAAAAAAAAATTCATGCAAGGCAAAATGCCCAAAAAAAAAATTCATGCAAAGAAGAAGGTAAAAAAAAAATTCATGCAGAAGGAAGGTCCAATTGTGACTTTTTCACACGTAGTAAAAAAAATTCGTACAGGGAGGTTCACCTGAAAAAAAAAATTCCTGCAAAATCAGTGAGCGAAAAAAAAAATTCGTGCAAGCTGAAAATTCCCCACCCCCCCCCCCCCCCCATCACTTTTCTAATGGTCTGTCCCTTACTATGATAAGGGAACAGAATCAAGAGAAAATGAAGAAAGAGAACGTATCTTCGATACTGGGATAAGGGCACAGAATCTATTTTTAGATCCGGAAACTATTTTAACTGACCAATGGCTGATGTCCTTCTCATCACGTGGTTGTAATTTCAATGCGCCGTGTGGAAACCGCGCAGCCATGGAACGAGATATATCTAGATTCCGCGCTAAAAATAGATTCTGTCCTTTGTCATATCAGACGGGGTTATGTTCTCTTTACTCATTTTCTCTTGGTCGGAGTCTATTGAACTTTGTTTAGCTCTTGGCGTACAAACCAGTCCAACGTGTAACTTGACATGAACTTGCTTGGCTTAAACTAAAAAAGCCTACAAAATGTGTAATTCCCGTTGTAAATATTGCGATCATAAAATAGGTTTTCGGGCCTTTCAAAAAAACAGGCCCCAGGACCCGTGTTAGGAATGTTGGAATGCGATACATGTGCGCACATTCTTCCGGGGTTGCATGGAATTGTGGCGGTGAGAAAAGAAACCTTGTGCTCTCAATCTTGAATGAACGTGCAAAATTAAGGTGTTTTTGAGTCAGAAAAGTTGAGTTATAATGAACAGTAAGAGCCTCGTGACCCTGAAGCTACCTAAAGCCAATTGCCCGTTTCGTACACCCTGTAAGTCCAACATGCTTATTACACCTCAAAAAGATCCTCTGGGCTATACATCCCCCCTCGCTGACAATGATAAGGAAGTGTAAGGTGCTCACCAAGGCTAAGGAAAGCACTATGCACGTTCTTACCCCCACTGCGCCCATCCTGCGGATTTAGTGCCCTAATCACCGGTTGCCACATCCCACCTCAATCGATGTTGTTCGGTCTTGGTCAGACGTGTCAAGCTATGCGGACTTCAACACTGTTCTTGGAGTGGAGTGGGTGAGGCTTTAACACAAGTGCACTGAAAGGCTCCCAATTATTGGAAATTAGCCATGGCAACGTCCATTTTTGTGTGGCCTGGAAGAGGTGTGTAGCCACGTCATGGCACGATCGGATTTATTTGTCACGTGATTGCGGACCTATTTTCCTGTCATGTCTATGATTGAAGGTTTCCACTTCCCACTGAAAGAGCTAAATTAACCGATAGGCCTTTTGCAACAACTTTTTTTTGAATGTGATGATTCTCCCGGTTTCATGAAATTATTTTTACAGAAATAAATAGAGCACCTCAAAATATGCTACCAAGCCAATTTTCGTGGGTATATCGTGTAATTAAACTGATGTTACAGTTAAAAGAATTTATTATCACGCTTCAAAGTATGAAAGTCTGAAAATTTCCACACTTACACATTTAACAGGAATCTGAGCTGTTTGTGACGCTTATAGTTATGAAAAATTACACCAGATTGCAAAGCTTTTCGTTCGTAAACAAAAGTATGGAACTGAAGTTGAGTGTTGAAATGGTCATAAAATCCTACCTTAACATGAATTTCTTTGAAAATTTGTATTCTGGCTAAGACAAACACGATCTTTTTATTTTTGAAATTTTAAAGTCCGAGCCTTACGTTCACCAATTATCAGTCATGTGACCAGTTTGTTGCAAATGGCCTATTACAAATATTATATTACTACATGAGAAATTTCTGTAATTTGATTGGCTAAGAGCAGTGGTATTTCTGCTTAATTTGAAATACCTACATGTGAAAATCAAACCTTTTGCGAGTAGTAGTATAAACAAACAATAGCATGATTTGTACGTGATATTTGGCATAAATACCCCACTCGAGATATTTCAAAATTGTCTCAAATTTCACTCGCCTAACGGCTCTTGAAATTACGTACAACAGTTTTGACATATCCTTCGTGGTATTTATACCAAATATCACTACAGACCATGCTTTTACCTATACACAACCAACACAACCATGCGTAAAATTACATTGCTTTATTCTCCTGTATTTGTGAGAACAATTCTTATAATTTCTCATTAGAGTCAACATTATCGATGTAAATCACATTCACTGCGCACACAGTGAGTTGCTTTTGGGCATAGCAAAAGCTTGGTTCAAGGCTAAACCCATAAATACTAAATGTTGGTTTGGAAAATAAATAAACAACAAAAAATTGGCAAAAACATTTTTTATGTGCATACCTTCCCAAAAATTCATACACAGTCACGAGACTGAATATGACTTAATTCCGGCTTTCTGCTTGTTCTGTTTCTTGAAAAACAATTTCAATATTTCTGTTGACATGATTTTGGAGTGTTGTTGCCTTGAAAATGCAAAAAACGTTTTCTGTGTCCCTCGAACTACTTCAGAGCAAATCTCCACTTTTTTAAACAGATAAAGCAAAATTTTAACAGAAAACTATAACATCATGTTCAAATATTATTAATAATAATAACCATTGGATCACTATTTCTTTATGCCTGCCGAGAAAAATGAGGCAGGAAAGCGAGAAACTAAGAAGACAAACTGCGCTTCCCAGGGAGCATAAAAACGTGAAATAGTATAGAAAGATAAAGGCAAAGCTGATCTGTAACAATGAACATCAAACTACTTTCTACTACTACTATTACAACTTAGCAAAGCATAGAAAAGGAGCAATAAAGAGCCTAAAAGGTATAACAATACGATACTGCCTTTAAGAATTCTTAAAAGCTTTTGAAGTCTTCTGCATATTTTGCATAAAATCCCAACATTTTTCTAAAAACAGAATAAACATTGAGAATGCTATTTATGGCAAAAACAAAATCTTGGGAATTTATCAAAATGCTTGTTAAAGCACTTTGAAAAATTTTTTTTTTATTATTTGGTTGAAATCAGAATAATAAGAAAGCTGAGTAACTTCCTACATTTCAAATCATTTTTCAGTTGCTTGAAATTTGCCAGTCTTGTTAAAAGGGTTAACACGTTTGCGTTGTATTACGCAAATCACTTCTAATTGCCCTGACATTCAAACCCTTTGGAATAGCAAATAAACCACTTGAAAGCTTGGGAGCAAGTATAACTTGGCAAACAATACTTGGAAAACCCTTTCTTTTCAAATGCTTAACTTGATTCATTTTTGAGGAGCATTTGAAATAATTCAGGACTCCAAAGACATGATCCAGGGTTCTAACAGTGAAGGGTTGAATATGGGGCAGAGGAACTCACAATTTCTTAATCAACCTTCCCATCCCTTTCCCCTCCACAAAGACATCAAAGGTTAGATCAAGCAAACTCTTGGAATTCATACGTGAAGGGCCAATATTTGCCATTTTAACCACATGAATACAATAACAGCTATTTGAATTGTACTGAATATCTCCTGTGTGCTGCTGTAAATTATATTCAAAGGGAAATGGGCATCTCTAAAGTTGCATACTGTAAGTGTTATGTCAGAAGTCAGATTGGTAATAAACAAAACAAGGCAGAACACTTTGGCTAACTGGCAAGTGATACTGCCACCATAGTCTTGTTGCTATGGAGTTTGTAACAGAAAAAGCTAAGTTGCTATTACCTACGCCCCTCCCTTGACTATACAGCACATAGCAGACATACTGTACAGCTAAATATCATAACAAACGCAAGATTCCAGCATAATATATTTACAGTAATATGCAGTCCTTGTTATGAGTAACTTGTTTGAAAAGCATAGCAGGACCAATATTTTCATGATTATTCAAGAGATAACTATGTACAATAGACAAACCCTGATGGACAGTCTTAATTTAAAGAAGAACAAAGCTTTGTGAATTCTGTCAGAATAGAGGGCTGAAACAGGTCATTGATGACTGTTTCTAATCTCAGATCAAACCTTCCACAAAGGATAAGAATTTAGGAGGATCTTAACACAAACTTAAAATCACTGACTTGAGTTTAAAAATTGGGAATATGAGGTTGTTTTTCATTATACGCTTGTTTTGTAAAAGCACTCATTTAATCCTTTCACTTCCATTACAGTGTAGATCTGATTTCAAGAAATTAAGTTCAAAATTATTACTTCATTAATTCTAATCATTTGTTTGCTCAAAAATGCATTGTGATGATCTAGAAAAGACCGGATTTCTTTGAAACCCTTCACCCTTCTTGTCAGGAAGTTCGATGTTGTTGCAAAGTCATGCAGGAGTACTTCTCAAAAATTCAGTCACCTAGGCAACTCCCTCCCTCCTACCCTTGGTAAAATTCTCAATACTCCATTTTAGGGAGGGCATAGATACTTTTGGAACCTTACATTTTCAGAGTAAGGAGTAGTTAACAAGTTTACTGAATGAACACTGTGGGGAGTGAAAGGGTTAAATAACTATGACAGTTTTAAAAAAGTGTAGCAAAAGGAAAAATTCATTTCGGGTTTTAAAACTGCCATAATCTTTACAATTTCATGTCAGAATTCACAAGTCAGTTGTGAAAAAAGGCAATTGGTACTTGTAAAAGTTGAAAAATCAGAAAACAAAGTTGAAATGAAAACAGTGCCAATTCATAAAAAATATCGAAACAGAAAAATGCTATCATAAGTATCAAAAAGTTAAACAGCTTAAAGGCAAAAAGTTCCTGTACATTGGTTTGACACTGTTTCTTGATTTGTAAACAGAAAAATAAAACCAGATTCAGTAGTTCCCAATTGAAAAACGCTGTATACAACTGTGAAGAGCGATTTAAAATGCCTAGCATTTGCTGAAATAAGTTCCCAGAAAGAAAAAAAAGGTAGTCAGAATCAAATTAAAGCTGAATCTTAATCTGTGTAATAATATTAAAATCACTACTGCAACTCCAGACTATTATCCCAATGTATCACTAGCAACAACTAAATACATCCTGTGCTAACTGAAGATGACTAGCAAGACCCGAGCTACAATTACCACAGCTGAGGAGAGCACTGCTGGTCTGGCTGTGGGGCAACACCAGAGCTAAAAAAAAGCAAATAAAAAAGGGTATAAAACAACCTTTCAAATTCACAGCCAGCATTATTAACAGAGCAAAATAGTCAATTGCTTACCTTTGAAAACTCTTGAAGGAAGGAGAAGCTACATTAATACACAAAGGAACAGAATTTCGATGACGGTCTGTAATGAACTTGTACATTGATTCTGCAACAATACAAATGGAAGTGATTAATGGAAGATTTTTCCTTTATTTATCAAATACGAAAACGTTCCACAAATTTTGCACGACAAACCTTTTACTTGAGAAACAGTATTGAGATTTGCTTCATAACTGTCATCAAATTTTGTTGGGCAAACAGGTTCAAAATCTGAAAAAGCAAAAACACACACAAAAATACAAACTTAGAAGCACTGTACTTTGCTAGTTCCTACTATAACAAATTATTATCATTAACTCGTATGTAGCATAGTTTCTTGGTTATAAGGCGCACTCGGTTACAAGACACACCGCTCACTTCAATATCTTTATTGTGTTTAATAAAAAATTCTGCAACTTGTAACAGAGAAACTACAGTATGTAGAAAGATAAACAATAGGGCTCTAGGTCCCCTACTACACTGTAGGTCTTGTAAGAATAGTTTCTAAAGAAACTGGTGCTGCGTCGGTGAGGAATTGAAGCACAAGAAGTTGCGATAATCAAACGAATTGATAAAGTTACAGGTAAAATGGAGGTGCTGACATTTCGAGTGTTAGCCCTTTGTTGGAGTGAATAGCAGGTCTGCTGCCTTCAAATTTCCACATATATTGAATTGGGAATAGGATGAGTTGGTTTTATGCGAAGAGGAAACCTGGAGAAACTGGAGATAACCCTTGCAACAAAGAGAGAAGGAACAACAAACCCTACCCACACAGGACCATGGGATTTGAACCCAGGTCACTAAAGGAGAGGGCACATGCTCTCACCACAGTGTCAACCTTGTTCAATTACCATGTGTGTGTTGAGAAGATGAGAAACGGGAATCAAAATTAGCACTGCATCTAAAAACCATCTCCCTAAACCCTTTCACTCCCAAGATTGACTTTATAGATTTTACTCTGGCTAACACGAGGCGATTTTACTTGTCAAATGGAGACCCCTTGGGAGTAAAAGGGTTAATATCAGAAGTGAAACACACCTGAAACATACTGGCGACCCGCAGGTGTTGTTTGACAGCACTTGCACATACAAGTGTGAAAACGCAACCTTCCTTCATCCAGGTACGGGTGAGACAAAGCATCAGTACAGCTTATTCTCTTTTTCTATTGAAAGAAAGAAGCTTTCAGTTTTTCATTTATTTCATTGCAGTGTTAAAGTAGAGTACGCTATGCACACAGTGAGAAAAGTACTGCACTTGAGTTAGGATTTAGAATTGTTATTTTGTACAAATATACCATAATTATGAACGAAACAATGACGAGGATAATAATGACAATTACAATGACTTCATGATTATTATTATTATTATTATTATTATTATAATCATTACCATTGTTACTATTAATATCATCATTATCATTCTTATTATTATTATCACCATCATTATTGCTATTATTATAACAAGTTATGCACATTGTTTCTTCAAATGTCTTTTCACATTGTTGTGCATTTAAAACCATGTACATGTAAGTCTGCCAGCCATATTGAGCAAGGGATAACAAGGCTGTGGTGTAAGGAAAATTTCAGGGAGCCCTTTGGGCTCCCAAGCATTTTAGCTGGTGTGCCCAGGCCTCGAAGATGGTCGCCCAAACTACAATTTAAGGGGCTCCCAAACATTTTAGCTGGGGTGTCCAGGCCTCCAAGCTGGTCACCCAAATCAATTAATCAGTTAGTTCATTATTACAAATTAAAAAAATTATTTTAAAAAGTAAAGCAGAACTTTGTGTATTCATTTGTATTAATTTTAATGAAATATCATATCCCTTGACCTCCTGAATTTTAAACAACTGTAGTGATCCATTAAGTAATGCTCAGCTAAGCACAATAGCGCGAATGGCACTGGAATGCAAGGAAAGTCCGTTGCGGCACCTTCATAATTGGCTCAAATAATTAAAATGGAGTCTTCTGGTTGGTTAAAATTCCTTTACTTACGATTTCTCCACGATATAACCCGATTACATCCTCGGAAATACCGAAAATAGAAAGACTAGGTCACAAACTATTGTTATACAAATTCGGGAAAAAATTGTATGTGAGTGTCACAAGTTTCGTTACTCTCAAAGGCCAGAGTTCATGTTACATCTGGGACTGTGTCATTTTGTGTGCTAAAATTTGACGTTATTTTCAATCTTTAGTCAGGCTCAAATTTGTAAATACAGTGTTGCATCCAGGTTTTATTGGGTAGGGGTCCTCTGGACCCCTTGGAAAAATATTTGGGGGTCCAGACCAGAATTTTGGAGGTCCTATCATAAATATTGATTTCAATCATCTCTTAATTTGATGATGAAGACGAGTGAAAAATCGTATTGTTGGTGTCCACCATTTTGAAAACTGCGATTACTGGGCGGAGTAAATGTTTCTTCGTTCACCTCAGCATAACGCTACGGCTCTCTCAAACTAAAAAGCTTTTGTTATGAGAAGTCAAAAAACACGGAGCAAATGAATGCGGAAATCTGTCATCGGTAGCAATTGTACATCAGAAGGCAGGACACAATGTAAATTGTTGTATATACTTTTCAATGACACTCTCTGAGAGAATTTCTCAATGCCTTTTTCTGCTTTGTTTTGTTGTTGCGTCATGACAAGAGGGAACCATACAGAGATTGACGATAAACATCTGATGCAGTCCACTCGCGAGGAAGCTGCTATCCTGAACTTTTCTTCAAACAAGGGACTCCACTACATTTAACAGCTATTATACTCTTTCTTTTAGTGCTTGAGTATTGATCTACTAAACAAATGTTAGAAGAGCTCTCCAACTGAATAAGTCACCTTGTTGGAAAGCCATCATTTAAGTGCAGAACAGAAGTATTTTCTTTCCTATATTATCGGTGAAATGTTCAGGAAAAATGAGTTTTCGAACAGTAATGAGCTATCTTCTTTGACCACTACATTGCGCCTTTGTGTATTTATTTTTAGTATGTGATACATAATGACCTGTCACGTCAACAAAGACAATGTGGGACTTCACCAATTTATACCCAGTTCTAAAACAATTACAAAAATAATTGTATCTTTTCTTTCTTATGCATCATGTTTTACTGGAAAAACAATCTTACACTTTAAGTTATGTTTTAGCCTTGCAGACACAGTAGTAAAAAACCTGTAAAAATATTAAATTAGCATCAAAGAGCGACTCTCAAATTTATTCAGCGATTTATGATTTATTAATTAGTGACCATGCTTTATGCCTGTCAAAGCAGAAGTAACAACGTCTTTTATAAAAACTAACTAATGAGCCATCCTAATTCAAAGGAAAAATTTTAATGCTCTTTGGAAAAGCTGTTAAAATCAAAAACTGTGTAGCTTGTCATGTTTAAAGCCAAGGATTATGTTCCATGTGAATTCACGTGGAACAACCTTGGAACATTAATGTGCGTCCAGTTGAACAACACTTTCTTTATGCTCTTTGATAGCATGTGACAAACGAACCCCAAAGGACATACATCTACTGGGAGGCTAGTTTTTGACTGTAAATCAAGAAACCAGCAGCAGCATGTCGCCTGGCTGGGCAGCCAGGCAACCAGGAAAACATTTTCAGTTGCCCAAGGACAAGTGTTAGTCGCCTCAGGCGCCCGGGCGCCATTAGAGCACAGCCTTGGATAAACTTTCAGTGGACCAACCCTTCTAGTAATGGGGTAGGAACCTCGCATGTACACATAAAAAGTGTGACACTACAAGCATCGAGTGCTAGCATATCGTGTGACTTACAGGGTCAAAAACCAACATCCTGCAAAGCAGATGAACAGCTTCATGAGTTGCTTGACTGGACAGGTTATACAGAGATGCCAGAGCCGGCTGAAAAAAAAAGTGGCAAGAACAAAAGTAAAAGAATTAAACCTAACACTACCAAGATTTAGAAGTTAGCTCTCACAAGTCACAGGGAGACCCCTCAGGGCTTAAAGGGTTAAAAACTATCTTCTTAACTCTTTAAGCCCCTAGAGTGCCTTTACAGATTTTACTCTGGCTCATGCCAGACGATTTTACTCGTCACAAGGAGACCCCTTAGGGCTTAAAGGGATAAAGGTCCTCTATGAAATGCATGGGGACCAAAAAGTGTTTGTAAGTTGTATCTTGGTGTTATGGCTTAACTTTCTCAACACCTAGGATCTTAAAGGCTAATCTCCTTACTCTCCAATTCAAAGAGAATTAAGAGTCAGACCAATTCACTACCAGAGCTTAAGTTAATGTCTTCATTCTTGCCATCTGTTACCATTACATGGTATGGATAACAAATTGTAGCAGGAAGATGCCAAGGGGGTTCTTTAGTGAGAATGGTTTTAACTATGTTAATACTGAATGATTAACCCTTTTTAATATTTAAACATTAAACAGGGTTAATCATTCAGGTATCTATATATCTCTGGAACGGAAAGGATTGAAGATGTTTTGAGCCAAAACGGAAACAGAAAAATACAATTATCATAAGACTTACAGGCTTGTGTCCTTTCTGCAGTACGTACTTAGTAGCACCCTCACTAGCTCCTGCCCGGCACAAATCATCAAGACTTGGTGTTCCCAGAAGCTTAATAATCAGATCAAGCTACGGCAAAATGTAACATTAGTACGCTTGTATGTACAGTGTCCATAGATAACCTCTCCAATCATGTTGGGTTATCATAATGTCCATCTATATAGTGTCTTGAAAGGCAAATTCTTGTTAAGGGATGCATGGGTTCGCCCCTGCTAGTTTTAATTCATGACACTATTTCTGTCCAAGAAATTGCACAGTGTAATAATTATTTAACTTCTGTACCTTGTTACTATAAAAGGTATAGAGGATTCTTCTTAATAATTATTATTCACACCTAATTCACCATTTTGGTAGGTAATTATGTGCAGACATTTTACCCGTAACTCTAATTTTCTATTACACCTGTTAGGCTCAAAAAAATGCAACATGCAATGCATAATACACACCTGTAGATAATATGCAAAGACATTTAAAAGCAGTGCATGAAAGCCACCTAAATGTTGAACTAAATGTTAATTATCAAGGTGCATATTATCCATCAAAATACTATTTAAGATGTATAATTATAATATTTTAGGCAGTGCCTCCATAGAAGGCCAGTGACTACAAAGAAAAGCACTGATCAAAGATGATATCTGTGAGTCGGAAACTGGAATTTTTTGAAAGAAGTTGCCTCTTACCTGTTGTACAGGACTTTGTGCTTGAAACAGAATCTTTCTACTCAAAAGCTCAGCAAAAATGCAACCAACTGACCAGACATCCACTACAGGGAACAAACTATGATCATTATGATGCAAATCTTTAAAGCAAAGCCAAGTATCCAATAGCATGATTTTGAACTGCACGAAGACAGCTGATTGAAGAGTAAACTTATTTCTAATTATATTTCTTGGCTTGGTCAAAGAGCAAATTGAGGAACGTGCTTGAAAGTGGCTTTGATAAACATACAAAAACCACTGTTACTAACAGTCAATAATTATATTAGTAAGCATTTGACTTTTGAAGCATTTGCTGTAGGCAAATTTGAACAATTGCAATTTAGCTTTTAAAAAGAGCAGGCAGATTAAATCTCAGTTATTTAAAAGTTGTCTTATTCCTGTGTGGGCAAAATCTTCAGCTGCATTTCCATTGACTTCAAAGACTCAAATGGCCAATATCTCAACAGCTTGTTGGTGAACAGCTGTACTCACATTGATAACCATCAATGATTTCGGGCTCCAACAAACCTTGCAACAAATATTTTTATATAATATAGATGCATATACCTGCTTGTCCATAATGTGTTGTTCCAGCAAGAAGTTCAGGTGCTCTGTAGTATTGTGTTACAACCTAAAAAAAATTAAATTTCAGAAAGAGAGGCAAGTCTCGTAAGAACAATGCATCAGTACAGTTAGATCATACTTCACAATAAAACTTGCATGTATCTTAAGGTAAGGTTCTCAAAGAAGGCTGACTGGATATTGGTCTTGTTCTTTTTTAACATTTTCCTTGACTGATAAAAGGGAAAGAACTTGGCCAATATGTAGCCATCTTGACCTAACGCTTGGTCAATAAGGGTGAGAGATGTAGTCTTTCTGCGAAGCTGAAAACCCAGAATCCGAAAAATTTATACTGGGCCCATTTGTTCCTTAATTTAAGTCATAACATTTTTCCTACAAAACTCTCTTTTCCAAAACACAACATCATGGAGACATTTGTGAGTTCAAAAATAAAACCAGTTAATCACAATGGAACCATTATTGAGAAGACTACCTTGTTAACTTCCCGGGTGTCCTTATAATAGATTGTGTCCAGGCTTAATACAGGTTCGTAAAACTTGTGGAATGTTTGTTAACGAGTTAAAATTCAACATTTTTAGTTAAAACTCAACATTTCCTCTGTAAGTATTGTGATAGGAAATTTAGTAACCTTTGATAGTAGAAGGTAATCATACAGGTATCAATGTAATTGACAGATTAGTGGCAGCTAAATGTATGCATGGACTTATCACTATTCAATCAAATCATTCAATGATAATTATAATACGATACTGTATTGTAAATTCAGTCTGGCGTCCACTTACAAATGAGGCTTTTAAAAACAGAAATTACAAAAATACAATTTAATTTAGTGTCTGCATCTGTTGAAAATGGATTTGTCATTTAGTTAATACATACTACTTTTTAACGAAGAGTGAGGTCATTACAGGGAAATGTCGGAATTAAACCGTCAAGGCCAAGGTCTGAGATTTCCCTGTAATGACCGAACAGACAGCCTTTTCGTACCGAAATAAAGAAATCTGGAAAGGTTTTTAATATCCCCTCACAAACACAAGAGATCATTCGAGGTCATGTTCACTGAACCGAAACACACCCAAACAAGCAATCGATGCCAGAGGTGACAGAAGAAACAGCTTCTTTAAAAATAAGACAACTTTTGTCTATATCAATATAATGCCCGGTTATTACAAGAAAATATTGCCCACTCAGCAGCCAATCAGAGCATGCCTACTACTGTAGCCCTATAATAAAAGATGCTAATTTCATGACCAAACTAAGTGTCCACTTAATAAAGGGTGCACATGTAACTGGGGTCTACTTAATAGAGGTTTCACTGTCAATTATTTACCACATTTGTTAATGAGTTCATGTACTTACCTCCTGAGTCATCACCGCACTCTCGTAGGGTTCTTCTAAACGTGCAAGTCCAAAATCACAAATCTAAAAGAAAAAGGTATTATTTGCATTTTAACTGTGATAGAAGACACTAACTACTGTATGGCCTTAATTCTGTTTATGTACATGCAACACCTACTGTACAAGTCTCTCAGAGGTAAGTTATGTGTCAGCATAAGTACAGTATTAACATCCAGTCAGCATTCCATACTAATACCTCATTTCATTTAACACCTTGCTTTGGATAAAAACAAGTTTTTGCTACAAAATTTTTAAATTAGTTGTTAACTTTCCTAGAGCCTGTTTCTTGAAAAACCAAGTAACTTACCAGGCCAAGAAAGCTATTTTGTATCACAATGTTTAATTTTGAAATGTGAATTGCCATTCTGTGGGTTTTTAAGGTTAAGCAGTACAATTCTTGTTTAACTTGCAAGTTATGCCGCGTTCATACCAACTAAACCTGTTAAGTTAAACTAGGTTTTGAAATTGCCACAACAGCCTCCCAAATGATTGAAGTCTAATCTTCACAAAAAGTAAGAAAAACATTCTAACAGTGATTCATTAGAAATAAGTCAGTAGATAATTTATATGGAACTGTTTTGTGGAAAGTGATTTCAAACCATGTTTAAGTACTAAACAGGTTTTAAACATGTTTAAGCTCCAGAGTGAACGCGGCATTACGCTGTTTTCTATGCTTAACACTGCAATCACATTGTGTTGACTCCAACCTAAAAGTGGAGTTCTGGGCTCAGTCAGCTAATTCAGGACCCTTGAAAAAGTGGTCTCTGCCATATAATGGTCCAATGTTGCATCCAGGTTTTATTGGGTAGGGGTCCTCTGGACCCCTTGGACAAATATTTGGGGGTCCAGACCGGAATTTTCGGGGTCCTATCATAAATATTGATTTCAATCACCTTTTAATTTGATGATGAAGGCAAGTGAAAAGTCACATTGTCGGTGTCCGCCATTTTGAAAACTGCGATTACTGGGCCGAGTAAATGTTTCTTCGTTCACCTCCGTGTAACGCTACGGCTCTCTCAAACTAAAAAGCTTTCGTTATGAGAAGTCAGAACTCAAAAAAGACGGAATGAATGAATGCGAAAATCCGTCATTGGTAGCAATTGTGCATCAGAAGGCATGTCCGCTCCAGTGTTCATCTTTGGGAGTTCGTTGTTCCGCACGTGGCAAACAGATTGTTTTTCTTCGCTTCGATACAAGTGGAAGAAATGTGCATATATTTCAAGTATGATATTTGTGCGTCCACAGGGACCTCGTCTTAGTATTTTAGGGGGTCCAAAAGCAAAATATTGCGTCCCAGGACGCAATGACGCGCTCTGGATGCAACGCTGATGGTCACAAAAAATGGGCCTGGTTATATGATTACAGTTTGACATGCATGTTTCAAACAAAGTAATTGCTTGTCTAACCTTGCTACTCTCTGAACAACAGGCACTTTAACTAATAAATGTTAAGCTAAACTGGTGTTATCCTTACAAGCTAATTAGAGAGTAACAGTGTAAACAGTCTACTGTTTTCCAAGAAGTTAGGTGCAGACAATAATTAGTACAGACACTATGTAAACGTAAGCTATCTTGACTGAGAACACTAAATGGAATACTTACTTTTAAAAGACAATTACTGTTAACTAGTAAATTTCCAGGTTTAATATCCCTATGTATAATTCCAGCAAAATGAAGATACTTTAGACCTAAAAAGGAAACAGTGGCAAAAAACTCAGTCTTCACACTTGTTGAGAGTTACACATATGCTTCCCTTATGCATCTAAGTTGTCTCACAATAAAGACACTTAACCTTAAACTACTAGGGGAGTAACCACCTAATTTTTACATATATGGCTGAACTAGTTAGTCAAAATTTTAATTTTGTTTTAAATTCATCCCGTAATTTGTTGCCTACATTAACAGCGAGCTGGAGCAATTTTTAATTTGTATTGTAACATTGCAGTAAGTAAACTATTCTAACTCTTTCACTCCTATAAGTGGGCAATATAGACCTTCTTCTGAAAGTATCAAAACACTATCAAGCAAGAAATAACAACAATTAAGGAAATTACCAACTCAAGGATATTGAATTAATGCAGCAATAAACTCTCGAAACATAATATTCATTAAAGAAGAACTACTATTCAAATCTTGGGAGTGAAATGGTTAAGGGGTTAATAGATGTAGACTTCTTTTGCAATTTGATTTACCAAGCCAGCTGGAAGCCAGCTGTTTTAGGTTGATAGCAAGTGTCTACTGTTATTACAAAAACATTGCTCTTTGTTTAAGTTTCATGTTCAATTCATTCCTTTATTATACTAGATGCAAAACATATCAATTCAATGCAAAGAAAGCTTTTACTTATTAAGCCTTGTAAACTGTTTATGCCCTTCTTTGAAAACAGCTAATTAAAAAAGAAACCACCTGAATCAAGTTCTTTCTTTTGTTGCACTTCTTATGAGATTACATAGCTTTGAGGAGGATATCATTAGTTTTAAGAAGCAGGACTTCAACACGTGCAAAAATACGGACAGCTTTTCCCATGGAAACTGACAGATACTCTACGGCTCTAGCATGTTTAAAAATCAATCAAAAGTACTAGGAACAATGAACCATTCCGAAGCAAACAGATTATTCCTGATGGTCTCTTGGAGAAATCCCTTCATTTTGAAATATTTTTACTTTATTTTATCAATTAAGGTCTCTAAGGCCTCTATTTCATATATACATAAGCTCATAGATAGACATATGGCCACAAGTGTATATAAATGGCAGATTTGGCAAAATAATGGCTATGGTAGACGTGTAAATCAGCTTTAGTTAGGGTCCATCAAAGCATTCATGGGAGACTTAGCAAAAATGGCAAATTTGCTATACATTTCCAAAGGGTCCATGGAAGCATGGCAGATTTGGCAAAATTTCACCAAATCTGCTATTCTCGATACTGGGTGCATTTCTAGCATAAGTGCACAAACAAAATAAAAGAAAGGAGGTTTTAATGATGAAAAACTTAACACCTACCTCTTAAAATCTGATAAAGAAAAACTTTGACATGGTCTGAACTAAGTGGTTGGGGAGACACTATAATTTTGTGCAAGTCCGACTGCATCAGTTCTGAAACTATATATCTAAAGATTAAACCTTGTCAAGGAAAAGACGAAACCAATGCTAACACTTGTAACTCAGAACTCAATGGGCAAATTGTAGAGATAGATTCTTAATCTAATGAAGGTTTAACCCTTTATTGCCCCCAGATAACTCTTTGGCATGTTATCACTCCAGTCAGCTTAGCAGAAACGATGAAAAAGAGACCTTTGCTACAAGAGAAGCCCACAATCACTTTCCCTTCCAGTGGTGACCAATCTGCACCTTTTTCTTAAGATATCAACACATTTTTATAAAAAAGGTTATGAGTTTTGAAAGGATGATCAAGTCAGGCCCACTGAGTTGATCTACCACCACATTCTCTAAACTAACAGGCAGTGAAATGAATGGCACTTTCTGAAAAGAGAATTGCTATTCAAAGTCACCTCAACCACTAAACTAAAACTAGATTAGCACATGGGGACCCAAATTGAAACAACACATGTTTATGTGTTCCTTTTGCTCAAACATATGCACTGAATCATTTGCTCATTCACTTTGGTCAAGATAATTAAAAATTGAGGATATATATCCAGCTGCATATAATACTGGTTTAATAAAGTACTTTCAATACACACCCATGCAAAAAGAAAGCCTGGTATCAATATATACCTTGTGATGTTGCTGAAAATGTTTATTACCCAGCAAGTTTAATAAATATCAAGAAGAAAGCAATTGATATGATCCAAGTTTCTTTACATGTCAACAGTTTTTTTTTCAATGTCCAGGTATCTATTACTCACTCTGAAATTTTCAAGACAATACAAAATTGCAAATGTGGTGTTTTATCTTCTAGATGTTTTTTTTCTTTTAAAGAGAAAGTAGTAACTGCATAACAACAATTCAGTTTTATTACACACCTAAAAATAAACAAAGATTCAGGAGATTGTCACCTCTGGAGACAACATGATCATGATTATTTCTGGAATTGAAAAGGTGAAAATCCTTCGAGTAACAATACATGAATCATGATGCATGGGGGCAGCGATAAATAAAACTTGTTTTCTGTAAATTTACAGTGGGACTACACAAACCAAACCCACCCAAACAAAATTTCATACAAATTATCCAACCTGGATAGAGTATGTGAACATCAGAATCTCTACGAATATTTTATGTTTCACTTACAATCAGTGCTCGACCTTAACTTTTTAAATCGCTGGTCCTTGGACTAGTTGAACTGAAAATTTACTAGTCCTGAGTAAATCTGTGGTAGTCCTGTGGTAGTCGGAACATTGCGACGAACGCATCGAAACAGCGTTTACAAGACGTATATTTTGTTTTCACCTTGTATTATTTTTTAAACATTACAAACTACAAAGTAGTTACCAGTCCAGTGACTAGTGATTCTAAGTTTCTACTAGTCCAGAAGCATTTTGCACTAGTCCAGGACTAGTGGACTACCGCTAAGGTCGAGCACTGACAATGCCTATAATGTGCTCTATAACTGTACAAAACATATCAAGATTGAAAGGGAATCATTTTAGTCAGTGGAAACTTGCCACAAATCTGCTGCTCAGAGTCAAAAAACAGGCACCCAAAACTTATATGAAAATGTATGTGGATGACCTTGGCTCTAGTAGTTGCACTAAAAATGCCCATTTACTCTAACTAGAAATTCCACAGGAGACTTGGCCAACAAAACCAAAAACAAAACGTAATTCCTTGGTCACTTTTTAGCAGCAGAATAATAAGGTCCAAAGGAAAGTTACGTCTTTGTTCCTTGAAACAGTGTGGCAACCCACGCAATTGTTGCCATGGAAACCTACTGACATGTTTCCATTGTTCAGAAGCTTCCTTAGTAAGCCAAAATTAGAACAAGTTAGAATGCAAATTTTTCTAAAGTTGTCTTCTTGTAATGGTAGTTCTAAGTTCTACAGAACGTCTTCTAAAGATTATTGAAGACGGAGACTACAGTAGCAGAAGGCGGCTTCCGCTGAAACCACTGGACAGCAAAGTGCTTGTTCACAAGAATACCATTTATTTTAAAATATGCTTAATTGTCAACGAAACTGTCGCATTTTGCTTTTAGGATTTATCATCCGAAAAACTGTTGTTGCAGTCATCACCACAAAACGTAAGCTCAAACTATGGAAACATGTCCAGTAAAACATTTCATCCCTTCTGAAGTAAATTTAAAAACGAAATGTTTTCTTTGTTTCTGCGAGTCAAATAAAGATTTTGCCCTTAATAATGACATGCACAGACCGGAAACTCTGCGATGCACAAAGGGAACCGAAAAAAATTGGGCGAAATTCTGACGACCACTCAGTAGAAAAAAAATGGGTCGTAAAGTAACACACCAGAGAGGAATGCCAATCGAAATGGCAGCGTCATCGACACAAAGCAAATTTAAACGCGCAACAGGTGGGAGGAAGGGAACAAACTGCCAAGAACGCCTCGCCGACAAAGATCTTTCCAAGACATTATCGACCCACTGTTACGCATCACAACATACCAGAAACCCACAAAAATCTGTCTTTTTACCGTGAGCGAAAACAGCCCCGCACAGACAAACTTTCCCTCAAATTATTCCATTAATAACCGCAGACTTTTTGATATTATAGCGAGCGAAAAGTGTACGTACGTCATCAATTTATTCCCGTTTCGAAAGACCTTTGGAGTAAAACTTCCTTCTTGAGCTCCTTGGGCACCAAAAAGCAAAGAAGAAATAGAATCGACTTGTACAGGCTCTAGCCCCTCCTATAGAACTAAACATCTGATAACAATAAAGATTGTTGACGGTTTTTTTACTGTACTGTCACGCTACAAAAGGTGAATATTATAACCCGAGTAGAATAAAAGGATACATCTCTTGGAAGAAATCTACGTGGCCAGGATGAACAATGTCCAACGCCGAAAGAACCTAGGTTATGAAAAAATAATCACTTCATTATCTGTCCGCTGAGAAATTTTCATGTATACAAAATCAGCTTATGCGCCGAACGCAGCCCATGCATGTTTGAATAATTACGACATTTCTCATCAGTAGGCATTCAATGAAATACCGGTATAACAAACTTTACAACTCGACAAAACAAATGGTTCGACTCACGTTATCCTGCTTAAAAAAACACAACATCTTCAGTTCTCTGTAAGCTCTTTTGGAAGATGTAAGGCTCTGAAAAATGTTCGGCATCTTCTTCAAAGCAACCCTCTTTCCATTTCTCGGATCTGTCACAGACCTGCGGCAAAATGAGGAAATATTATGAAAAGAACATATAGAAAACTGGAACGTTTTTTAACTCAAAAGGCTCACCACACTACGCCAAAAGCCCCATAGCCGATAGGTCTATCCGGCTGGTTTTCCTGTTGCATCTGTGGAACGTAATGAGAGCTGTGACAACCCGTCGACGGGTGTTGGGAACGCGTCGAGGGAAACGCCATGAAAGCCCGGCCGCTCTTGCACACAGCCATCAAAGACGTGATCCTTCTACCAGTCGGGTCATTCTTCTTTCATGAAGATCACGCGTCAGAAGCGTTGCATGGTCAGCAACTTGCTGAAAGAAGTGGAAAAATCACTTAAGTGCAGGAGTGTTATTGACTTGCATCCCTTTACCGGGATTCTTCTTCGGTCTTACACAGAAAGGCTGCTGGACTTTCGAACGCACATGTGGCAAGCCCTTTTCTGCGCACGCGTCACGCAACGCCTTAACGCGCGGTGCGTTCTGGGGAAAGAAACTTTGGTCTTGCTCGTCACGAAAATAGCAACATAAACACGCACACTAAAGTAACATCACACTTAGTAAAAAATGACCTTTAAATGGAAAAGGTGACAAAGCAACCTAACTTCTGCCCCTTATAAGAATACAATTGAGAGCGAACGCGACAAAAACGTCTCATACCACACAATTGCACTGTATTCGTGACTACACGACAACTTACGGCTTCGTTTGATTTCAATTTGAAATGACATTTTAGGTTCAAGAGCGCCTGCAGGCATCCTTCCTGATATGTACACGGTGTCACACATACATCACGAACATCACGCAAAAAAAGATTGGCTTTCGGTTTCTAGATTTTCCATGCAAAGAGTGATCTTTCTCTCAGCGACGCGAAGCCTGAACTGGACGTTTAGTGCCAAAAGAAGAAACGAATTGAAAGAGAAATTGAATTGAATTGGTGGGGATTATTAAAAAAACAAACACATTAAACTGATGTGGTCTGGCAGCATGGTGTTGTGAAACTGATGGAAACGTCATTACAAGGGGCCGGCAAAAGGAACCGACAATTTGCCTTCGGCCTCGTCGGAGTGGAAGAGATAAAGAGTCGGTATGGCATTGTATGACTCTGATAAATGAATCTTTGTGGCCAAGAGTTAAAAGTTAGAATCCGGCATTTTTACTTATAATAGCCAATGGTAGAGGGTCTCAATGGGGTGGTGGACTTTTTTTGGCTGTTTTACGGCTAACGGTTGATATTTTTGGCTGTTTTTTACGGTTAACGGCTAAAATTTTTCCAATATTTACGCCTAACGGCTAATTTTTTTTTTGCCAGTTTTACGGCTAACGGTTAACCCCATTGAGACCTGCATGATATGTGCCTCCTTCATGTAAGTGAAGATAGACTGATCACCATTGAATCTCACTGAATGCCTCAGTGATTCACGCAGCCTGCTTGGGTCAGTTCATTACTCAGTATTTGACTTTACGAATAGCCGGAATAGGTTTATAAGAGTAGAACTGTCAGGCGACACAAAATTAATCGATTTTTTGTACAAAACAGTGGATGCTAACAAGGAGCTTGTACTTTCACAAAAAGAAGAATAAAGAGCGGCTTACACTCATTGATTGAATTGTCTTTTGGAAATTTTTTGTTATCCGGTGTTGATACGTCACAAAAGAGCCGAAAAGGTTGAGCTATGCCATCAGAAAATTCTAACCGAACTCTCAGAAATGTTTCTCCTGTACTTTGTCTCACTGCCCGTTTTCGAACGGTCAACAAATACACTTGGACAACTCAGCGATGAGAACACGAGACAAGAATTGAAAACAAAGAGTGTATTTGGGAAAATATGCCCATCTGTCACTGAGGCAGCAAGCGCGTCACGCAATAGGCGAAATAGTCTTCACGCGACCTAGCATTACTTACGCATTGAATATATTGTTGGAGGCTATAGTCAGTTGCTAAATATTCCCCAACGTGAGTTTTGCACCATTTTTCGAGATTGTAAATTTAAAGAAGTTGCAATCTTCCAATCAGAAATAATTTCTATATCCGGGCTACCACCCATAACGTGTCTATATAGATCAGTATGCCCTCCAAAAAGTTAGAAAACGTCCAAAACGGTATTCAATTTTCCTTGAATTTCTATTTTCTTTAGTTCTCAATTTTGTCTCCCTGATTTAGGTTCTGAGTTTAGAAAATTTGGCTACAAAGTAGTCATTAAAAAGTCATTTCCAGGCAACTGGACTGGTTCTGTTTTTTGGCCAAGGAATTTAGGTTTAGTGGCTTTCGATTTCTCTGGGCAGCAACTCAAAGCCCAAGTTTAACCTTTAGATTGTTTCGGTCCTCGGGTTTTTACAACAGTGAGGACAGTCACTCAGTCTATAAATCATGAGAGTTTGAGTTTTGAAGGCCTTCGTCTATGTATTTCAATTCCTCCTGGGAATGTTTTTCGTCGATGTGGCCGTGCCGTTTTGAATTTCCACACACTCATCCACTCAGTTCAGTATGAAACGGCCGTATTGAAATCGACTTGTTCCGATGCTATTTCTTGGATTCAGGGTTTTATATTTCTGCGCGTGTATAAGTTTCTTAAAAATTAACAAAAAAGTCCAAGGAAGAGAAAAGGTCATAGATGAAGGCATGTCTCCTCACGCAAATTGGTCTGATTATGGCTCCATTACGTAATTACGCATTAAACAGCATATGCTCTTTGTAAAAGTCGCTCGTTTTGAGCGGACACTGAAGCAAAAATGTATTGAACCTGTTAGCCTACCTTACCTATATTGAGCGTTTTCAGGGCCTTCTTTCTTCTGCTTAGTACTTCTCTCCTGTATCCCAGATAAAAAATTATGACTACAACTTTCAAGAAATGGGGCTGTTGGTGACTGCCCTGCGAGATCCTTCAAAGAATAAATTTGTTCTTTGTCAGCTGTGCATGTCACAGCGTTTTCATTCTCTTGTTTATATATACCGTCACTACCCTGTAACGAGTGACCAACTTCGATGTCACAATTTCTAATTGTTACACTTCCGCGGCACGGAAACGGCGCATACGAAAACGACCCGACTTTCTTCGACTCAGCCGAACTGTATACTGGCGCCAAAAATTTAAGGCTTTGTTCGGTCTTAAACGTTCACATTCGGCAACCAGAAATAGCCTGCCGAATCATTTCATGAGCTTTGTTGTGGCACGTACACAGAACAGCTAATTTCGTGAGCTCTTATTTAAATAGTCAGTCAATTCGGACACGATACCAAGCGAAAGCACGCGCGTGCTGTTACACGCCCCATCTCACTAAGTGTGATACGGCACGTATTAAAACTCTCCGTAACAAGTCAACATGATATAATTTTAAACCGAAGACCAGAGGAAATCGATATATCACAACAAAGGCAGTTTAAAATGAACATCCTTTTACTTGGACTTTTTCCGTCTAAGAAGAACGCGACCAACGTAAATGGTTAATTCCGTGACAATGTTAAGTACTAATTTATCGCTATCATTGTGCCTACCGGCAAGGTATTATTACGTCCGGTGATGATCGTTGGTTGGTTTGGTGCCTGAAAATGATAATCAATCAACTTTCGAGTAGCATCAACAGTGGAACACGATAATATTATCCCAGTAGCTACAGGCGAATTTACAACCGTGGTGGTAAACATGTCTTTCTTAATTTTCTAGCTCAAAATTATCTGTCCCTCGGATTCACTTCGTCCAAGTTAACCTTACACGTGCAGAATATGACACGGCGAGAAAAAACGAAGGTGCGCACACAGCAAATTTACAGCATCTTTCAAATTTTGTTGCTAGTGGACATCAAAACTAGTGTTGCATTTGACATTAGCCCTAGAAGTGATCGGGGAATTTCCTGAGAAAGTTTTTTTCGGTAAAACAGACCCATGCGTGTTGAAGGAAGGCATTAATTAAGGGACGGACCATTAGAAAAGTAATGGGGGGGGGGGTGGGGAATTTTCAGCTTGCACGAATTTTTTTTTCGCTCACTGCTTGTGCAGGAATTTTTTTTTTCAGGTGAACCCCTCTGCACGAATTTTTTTTACTACGTGTGAAAAAGTCACAATTGGACCTTCCTTCTGCATGAATTTTTTTTTACCTTCTTCTTTGCATGAATTTTTTTTTGGCATTTTCCCTTGCATGAATTTTTTTTTGTTTTTTTCCCCACCCCCGCCCCCCATCACTTTTCTAATGGTCCGTCCCTAACTTGCGCGAGTGTCAGTTTTCTGCAATCAGTTGTTTTGTCTATTTTGTGACACTTTCTATATCTTGACACGTTTTCAACTGAAAACAAAATACTTTTTAAGTTCCTAAAAAGGAACCTGGAAGAGCTATAGAATTTAGCCTATTTGTTTATGTGCTCCTGGCCTTACTCAAATTATTGTCCATAAATGACCCCCATGCATAAATATATGGAATCCATATAAATGCTATTGGGGGACGGCCTAGCTGGTGAAAAAAGGCCCCGATTAGGAGGGCCCGTTTCTCGAAAGGCCGCGGGTAAAAGCCCTGTACAGTGGAACCTCGATTTAACGAAGTGCCAAGGGACTGGGGAAATTTGTTCGTTAAATCGAGGTTTTCGATATAACCACAGGCGGCCCAGGCTCACAATGAGAGGAGTTTTTTTTTTTTAATCTTTATGGGAGCGTTGAGCGCGCGAAACGTGACACGGTTACCGCCGACATCATAGCGACCGAGTTTGGTTACGCCATAGTTACTATGGTTACGCGAAACGTGACCTTCGCCTTGCAATATATGGTGGTGTTGTGTTACAACGGTTTGAATTTATAAAGGTTTGTATGGGGAAAAACGGTAATCGACATTATAGCTGAAATTTTGGTATTTTTGCAATAAGAATGACTCACCTCAATGCCTTGTTGTCTTTTCTATTGTCATCTCGCTTCTCAGCTCGATCCGAAGCCTTTTAAGCAAGTTGTCGCTTTTGGGTTTTCCTCTAGTTAATTTTCATCGGTGTTACGTTGCACAACCCAGCATTCCGGATCTGAACAATTACTAATAAGCAGTCGTTTTTAACTCGTGGATACGCGAAGCGTATTTGCGAGTTTTTGTGGGGACTCCGATATGCAAATTGTCACTCACTCACTCACTCACTCACTCACTCACTCACTCGCTCACTCACTCACTCACTCACTCACTCCAGTGTAGACACACTTCGTAATTAGTCGGATAGAACTCGGGGGCACCGATATGAAGACGACAATTGTCGTGACCGAAGTCACAGAAGTCTGTTGATGAAAGTTCACGCTGAAAGTGTATCGTACCGTTGCCAGAGTTTGTAATGATTTTGTAGCTTAAGAGGACGATTAGCGAGGCCCTGTTAGGGGTAAATTTCGACAAGCAACATGGCCTTGAAACGGCGACATAAAGGACCTGAAATGGCGACGAACGACGAGCCGCTCACGGGAAATTACGACAGCGACCTTCGACCTTCCGAAATTGCGACGTGAAAAGGTTTGAAACTCAGATGCGCGACATAAAGAACCTCACTAACAGGGCCTCATTAGCGGTCTTACTAAAATCCAAAGGAGTTTAAATGTTTCCAGTTACGACAATGACCAAATTGGAGACTTAATTTCATGAGCCTTTTACTCGGCCAGGCGCTAAACGTGAACAGATGATAACTATTCGCTTTTCCGACATCGACCGCCATCGACCGCCCCCAAGATTACAAGCAGTATATGAATTTCAGTTGGCTCGAAAGTGATCTGAAGATGAGAAAATCTCTTGCTAATGTAGTAAGCTTTGGTGAGAACTCATAGAGCGAAATTAGCACTTGAATGAGAACTTATATGAGCGAAATGAGTACTCGTTATTGAACGAAACCACTACTGAAAACAGAATAAATTGACGAATCCATGATGTGAAACCGAAGAACTTCTGTGGCCAACCTGGATAAGAAACATCGCATGTAGGACTTTTCTACTGATTTAAGTGTTAGTACTAACAGGAATGGAGTTGTAGAAGTATTGGGACGACCAAGAAGTATGTCAACATTTACTTGTAAATATGGAGGCGGCTGCCGTGACGGAGAACCACGAAGGTTACAATGTAAGAAAGTCATTGAAGGGTTCGAAAACAGTAAGTCATGTAGAAAATGTATTAAGTGTTATATTATATACAATACACCACAAGCCGTTACAATGAAAAGTTTTCTGTGTATTGATTTCCGAATTTACCTTGAAGTGAACTAGATTGTGTTGAAGTAGACATGTTGGAAAAATAGGCTTACCTGTTTTGCTTACTGTTGTGTGACTCATATTTACATTGTAAAAACAAGAAGTTATAAGGATAAAAACAAATATGTATTGCTGTATTAATGATGGCAAGTGTGATTTTTTTTAAGTGCAACGCTGAATATATATACCACTAATAACCTAAAATGAGATGGTAATGTAAATAAACTAATTCAACTTGATAAAGGATTGAGAGTCTTAAGGATTTTAAGATCATCACTAACATACTTTGCAAAAATGCAAGAAAGACTTGTTTGGTATGATTCGTCAGCTGGGCTATCCTACATGGTTTTGTTCATTATCAGCTGCAGAATCAAGGTGGATATTTCTGTTGAATACATTGAATAGACTTGTAGACAACAAAAACTATAATGATGATAAAATTGGCAATGTCATGGCAACAAAATTCAGACCTTATTCAGAAGGACCCTGTTACATGTGTTAGAAACTTTGAACTCACAGACAGTGAGTAGCAGGATACCAGAACTACATTTGGTTTCGGTGCCATTTAATCCTGTACCCTTATGTTAAGTTATCAAATTTTTTAACAACTGTATGCTTGCCACCTGCCTTATAACTGATGCCTAGTGTAGTCAAATGATTGGCGTCATGTACTCACTGTATGTTTATTTCAAAAAGCTACTCAGCTCCCTGGTCACTTTTATGTTGTGATTATAGATTATTAAAATTATCTTCAAGTTCATTCAATCACAACTCTGAAAAAACACCTCGGTAATTTTTAAATTATTTCTTTTTTCTCTGTTTTGTAAACATATCCACGAGTTCACCATAGTCCTACTTTGATTTAATGTCTGTATCAGTAGCTATGTACTGTACAGGTCTGTATTAGCCACAGCACTAGAAACTGTTCAGGCAAATAAAACTGTTTAAAACTACATATAAAAATCAACTGATACATATATGTTGAGACGCTAATGAAAGATTACTTGTAATGAAGTTTAAGAAAAATGAACATGGTATATTAAACAAAACGTTAAAAAAAAAAACGAAGAAATAAGGGCATTAGATGGAAATTCCAGCACTTCCTTTTACCACAAGAAGCCATCAAAGATAAAAAAATTAATAGAACTTATAAAAGACAAAAAGAATAAAGTGGATCTTAAGATGCTTTTATGTTTGTATGAAATTATGTAAGTAGCTGTAATGGCTGTTGTAGTCTCCTCCGCAGCCGTTATTAGGAGAAGCGTTGCGTGACGATCCTAATAACGGCTTCGGAGGAGACTATGGCTGTTGCCCTTGTGTTACAGAATAAAAGAAATGTCATCCCTGTTGGTCTGTTTCGCATTCATCTTTCGTCTCATGTTGACATTTATTCGTTATATCGAGGTGTTTTCCACGTTTGGGCTTCTGAATTCTGTTCGTTATAAGGAGGATTTCGTTATATCGAGGTTCGTTATATCGAGGTCTTGTTCTATAAATTTTACTGTAATTTTGGCCGGGCTGAAGGAAATCGTTCGTTATATATATATCGAGGACTTCGTTATATAGAGGTTCGTTAAATCGAGGTTCCACTGTACCATATCGTGTTCGGAAAGCTATCTTATGATCGCAACGTTATGCACCTATCAATGTTAAGCCGGCGGGGGGGGGGGGGGGAGTCAGGGCATGGGGTGGGGATTTGATTGTCTTTGTTGGCCCTGGGGTAGGGCATTTGACTGACCTTGTTCTCCCGGGGGAGAGAATATTTGAACCTTTCTTTGCCAGCCTTGGGATATTTGACAACGATGTGCAGCCCGGGGTGGGGAAATTTGGTTGCATTTGACTGGAATGATTTGCCCGTGGGCAGGGAATTTGACGGCAAATTTTTCAAAAATGTCAAATCCCCACCCCATGCCCTGACTCCCCCCCGCCCAACCCCCTCCCCCCCCCCCCGCCGGCTTAACATTGATAGGTGCATTAACAAACTGACGGAACTGCCATTTTCTCGGTTTTCAAGAAGCAATACAATTCTAACTAATTAACTTGCACTTTAGCCTGGTTTGTATGCTAAAAGCGACATAAAAGTTGAGCATTGTATCCGTAAACTGAGTACCGGCTTTAAAAAACGGACCTCAGAAGCCTGGTTTCGTTTCTTAACGTATCCTATTCAAGCTTCTATTTCTCACCATTAATACGAGGCTCTACAGCAAAAGTCACTCACCTTCAATCAAGACTAAACTGAACTCGCTACTTAGTGCCTTGAACTCTCCGGTTAAGGTCTAAATGTTACGCACGAATAGTGACAACTTTATCAAGTTTGAAGTCCTATGGGCCAAACGTTTTCGCTGTCAGTTTCTGCTTTTGAACTTTGGAACAAATTAAATTCTCCGATGACAGCCGCCTATGTTACAATTTGAACTCTTTTCAGTAAAATCTAAGACTTTTATTTTTAATGGAAAACATTCAGTTATATATATTAGTTCTATTCCCGGTTTTGGTTTTGTTTTTTAACTTTCTGTAAAGCACCTATAGCAGCACCGGATACCGAAACAGTGTATAAATAGCTATTTCTATTATTATATACGAGTAAAAAGATTAATGTATTAGTTATTCTGTATTTTTTTCTGGGAATCTGTGGCCAATATATATGAATTTGTTAACAGGATCTCGTGACTTCCAGCCATTGATGCAACCGTACTCGTCATAAGCTATTTGGGAGCTTAAGCACGCGCGTTTTTGAGACGTGGACTCGGGACCGCGAGACGGTCGTCCGATGTGGTCATCACTAGCACGCGTGATTACGGACTTATTAGACTCCATTTAGTCCTGCTAATTTTCCGAGTTCTGTCGCGTCCTTCTTTTGGAGGCCACATTTAAATATTCGGCGTGGGACTGAGATCTGAGGAAACTTCATTCAATCGCTCAAAACCGTTAAGGCCTGGTTTTCACTACGACACAAGCATAAGCAAATAAAAACAAAGAAAAACGTGTCCTGTGGGGCTTTACAAGACAAAAGGACGGTGTTTTTCTTTGTTTGTTCCTTTGTCTTTACTTTGCTTATGCTTGGTCTTATGTCGATGTCTTATGCTTGTGTCGATGTCTTATGTCATACGCTTGACTTCATTCCTTTGTGTTCTCCTTTGTTTTCTCCTTATCCGTGTGCTTGTGTCGTAGTGAAAACCAGGCTTAAGTCTTCTTCATTTTAGAACAATACTCATGTTTGGAAAGGAAATCTTTGGGTAGCAAGGTTGCCGCAAATTTCAGTTGAGTTTTTTGTTGGTTCTCTCCTTGTTTCGAAGGTCTTCTCTCGTTTTTTTCTGTATTTCCTTCCTCCATAGAAACCAACTCCTCCAAAACCGATTTGGATATTCGAAGTGACCAGCACAGTAGTTAATTGGCGCTGCTTCTTTTCTTGCCTAAAATGTATACAGGTGAAAGTTAAATACTTTAAATTTTTATGATGAAAAAAGAAAAAAACCAACTTCAAAATATCTAATTCAAATAACAGTCTTCCAAGTTTAAACTGTTCTTTGCAACGAAATTTGTTTTATCTTGCAGATTCAGTTTTCGGACTCTCTGAACAAATTTACCAGCAGTTCGACTATTACAGAGGGTTACAGCCAGCTTCATGATTGGTCTGTACCGGTCTCCACTGCATCAGCAGGAATACGAATAGGCAGCAGTAGGACTCAGATATTACGTTGTAAGTTGTGAATCAGGTGAATTTTAAATGTTGCTAGCGCGCAACGCGGATAACGAGAAACGCGAGAGACCCGTTATTTCTCTCCTATGCGCGACCGCGAAAGCACATACTCACACCCAACAGTTTAGGGACGGACCATTAGAAAAGTGATGGGGGGGGGGTGGGGAATTTTCAGCTTGCACGAATTTTTTTTTCGCTACTACGTGTGAAAAAGTCACAATTGGACCTTCCTTCTGCATGAATTTTTTTTACCTTCTTCCTTGCATGAATTTTTTTCTTGGCATTTTCCCTTGCATGAATTTTTTTGGTTTTTTCCCCACCCCCCCCCCCCCCATCACTTCTGTAATGGTCCGTCCCTTAGCCTCAGAGGCGTCGTTTTCGTTATACTTTATAGCTTATAGTCCAGCTTTACATACTTAGGCTGCCATTTAGGCTGCCATTTAGGCTGCCATTTATATAATCCGAAGATTATGTAGTAAGTCGCCTTGGAGTATTCGTCTGGGGCCGGTTCAGTGTTCGAAGACCGATTAGCGCTAACCCCTGGTTAAATTTTAACCTTGGTTTCTTTTCCTCTTGTTCAAAAGCGTTTTCTCCGATAACTTTATTTTATTCAGAGCATACAATCATCATAGTGTCTTCAAAAAGAATTATCTGAATGTGCTTTTTAAGCTCTCATATCTGAATTTAAATTTCGAACTAACCCTGGGTTACCTTAACCCCCCTTCGAACAGCCCGACCCTGAAATGCACCGTGGCAGCCCTGGTAAATTAAAGCCTCCAAGCTTCCTTGCTGTCACTAATCTCAAACCTTTATTCTCGCAATGCTCAAAAAGGTAAATATTACAGTGACAATAACGAATTCCAACTTCTTAATACTGGCCTAATCCACATAGGTTGTAATTGTGGCTCTTTGGGCAGTCAAATTGGGACACCGACTCTCTGCTAGAACGTAAAACTCTTTCACACAAGTCAAGTCTGTGCTGAGAAACTGTTCCGTACAAGAATCCAAGAAGTGCGATCTTTCCGGTTCTCCGACAATGGCGTCTCAGGAAGAGAACAGTTCTGAGTCTGGGCAACAATTATACCAGTCGCGCACCAGATTCCACAGGCTTTTTTTTTTAACCTAAACGAATTGCGTTAAATACAACTTAGAGTGAAAGAGTTCTACGAAATGTTCTAAATTCTGATAACCAACAGGTCCCAGGGAGGAAACTCCGTGCTTTTCTCTTCACCTTGGTTTTAGCCAAAAAAAATCACGGTTGAGTACTCGTGCTTTTACTCCCAGAAGTGAAGCAAACAGATAAGAATCGGACAAAAAAAAAAGAAATTCTCCAACCTATCACACAGGGAGTTGACATGGCACTTCCTACGGAGAATTACTACTCAGATCTCGGGAGTGGGTTGTACATCACAGTGCAAGGTCGTAAGATACAGTTCTGTTTTCGGTTATCCGTAGAGACCATTGTCCTTTGCGCCCCCAGCTAACTAATGAACTTGGGAGAGGCTGGAATGACTGCGCTTTGTAGCAAACCTCTTCGTCTTCTACGAGCAAATCAAACTTAAATTTCATATCGGGAATCGATATATATTTTCTAGAATTTGCATTAGTACTTGGTTTTCGGCAGCAAAAATTAGAGTTGTGTTTAGATTTTTACTGCGATAATTAGAGTTGCAAATTTAGAAATGAGCTTACCGTCTCTAGGATGTTTGTTTTTGGAAACCGAATCGCAAATGTCAATTCTAACAAGGTCGTCTTCAGTGTCACATCCATGCAATGGCAAAGGCAATGAGCATACAACAGTAAAACGGTCTGTACGCGGCTAAGCATTATGACAATTAGGAATTCCTTGCTACAAAATTTATACTTCAAACTGTAAATACTTTGACACCCGGACGACCGAACTCCGCAAACAATTTATACTTAAGTGAAAAAACCAGAGACTTCATAAAAAAGATCCACGTTTAAGTCTGAAAAAGAAAGCATACAGAGTGCTTTTGCTTCCGTCTCGAGAGCCACAAACACGTAGAAAGACGCTTTTCACAGTGTTTACAGTAACCTATTAACGCATCAGTGTACAGAAATGAAGAACTACAACTAAGAAACGAAACGACTCGAATTCGTGACGGTCGAGGAAGGAGCAAGAAATGTCACTGTTTCGTGAATTCATCGTGCCGATGCGAGCATTTCCGAGGCTTCTCCTCCAGTGGATTACTTGCACGAAAATTCACGAGCACCTCAAAAATTGACTGGCAATCGTGTCGTTCATAACGTTACCTGATCAGTGCTGAAGACCAAGATTTTGTATAGCCCGGAGCAAAGATAGTGTCAAATGTAAAAACCTGAAAAGACCTGTTTAGTTTCTGATCATGAGTTGTTTCTAAGGGTTTTACATTAACATAGGGTACAAGGCCAGCAGCTTGTTAGGGAAAGCTTTTCATCCCCTACTTGGTATATAAATAATTACTGATGTAGTAAACCACCTCCCCCCTCCCCCCCCCCCCCCACCACCCCTCTTCCCCAAAGTATTAACCCGATTCGCATATTTGTGGTAATCTACACTTAGCATACATAAACATCTGTCTCAAAGTTCGGTTTCGACCCCTTTGTAGTTGTCAAATCTTTGGAGGGCGAACCTTGCTCAGTCATCGTATCTGGCTTACAATTTAATTAAATCGGCTGTCTTTCAGCAATCTTTTTCGATCATTATGTACAAGAGGTGGACCAATGTCAAGAAAACTATAAATCACGCTACGCTATGGAAAGAGAAAAAAGCTGCACAAACACAAGCGACGCCCCCACAAATAAATAATCCTTTTTTTGTGTCAATGAAGAAAACTTGAAGAACATTTACATTATTAGTCTAGCACTATAAGTTTATGCTTCTGAGAAAAACTTCGCCGACCTCTTGGTCGCGAACAACACGAAATAATTTACAATTACAGAGAAAGCTCTTAGCTCCAAACACAAACCATAGGCAACATGTTACAAACATTAAGGGCTTCCCAGGAACAAACACTAAGTATGACAAAAAAAAACTTGGGTTGCGCGTTACAATCTACTAATTAAATGTGACGACAGCAGTACCCAGGCAACGGCTAATTGATCGCGGCCGCCTGCTGTCGCTCCAGTTCCTCCACGGACACCACCTTGCTGGCAAACTCGCCAGCTGTTGGTCGCTGCAGAGGAGTGGCCTGCTGTAAAACATCCTCACTGAACCACTTGGACAGAATGTTACCACTGCCACCTCCAGGGGCGAGGCCTGGGGTTGGATGGTTCATAACTGGGCTTGGCGCTGTTGGGTGCAAAAATGACGTTAGTATAACAAGCAGGGCTAAAAATTGGCGGTGGCACGGTCGCCAGTGGTGAGTTAAAACTGACAAGGGCTACCAAAAGTTAAGGTTTGAACGCCCGATGCGCGACTATGCTACAGAATTTCGAAAAGCCAATGTAAATGTAAATTATACGAAGTACAAAGTTGAAAATAAAACTCGACATGTAGTTTACTACTGAATTGTTAATTCTCAAGTGCAAATTCCGAGCCGTTTTAACAGTGATTTCACGAGCGATCCACATTCACAACATATAGATGCCATTTTGATTTTGTGATTGCCACGTGACTCTGAAACAAAATCGAGGGCTAATTCATTTTGGGATGGGCCACGAAGAATTCAAAGAAACTGGCCCGACTGGCCACCAAGCACTGGAGTTAATTTTTAGTCCTGAACAAGTTCTTCTTGTTTAAGTAAATAAGGGGCTATGCTAAGCGCTCTAGTCCTTTAAGCAATACAGTTCAACCTTGGGAACAGATGAAAGCGGCCGCTGGAGAAGGTGGCCTTGACTGGAAGGAACAACACTAGCTTTCAAAAGCGATTATTGCAGCATAGAAATCAATCAAAATATATCTCTACAACAGAAACAAGAAGTTAATGTTCGAAGACAAATATTAACAAAACCAAACAAGTAGGGCACAATCTTGTCACATCTGGGGTTTTGCATACACCGCTCGTCATTTGTTGATTAAGTGGCCGTTGACAAGAGGATATTTTAGCAGTTGGGACGCGATCTAGTGGCTGTTGCCATTGTGGAGGGATGGCTGTTGTGTAGGGGTTAAAAACAGATACCGTGTTTCACAACATATCAAATACCGAGAAGAGAGCTAAAAAGTAAGACGAGAAGCAATAATTTGTCACGCAACTAGAGGATATGTGATGATACACAAATATCGAATTATTCATATTCTTCAGTAGAAATTTAAGATGAAAAACTAGCCGTGATTCAAATAAATTCTTGACACGCCAACGTCACTAACTTCCTTTGTCTTTCCTTTGTCTCCTCTGAATTATTAATGAGTGGAAAACCGGACAAGGAAAACTCCCCATATAACGGGCGGGCAATTGTCCGATCAACCGAGTGAGCAAACAATAACTTACAATTTGGAATTACCCGAGAGCAAAGTTTGGAGTTTCGTTGCTTTAGATTCGGATATATCGAAGAATCTCATGGCAACACTAGAAAGCCCGCAAACTGGGATACGAAGTTTTCAACGTGGCTAAAGCCTTTCTGATTTGTACTACGAAGGACAAGACTGAAAACTGTAGACAAAATCTCTCGGAATCAAAAGTACAATAGAAAAACAATATTTTGGCCATAAGCTACCTACCTTGTCTTCCATGCAATTGTTGCACAGCCGAAACGGAATGCATGTGGGAGGACCTTGCGGCCATCATAGCAGCAGGACTCATAGCTGGGTACCCCGGAGAGGGACGTCCTCCGTACATCATTGGAGGCTGGCCTAGCATCACCGGGTATCTGCCAGCTGAATGGGGTGGACCAGGAATCCTGACATTAGGCGGGCGCATGCCCAAGGCTGGCCCGCTCGATGGCATCATCCTAATGTAGCCTGGATGAACGGGCGGCTGCATCATCCCAGAGAGCATAGGCGCTCTGGGTGGCACCGCCATGCCTGGCATGGGTGAGTTGAATGGTGTGCGACCAGGGTGTCCGTGTGCTGCAGGTATAACTGGAGGAGACACCCTGCCATTTGGCAGATTAAATCCTGGTCGAGGCCCGGGTGATCCCAGAAATTGTCTTGGAATGTGATGAGCTGCGATCGGTCTGCTGTCTCCGTGCATCCGTAAATGGAAGTTTGGTGGAATATTGTCGTGTCGAGCAGATGCATCGGAACTGTTCATCCTCTGGAACCCAACGCTATTCGGAGTATGATGTGGCGCGCCCAACATACTTGACAAGCTCTCATTTCTCTTTGCATGGGACGCTCGTTCGAGAGCAATCCCCTTGTTGCTTGTAGCAAGCATTTTCTGTTCATGTGGGTGACTCAACGGCCTTCCGTCTCTTGCAGCAACGACTTGAGTCAACCCATTTTGGAGGGTTTGCATCTGACTCTCTAATAGAGAGGTATTCTGTCCAGAAGTCCCCACCAACCGTTTGGTGGGCTCCTCTCGTGATAGCTGTCCCCTTGACACTAACTGCTGAGGAGAGAGAAGAGCTGCTTTGTTAATCATAGAAGGCCTCTGAGGAGTGCAAGGAGCCGAGTTAGGCATTCCCTTGTTTGTTCTTGTTTGCATTAAAGAATGATAAGGAGATGGAGGTTCGGAGTGCGTAAGACCACCGCTGATGCTGGAGAATGGAAATGGAGGAGATCCAGGTAAAGGCTTGAAAGCAGTCGGCTTTTGAAGGACTGGAGAGTCAGGATTGAATACTTGCTTCTCATTGGACAAGACAGATCTTGGAGAGAGCAGCCGCTCTTGGTTTAAAGTGGTAGGACTTAACAAGAGGTCTTCAGCCGAGAACTGATGTAGTAACTGACCCTTTACAGTATTCTCAGATCGAGAACCGACAAGGGGTTGGCTTGACGAACCAATGCCAGAGTGCCCAGTCGGAGTCCCAGCACTATCTGTTAGCGCCCTTACTTTGCCCTGATCTTGGTCCAGCAGCTTTTCTCCAGACTCTGGCTTGGTCGCCAGCCGATCCTGATGTATCTTCCTAATCACTGACGTTGGCATAAACGATCTGTCAATAATGTGCGGAGTACTGGACTGAGTTGACACTGGATTTATGGGTGAATATCCTGACTTATTCACTTCATAAGTTTCGCCAGGCGCTGCCCGACGCTCCGATGGCTTTCTGGAAAACTGCAGGCCTCTTGGTGGTATGGTAGGCTGAGGCACTGTTTGGAACAAAGGCTTTGATTGTGGCGACATCCCATGCAAATGCGAACTGCTGAACCCCAGCGGTGGACTCTGCTTCCGTTGTTGTGCCAACATTGCCAAGGGTGAAGGCGATCTCCGAAGCAATGGTGACCCAAACACGTCACCGGGTGGTGAAACGGCTGAAATGAAGCACATTGGAGCATCTTTCAGAGGTAAACACATCTCAAAGGTTAAAACCAGATATCATCGTTGCCCCTTTAACCGTGTTACATTGAAAATAACCAGCATCATAAACTAGGCAACCAGCGAGGCAAGCGGGTAAACACGCGTCGCCAGGCCCAATCTGGCTTTGTTTTGCGTGACTGTTGAGTCAGTGAAGTAATTGTCCCAAGCTTAGGAGGATGGGAATTCTAGAGAATTTCAAACTTATACAATGATTGTAAAATTCACGTCATGTCGCCTAGTCTATTATGGTTGGTATCGGCCACAAATCTGTACAAAAACATTACAAACGAAGCCAGTCGCTACTACGTTTCGGACCTCAGAGCATAATTGCATTCGGTGAACGCTACCTCAAATCCTTTTCCCCTGCCTTTCTCTTCAGAGTTCGAAAGAGCGAGGTTCAACTTTATTCAACTTAAACACGTAAGTAAACTTATGTTCTTTCAAAGTCTCCTCGGTGAGCCAGCTGGACTCAAACTGATCGTTTTACAGTACATGAAAAACCGGTTAGGCGACTCAACAAATGTTGGACGCATGTCTTATGGAAGACAATAAAACACACGAGCTTGTAGCAGAGTGGAACTACAGAAAAATGGTATTGTGGGGATAGTTTCTAAAGAAACTGGTGCTGCGTCGGTGGGAAGTTGAAACACAAGAAACTGGGTAAATCAAACGAGTTGATTAAGTAAGTTATACCACCGTAAGGTAAAAGGGAGGTGCTCCGACGAAGGGCTAACGCTCGAAACGTCAGCACCTCCCTTTTACCTTACGGTGGTATAACTTACTTAATCATAACTATAACAAAATTCTCAAATCCGATTGGCTATCAACTGCCCTGATTTCAGCCATAATAGGACAGTCAAATAGGACAGTACGCGTCATGCCTGAGTAATTGGACAGTACGCGCCATCACGCGCGCGCTTAAATGGCTTTTTTTCACTTCTGGCATAAAAAATATTGGAATTTCATGTGTTTTGGTTTAAAAAAGAGAAGTTTATACATCACAAATTTTGTGAAAGTTATGATTAATTGGTAATAAGACTTCGTGTCGTCCAATTCGGTCTGCAATCATACTCGTGATTAAACAAATCGGACTCCCGCTACGCGGTCGTCCGATTTTGTTAATCACTCGAATGATTACAGACCGAATTGGACTCCACTCAGTCCTATTACCATTACTAATCAACTCGTTTGATTTACCCAATTTCTACAGAAAAATGGTGCTTACCAATGGCATTGAACTTGTGAAACATTTCCAGAGGAGAATAGGATCTGCTCATCTGTGGTACTACCTGGGCCGGAGACGGTGGCCTAGGGTCACATAAAGGGGCCTGCATTGTCAGCTGCTGAAGCAGCTCGGCAGGTGATGGAGACCTTCTATAATCCAGCAGCGGGGAAGGAGAACGCCTCGGGGTCTTCCGTTTCGGCGACGGAGGTCTAGGCAGCAAGTGGGTGGGAAGACCAGAAATCTACAGGGGTAAAACAATTCGTATGTTTACGTACAAAACAATGTCTTGTTGAACCCGTAATCAATCAATAATGATAGTTAAGCAGAAGTGATGACGGCTCCAAATATCATTCACCATCATCGACTATCATGTGTGCGATCAAACGATCCATGACAGCCGACAATAGTTTCTCGACATTCACGTGATGACTTATTTATTTTAAAAATTTATCTTCTTTTATAGGGAGGCCACAATAGCTAACGAAACTTAATGTCGTCCCTTTAAATTTCCAGAACGAATCGGAATTTGAAGGTGCTGGTTTTTCTTGAGCTTTCATGTCCAATACACTCGACGAGATTCCATCGGAAAATGTTTTTGCTCCATTGGAGGAAAACCGAAGAAACCGGACTCACAGGACTGACGGGTAAACGCGAACGAAACACGAGAGACGTTCTGTTCTAAATTTACTGTAACTCTGCTTGTAAACTGTCGCATGAAACAAACTCTGTTGATTGCAGTGTGCTCGTTTACAGTGAGACAGAGTGGAGTACAATAGCTACACCGTTCGTTAGCTTCATGTACAACATGTATCTACACTAACAGTTATGATACAACCTTCCACGCTGCCAAAAAGGAACCTTACCGCCGGCTGAGGTTTCTCGGGTAGGGTGCCTGAGGACTTCATTTTCTCAACAAGCATATTAAATGCAAGCATGTCCCCAGTTGGGCCACACACTTCATCTCCGACTTTTTCAAAATTCTCTTTGTTGCGCTCGTTCTCCAGGGAGTCTTTCTCTGATAGGAGTTTGTCTTTTCTTACTTCAGCTTCGATATCCTCCAACCGAATCGAACCCCTGATTTTGGAATTCTCTTGGCCTGTGGACATGACCTCATCCAGCAGAGGTTGCACATTCACCTTTTGGCCAAGCACGTGTGCTAGGCTCTCTGAACCGATGTTCTCGTTACTGGACGGTGCAATGGGCGTGAATAAATAGCTGGGACCAGGAGATGGGGTCCGTGGAGTATTCGTACCACCACTTGAGATACCTGATATAAAAGGCCTAGAGCTGAGTAATATGTATTAATTCTTCCACCCCCAACATCTTGGCAGTAATTCCGCTAAGTGAGAGCTTTGAACTGTCTCATTATTTTCTGGGTTATAGCGAGTTTCGCCCATAACGAGTTTCGCCCACATCGTTTCGCCCAGAACGTGAATGGTTTCGCCCATAACGAGTTTCGCCCAGAACGTGAATCGCTTCGCCCAGAAGTAAAACGTCTACAGTCTAACTCAAAAAAACGTCAACCTAAACGTGCGTATGCACAGAATGAAGGTTTTGAAACGAACACGTTATCACTTTCACTGTTGAAACGAACAAGTTATCACTTTCACTGTTGAAACGTACACGAAAGATAAGTTACGAATACGGATTCGCGAATACTAAAGAGAGGAATCGAGAGTTTTTAAAGATTGTATTTCTGACATAGGTAATGGATACATATATTTTGAAATGAGATTAGAACTAGTATAGTTCATGAGTGCGCGCGCGTGGAATAGCTTACTCCGACAAAGCGTGCAAGTTTTCACTCATCGTTTCCAAAGTGAAGTCAAATGTAATTTGAATACGAATAGCAATTGTGTTTTTGATTACAATTTGTTAACAAGTTCTATAAGAAGTTTTCACTCTATAGTTTCCAAAGTGAAGTCAAATGTAATTTGAATACGAATAGCAATTGTGTTTTTAATTACAATTTGTTAACAAGTTCTATAAGATGTTGTTAGCCTTTTCTCAGTAAACATGTCGACCAACATGTCAATGTTTCGTAGATCATAGATCACATCACAAACCCGCCATACAAAATTTCTCGTCTCTCTCGAAACCATTCTCGTTGTGGGTGAATTCTGAATAATATCTGAGTCTCGGTCTGGGCGAATCGAGTTTATGTCTGGACGAAACCATTCTCGTTCTGGGCGAAGCGCCTCATGGGCGAAACTCGTTATGGGCGAAACCCGCGGTTACCATTTTCTGTATGTACGGATTTCGTGTGGAACCATTAGATACTATGCTATCATGTTTGTAGGTCCGTCCGCAAGTAACATTAGAAACTTCGGGAAATAATCGCAATCTCTCGGATGGTTCTTAGCTTTCTACGTATCAATTAACAGGGCTCCGATGTCTTCCGATTTCTTTGCCTTACTCGTGACTTGCATAGCAGGCATTCCAAAACCTTTTCCTCTTTCTCTTTTTATTTTTTTTTTGTCGTCTCCTTTTCTCTGCACAAGTACAGTTTGAAACGTCTACATTGCTAGCGGGCTATTTTGTAGTATGAGGAATTTATATGCAGAACGAGTCACTACTTACCATCAATGCAATTACAGAACCACCTTGGAAACACACAGTTTATATCCTCGTGGTTCCAGGCAATGTGACACCAAAAAAAGTTATTGTTGTTCGCTCATGGTCAAACCTTTGAGTAGTGCTAATGCTGTACCAGTTATTTCAGAAGCTAACCCCTTTGAAAATTATAAAAATTTAACATACACATCCTTTACAGATATCAATAGGTTAATGTGAAAGTTCTTCATTTTACCTGTGCTTCCACTTATACTGCTACTATAGTTGCTGCCTGGCTGGCCAAAGAACTGACAAAAGCGGCTGTTGCCTTGATCGATCTGGCAGAGGAAGGAACGCTCATTAAAAGAGATCTAGAATGACCCACAACACATTCTTGGTTTTCTCTGCTTGCAAAACTGAGTCATCAAATAGGTGACCAAAACCGTTTTGAATATCACATCTTCATGTGTTATATAACATTAGGTAATAATTGTAGGAGGGTGCATGGTTTGCAGAAAAATAAGCAAAATCACAGACTCTAACAAATCTGCAAAGTGAACACATCAACACCTATCATATAGGATTCTTCATATTGTGGACTTGTTCTGTTCCTACTCTGGGAAATATAGGTTGTACCACAATTATGGCCTTAGCAACAACTCAGGAATGCTCAGGAACCAAGTAGATTGTTAACAAATTAGAATGTTGAACCCTTTAACTCCCAGAAGCGATCAAAATGACACTTCTCTTTTCCATAACATTACAATGTAAGGAAAACTGATTATGAGAACTGAACATAATGATCGACTCGAAGATAATGAATTGAACTAATACCAAATTCTCAAGATTTGTCTGTAACAAAATATATGGTACTCACTTAGGAGAATTGCTACTCAGATCTTGGGAGTGAAAGGGTTAAGACACACACTGCATGATAGTCAATACATTACCTCAAGGCTGGCAATGTCATGACAAACTCATAGTCACAGGTATTCACTTTTAACAAACTCACCCCGGCTGAAAAAGGTAACAATGTTTCACTCAAGAAAAACTGGTTGATGTCAAAAGGCTTTGTTTCTGCTTTATCAAAAGCACCACTACCCTCAGTCGCTTTGTTCTCCTTATTAGTGTTGTCCTGTGATGAACTGTTGCTGGTAGCTGGTGAGGTACTTTCCACTTCCCCATTAAGAACTGAATCTTTACCCACTGAAACAACAATTGCATCATGTTTGTTGACTGATTAGTGAAATATAATGTATCAAATGTGGCAATTTAAGGGTGCATTCCTATGGTCTAATTTGGATTCATGACCCAAAGCGTGGCACATCAAAGAGTGTGAAACTTTTATCAAGAGTGGATTCATAGGTTTCTTTGATGTGCCATAGTTTGTGTGATCACGGATCACAAATCCAGGCCTGGATCATACCACAGGAATGCAATTTCTAAATTCAATTTTACCGTATAATTATTATATATTCAGTATAACTAAGTTCAGATTATCTGTTACAAAAGTTTATAACTATAAAAAATAAACATGTAATTTTATTTGATCACAGGGTCACTATGCCAACACTATTGGTGAAGGACCTTTCCTGACTCCAAACATTTATGTTAACATTGATTTTAGATCTTGGCCATGAGAGGGTTAAAAAGAACACCAGCATACCTGACAAAATAGCCTTGATTTCATCAGAGACAGACCTGCGCCTTTCCTTGTCTTCAAAAGTGAACAAGAAACATTCTCTTAATATATAAAATATTCTCTTAACGTCATAATGTGTAACACTTAATTGGCTGAGCACTACCATTACTCTTACTGAGTTTGAAGTCCGTACTGTAAGTTACGGATCAAGTTTTTTCCGCTCGGATTTGAAGCCGAAGCGCAAGGCGCACAGGCCATAAATCTGAGGGGAAAAAAAACTAGGATCCATAACTTACAGTACGGATAGAGAATAACAAGGTTCCTAAGATATTATATCTCTGGAGACATTTTGGCGACAAAAACAAACTTTTGAAATTAGCAGGCCATACAGTGAAGCACGGCCCACTAAACTGACCAATCACAGTGTGCGAACTAACTGAGAGATATAATGTATGGTACCCTGTATTCTCAACCTTGGACACAAGCATTGGTTCGTTAAACCAAATACCCAAATGTTGTCTCAAGACAGTATTCACAGCAGGCTACAGTTTTGTACATTGCTGGTGTTTTTATAAATTTTTCGTGCAACTGGTTTCCTGTAAATTTGAGCTCCTTAAAATTAATCTTATTCATGAGTTTAAGACAAAGGAATTCCACTAGTAATGAGCCAGAAAAACACATCATAAATCATTCATTTGCCCACCAAAAGCACCAACTGTTTGAGAACATTTATCAAACAAGATACTGTTTTGACGACCCAACCATCAACATTCATTGAGAATGTGCATTCTGTACAACTCTCACGTTTATGTCTTAGAAGAGGTAAAACACATCCTCTCCTCTTTGATAAAGTATATTATTACTTTATGAAAATAAAATAAATATGTAATGCACCTTGTGACTGGCCACCTACTAGTGTTCTCTTCACTCAATTTAATTTACATCAAAAGAAATTGGAAATTGCTACTTTATTTTCTATGCATGCCATTTTCTCTCCCTTCACTTCAAAGCAGCATCAAATGCATTTGCGAAAAGTTATGTTTACCACTTGTTTAAGGTCTAGAGTTGTCAATAGTAACAAGGTGCTGGTTTTGCCAGCAGTGCAGGTTACAAAAAGTGCTGCATTTTACCTATTGCTGTTTTAAGGAAAGTATCACATTACAAATGTTTTCCACACCTCTACTTAATGCTGCACTTTCTTTTTCATCAAATCCTTTAAGTTCCATAGTCTCAAACTGACTTGAAGGGCCAAATGTAAACCATTCTGGTTCCTCCTCAGTTCTCAAAGTATTCTTCTTATGAACTGCAAGAATAAAACAAAAAAAATTAATGTAACAGCTTGAAAACAAGGACAAAACCAACATGCATTCATATTACAGGCAGAAAGTTGCCAAATTTAGAAGGTCAAGTTCCATTTCTGCTGAACTTAACAGAGAAAAGGGATTCTATCAATGAAGACCCAACCATGCTGTTAGGGAAAAGACTTAGTATCTTTTATAGATTGAAGAATAAACCAGAACAAGTATTCAGCAGGATAACTGGGATTTGCTATTTCAGTTGGTAGAGCACTAGATCATATTGCAGGAGATTTTGGTACATATCACCCTGCCCCAATACTCAAGATTTTAAAATTACAGAGGAGAAGAGACTGCAGTTGTTATATTACATCTCCAACTAAAAAAGACCATTCCAAAGCTGTATGAAAAACTGACACCACCAAAACAATGAAGGATCAAAATTTTGTATAACTTGGAGTTACAGAAAATGCAGACTTAGTGCGGTTTTATGGCAGAGAATGGAGGACACCTGGTCTCAAACGAACAGTCAACTTACAAGCATAGCGTTTGTACATTGGTTATGGATAATTACTAATTTGTTGGTTTTCAAGATGGCTTAGAGTGAAACATGTTTGGGGTAATGGGATTCAGCATATTTTATAAAGTGCTTTTAGCCTGAGAAAGCTGATATTTTGCAGAGTAAGTGCAGCACATGAGCACTCTGATTTATTTTTTAAGGGCAGAAAGAACACTTGTAACAGCTCTTACAGATCTAATATTCACAGAATGAGGATTTATTTTAATATTAAGCAGTGTTGCATTTGAAAATAAAATGTCTTGATAAACTTTGTTAATTATTATTGCTACATTCTTTCCTTCTACAGTCAATTGTTTGAAGTTTTATTATTGAGTTAGCTTAGGAACTTTGATTGCAAGTAGAAATTCAAGTGGATTTTTGTGTTGCAGAACAAAGCGAAGGAAAATTTGAACTCCCAGAGTAAGCAAGACAAGTGTTGCACCTCACTTGTGGTTTGGGCACTCATTTACAAGAAAATAAATCTGCAAAATATTCCCAATTTGTTCTAAGGCTTTGATTTTCATGATCATAAAATAATGTAGATCAACTACTTAGCAACATATCTGAGAAGTTTCAAGTCAATCCCTTTTTTTGTCTATGAAAATTTTAATCATCAGAACTTAAACAAACACTGTACCTCTGGTTCAGGCACTTGATCAAATAACTTATTACTTGCCCTCTACTGACCTTGAATATTTCTCCCTTTAGAAGACTCTTCTCTGCCTTTCTTCTGTTCACGATATCCTTTCTCAGATGCCCTGTCTCTACCTTTCGTTCCTCGTCCATCTCTTTCCCTCTCAATTAAACCCAGCCGTCCCCCCAAGGATCCATCTGGCTCCTTATATTTTTAACAACCACAGCATTAACACAAGCAAAATGTTTAACAGAAAATTGTTCACCATAAATTATCAAACAGTTTTACACTTGTTACTATTTCAGCTCCCAAGGGAAACAGTGAAGGAGTGTATGTGATTTATCTTTGTGTGACATGACTAACAATACTTTGTAAAATTTTTTTCATCTGAATGTTTCCAGTGTGGGTGCAAGAAGATGAATATCCCATGATTCTGCTTAAGTAGAATTCTACAGAAACTGCCCTTATCAGGGTATACATTGAACAGCAACATTAGCACCTGTCTTGCAAGACCAATTTGACAGTTTAATAAATGTAATTACCATACATAAGTGTTCCAATAAAATTTGACGTAAGCATTCACCAGAAATTTGAGTTTGCTGACAGGTTTGGATAACTGGCTCTTACAGTTGAGGGAGACAGCATTGTCTGCTGTTAACTACAAATAGGCAGCTTCTATTGAGGCCACTGGCTAATCTACTTGTGAAACAAGTGAGGAAAACATTTTCAAATTAATATGATTTAAAACATAAAATCTTTTGACAAACCCGATTCTTTTCTTGTAACGGTGTACGCTCTTTGTAGTCCAGTGTCCGTCCTCTACCAACCCTTCCTGTAAGTCGGCTCCGTCCTTCCCTCTCACGGTCAGTTGTTCTGCTAACACCAGACTTAGTTCTTTCCGGCTGTATGGCTCTCTCAGGTGCACTCTGAGGAATCTGACAGCCTTGACCAAAGCTCTGTCGCTGAGGGCTCAGCACTATGCCATCTTCAATGCTGGGTAATTTTCAGATGCATATGATAGACCAAATAAATAATTGCATGTCCTTGAAGTCTTAATTATTAAGACTTCAAGGACATATGAAAAATTCATGCTTGCACAGTATCACAGATGCATGAGAATAAAACACTTCCACTCTGAGTTTGTAAAGAGGCATAGAAAAGTGGTGAATTATCCATTTGAGGTATGAACCCTGGTGAAAGCGTCATGTCTTTTGTTTGACAAAAAGCATACATGTAACTGCACACACTACAGTATAAATGAAATTCCTAAATGCATATCAGTAATTGTGAAATAATTACCAATTATTCCACAAAATCAAGTTGTACATGGACTAATAGCCAATGAGGCACATAGCCCCAAGTTGGCTATACAGTGGAACCCAGCTATAACAAACCCCACTATAACAAACAACCCATTATAGCAGACAAAATCTGAAAGCCTGGCAGAATTAGAGTAAAATATGTGTAAACAAACCCTGCTTTAATTAACCCTGTTATAAATGAACAGATTCTAAATGTCCCAATGCATATTTTATCCTGCTATAAAAAACAGGAGCCGAAATTAACTTTTTGAGGCAGGCGCCAACTGGCGACTGGAATTTTTTTTCAGTCACTATATGGAAAAATGTGATCGCCAAAAAGCGACAATAAAATTTTTCCTTAGCAGCGAAACACAAGCCACCATTTTTGGTCGCCAATTTTTCTTTTTAGAATCAGAACGAAGACAACGTGTTTGGGGCCGCAATGGCGATTTTTCCGCTAACGAATAAAATTAAATACAAACACGCTGATTATTAATACACCTACCACTGAAAAACCACCACGAACGAATCAAATGCCGGCCATATACGCAGTTTCGTGTGACTGCCAAATGTTTCAAGTCAACGTTATACCTTCTCTTGTCTCTACGTTTTGGAGAAGAAATGTACGCGACTGAAAAACTGCCGTTTGGTTCTTTGCTCTATGTTCAAAACGATCTTTCCTTTCGCATTCTGTCAAGACGATCAACACATCGCAATGAAATAGTTAATTGCCCGCTGGCGACCGGTTGTGGAATTCTGGTCGCCAGTGCAAAAATTTTTAGTCGCATTGGCGACCAGGATAGCGCAATTTCGGACCCTGACAAATGATTTTGTCTGATTGCTCGCAGTAGTCAGTAAAGACGAGAGATTTGAGCAGAAATCACAGCTTGCTTTATTCCAGTTTTGACAAATACATGTACACTTACTGCTTACAGTATCAAATGAATAAAAACAATGTTCTCTACCTACAGTGCTGAATTTTTGATGATTGTTATTAACTTACCCTGCTATAACAAAGACCCTGGAGTCCCAGCAAAGGTGTTTACTTTCTAAAAGTATGCAGCAAAAAGGCCAGGACAAAAAAGGTGGCTACTCATATCATAGTGGCATATTATACTTATCCTATCAACTTATTTCATAATCCCATTTTTACATGACCCAATCTCAAGCCAATTTACTACCATTTTGCAACAAATTATATATACTTACACAAGTAGCTGTCTTTTAAGCTCTTCAGCTGGAGAACAGCTTCGTCTACCACTCATCGATAGGTGCCATGCTTCAGGATCCCACACACCATGTCTAGTGTAAATAAAACAACAACTGTGGTTGCAACACTAATAACACCAACAAAGGTGTCTATAGTTAAATATCATAATTACTCTCTGAAATTGAGGAGAATAGTGGCAGAATATTTTTACTGAGCTGTAAAGCAGCAAGGCAAATATTTCTTAAGCCACTATTTACTGAGATTGAAGAGAATAATTGTTTTAGTAAACATTTATACAGTATCAATGAAGCAACAGGGCTTGAAATTGCGACAGATAAGGTCGCAAAAGCGAATAGATTTTTCTGTTTTGCAACTAAAAAACATCATGGTAGTTGCAAAAACATGACCACTGATTGTAGATCAACAATTGTCCCTGAGAACCAGAAACTTCAAATTTCATTTTGATGTTGGTCAAAATTTTGCGACTAGAAGTAACTTTTTTCATTTTGCAACTAAAATTAGGCAACCACTAAATTTTATTAAATTTGAGCCATAAGCAATTTAATTTACAATCTTGGCAACAGGCATTGATGCCGGCCATTTTTTTTGTCAACCAAAACTCATTTAGCAAAAGGATTTCCAGCAATTTACGGCACTATTTACCTTGTAGGAGGTGAGTGTGGATGAATATCTTGAATATCCCAAGATAGTGAACCAATCAGATAACTTAAGATGCCAAGGTGGCTTAGTTGGTATATACTAATTAAAAGAGAAGTATATGGCACCTAAATAAACAAGAAGATGCCTGAAGGCGTTCACGCGGGATGTGTTGGTTTAAAATTGCTGACGAAGTATGTACTTTTGCTGATTGTGCGATCATGGATATCCATGGTGCAATCCAACCTGACTTGCACGTGATTCGGAGTTACAGCCAATAAAAATCATACAATTTTTTCGGGCTCGGGACACAGGAAAGTTAAAAAAACAAGGCAATTTTTGACTCCCAAGACAACGAAAGGAATGCACTACTGAATTTTATACGCTGGCTGACTTGTTCCCATTAAGTTCCAAAGTACACAGAGAATTGTTTAAGTACATGAACACAGCTAACACTAGCTAGCTTGTGGCTAGTCTTTCATTAGTATTATTAATAACAAAATTCTTAGTTATCAAATACCAAGAGTGCTCTGTGTGTTATTGAAACTGAATATTTGAGCTTAATTAGCAAAATCCTATCAGAGTAACATACTTTGAAAATTACATGACAAGGTCATCAATCTTATGCCATAACAGCAGATGCATCAGCTAGTGAATCACTGGAGCACCTATTGTAAGAGAGCCACTAAATTTCCGAAATTGTGAGTAATATTTTTCTTAATTTTAAGCCCTAATTGTGCTTCCAGTTGACGGTGACGTTTGATCATTTCCATGACTACAGGTGACTATGCAATAACAATCTTTCTTGCATCTGCTATCTATAATGCTTCAAATGACAAGGATCTAATTGAGTTACATACAAAGCAAGGAATGAATGTGCTGAAAAACTAACACAGCAAAGAGAAATACCAGACTTTATTTTGAACATGCAGTTTCATTGTGTCATTCATTTGCCCTATTGATTAGTCCTAACCTGGTCAATGTATCATCTTGGTTGTGTTACTTAATTTCCCTAGTGACACCTCTCGTAAACAGCTCTAAAGCAATAATTGACAGCCACTATTTCGTTTCTCTACAACACCATTTTGTTCAATCTTGCACCAAAACCCAAAAGCGTAAGGATTACCCAAAAGCCCCAGCATTATTCACCTCCTAGAAGGAATATAGTTAACAATTATTCACTGAAGTCGAGGTGAATAGAAGTGGATATTTACCGAGCCATGAAGTAGCGAGGTAAATATCCACCACTTTCAATGACACTGAGGTGAATAATTGTTTTAGTACATGTATATACCACACAAGCTAAATAACGAGCGTTTAATCAAATAATGTTCTCTTCAGAAACCAAACAGGAGGCCGTTTTGTTTCTCTGAGGCTGCTCGGAGGTGAATAGTACTATGCTAATCACTTCAAAGTACACCAATCAGAACGCACAAAATGCACTATTCACTTGTGTGGTGTAGACTAATATTGAATATCCCCAGGTGGAGAGCCAATCGGATTGTTCAAAATGCCAAGACTGCTGAGTTGGTATATAATAAATACATACAGTCAAGTGCTTGTATGATTAATAGTTCAGTTGATGAGGCATAGCACAAGGCCATGAGTGGGAATGCAGTTGATTGAAATCCAATTTAAGCCATGTTGTCTTAACCCTTTCACTCCCAAGAGTGACTTTACAGATTTTACTCTGTCTAACGCCAGACGATTTTACTCGTCAAATGGAGACCCCTTGGGAGTGAAAGGGTTAAAAACTATCTCCCTTAACCCTTTCACTCCCAAGAGTGACTTTACAGATTTTACTCTGTCTAACGCCAGACGATTTTACTCGTCAAATGGAGACCCCTTGGGAGTGAAAGGGTTAAGGTCCAAAGGCTTAAACTGTGCTTATGCTGCAAAAGTCAAATCTCCAATTTCATTCATTCTGCAGTATAACGTTTATTCCATAGATCCAAATCTATATTACAGTAATAATGGTTTCAATAATATTGTTACTAGTACCAGGAAAAATATTGCGATTTAGTTTTGATGTGCACTGTAACAGTGCACAGTTGAATGATTGCGTTAACTAGACTGAAACATGCGGCCTACTGTTTTATACGAGTTAGAATAGTTTATTTTAAGACCTTAAACCACACAATCCATACATCCGTTTTTCAATATCACTACTGTCTCTCACTATATATAGCTATTGCTGACAAACAAAAGGAATCCCAAACCTGACATGAGTGTCAGAAAGAACCGATGGCCAAAGCTTAGAGGCAGGCGATTCCCTTAAATTGAGTAAATCCTCCTATAAAGTGATGCCAAAACATGTAATTAGGCGAGATTGCACACTCGTATAAACAAACAAGCTGGAAATCGCGTGCAAGCAAATTGTACCAACTTTAAACAAGACATGTACAGTGAAACACAAGAAACAGATTTTAGAATATCATTCGCATTAACACCAAGGGGTTATTGAAAAACAAACACGTAAAAATGCTCAGGAAAGCAACATTTCACAGTGGAGAATACGTTCCGAAATATCTGTCACCTTTGAGTACGTTACACGTGGCTCTTCCTTTTTCTTGGCTTCCCCCTGCATTTCAATTTTGAAGGTATCATTGCCTTTTGAGCTTTTGGGTTTTGGTCCTGCAGAGGCAAAAGTTGTTGAAAAATAGAAATGTAAGGCAACCTTTTTTAAGGAAATGACGAGATTAGTTTGAGCAAGTATCAAAACACTCCACAAAGCTGCAAAAGATTTCACACTGTCGGATGCACTGCGACAACACAAATTAAACAACAAGTATTTTTTCTGCATCAAAAGCTGATATCCAAATACCAATATCAATACACCTGCTAAAATACACGAGTCGAAAACAAGCAACAAAACTATCGGCAATCACCTTGCTTGTCTGACCCTTCTTTTGTAACGACATCATCTCTGGCTGACACCTCAACAACGTCCATATCAATATTCAGGGTTAATACAAACAGCTGACACGGTAAACGAGATTTCCTCTAGAAGAAGTAATTCGTTTTGGAGCTTATCGTTTGAGAAATAAACTCTCATTACAAAAAAGCAGAGAGTAATGCCCAAAACGTTCTAGTTCATGTACTATCGACATCCATTTTGAAAAGGAAATCCGTGGCTGCCGCGCTTGCGTATTTGCTGATGCCTCGCTTCTAAGAAGCATTTCCGTTTCTCACCGGGAGGAGGCTAAAAACAATTGGACGAACTATCTGCTAAGAGAGGGATGAGTAGGACAAAAAATCAGCCACAATCAGGAGTTTTCACAAATAAGGATCTCATTGCTATTCCAATATATAATAATCTATACCTACCCATTGTCATCGTGGAATGGTCTTTCATTGTTTTCCATAACTGAGCTTTTGACTATTTTTGTCATCCTACAGGACAAGCTGTGGATGTTGCCATGGGATCCTTGCATCTTAGTGCATATCAATAGCCCATGTTTTGAGTTTCGTGCAATTTTGAGACATTGATCTTTGTTCAAGAGTACTGGGGTGGGGAGTGTCTCAATTCTCCCCCCTTTTAATGCCCCATGTAGGGAGGGGTAAGAAATCTACGAGAAAGGTTCAGAGTACCTGTAATTTAAACCACTATGATTAATTCGATCTTAAAATATATCTATAACATAATTTTATGTGATAAATACTCTATGAATAAAAGTTCTTTTCCAGTCAATTCTCATGGCGCAAGGTAAAAGGGTGACTCACATTTTGTGTGTTCCAGCCATAAAAAGGTCAACAGAGACAACCTTCCCAACTCTTTTGTATACCAGATCATTTTTAGTTGTTGTTAACCACCTGGAGCACAATACATCATCCAAGAATAAAATGCTTCTGATGTATGAAATACATGTACAGGAATTTAGTAGCCTTTCTATAAAATGCACATCACTTGATGGACAGGTGTAATGTAAAGTCTGCATTTGTCCTCCCATTCTCATCCCTCTCTTATTTTGATTGGCCTGTGCATATTGCACACACCAAGACATAACAAACTTAATTCAACAGAGACATCATTTAAGCATGAAGCAACAGCCTGACCATAGGAAAATGTGTCATCTTGACAATTTTTTGTAGTTGTTAAGTGCCGCTCTAAACAACAGTTAATCATCATCACTATCATAAATAAGTTTTAAACAAATTTAATTTTTGCTTCAAGCATACATTATCCCAAGCAGTAATTGAAAAGCTTCCTGCAAATTTGTTGATCTTGGTTAATCTTAATTTCCTGGAAGATCAATATTAATATGTAATTTTGTGCTAATACACTTGTATTTCAACCAGTAGAGTATGTGCAAAGAAACAAAGGGCTTATTATTTTGTTTCCAGGATTATAATATACATGCAAAAATTTCAACACGCTGACAACCCGAGTACAGAAATTTGAACTAAAATTTTTGCACGTATATCATACAACAGGGGATCAAGGGCAATTTTGTATAAATTGGCACTCTTTAAATTTTACAGGAATCAAATTGCACTTGTCCTACAGACTAGTGCATTTTGTTAAGTCTTGAAAAATTCACTTGTGCTCAGTTAAATTGTACTGGAAACCATTTGATTATCTACACAAAAAATACCCTTCCACTGCTTTCCAATTTGCATGGATACCACTGCATACTTTATTAAAAACCATGCATGATTCAAACAAAAGATAGGGACATTTACCAAAAGGTAATTTGATCCGGTGAGAAATGAAAATTGGAAACCTTTCTATGAGTTAAAGAATGTACAAGTTGTTTTTCCAAAAACAAAAAAAAAAAACAATGAAAACTGCCAAATTATTCAGCAGTACAGAAGTAATAATTCCTGAGGACAGAAAGAAATCTTAATGAAGAGAACTTAAGTATAAGTAAAGTATTGACAGACAACAAAGGCACATGGATATTGATAAAAACTCTTTTTAATTGGTAACTTCAAGAATTGGTAGGACACACTTCAAGCTTGCATATTAAGTGCTCTTCTAGCTAGACTGTCAAGCTCCTCCAAAAATTAGGCAAACTGTTGATGGAGAGACTATGTAATGTTGGCTTCCACTCTTGATGCTTGGCAAAATTCACTTGCCTTGAATAAAATCTTCACCCTTCTTGATATTCTTTTTCAGCTCTGGAATCACCTGAAAATAAGGACTATCAGTTAATCATAATGCTGCAAAGAACATGATAATAATTTAAGAGTTATGGCTGTTAGAACAGAATTCATTTCAACTCCTTCAGAATGGACTTGAATTTCCAGGTTGTCTATAGTCATTGTCAAAGTCAAATAATTTGATAAATTACCATACATTATCACAATTTTTCAGAATTTATAATTTGAAAAATCATTTATCGTGATGCAAACTTGCTTTTTCAGTGCTTTAACTAAATGTCATTCCCAACTTATGATACAAATTAAGAATGTAAGAATTTATCCACTGCATGGTTACAAAATGGTAAACTGAATATAAATACCACACATTCTGAGAAAGCAGGAATTCTTACAATGAAACTTATAAAGAGTTTCATATGAATAATTTTAGAGGGATAGTTCCCAAAGAATAAGTTTATTAAAAGCACACTCAACTGGAACACAGTGGTATATGTTGTCGGAGACTGTTCGTGACTTATTATGATATCACCTTTCTGCTTCTAAACATGCATGTTAGACCAGATAAGAAAAACCGCACATTAACAAGATAAACAAGGGTAAGATTTCCTCACAAGTCCCTACTTCATTATGCATGCGCTACCCGTACGGTTTCGTTCTCAGAAATGTTTGCACGCGCACTTCCCAAGACAATTCAACTACAGCATGCATAATGAAGTAGGGAACTGCGCAGAAATCTTACCTAAACAAGTATCAAATGTATAGATACTATCTCAAGGCTAAAAAGAAAATGTAGTTGATCGAGTTGTGATTGTGAGCCATAGGACTTTTGTGAGTTGAAACTGTAAGTCATTAAACTAGTGAAGTATCGGAACACCTGCAGACTATTTCGTCTCATTTTCCGAAAATGTATCCAGTAGAACACCTTTCCTTCATATATTACCTCCTCTAGCTTCTTTTCCTCATAGGAAGACAATGTCCCCATTCCTAAGTTGGTACTGACTCCATCTGGCTGTATATGAAAGATTCATTTTTTTTTAATTTTCCTTGTGATTACTTTCTTTCCAACAGTACATAAAGAACCTAATGCAAACAAGCTCACAGCAGCTATGCACTTCCAGTTCCACTGAACATATTCTTTCTGTGTCAAGTATAGCATGGGGAACTCAAAACTATCCAGCTTATACATGTAGCTTCTATTGCGCATAACTTCCAAATGTTTTGTATACTATTTTTCAGTAACCACACGAGGTTTCATCAAACACTCACATATCTTCACAAAATGTTTTTTTTGTTTCTTTCACAAATTATGGTCATCAAAATAGGGTGACCATTATACTATCAAGATACAAATCACAACTTTCGCTATTTCAACTTTTTGTCACATTTTGCACATACCACTACATCCTACCTCAGGGGAGTGGCATGGGGTGTCCTGTGGTACCTATACACTGCCCCACCCCCCCCCCCAAAAAAAAAGACCCCTCTGTCTGAGGTACTTTCATTTTCAAGTCAACTTTTAGCAAAGCACACCATGGATGTCAACAAGACAATCTGGTAGCTGCCCTAGGTGTGACAGAATGCGACCCACTTCCCCTCTCCCCCTCCGTTTTCAAAAACACAGTATTGCTTTGTATGCTTTTTCCGTCTTAAGATAACAAACAGTATTAGTCACAATACCCCCAGTTCCACAGGTGAGGCAAAGTAACCAGTGTCACAGATGTCGGACTTAATAAATGCACACTCTCTAACACCATGCTTGCCACTCAGTGCTTCAAGAACCTGAAAAACAAAATGTGTAACATGAAATTAATCATTAAAATGTACACAATACCTAATGTAACTTTTTGACATGAATGCATGCATTAAAAAAAAAAAACAACAACAACAACCAAACACATATTTCTTGTTACTCTAGACTTACAATACAGTAAAGTTCGTCTCAAAAAACAAGCAAGATTAGAAACTATATCAGATGTCTCAATAATTGAGAAGTTTGATATTGAAGTCCTTATAGCTGTTCAACTACTGTAAGTAATAACAATGGTGAAATGTCAGCAATACATACAGATGAAACAAACTTCATGCCAGCATAAGCCATTGACAATGTTGCAGACCCCTACAAGGAAAACACGTAAACTTGACACCCTGTTAACTATTATCATTATATTTTGGATTAGGAGTATTTAATTAAAGAAAGTTAAAATGAACAATAAAAAAGAAATACATGTAAACTTTGCTTGATATCATAGGAGGTTAACCAAAAACTTGATTTCATTTATTGTAAAACTTAATTATAAACTTACAGATCCTGCCTTAGCATTCACTACTTCAGTGCCTGCATTTTGAATGCGATCAGTCAGTTTTTCTATCTCCTCCTGAGAGAAAGACACTTTTGGTGACGTCTAAACAGGTGGTAGAAAACAACAAAATGTTAAACATGAAAAACAAACTTCTGAATTGAAACTAAAACATGTACTTAAATTAAAAAAACAAAACAAAATAATAATAAAAAATCTGACACATTATTATATCTCTCAGTTAGTACGCGAGCTGTGATTGGTCAATTTAGCAGGCTGCACAGTACTTTACTGTACGGCCCGCGAAATTCAATAGTTTGTTTTGAGATATAATAAATATCTTACAAACCTCGTTGTCTTGGTCCGTACTGTAAGTTACAGATCCTCGTTTTGTCCACTTGGATTCATGGGCCACGCGCTTCGCACTTGGGCCATAAATCCGAGTGGAAAAACTCGGTCCATAACTTACAGTACGGACCTCGCACTCGGTTTGTAAGAGGTATGTGCTATTTTATATATCAGCAAATCAAAAATCTTTAATTACCTGTGACAGGAGAGGGAGAATCGTAACTCCTGAATGACCACCGATCACAGGAACATCAACATCTTCAACCTTAAGACTCTGTCACAACAAATATTTCAACTTAGTAAATGATGAAATACAGCATATTTGACTAGATTTTTATCCATTTAAATTACATTTTTCTGGTTTTCGATTGGCTAAATCTTCATGGCCAACAAGGAGATGCCATCACTGTTGTAACATTTTGGTCTATGACAACTGCATGATCATCATTTTCCAGTGAAAAAATATTAATTCCTAAATATTAAGGGAGAACAGGCAGTTTGAGCAAACACAAAGACAACACCAGGGATGACTCCTGAGCAAGACAATGAATTTTGCTACATTGTGTACTGGCAGTGCAATTGCCACTTTTCTATTCGAAATGCATAATTAATAATAATTTTTGTAAATATTCATACTTTATTATTGCAGGGCTTGAAATTATGACTGATATAGGCACACTTTCTAAATAAATTTATTGGTCACTATTAAATTTGCAACTAATAGTTTGCGGCTAGTTGAATGGTAGGATTATTAGTGACTAGCAACTAATGCAGTGTTCACACCAACTAAACTTGTTTAGTTAAATTAGTTTTGAAATTTTCACAACAGCCTCCCTCTAATCTTTACACATAGTGAGAAAAAGAGTGTAACAGTGATTCATTAGAAATAACTTTGAAGTCAGTAGAGAATTTACATGGAGCTGTTTTGTGCAAAGTGATCCCAAACCATGTTTAACTAAACAGCTTTTAAAAACACGTTTAAGCTCCGGTGTGAATGCAGCATATGTTGATGAAATTCTTGAATACCAAGAGCGTTCTGTGTGTTTCTTATGGCTGATCTGCAAAATCCTGTCAGTTGAATTTACATTCAACATTACATGTCAGGGCTCAAACTTTATTTTTGGCTTTGGGAGCACTTGTGCGACCAGGTGTAAATTTTTAGGCGCACTGCCGAAATTTTGGGCGCACAGTTAAAAATTTTAGGCGCACAGCATCAAATACTGGGAGCACCTACTCCAAAAAACTACTTAACGCTCCAAAACTATGGCATTATATCCCCGCCAAAATTCAAGTTTCACTATTCTACATGCTGATCGTAATTTGCAACCTTAGTCTTGTGTTCGATATTCTTCTTTCACATTTCTTCATTCAAATCTCACAGCTTTATAGCCTTGTTTGACAATGCTCCATGGGATTTTCACGATGCGACATTCAAGTTTGATCATTTTATGCTAGTTTGATCATTTTATGCTAGTTTGAACATTCGACTCGCATAGGTGATGATTGAACAGAAGTATCCTCTCTATCCGATTGCTTGTTGTTTGCCTCACCTTTGAAATTTTGTTCACGACTGAAAGATTCTTAATTTTTCAATGGGTATTCGTGAGAACTAGCACGAACTTTGCTCATTTGGCTAACTGAAGCTTTCTTTACAAAACGCAGCATTCTGTAACTGTTGTGCACGAAGAACGAGCAAACGGTATAATTCTCATTTCTAGTTTTCCGCTCTCCGCAAGGAACGCCTGCCACTGTGACCTCCATTTGGTGACCAAGAAAACTAACGGCCTGCATTTCTGACTCGGACAAGCTTAACGGAAGCCCCAGTAAAAACAGAAAGCAATAGCTTAAAGACATTTATTAGTCACCTTTAGCTCACCTTTACGTTGAACCAAAAGATAGCGAAAATACTATTGTTTTTTTTTTACATCAACTCGACTTCCCACTTTCAGGAATTATTACGTGTTATCATCATTCAAGTTAACAGAAAAGTTCCACACATTTCTCTTTTTGACCTGGTCATCGATTGCGCAAGAAGCACGTGTTTCATTCCTTCCATTCCTTCATTTGTATGTGTCAGCGGGTCAGCGGAGTTGTTTACAACACAGAACGTGGGAAAAAATGAACGTTCGAGTTTGGAGAATCCACTAGGAAAATAGGCTTAAAGATCACGAATAGAACACACAGCGATGAAAGGAAAATGGTGCAACTTTATTACTTGGTGCCTGGTTGTGTTATATCTATGTTTATATTTATATTTATATTTATCAATCGGAGTACGTTAGATGGTCAGGTGAGTAAGCACTAGAAAAGTCGCACTGTACTTTGGTTTTTAAGGCGCGGTGGTGCGACCGCACATAATTTTTAAGGCGCAAAGCCAAAAATCCAGTCGCATATGCGACCAGTTGGTCGTTAACTTTGAGCCCTGCATGTACATGACATAGTTGTCCATCTTATACACCCCTATAGCTGTTTCTTAAACTACTGTATCATGGACACACTTCTTGCAGGTAGTACAGTGTAGTTGTAGTTACACGACTAAAAGTTTTAAAATTACCACTAAGTTTTCAGAAATAATACCGGACTTGCAACTCACTATTTTTCCTTAGTTAATTTCAAGCTCTGAATGTAATTCATTTCCAATTTTTGACATTAAACATTCCCATCTTCTAAAAACTGTTTTAACGTGGTAAATTCCCATCGCTCTAATTTTCTCAAACCCAACAACTATCCAGCCCAATTTTGTTCAAAGCAGTTTCTTTTGCTTCTCTAGTCCCATAATCATGAGAAAGTTTGGAATGAATTCTAATACTTTATTATATCTCTCAGTTAGTACGCGCGCTGTGATTGGTCAATTTAGCGGGCCCTACTTCACTGTGCTGCCCGCTAAAGTTTGTTTTGGTCGCCAAAATGACTCCAGAGATATAATAAATATCTTATTAACCTCGTTTTCTCGGTCTGTACTGTAAAACACGGATCCTCATCCCCAAGCACGAAACGCACGGGCCATAAATTGACGGGTCGACGGGAAAAAACTCGGTCCGTATTTTACAGTACAGACCTCGAACTCGATTAATAAGAGGTATGTAACCCAGGATATTACCTTAGCTTCAGCAATAAAAGTGTTTGCACGCACAACATCTAATGTTGTAACACCCAAGATCCTAGTGGAGAGGGAAAAATAAAAATAAGCAATGTCAATATTTATTATTTAGGCCTTTTTTTTTTTAATGACTTGGTTTACGGGTCATTTCTGGAAAAAACTAATGTCGGAGGGGGGAATAAAAATAAAAATAAAATAGAATATTCAACCTTTTTTTTCAGGCAATGTGTACAATTTTATATCGAAGGGAAAAATAAGATGTTTCGTAGCCAATGTAACACAAACCTCGTACCTAGGGCTCAGTTTGGTGCTCTAATACATTACAGTCCTGAGTGTAACTCGGCACTGGGTGCGAGGTTGTGTTGGTAGACTATTACATCTCACGAAAATGAATGAAAATAAAACACACCTTGGCCATTTGAATAGTTTTATTTCCGAAAATATGACAATAAGAGGTTTTCTTTTCTCCGCTTTGGAAAATAAAAAAGCACATTTGAAGTATACGATCGGCGGGAAAAAAATAATACAAAATTTTTAATTCTATTTTTTTCTGAAATCAGGAAATTCAACGCCGGCGGTCCCGTAAACCAAGTGATTAAAAAAAAGGCCTTATCAAATTTGAAAAAAGCTCAAATTTTGAGTACCAAACAATTTTGTGTAGGACATCTGTTGACAATTTTTTTTTTGCTATGTGAGAATAAGCCAATCATCAAAACAATACGACTCTTCGTTCCACAGCCAAGAAGTCTTAAGTTGGCATAGCATCATAATTAAAGATAAACGATTTTGATAAAAGATATTTTCACTATAACTGCCCTGGGCAGCACTGTCCAAATCAATAAAAAAAAATGTGGCTAGAATCAACACTGAATTGAAGACACAGAGATTGCTTCAATCTGATACAATTATTATTATAATTATTATTACCATTATTATTATCACTATTACTATTATTATTACTACTATTATTATTATTATTATTATTATTATTATCATCATCATGTCCATTCCTTGTAGACTCAGGCTAAACTAGGATGTTCGGACTGGTGTGTAGTCCTTTGGAGCGGGTTACAACAAGTCACCGCAGGTCCCAGAACTCTCTTTTCCTTCTTTTTTACAGAGTCACTACTTTCCTTAGTATCTTTGCTGTCCCCAACAATGCTGTTTTCTGGATAACTTCCAGCCTCATGTTCACGCCAATTCACTTCATGTACTCCTTAAAGTTGACTGATACGGCTCTTATTACTATCATTATTATTATTGTTACTGTTACTGTTACTGTTATTGTTATTGTTATTGTTATTGTTATTATTATTATAAGTGTTCAGTTCATGGGACTATGTTTCTTCTCCAGGGGCCAAGTCCAAATCTTGGACCTGGGGCACTTGGGAGTTTTGTCACTAGATGGATACGACCTTTCATAGAATGTGTGTCGTTCCCAAAAATGCTGTCGTCTGAATTTCCCAGAGGCTAATGTTTCCTGGAATTTCCCTTGTTCCAAGCCTTTCTTAACCACCCCTAACACGCCAACAACCACTGTGCATATTTCTGTTTTCATCTGTCACATTCTGGCAATTGCAATTTCCAGATCTTTATAATTGGAAAGCTTTTAGAAACCTTGATCAGGGTGAGACGAAAGCGAAAAGATCAGGTTGCTCTTCGGGCAAGCTGTTACTTGAAGTTACTAGCCCGAAGCTCTGAGGAGCTAGCCCGAAATTAAATTGATTATAAAGAATAATCAGTTTTATCCCATTAAGCAAAATACAAGTACTGATACGAAGCATAGATATAAACTAATTCTTCTTAGTGTTACACATTTTACCCCCGTTGACGGTCAAAAATATTATAAATTTACAGAAATCACAACACAGTTATTTTTTGTGAATGTCATAAACATTGCGATCGGTCAATTAAACTAGCACTGTAATCTGAAGTCTGTCAACATTCGATGAAGTAAATTCTCTTCCAAGCTTGTCAAGCTGACAAACTCTACTGCGGCAACTAAAATGCGGCGCAAAACGTTGTCACGCTACTATAATTTGGTCTCAAAACGTTACCATTTTCCCTAAGAAGCTTTCTGCTAATGACGTTTTGGTGTAAAAGCTCAATTTACTGTCAGAAAAGAGGAACCAATGGTCCTTGCCCATTGGGCAAGCTACGATAAGAAAACGCTTGCCCGACAAGTCATTCCACTAGCCCCAGGCTATCGGACGGCACTTTTGTCGCGCCCTGCTTGGTGGAGGTATTTTTATCAGAGGGTATAGCCACATCAATGAGATTGCATTTCTTAGCCTGATTATTATTGATGACAATATCAGGGCGGTTTCCAGAAATCTCTCTGTCCGTATGAATAGGCATGTCATAAAGAATGGTGATATCATTCTTTTCTTCCACCATTTTTGGTTCATGTTTGTACCACTTGTCTACATTATTATTATCATTATCATTATCATTATCACTATTATTATTACTATTATTATTATAAATGTCTACACAAAGATGTAACTGGACACACCGTGCTGGGTCATACACTCCAGCTTTCTTGAACACTTCACTTGCTATTGGTACTGTGGAATTAACCTATATAAGAAAAACACACAAAAGCTTGACAAATGACCATTTCATAAAACTAAATTTAGAGGTGTATTTTTACGTGAACACAGATTTCCAGGTTGTTGCATACAAGTATGTTGTATATTTTCTGCCTTGTGTAAGCATACCAGACATTTATTGTACATGTCAAGAATCTCAAAGACACTGCAATAAAAGGTAACATAAAAAGATATCAATTGAAGCTAGTTTCATATTTGAAGTTGCAACATGAACTGACTGATTGAATCTACTATAGTCCATGTAGTTGCACAAAAAAAATTTCCTGAGCAAAGACATCAGTTAATAGGCTCTAATGAATACTTAAAGTACTCTAAGCATACAATCCAGTTGACATGTATTACAGTGGGTACCTACAGGATTAGAGATGATGCAGATTATGGCCTTTGGACAAAACCTGAATGGAATCAAAACAGCACACACATTTATCAATGATTACTATAAATATTATACCACAGTGAATAATGCCTTTCGCGCATTCTGATTGGTTTACTTGGAGGTGATTAACAAAGTACTACTAACCTCCGAGCAGCTGAAGAGAAACAAAAAATATAAAAAAAATATGGTATCAAAAAAAATTTCCATGACAATATTCCTGAACCAAAACAAATCGCAAGTACCAAAATTAGGTTTCTTCTGAACATAAAAAAATATATATATAAATGAAAATTGATGGGAATTAGTCCTGCTCAAAATGACTTCACTTTTGGGTAGAAAGCAACTCATTGTTTTACTTTGGAAAAGACATCAACAAAATTATTATCCCATTCCCTTCCTGAGTGACCAAAACATAGCTTCTACACTTTATATAGTTCACCACCAAATTTTCTCCAATTCTTATTTGTTTAAAACACGATCACATGATGGGATAGTGTCCATCCACAGAGACATCAGCCCATAGTGTCCTTCCAAGGAAAATACCTGAATGGATAGAACTCATCTGTGAAAAAGTAAGTATGGCCACTCACCTATATATATATATTTATAGTTCTTTTCTTTAACAATATGTATTTTGTTACTTAATTTCTTGTTTTACAATTTAGTTTGAGGGCCACCAGTTATTCAGTTGAAGTACTGTCCCGTGTTACCCTCGTTAAATAAAGTTGATTATTATTATTATTATTATTATTACCTTGCAGAGGTCAGCAAAAAAGATGTAACTATTCTTGTCAATGAGGGAGTACCCCAAAAAACCAAGGAGGTGACTTTGCATCCGGTTAAAGAATTTAAGGTAAAGAGAACTTTTAATATGACATTATGACATTGATTGATCTGCATTAAGTGAGTTTTGACTGTTTTTCAGAAGAAAATTTAGTGGTGAACAATAAAGACAATAGAGTGTACCGTATATACAGGTACTGTATGTCTCGAAACTATTGGTCTGATAGTTTCCCCTTGGAACTTTGATGTCCTTAACACTAGCATGTTTGCCCTCAAAGCTTTGCTTCTCTGGAAAATATATGTTTTCATCAAACAACATATATATGTTTTTCATCGAACATCAATCATCATCATATATATGTTTTTCATAGAACATCAAATTTCTGCAGGGCAACTATCAACCGATAGTTCCTCAACAGAAACGCTCTATTGTTTGAATAGTTATTGGCTTCGCCGGCAAAATTAATATTAGAAGTCAGGGGGACTTCATCACCTTTAAAACCATACTTTTTTCTTTTAGAGAAGCATTAAGGAACTTTTTTATAGGAGTTTGTTTAGCAGATATACATGTACCTTTATTCATAATTACTATTAAGATGTAAACTTTCTTATACAGTTATCTATTATTTTATATTCCACTACTGTGATGCACTTTTGGTCATATTTAGATGTAAAAACTGCAATATAAGTAATAAACATTATTAATATTATCTATATTAGTTATGCAAACATGAGGACAATTGAACAATTAGTCAATTTGAGGATTTTGTGCTGATCAAATATCAAATTCTTTTTGGCTAAGGAAGCGCCAGATGCACTAATAAAAATTGGCTCTTAGATTTTGATAGTGAAGGGATAAAACAAAATATTAAAATACTCACTTGGCACAAGCTTCCGTTAATGTCTGCACAATAGAAGCGTTAGTGTTGAAAAGGTCATCCCTAGTCATGCCTAGTGCAAGAAGTAAACAATTATTATGATTATGAGTTTGCACTTAAATAATGGTACAAATTATGAAGATGTTGTGGTTCAATTCTATACTTGGTTTAAAATTTATTTTCCCTTATTTCAAACTCATTGTCATACATAACCATACCAAAAAAAAAACAAAGGAAAATAAAATTAGACCAAGCAAAAAATTAGAACCCAACATGTACATTAGAAACATAAATGTCATAGATACTGAATGACTTAAATTGTAAATTGTAATAAATTTTAATACAAGAGACGTTTACACAGGCATCCTAGTAATGCAAGCTATGACTGGCCCCACTAACGTAAGGTCACACCTGTCCACGAGAAACCGAACTGTGAACCTAAATAGACTAACATTTGAGTCAGCTCCACTTGTAAATATCAAATTGATCTAATTACACTAAACTCAATTCTTATAAAAGGATACAAAATACAGGAGTTTCTCATGCCAAATGTTTAAGTTCAGACAAAAGTAATAGGTTTTGATGTACTCGAAAACACATTTACAGACTACTTTATAAAGCACATTTACACAAAGGTAAAGTAGGTAAAGGCGCACACAGACCTTAAGGCCCACATGGCCAGAGCTTATCCCAGTTTGAATAGCATGAAGCACCTACGAGTATTATTACTCCTCCCCTGGATGAGATGTAGTACATCCCTGGGTCACCCCCAGAATTGTATTGCTGGTACCCATTTATACACCTGGGTGGAGACAGTATGGAGTAAAGTTTCTTGTCTAAGGAAACAACACAGTGCTAGGAAGTCTGACACACTACTGTGCCTCCACCATTTTACACAAAGACATGGGTGTTTCTTGCAAGAACATTGGCCATATATCTTAGAGCAGTACTGTGCTGGATATGTGTTCTATTTTACTAGCATACCAGGTTTTCTTGGTACTCCAGCTGGGACAACTACAACTGAACAGCCCTCAAGAGCTGACTTCAAATCATCAGGTCCTTGGTGACTTGTTACCTGGTAAGAGAGGCATAATAATCAAGCACCCCTGATTATAAAGTGCCTTAAAGGCCACTAAAAAGTAATAATAATAATAATTATAATAATAATAATAATAATAATATTATTATTATTATTATTATTATTATTATTATTATTATTATTATTATTATTATTATTATTATTAAAGATTCACACAGCTATTTATAATATGGAAGTTGGTTTCTTCATTGGTTCTGGGTAACAACAAGTTGCCTAGGGAAGCCAAGAAACACCCCTTGCTTGCTTTTCTTTTCTCTTCTTTCTACATCTCCAGCACCTTCCTAAGAATTCTTGCTGACCCTAGCAAAGCACATCTCTGGATCAGTTCAACAGGAATGCCCACCTCAATGGCTCTCAGATTGTCATTCAATCTCAGTGGTATTGATCCCAATGCTCCCACTACCACTGGAATAACCTTTGTCCTCACACCCCACATTTTTCGAACTTCTCTCGCTAGATCTGGGTACTTTTCAACTTTATTAGTCGGGCAACCAACTATAGGTTTACACTCGAGTTTCATCGCAAATCGCAGTCACATGCAATGGGGAATACCGCAGACACGTAATACGGGCCCAATCTTCTTTCTACAATGTCGATGGCGAATATGTTGAAAACAAATGGTTTCATCTTTTCTATGCTCAAACATACAGACCCACACATCATTCGCGGTAGACCCACTCTAAAAGATGGCGTGTGTAATGAGCGTATATTTCGAACTGAAAATAGCAAAAGAATCAAATGATTTAGCGAATGTCTCACTAGAATCAAACCAGAAATCAAACGAGTTACCAGTGAACAGAACTGAAATGTGGACAGAGTGACAGAAGAGCATTTGCTGATAAAGAGAAGGTGCCTCGCGATGAAACTCGAGGAAACAACAACAAAGATGCCACGTTGGAAACCAGGACCTTGGTACCCTTAGCATTTCTTTTTTGGACCACTCCGCACCATAAGTGGTCAACACTCATAACAGCACGTCTACCTATTGCCCGACTTACGATCTTAGATCGTCTTGTTGTTATTATTATTATTATTATTATTATTATTATTATTATTGAAACACACTCATGAAACACAAGGTGGGCTTTCTCAGACAAAAACATGATATCTTCAAATGTGAAAATACATAATGCCATTGCTATGGCTACGTAACTACGAAAACCATTTCATGGAAAAGGTTAGGTATCTCATTGGTGATTCATATACAATAATGAATAGAACAACATGTTGCTGCTTGGAGATACAAACATTTTCTTTGAGTGTTGAGAATATTTCACTCATTCACTGCATTCACTTGAGAAATATTTTCCAGCACTCAAAGAAAAAATTGTTATTTCTACATGGTCATACAATATCCTCTATTTTATGTACCTTATTACCTCCCACTGCTGCTCTAGAGCATCAAAATGTCTATGAGCCACTGATACGGGTTTACCACCTCGATATAGCAGATGTGCTGATGCTTTGTCACTATCAAATTGCTTGATGATTCCATTTTTGCGCTCCAAATTCCCCACCAAATCAAATAAAACAAGTTTCTCTAAAAACTATCAGCACTATTTCTTATGAGGGGTATGATGGATAGTTAATGAATAAACACTATTGCAAGGAAAGTGTGCCTACTAGACCCCTGTATCATTCATATTACATTAGGGCAGACAATGTGTTTATCTATGATAACTCAAGATGAAGAAAAATCATTATACCATGTCAAATGAAAGGGGATTAAAATAATCATACTCACACTGGCTGGTGTGCAAATATGGCTGATGTCTGCTACAACACCTGCATACAAAAAAAACCATCAAACATCAAAAACACTTTGAACAAAATCTTTCAAACTGTAATCAATGTGGTTATTGGAGACACCACTTGTTTTAAATTTCTTCCTGAGGTATTCCTAAACAATTTCTATAAAATTCCACTGTCACATCCTTATTACCACAGAAAAAGAAGGAAGAATAAAAGGGGCATGCAGATAGATCCAAAAACCCATAAGACTTGAAACATGTAACTGCCTTTGAATGTCTTTAACCACAGCTTGTCAACATTCAATCTACCAAGTATCATGTTTGGAAAATTGATAAAACCAAATAACCCCAACAAATTGGCTTCAGTTGTTTGGAAATACCCACCTCTGCTCAAAACATGGCATGTTATTTTTACAAATGCATGTTGTTTACAAAGGCGGGACAATTCTAAAAGGCACAAAAGCTGGGGAAAGCAGTGTTGAAATAAATCATGTAGTTCCGAAATATTGAATCTGTACAAGTCGTGAACATGCGTTACATGTTTGAAGTCTTTTGGGTTTCTGGTATATCTCCACCATTCAATACGCCAGCCATAGTTGTATTTCAAAAGTTCACCCTTACAGTATTGCTATTTTATGGGAAACAGACTGGAACAGGTTTCGATCTCAGTTTATCACAGCAGGTAGAATTTTGCACTGGTGTTTATGAGGTTGCAGGTTTGAACCCTGTTCCACACCTGTTCCCTTTTCATTAATCCTGCAAGCGTCAAATCATCCATAATATAAAGTTACATCCAGAGTACAAATAAATGATTTCTTTAATATACTCAAATTGTAGCAAGTGCAAACATTTTTTTCAGGGGGGGGGGAGGGAGGGGGCTCAAAGTGTAAACCATTGCAGCTAGAGACGAGTATGTATATAATGGAGTACCCGGTTAACGGAAAACTCAGCCATCGGCAATTTCATTGAGAAACACTCGAGGTCAACTGGTGTGACAGGAATAATTCTGAAGTAAATCAGCCTGTTTAACTAAAACATCATGGCAATAACCCTTGTAGGATCTGTAATTGATCGGGTACACTTTGAGTTAACGCTCGCAAATGCACATAATTCCTTTTGAGACATCAGAAATTAAAGACATTTAACAATTAAAAAGGCAAGGTTCATGCTTGCGAAAAATTATGGAATGATTTCCGCACAGGTCCCTACTTTATTATGCATGCTGTAGCGATATTGTATCATTCTGCAATAACAAAAAATGTTTACATGTGAACAATTCATTTGGGGCATGCATAATGAAGTAGGGACCGGTGCGGAAATCTTGCCAAAATTATTTATCTATGCTATACAGCTCTCTCAACTGATCTTATGAAGTGTATGTATAGAGATCAACTTGTTCCGACGGATCAATCGCGCAAGGTGCAGCTTTAAGTTTGCAATTTCACAAGTTCTGAACAAGTTGTGATACCTGGAGTGTTCACAATATCGTACAAGGCCAGATGACTGATGACTGGAGAGTGCTTCAACAACAGTGACATGGGCTGACCTATTCCACCAGCCGCACCGAGAACAGCCACTTTATGTCGGTGCTGGAAAGTGAAGAAAAAGTAAGACTATAATAATTAGTCAAACAACTCATTTTGTTACCAGAATATTAACATCACCAAGTTTTTATCCACCTCAGTGGACACGGAGAAATTCCTTATCGCTTTACCAGCAACGCTGGCTCCCTGTAAACGAAGCGTGGCCCTTGAAAGCATGTTAAGCAACAGGAAACACTTGCAAAATTGTAGTAAGAAATTGTTCAGTCGTTCAGTGCAAGGTCTTGAGGAGCAAGGCCAATGCGCATGTTCAACTGAATCTCGATGAGCCTGTCTTATTTTCGGTCAGTAGAAGCAATACTAAGTTAAGAAAGGCTCTATGTATGATTGATACATTTTACTAATCTCTGTCCGTCTCTGCAAGGTTTTACGGTGGCTCGAGTACGTATGTCAATCTTGGCAAAACTTGCTTAAGCACGGCAAAACGTACTTCCTCAAAGCAGTGGGAAAGTTAGTTTGCCTGTAAGGAAGTAAGGGTGCATTCGATTGGGAAATCTGGATTTAGATTTTCAAATCCAAACCCAGATTTTCAGGGCTAAAAATTGGTGGTCGCACGGTCGCCAGTCTGAACGAGTTAAAACTGGCCAGGGATACCAAAAGTTAAGATTTGAACGCCCGATGTGCGACTATTCTACAGAATTTCGAAAAGTTGCAATGTAGCGAAGTACAAAGTTAAAAATAAAACTCAAAATGTAGTTTGATTGGACTACCTTTCTCTTCGTTTCTTTGTCTGGACTCTAAAATCATCCATTTTAGTGTATTTTTTAGTTTTGAAGTGGAAATTCCGAGCCGTTTTAACAGTGATTTCACCAACGATCCACATTCACAACATATAGACGCGATTTTGATTTTGTCATCGCCACGTGACTCTCAAAAAAAATCGAGGGCTACCTTATTACATGAAATTTTCGCGACACGTTAATTTCGCGATTTTGAGGTTTGCATATTTAGCGACACCTTAATTTCGCGATTTTGCCAAAATTTTGCTTTTGGACTCACTTAAATTTCGCGTTTTTAAATGAGACACACTTTATTTCTTTGTCAATGTCCCTGAATTTGATCAAACAACTAATCAACAATGTCCAAATAGACAGAAATGCAACTGATCATGTAAACAGTAACAAGAAAGATGTTCTCACAGTGTCTACAAGGCATGGTTTGTAGTTCATGCTTGCATTTAAATCACGTTTTTAGTGATCAATTGACCTCATTATCCATGCACATTAAATATTCCTTTTTGCAGACTCCAAAGAGAAAATGTTGCCGTTTCGTTTCACGACTGATGCTGTTTAATTGTTTGCGTAAATGCCTTGATACGGATCAACAGGCGGTAGCACTTCTTTTCCATTGAAAATATCCTTTATTCCGGCTTTTTCCCATCCTTTCAAAACATAAACCTTTCCTTCGGTGCTGGTGAAAAAGTTACACAAGTCTACCAACCACGTGGCATGGATTGGCTTAAGGACTGATAGTTTAAGGTCAATATCAACTAACATCTTTAAAATTGATTCCACTATCCACTTTTTCCAAGACTTCTACTGAATACCTCGTAGCAAACTTGTTCGTGCAAAACTTCTTGGCTTTTCCGTTGAGCGTTAGATCCAAAGGTTGAAAAAGATGGCTCATATTAGCTGGGACAGAAAAGACTTCTATATTCAGCAACGAGAGCTTCGAGCAAACCTTCTGCGTTTTCTGACCTCTAAAGACACCCCAGATAAGTTCATCCTCTGTTGCTATTTCCTTTGCGCTTCGTCAGGCTGCACGAACTCTTGCAATTATATCCATGCGATCTTTCTTAAGCGATACTAGTTTGATTTTGCAGGTTCTTAATGTCAAGATAAAGAAATCGAGGACATTCCATGGAAAATATTCCCACTTACCAAATAATCCATCATGGCGGCCATAATAAACAAGAGCGATATAAGAGCGATTTCCCGAGCATGCGCAACTCATGAGACTGGCGACACTGACAACTGGAAAACTACTGCTAGATCGTGGTCACGTGGCACGGAAAACTTAGGTTGCGTTCGATTGACCCTATTCCGGAATAAGAATTCATTCCGGATTATTCCAGAATAGCCATTCCGTCCGCACGTCAATAAAACGATTATTCCGTTTCTGGAATAATGGCCCGCGATATAACGATGAGACAGCGGCTATCCGTAGGAAAATACAAATTGCTGCAGAATTTGCAACAAACATGGCCGAAACATTAGATGTTGTTGTTTGCTGTATTTTGGCAGCTGTGGTAGAATTTTTTGTTGACTAGCTTCTGTACCGCTTGCAGCCGCCATTTTTGTTCAGTTGCTGTGCAGATGTTGCGAAGTGAAGAGGACGTGACGTCATTATTCCGGATTATTCCAAGCATTCTGCTACCTGGAGCAGAATGCTTGGAATACATTCTGCGTATTCCGGAATCGGAATAGTGACTCAATCGAACGGACATTCTATTTTATTCTGTTTATTCCCATTCCGGAATAGGGTCAATCGAACGCAACCTAAATAGCAACAATGTGCGATAGGAATTCCTGTTCCATGTGAAATACACCAGTGTTTCCAATCTTTCCCCAAAGCCATGAAATATGAATAAGAATCATTCTTTTTTTGAGAGGATCTTTGTATATTTGCTTCATTTTAAATGAATGAGTTTTAAATAGGAATAAACAGTGGTTTTGGGTTATTTTCTTGACCACCTCCATTAAGCGACCACTGTTTCTTGCACCAAGGGTGGTCGCGGTTTACGGTTGTTTCGCTACAAAGTCATTTCGCTACAAGTCGTTTCGCTGCATATCGAGGTCGTTTCGCTACATACAAAAGTCGATTCGCTGCAAAGAACGGGTCGTTTCGCTGCACATAAAACAGTTTCCCTTTGTCAAAAAAGTTGACATGTTACTCACATGGCGTTGTCTACAACCTGAGCAGAAGTCATCATCAGAGTCAAGTGATTTACGTGTACGTGTCGTCAGATGGTGGTATTTATGTCTCTGCTTTCTGATTGGTCGTTTAAGCCGTGATCTTATTGGATGTTTGTCAGTAAGACCATGATGTTATTGGCTACTAAGTTGCTATTGTTCAGATTTTGTCAGTTTCGATCCCTTAGTTAACTCTGTTCTCTGGATGTCGTCAATAACTGTTTTCTGTTAAGGATTTAATAAAGAAAGGGATTTCATTAAAAACTCAATTAAGGCTTGGTTATAGAACGACGGAGGTTATTCAGTCTTGAATTGGTTTTTCTGTATTTTGGGAGTTCCATTTTTGCATTGTAGTTCAGTTGGGAATTGCTTTGCTACTTGGTTTATTCCTTACTTCGGATTCATTATTTCCCTTGCAAATTAAACTGCCCTCCCCCAACAGGTGCAGTGACAAAGTGCAAAGTAGCGAAATTTTCTAATTTGCAATGTAGACTCGGTTTGTATACCTGCCAACATTTTCCGAGTCAAATGCGTGAGATCTTCGTCTCGTCATGACCAGGATTTCCGGAAACGTCCCAGCGACGTCCGACGATTTACACAGATTTTCCGAAGATTTCACAACATTTCTGGAAGTCCCCGAATACTCTCCGAATACCTTCGACCAAATCCGAAGCAAGTTGAGCGGCATTCACGATGACTCGAGTACGGAGTTCATTTCCAGTTCCTCACATCAAAATGCAAACTGAAACGCGATAACTATAGCTTGCTGTGATACACTTAGAATATTTTCAGTTAAACTGGGTGGAATTATAGTTATTTGAGGATTAAAAAACAAATTTGTCCGGATTTGTGAGTCAAGCGTGAGAATTTGTCTTCATTTCGTGAGGTCGATGTTTTTGGTTCGCGGGAGTGCGACTCACTGAGTCATAATCATTCCTGAGAGTTGGCAGGTATAACACTGTAATGACCATCTGCTGCAGGTCCTTACCTCCCCAAATAGAACTCGTTCATATTAACTAACAGTTCGATATGAGTTGAAGCAAGAGTAACAAAAGCATCTTAGCGGGGCCGCGCTGTTTCGTGTTCTGAAGCCTTAACGGTTAAACGGTTCAGCTGATTTCTGGCTGTGAAGTGATGCTCATGCTAAGGCATTAAGTAAAGGATTTTGAATGCATGCTGCCAAAATATGTGCTCTTGACGTCGGTTGATATTTCGAAAACGTTTGTTTGTTTTTTGTTTGCAATTGTAGCCCTGTTACTTCATGCATAGCTAGTACGAAGTGAAGTCCACAGTAGGAGCTAACTAATGAAAAGTAATTAAGCTAATTAACCAACGGGAGATACCTGCCTATGAGAAACTAGTTTATCGTTCTTATTTATATGCTCCGGTTAACATAAAGTACAAACAAGAAGTCGTAACATTGCATATTAACGAGCTCGGGTTAAAAGTGCGCTTGTCAGTGCTGCAAAGATTGAGTGTGCCGATTTCACCGAGCTGATAGGACACGCTCTTTCAAACTGCAGGTGAAGGTAAGCACCTCTGAGATTCTGCAAAACGTTGCGTCAAAAAGTGCATGAAATGAAATAATCATCCAGTGACCACATCGTGTGACAATTGAACAATTTATATTATCATCACATTTTCCACGATGAACAACAACCCGTTCCTTAACAAATGAAAAATAGGTAATAAGCTTTAGTTTGAGTCTTTTTAATTAACACTTAGTCTGATCGAAACCGTTAGCCTGCTGGAAAATACAAGGATCAAAACAACTTTATTTACACTCGGTGATAATGTAGCACACAGGTGTTAGTTTGACCAGAGCTAATAAACAAACAAACAAATATTGGAAATCGGACATAAACTTGTTTAAGGCTCGGTTCAAACGTCGATCTTTACATTTGCCGAATCAGTAATGCAAATCAGAGGGAACACAATAGATTTTTCTCATTTGCATTAGATTCGGCGCATGTGAAGTTCGCCGTTTGAACGGGGCCTGAGAATGCCAAGTGGTGAGAGGCAGAACAGTTAGCTGTTTACAACCACGGTCGAAGATTTGAAACTCAAATTCAAAGTCAACTTTTTTTAGGCAGGGTTGCACTATCAGCCAAAGGCTGGTATCAACAGGAGCCCTGCATAAGTTATGACTACTACATAAGAATGTAATTATTTACAAATATTTTAAAAGCTAAAAGGGAAGCATAAATATAAGTAACTATGATCACAAATTAACGACGAGGCTATGGAAGAACAACTGATGACTTTAAAAAGTACTATCTAAGAAGGTTCTTAAAACGGAAAGCGATTTAGCCTTCTTTATTTGTGCAGTTTAGTTATTAAAAGGAATGGCACCAGAATATCTAAACGTGTTTTTTCCCTAACGTTAACTTAGGCTTATGAACTAATTTTATTCAATATGAACGTGAACGTTAAATTTATAAGCTAGTCGGTTCAGGACGGGAATCGAACCTGGTAGGGTCTAGCTACACAAATGTGAACTCGGCCACATCGCCTCCGGTCCCAGGGAAGCATTCATATGTTAATATCCATGCAAGTATTTCATGCACATCTGTAAGCATTTTGTTTTTTTAAGAATGTATTTGATGTTGATAATATAACACTTTCATATGGTACATACTGTTGTCTGCTTGATGTTGAATTCACATTAATTAATTAAGTAATTAATTAATTAAGGAGTTTTTAGTGCAGTCATCTTTTTAAACATATGAAGATTTCAATAACTCTTTCTTACGTTGTTTTTATGATATGACCTGAAAATAGCACAATCACTTACCATACTGTCGGCATTCTCTATTACCAAACCTTTATTCCAATTTTTTGTAGAATCCAATTGTTTTACCCCCAATTTTTTTTCTATGTAATGACATTGTATCTCACACTTCTGTTGATATGGCATCTCTTTTGAGGGAAGAGGAATTTTTCTTTCTACCACTGGGGGTACGATAGCAAGTGAAGAGAGTACACAAATTAAAACATGCACTATTCATAACGCTCTCAATTGTGGTTACCTAGGAATAAAATAATGACTGCAGTAGACAATAAAATATCTAATCAGAAGATTCTTTTTACAATGAATCTCATGGAATGATAACAAAAGAACATGAACAAAAAGCAATCTGATGGAGCATTCGGCTCACCCTCAGTGTGATGTACAACAAAGCAGACAAAGCAGTACAGACTAAGAAAATAAAACTAAAACAAAATTCACAGGTTTTTACACTGTGGTACCGTAAACACAAGCATTCATATAAATTCTTCAAATTTTCACTTGCCAAAGATTTACAATCATTTTCAATTTGTCGTAAGTGAATATTATTGTGATACTTCATTGACTCTGTATTCCGGGTAAGGATAATAAATAATTATACTTCTATTGCCTCTGGTGCACTCTCAGTGGCTGTGAAAGAGCTAAATGAAGGCCAGTTTTTAAGCACTGTGTTGAGCCATACTGATCATGTAATTTGTGCAAGGTTGTGCAATCAATACCCGGTAACTGACTGTGATTCTTGTGGGGAATTTTTTTTTTACCGATGTGTCGGTGCTTTACGTTATATTCAGTATTTGGTTAATACGTAAATACGTTCAGTATTTGGTTAATACGTAAATACGTTCAGTATTTGGTTAATACGTAAATACGTTCAGTATTTGGTTAATACGTAAATACGTTCGGTATTTAGTTAATACAAGTAACCACATGTCCTCTTAGAGGCCTATTTGTTTTTCTGCTGAAGACTTTTGTCGGCAGTTTTTGTTATTTTCGCCAGATTTGCCATTTTTGTTATTGCCGTGCATCACAGTCCAGAATGAAACAAACATTCTATAGAATTTTACAATATAGCTACGTTCTTACGCGCGCTCTGATTGGTCAAAAACCCATGTTTTACCAGACAGTGCTGTCAGAGTATAAAATATAGAAAAAGCGTGTTTTATTCTTTTTTTTACAATAACTGAGCGAATTCTCGCGCGCTGATTGGCTAATTTTTATCATCAATAAGAGTACAGACACATAAAATTTTAATTTATGCAAGGTTTTTTCGCGTGATAAGTGAGCTGTCAAACAGTCAGATTTTTACCCAATCAAATTGTATTACGTGTTGTCACAAGCCAATGAGAAGGCGAGAAAAGTTATTGAGAATAGTTGCGCCCTGATTGCGTCAATTTAAATAAAATTCTGCATTATTCGAGTTTACTTGCTGTTTACTTGCGTTTTCTTTTCATTTAAGTCTTCATTTGACCTTTTTCGCGTTTTGTTATTGTAAAAAACAAATTGACAGCAGAAAGTTTTGAAGCTGAGAATAATAAAACACTGAAATAAAAAAGAAGAAGCGAAAACAGTCGAGAAGTTGGTATCAAATGACGTCAGTTTTTCGATCTGTGTGCTTTTTTGTTTCTACTCGTGGCATGTAATATCTATATCATAATGCAAATATAGAAGCCTGTGAAGAGTGTTTTCTACTTCTACATTTCTCGAGTGTTCTCAAATGCCTGGAGTGTTTGAATCACAGTGTAATACACGGCTTAGGCATCTTTATTTGTTTTCTAATGGTGCTTACACAAATACTCCCTACCATACTGTTACTAGGAATACTTTGATCCATGAAATTTACATAATAAACATTGCGGCACGAGACAACATTTACGCTGTACCTTGCCAAAGCTGTGATCAAATTTGAGGGCACATTTAACAACATGTTATTTTTTTACGTATGTTGCTATCTTAAATTGCGCCTTAAAATGTTTGAAAAAGTTATGAGTGGTTTGGTGATTTATTGGTGTTGATGTAATAAATAGAAGATAACATGACCCCTTGTAGATAGGAAATTTCACTTGTTGTATCAGTAAACTTTGTTATTCGTCCCACGACGTATAGTCACTTTGACTACTATGTAAGCGTGTTTATAAGAACGTTTTTAGGTTATTTTTAAAATTTGACTGAAAAATCTTTGTTCTTTTTTTAGCTTACGGGTTATTTTTAAATTTTATCAGAAAAAAAACATATATTTTTTTAGCTTACAGGTTATTTTAAAATTTGACAGAAAAAATCTTTATCCTTTTTAGCTTACGGATTATTTTAAATTTGACAGGAAAAGCATATATTTTTTTAGCTTACAGGATTTGACAGAGCTTAAATGATATTTAAAGTTTAGAAAAATACTAATAGAAGGTAATTATGGATCAATTAAATAATTTATGTTTGTATGAACTAAAAAGAATTGCAAGAGAGTTAAAAACGAAAGGAAGATCAAAAATGGGTAGAATGGATTTAATTGATGAGTTTAAAAAATATAAAGAGGAGGAGATTATTGATTTAATTGAAAAAGTTACTACTACTACTAGCGATTATATTTGTATTCATGGAAAAATTAAATATTTTTGCAAAGAATGCGGTGGATCACAAATATGTAAACATGATAGAATTAAGTATGCTTGTAAAAAATGTAAAGGATCAATATATTGTATGCATAATAAGCAAAAACAAAAGTGTAAAGAATGTGGCGGATCACAAATATGCATACATAATAAACAAAAACAACAATGTAAAGAATGTGGAGGATCACAAATATGCGAACACATGAAACAAAAAGCCTCTTGTAAGGAATGTCGTATAAAATTAATTTATGATTTAAGAATTAGAAAAAATTGTAAATAAAATGGAAATAATAGTAAAAGATGGAAAAACTTCTATGAGTTTTGAATATTATAATGAAAAAAAACTTGGTGTTAATGATTTTTTAGATTCAATTAAGGAAGATTTATTAAAACATATATCAAATATTAGAGGTTTTATTGATGAAAATTATGAACTTTATGAATATTATAACTATTTTGGGTATGATGAAGATTCCGAAGGGGTTGAATTTGGAATTTGGCATGATGATAATGAAGAGTATTTTTATTTTTCTATTTTTGGTATAATGGGTTTATATTTAGATGGTATATCTAATAATGAGTTTGTTAGTGATTTAATATATTGTGCTAATAGAGAAAAAGAATATCAAGATGATAAGATGAAATATAATATTAATAATTTTATTATTGATTCAATTTGGATTTCTATAAATGTAAATGCTGATAAGTTGAAACATAAACATAAATTTTATAAAAAATTATATGACGAATTAATGCCTATAGCATGGCATCCAAGTAGGTATTTAGATTGGTGTATTGGTGTTGAAGAGTTAAGGTTTTTGGAAGAAGAGGTATTTGGTGAAGAAGATTGATAAAAGTTATGTTGTATAACCCAATAAATGGTTACATAACAAAAATTTATTTAAATCTTAAACTAAAAGTTACAGATTCTCCTTTTAGATCAAACTTTTTCCAATCAGAGTCTAAAATGGTTAAATCAAAGTGATTAATCAAGTTATCATATTTTCTAATTGGAATAGATGGATAATCTTTTGATGGAATGTTTGCTAGCAATTGGGATGGTTGTATTTTTACAAGGACTCCATTTTTACCTTTATTCGTGTATGACATTTTATTATCAACTATGCTGCATAAAAGTCTCAAAGGTTCTTTTATAGTTATATCTATTTGAGTTATTTTAAATAAAACCTCTGGCAGCCCTAAAGAATTTTGCAAACCCTGGCTAAATTTAATGTTAAATGGTTTATTGTTGATTATGTAAGCAAAATTATCTCCGATAATCATTGTTATATTTTTACCCTTTTCGCTGAGCTCAATTAATATTTTTATATCATTTATGGAATATATTCCTGGATTAAATATTACTAAAGGTTTATCTTGTTCATCAGTTATTTTTTCTTGATTCCTTAAATTTATTGGTCTTTTTGTTTTAATATTACAATCTAAAAGTTGTAATTCACTAACGTATTTCAATGGAGGGTCTAAATAAACCCTAGTTTCTGAATTATACATTGTAATGCTAAACATTTTTCATTTAGAAGGTATATGTTTAGATTATTTTTTATCGAAATAAAAACCAAGATAATAATCCTCCAGCAAATATTAAAACAATAAGAGTATTTTGATGTTCTATATTATTAATTTTATCTGTTTTGTTTGATTCATCGCTATTTTTTAATTTAGGATTTCTTGGTTGAGCATTAGTATTTAATAAAACCTTTGATGTTCCTAAACTATGAGTTATTCCAACATTTTTTGTTTCAATGTTTAATGAATTATTTACCCCAAATTTCATATCTTCTGTTGCTATTTTCAGATTATTATTGTATCCAATAACGCTTTCTGTATTTATAATTAAATTGCTTGGCATCAATAAAACATCAGGAGCTATAGCTAAATCAAGCCGTACTTTTGATTCTTGAACCGCCATTTGATATCTTTGATTTGAATTTGCGATATCATTTTCAATCACGGAGCTTTCAAATAAATTTATAAATTCTTGCTGAGTTTCAAATGCTCTTCCCCCATTACCAATAATTGAATTCCTAGTATTAACTTGGGCTCCCAAAACGCAATAAACAAAAGCTTCAACCGATCTATTTATTCTTCCTAATCCAGCATTTGTTAATCCATATCCAGATTCTGGTATAAACCATGCATATTGAAAATCAACAAAGTAATCATTTCGAAGCATAGATATTAAATCTCCTTTTATTTTTTTACCTCCATCATCGGAAAATTTATTTGAACTGCTTGGCCATATATTAGCTTCTGTATCATAACCTCTTACAATTCTAACATTTTGATTTCCTCCTCCTTGACCATGAACGCTTCCGGGTGGTACATATCCTTTTCCATAATCAATGAATACATCTCCAACCCCATGGTTTGCACCCCCTTTCCATCTAAAATCAGCTAAAGGTTTATTTAATCCCTTATAATCTTGATTATTGCTTAAGCCAAATTCTGCGCATAAACGATTATAAGCATTTTTGTTGTATGGATTATTTTTTAAAGAAAAAGTTTGTTCGCCGGGTAATGGTAAAGATAATTCATATAATATTCTTCTTATTGTAAAGTATATGTGAAATATAAAAAAACTTCTAATAACTTTTGGGTAATTTAAACTATCATTTAAACTTACACCGCATCCAGAAGTTGCACACCAAACCGCCATGTTTAACTGTTGTGGCCAGTGATTAATATTTGGTTTATTCAACCAAGCTCTAGCTTCTTTACCACTAGTAAGTCCCACAGTCTGATTTTTAAATACATTTTTCATTTGCGCAGTGAATTTATCTTTATCTGAAACATATATATCTAAAATAATTAACATTTCTGTTACATTTTTTGCAGATTCATCGAATTTAATACCGGGTATTGGATATGTTTCTTTTGTAGATGATAAAGTTTTTGGGAAAGATGAGGAGATTACATGATTTGGTGAATTTATTCCTAAATCTTTCCATAATAATGTTTTCAAATTAGTGGAAAGATCATCAGTCCATGTTTTTCCAGTAGGATCATCATCAGACATAACTGTTGTTCCATTAACTTTCCATTTAATATATCCACCAAATGAATCATTAATAAATGTAAATTTATCAAGGTTAACATTTGGATAACGATTTTTGAAATCGTCTAATAACATCTTATTCTTTGTGTTTCAAATAAACCGGTCTTTAGATTAAGAATAAGATGTCAATTAATTTCTTTTCTAATTCCTGCAAAACAATTGCAACCAACTTCAGTTTTCTCATATGAAATTTTTAATGTCCTTTCCCTCCGGTAAGTTCTTTTAATAGATCTTCGCGAACTTCCCTCCTTATCACAGACATATCGAAGTTTTTTTCTGCGTCTTTTCTAAATTTTTGTCGTATTTCAAGTTTTAGTTTTTGAAATTTTTCCAACTCTGCTAAAATTATAGAAAATTCTTGATCGGATATAACATTATCTTTCAAAGCTTTTGAAACTAAATCGTTAATTGTGTTTAATTTTGATTTTGCAATTGCAGCGGTTTGTTCGTGTTTACTAACTTTATTTGAAAGTTTTTTAGAAGCAAAACCAAATCCAACCGACAACCCACCAAAAAAACCACCTATAACCCCCAAAGGCACACCAACAATAGCACCAAAACCCGTGAGAGAAGTTCCAAGCCCACCCGCAGATAGGATAACTGAAATCAAACCACCAGAAACACTAATTTTTGTACATATTCCTCTCGCCCTATTATATTTTTTCCTTACTTCTTCGTAATGTTTAATTTCTTTCTCAAGATTTTGTAATACTTCGCTTGATTTTTGCAGTCTGAAATTAACCGACTGAAGATCAACATTATTAGGTAATTGAGGATAAATTTTATTGTAGTCATCCATATTGTATTTTACTGATCAACTTGATATCTTTAGATCTACTTTCTCTTCTTTTTTATACTTTCAACAAAATATAGAACTACAGCCATTATCAAAAGCCAAGCATTTTCACCTAAAAATCCAATAACTTGGCCGGCTGTTTTGAAAAGAAAGCTAACTATTGCACCAACCATTCCCGGTAATATTTCACCCAGTTTTTTACCTATAGTTTTCAATCCATTACCAACTCCCTTACCCAATGTTGATAAACCTTTAGAAAGATTAGAAACTATAACACCAATGATGACACCTACTGCACTTAGAACAGCAAAAACTGTAAAACCATACTTTTTGAATATATACTTTATCCGCTCTCTTAATGGCAGATTTTTAAGTATTTCTTCTTTTCTCCCATCAATAACTGATAATTGTTCTACGTCTGAAATTGTTTTATTTCTAAGTTGTTCTTTTAATTTTTCAACCTCAGATTTTAATCGCTCATTGATTTGTTCTAACTTTGTTAAATTTGATTCGCCCTTCTTATATTTGTCTATTTCTTCTTTGCATAATTTTAGTTCTTCCAAAATTTTCTCTTTTTGTATTTTTAACTCTATATTCTGTTTGACAGTTTGATCAAAAAGTCTTTTACCTTCAGAAGCGTCTCTTTCCATATTTTCTTTTTCTGCTTTTTGGCTTTCAATTACTAAAGTAAGCCTTCTTACTCTTTCTTCATATTGAGCAATTTCTTGTGGGTGTGTTTTTGAGGCAGCTTCCAATCCCTGCAATGCATTATATAAATCTATATTTTTTTCATTAGCTTTTCTCAATTCTGACGCGGTATTATTATATTTTTCCAACATGGTTTCATAATCAACACCTAGTTCTTTTCTCATTACTTTTGGTAAATCTTCAAGCTTAAGATTTTTATCTTTATCAAGTATTATATGTGACGCAGAATTAATCCTATTACTATATTCTCCGATTATACTCCCATCTTCTCCATATGTTACATTAAATGTTGCATCATTAGGATTGAAGTCTGGTAAATAGCGTTTGAGTTCTTGACCTGCTTCTTGCCTTCTATCATATTCCTCATCTCTTAAAACATCACCCAGATTCCTTCTTTCAGGTGGTATATCCCATTCTGCTCGTCTTCTTCCTTCATCCTCATCATAACCGGGATATTCTATTTGGCTTGTAGATGTATTTGGGCTTTGGTAAAATGTACCATCCCCATCATCATTATCATCAGTTCCTTTTGACAAATCTTCTAATGGTATATCTTCTTCCATGATTTTTTTACTCATCAGTAAGAAATCTTTAGATTGAAAAACAAAAGTAAAACTTGATTTTAAGATTAAAAAAAAATATATACAAAAATAAAATGATGAACGAAAATACACAATTAATAGATGTTAATAGTTATATTCCTAAAGTAAGTATGATTTTTTCTAAACCAATTGTTGGTGAAATTCCTGGAACAAAACCAAAGGTTGAATTCAAACGAATTAAAATTTTTACAAAAAATGATGATGGAACAGAAGGAGAACTTGTTATTCCAACCGGTAATTTATATTCTTTTGGTGTTTCTACAAACACAAATCAACAAACAGGTGCAATTTCAGGATATGTGTTTCCATTATGTTTATGGAGTGGAAGCAGTCCAACACCAGAAGAAGAAAAATGGATTGATTTATTCCATGAAATAGTTGACAATTGCATTGATCATTTGATTATTAATAGAGCAAAAATTGGCAAATTTGAGTTGGAAAGAAATGAGCTTGAAAAACAAAAAGGAGGTTTAAATCCTCTATATTGGAAGATGGAAAAATCTTCAATGGCTAGAGTTCCAGATAGAGGTCCAACTTTATATGCAAAATTAATTTGGGATAAAAAACAAGACCAAATTTTAACTAAGTTTTATAACTCTAAAAATGATAAGTTAATTGATCCATTAAAATTATTAAATAAAGGTTGTCGAGTTGAAGAAGGTGTAATAAAAATTGAATCAATATTTATTGGTTCTTGTATCGCGCTTCAAGTAAAACTTTATGAAGCAGTTATAGAACCAAACAAAGAAATGAAAAGATTAACTAAACTTAGATACTTAACTATTTCAGATAGTAAATCTTCTGCCGAAGAAATGGAAAAATCTGAATATGAATATGAAGATGTTGAGAGTCTCATGTAAACCCAATAATAAATATACTTGTGTTATATAACCAAATTACTGGTTACATAACAAATAATAATTTAAAATAATTTACTGACCGCGTAACCTAAACCTAACATTCCGGCTCCAACATATACCATTTCTCCTGTTTTTTGTTCATCGCTTGGTTTGTAATAATCAGAGAATTTTGGCTCTTGCATTTGCCCATACAATTCAAAAGCTTGGTTTGTAGTCGAAACATTTTTTGATGCTTGATATTTTTCATCTTTTTTCTTCATTTTCCAATCAAGCATTTTTTGTCTTTTTTCCTGATATTCGGTGTAATCTCTTTGATATTTTTCCATTGCTTTATCGTGTCGTATTTTTTCTATATCTACATTATGTCCTGATATATATTTTGCAAGATAACTTCCGCCAACAAATGCCGTTGAATTTAATATTGCTCCACCAACCATCATTGCTATTGATACAAATGCCATTATTTTGGTAAAATCTTTTGATCCTCTAAATATGTTTTAAGATACATACTTCCTGATAATACAGCAACCCATTTTGCATAATTTGTAATACTTGAGGATGGGTCGCTCAAAAATGATTCTTTCATTACCTTTTTAGCTACATAGCCAACTCCAGCCCCTAATCCGATAAGTACAGCTGAATCAGTTACAGTTTTCACAAGTTTGTTTTCGGTTGACATGATTTTTTTACTACATCATTAAGAAACCTTTAGATTACTTTAGTAACTATTCCATTCCAATTTTTGATGGTTGTGGATTATGAATCTTTATGGGAACTTGTGATAAATCAGGTATCCTATTAGAATATTCAACCCTAGCTTTTTCCTTATATCTCATAAAAAGATCAAATGCTGTAAAACCTAATCCAACAACGGATAAAACAGTAGTAAAAGATAACTCTGGAAGCCACGATTTCGCTTCACTATATGTATTTTCATTTTGCTCTTCTTGCTCCGCATCTCGTTTCATCTCCCTAGCTAATGCTTCTTTTGCTTTTTTATTATATTCTGCTAATTTTTTTCCAGCCGCTACTTTTTTAGGATCTTTCTCCCTCTTTTTAGTATCTTTATTTTCAGGTGTGGGATCAGCCGTAATTTGTTCAACTTGTTCAGACATTGTTATTTAGATGCTGTAAATAAGTTTTTAGATCTGTTTAATATACAGTATCAACACCTTCAGTAGATTGCTTAGTTTCCTGATCAGTTGTGTTAGAATTTACTGGTTTTTGTTGTATTTTTCCTATTTTAACGTGTTTAGCTACTTGAAATAATCCGCTAGCAAGTGCTGCCAATCTTCCTGCCTTTAATGCTAATAACCCCACAATGTTTGTTAATTCACGATTAACCAAATCATCATTCTTCAAATCATTACAAAGAGCATCAATATCATCCACAGGAACTAAATATGAAATAATTTTAGAAATTAATTGAAGGGATGAATCAACTACTCCTCCACTAATTTTCTTACCCATTACCGCTTGATAACGATTAAAATATTTTTCTACATCGCGTACTGATAATTTTTTTACATCGCCCAGGCTCATATCAACCCCTAAATATTCCTTTGTGGTTCCCAAGGTTGCGAGAATGGCTAGTGATTCTTGTTTAACTTCAATTTCATTATCTTTTCCCTGCGGTCGATCATCTTCAATGTAATCTTCAACGTTTGACATCTTTGTGATAATACATGGATTATTTTTAAATCAGCTTTGTCGGAATTTCCAAATAACAATTAAATGGATATCGCAAACTCAAACATAACCTAGAATATTTTTCTGTTTTCAGGAGATGCATAAACTTTTTACCTAATTCATAATCTAAATCACCGCCATAATCTTCGAAAAACATTTTCATACCTTTTTGCGATGGGTTATGAAAAGTAACAACGCAAGCCACATTTTCCCGGAATGGTTTTGCTATTGATGTTAATTGCTGGGTTAAAACCCACATTGATAATCCGTGATGCCTTCCGGAGAATGCTAAATCTATAAATTTATTAGATCTTTTCTTCAGATCAGTGGATACAGCGCAATCATCTAAAATTATTAGTGTATTGAGTCCAGAGAATAAAGTTTGACAATCAGTTAACAATTCATTAATCTCATCTACATTACTTGCATCTGGTGATAATACAAAGAAACGTTTGTCCCCACAAGCAAAATTATGATATGTTTTATTTTTAGAATAAGTTGGACAAATTAAAACAATGTAATCAAAAACTTTTCGAAATGGGCCACGGAGCTGTTCAATTAGGTACTTTGTTTTTCCACAATTTGTTGGTCCAGTTATTATACAATGAAATGGGATTTTATCTCGTAAATCTTCCATGATTTTTGTATCATAACATTATGTTTTTAGTACTTAATTGATCTCAAACTTGAATTCATTATTTCCATCATTGCATCGGCTACAACAAACGTATGACAAGTTATTACTACTGAGCTTGATGAGCCACTTTTTTTCCTTTTAATTTCTATTTTTACTCCATCATGTGTATTATTTAGAGCTAGTCCTCCGCCATGAATATTATTATCTGGGTGAGTTCTAGTATCAAGCCAAAGAGCAAACTTATTTGTATAAAAATCCCCTTCTTTTAGTGAAATTTGTAAACCATCATCTCTCTTGAATCGTTTTTTCGCAGATTCCCAAAGATCTGATATAATCATACCTTTAGAGTATATTCTATTTGGCACACCATCAACATCAATATTAACAGAAGTTATTCCGGGGTAAAAAAAATTTTCTGAATCTCTTGCACCGCCGGCATATGGAGCAATAAACAAAAATAATATTCCACTCATTGATCTTCTAGGTAAATTAACATGTTGATTAATAACTTCATCAGCTCCAGTTAAAAATGTAAAAGTTTTGTGTAAAGTAACATTTTCATAAAAGAATCCTTTACCAATTTGATAAGTTGATTTAGCTTCTTTAGCTAAATATTCGCTTGAAATTGATGAATATTCTAACTCTAAATTTTTGAGCGAATATGATGGTGTTTTAGTTGTATCAGAATAAACAACAATATCAGAAACAGGAGCTAATGTAATCTCAAATATTAAATGATTTTCTAATGCTTTTGGATAAAAAACCCCATGATCTTTTAAAATGGGATGGTTTATTGGTATTCTATACTTTGTATTATGAACTACAGCAAGGGCTACTTCTTTTGCATCAGAATCATCCTTATCACCCGCATTTGTTCTAAGTTTTCTAATATTTTCTAAAGAAATTCCTTGTTTTAATCTATCTTTTCTATCTTCTTTTGTTAAGAATAAATCATGATATGTTTGAAATAGATCATATCTTTGGGTATCTTGTAATGTTTCACCACCAAAAAGAACTTTTAGTCTGTATACAAGATTACTTCCTAAATTATTAACAAATCTATTGTTTACATGGCCTTCAACATCCAAATCAAACAAAAGAGATACGCTTCCAGGAACAATCACTAAATTCTCAGAAAGTTTTGGAATATTTATATATAATGTTTCTCCGGGACTGGCTGAGGATGGATTTAGGGTAATTCTATTTAATGTTGATTCTGCTTTCAAACCAAATGGTTCTTTTGGAATTCTGTTTGGATTAATCTTTTCAGACGTCATACTTGATTTATAAGATACTTTGGCTAACCTTTAAATGAGTTCTACCTTTACAAAAATATATTATTCGGCTGAAGGGTATTGGAAAGGATATTCCGCGATTCCTAAATTAGCTGAGAAGGCGAAAGTAAGTGAAAATGAGGCAAAACAATGGTTGCAGAAACAGGCAATATGGCAAATCTATCTTCCAGCTCCAAAGTATATACCTAGACCACACTGGACTGTGAATAAACCAAATCAGATTCACCAAGCAGATTTATTATTTTTACCGCATGATAGAGTTGGAAGAAAAACATATAAATATGCGTTAGTTGTGGTTGATATCGCCTCGAGATATAAAGATGCGGAGCCATTAACTTCAAAAGAAAGTCGAGAGATATCAGAAGCTTTTACAAAAATATATTCTAGAAGATTGAAATACCCTAAAACATTAATGGTTGATCCTGGAAAAGAATTTATGGGTGAAGTTGGTAAACTCATGAATTACCATAATGTAAGAATACAAAGAAGTGAAGCTGGTAATCATAGAGCCCAAGCATTTGTTGAAAACGCAAACAAAATATTGGGAGAAAGATTATTTAGTCATCAATATGCGCAGGAAATGATTAGTGATGGGCGATCAAGGGTATGGGTGAAAAGATTACCAACTATTCTAAAAACTTTGAATAATACAAAAACAAGAATAACTGGTAAAGAGCCTGATGAGGCTATAAAAATGAAAGATGTAGATATTGAAACTAAAAATTATAAACGTGTGGTGGGGCTTGATGAGGTGAGACTACCAATTGAGGTTAGGGTTAGGTATTTATTATCTCCGGGTGAACTTGAAGGTGGAGAAAGAAGAAGAGCCACAGATCCTATTTGGAGTATAAAAGTTTATTATATTTCTGGAAGTAGAATTTCTCCTAATCAGCCGATTTTATACTTTTTACAAGATGGCCCAAGACGAGGTTTTGTGCGTGAAGAATTACAAGTTATTCCGTATGATACAGAGTTACCTCCTAATTCTGTTTTGAAATGATCTAATATAATGATTTTGTGTGAATTCCATCCTCATAAACCCGTCTTTTATCATAATATGCATTAAATGCTTTTTTATTTTGTGTATATGTCACAATTTGATTATCATTAACTCTAAATCCTGTATTTTGTGCCATATCATTTGCCCCTTTTAAAGCCACCCAGTAACCATTCCAGTTTATTTCGTTTTGTCTATGAATTGTGCCTTTACAACTATACTTTGCTTTTCCTTTCTCATCCTCCGCGTAATAACATTTTGAAGAAAGTGCAATCATTCGTATACCATCAAACTCTTTTTTGAACAAACCCGGAGTCTTGTCATGATATTTAGAAGTTGATAGGAATTTTTCTTTTCCACCATTAAAGTATTCTTTTCTCATTTCAGGTTTTATAATATCATCCAAATTTTCATCTGAAATTGCCATGTACTTAGAATCAGTATCCATTTGTATCAACTCAAAATCCTTTCTATCTACATATTTATCTAGAAAATCGTAATAGAATTCCAACATTCTTAATTTTGCTAGCTGATATACCGCAATTCCACATTGATAGGGTCTGTCTATTTTTATTAATCTTTTTCGTTTTACTATTTCAAATGTGTCATTTATTTCATTAAGATCTTCAAAGAACGCAGATCTTAAGGCTTTTTCAACCTCTTCCTCATCCTTTGTATACCTTGTAATATTATGTTTTTCTTTATCTTCTATCATTTTTCCGTAGAATGAATTTCCTTTCAGTTTGTTGGTGTCGGCAAGTTCTTTACAACCTTTATATTTTGGTTTTAGTTTTTCAATCAATACTTTAATGTCTTTATTTTCTCCAATAACTTTAAATATATCAGGAAATTGGTTTAATTCATTAGTAATTTTTACTACATCATCAATTTTGTTTTCTTCAAAAGCTTTACTTAGTTTTTCCAACAAAATCTCAATATCTCCATCTCTTCTTGCGTCTGCCACCTCTTTTGGAAACCATTCAAAGGGCCTTCCCGATTCATACTTTAAAATATTATGAATAGCGGTAATCTCCAAACCATGATTAAGATACCATTTTATCATAGGTGTATATAACAATATCTTTTTTGCCTTTGTAACACCAAGTAATTTTTTATTGTCTTTTAAATTTTTTCTACCTGTCGCTCTTTGATATTCTTTCATGTGCTCTGGTACTAAATATTCAGGAACGGCATCTACAATAAATAACGGTGAAAACTCTTCAAACTTTTCTTTTAGGTGATCGGGGGCATGGATATCAACTTGACAAAATCCGAAAAGATTACCATCAAGAATCTCTTTGCAAATTTTCTTAATAAATTTAGGATCTGATGGATTTTCAACCTCAATGCATTCTTCTTTTCCGCATGGCATTTCTTGTCCCGCACAGTATAGATATAAACCATTTGCATCAAACCCCTTAATTCGCACACATTTTTTCGGGTTTTTATATTTATGAGAGCGAATCATTGTTTTTTCTGCCTCCGCATATCTCATAAATACAATACTAGGCCCTCCAACCATACCCGTTTTCAATAATTTATAAATCTTGTTTTTGTCGCATATTTTACAATCTTTCTTAATTTTGTAGCATTTTTTGCAAATCTTGTTATTACAACAACTATGAATACAGTATTGTCCTGGGGCGTACAATTCAGGATCACCTTTCTTCTTCATTTTTTGATATTTATTTAGAACAGCCCTCATTGATACGCCTGGGATGGAAACAGCATCTTTTAATATATCAATTTCGTCTGGATAATATAAACGCCTTGTTTTTTCTAAAGCTTCTAAAAAAGGTATAACATCGTTTAAATTATACTCTTTCAACCAGTCTAACATTGTAACACAACCCCTCTTTTTAAATTCAATCAAATATTCTTCATATTCTTCTTTGGAAATGTTTTTCTTTTTCAAACTAGAGTAAAAGTCTTCATGTTTCACCGGTCCAACGTGAGAAAGCTTATCATAACTATCCAAAAATTCATAAGGTAGAACAAGTTTTTTGGCTTCACAGTTGTTTGCTTTGCACCACCCATCAAAAGAAATTCCAGGTGCAAGGTAAGACATTATATCCAAGAATTTGAAATGCGGTGTTGATAAAAACATATACCTATTCTGTTTCTTTGCAATAAAAATCTCCTTAGTTTTATCGGTCATGTGTTTTATAAAATGTCTTTTAATCAAATTGATATCATATTTTCCACTATTAAACCCAAAAACAGGTACTTGATTACACCATTCTTCATATTTTTCTAAAACATGTTTTTGTAAAGAATCTTGTTCTGGCATCGGATATACTTCTTTAACTTTTTCAACTATGATTTTTCTTATTTCCTCCAATTTTTCAACGAATTCTTTTATAAGCTCATCAGGGTTTTGGTTGTAAAGAAAAACGCGTTTGTTTGTTAAATTATCGATTATTGCAACACTAACTGGAATGTGTATATTTGTAAAACTTAAATCATCAGTAATATGTTTATCTTCTTTTTGTAATATTGACTCAAAATCGAAAATAATATTATATGGATATGGAAAAAATTTCTTTTTAAACCATATATTGGGTAATTCAGGATTTTCACACTCCCAAACCGATACTACATTATAACCTAAGCTTTTTATCATCTTTTCTCTTTTAATAGTGTCATTATATTTAACTTTATCGTTTGTTGAACACGGACACCCATGCCATTTACAACCATAAAACTCAAAAACAGTATTTGTCTCAGGCTCGTATCCATCAAACAAAATCTCATTCCCCCTTTCATCCCTATAACACCTTTCACCACCGTGACCACAAAGCCCATGATGAATATGTTTACCTATAATTTTAGATTGGTTTTCTATCCACCTACACGCTTTATAACTAAATTGGATTTTACCCCCATAAAAAACATTGTCAGATTCATTCCTGATATGTTTTATCTTTTCTCCTGTACATAATATTTTTGTCTTTCCTCCTGTGCATGTTTCATTAGTAAAATGCCTTTTTAAATCTTCGTGTCTGGTAAATTTTTGTTTACATCCTTGACATACCCAGTTTTCAGCAAGAAGGTTAAGATTATTAATGAAAAAACCATGATTATTATAAAGACCTAAATTTAAAGTTGGTAAATTATCTTTGAAATTATTTTTCCCAAACACCAGTTTCCAAACTTTAAAATTTGCTTTATCTTTCTGCTCGTAAGCCCGGATATTTATGGAGAAAACCTTTGAAATTTTCTCAAAATCAACTAATTTTGTTGATCTAACATCTACTTTTTTTAGTTTTTTGTTGCCATAAAAAGTTTTAGCTAAATTTAGAGCTTGTTTCTCTATGCGTTTTTCAGGATTTTGTTTACCAGCAATAATATTCATGAGAATAGCTAAACACCTCCATACACATAGATTATCGTCTTTATCATCTACGGAGTAAATACATCTTTTCTTTCGTAATTCATCTGGTAATCTTCCACACCCAACTAAAGGTTGTCTAGTGTTAATAACTTTTATTTGTACTTCTCTAAACTCAACTCCACCCTCATTAACACCTGGTTTATTAATTTTCTTTTCTGGGGGTAAATATGCTCTAATCCAAGCAGCTCCTTCTAAACTCAATCTCTCACCCTCACACCTTTCTATATAATCTTTTATTTCTGAAAGGGAGTTAAAAGTTCCTCCACTTCTAAATGTGTGTACGTGATAAGCTATTTCCCCATTTCCTCTTTGAATCAAAGCAGTAAAACTGAAAACAATTCTTGCCCCCATTTCTATTTGGGGTTCCAACTCATTATAAATTATTTCTGACAAATCATTATTTAGATTCCTCCTAAATCTAATGATATTTCCATTTATTCCTTCGGTATTACGAATTGGGGGGTCGTCTTCATTTTGGATTATTGAAAATATTTTAAGAACTATTGTTCTTTTCTTTTTAGTTTTTTCCTCCAATTCATCTCTCACACTATCAGATATAGTTACCTTTCTTTTTGTTTTAATTTGCCTATTATTATTAATTTTTATGATGTTTTCATTTGTTAATTCCTCAAGCTTTTTGGAAAACTCGTCTTTATTCATTACCCTAAATGAATAATTTCCCCAATTAAAATTTTGTTTTAATCGTTTTTTAGGTTTTATAAAAGTAGGTGCGAGTTTTCTTTTCCTTTTAGGTTTTGCACCTTCTTTTTCATAATTTCTTTCCTCTTCTGTTTCATGCGGGATTTCAATTATAAGTTCTGATCTATTACCTAAAACTTCATTGAGTTGATTTCTGGTCATGCTTTTATAATCTTTAATACCAAAATCTCTTGCTACCGTTTTTAATTGTCTATCAGTAAGTATTTCTGACACGTTAATTCTTAAACCCGGTATATTATTCAAAGCCTCGATAAGTTGAGATCTAACCATTAAGTTGGTGTTTTTAACACCATTTTCCTTGGCTATTTTCTTTAATTGATGAACATTTAATTTATCCATAATTACTCTTCTATTTAGTATTTTTCTAAACTTTAAATATCATTTTTATTTTATAATCTCTGATAAAAAGAAAATGAACTTATAAATTTAAGCTCTGTCAAATCCTGTAAGCTAAAAAATATATGCTTTTTCTGTCAAATTTAAAATAATCCGTAAGCTAAAAAGGATAAAGATTTTTTCTGTCAAATTTTAAAATAACCTGTAAGCTAAAAAAATATATGTTTTTTTTCTGATAAAATTTAAAAATAACCCGTAAGCTAAAAAAAGAACAAAGATTTTTCAGTCAAATTTTAAAAATAACCTAAAAACGTTCTTATAAACACGCTTACATAGTAGTCTTTGATATGAATCGCGACGTTTCGACCGCGAACTGCTGGTCTTCGTCAGGCGGTAGGATCGCCTGGTTACAGTGCATCGTTATGTGGCCTGTAGGAAAACAAGCGATCTGTATGCGAATCAGATTAAACAAAGTAACGATGACAGAAATCATCATTCAAAAAAAGGCCTTTTCGGGGGAAGAGTTGAACTATTCGTTGGAAGTTAGATTTATCTTACTCTCTAAAGTACGTCGCCCGGTCAATCAATTTTTTTTTTTTAATAAAGAAGATTTAAAAATCTTTTAATGGACCCTATTGTTAGCCATAGCATAACCTTTAATGGGAACGCGGCATTGGGGTCCATAATAGGAAACACGAAAACGGCTTTAAGTGCCCCCCAACCCCCAAATTTTTTTTCAACTAAAGAAATATTCCCAACTTCCTGTTCATTTTGGCGAAAAAGTTACAGTTATAGGATTCTTAAAGTTGACTTGTGCGAAGGCGAAAAATGAGACTCCCATTTCCAGAATGGGTATTCTGTGTTGTTACTCTAAGTGTGGGAAGACTCGACTCGAAGCAAATAATTAATTGGCGGACGCCTTGAAGCTCGCTTCTGAAATTGACAAATGAAGACAGATGACTCTTTCCACTGAGTACAACGAAACTGAATTGAATGGATGCATTTGAATGAGGTATTTTTACCGGAAATTAAATGCTAAAAAAGGCGAAAGAAAGAGCAAAAGAACTGAAAAACCGACCAAAAAGCGACAAAACCGCGAAAAGGAAAATCCTCACACCCGCCCCCTAAACCTAATGTGATGGACGGTTTGTTTCTCTTTTTGTTTCAACCAGACAGAAACAAATAGGGTTGACTTTGGAGTTTGAGAAGTATCAGCATCTAACATGGGGCAAGTCGCTGGTTCAATATCGGCGTTCACCCTAATTTTTCAGCTTGGAATCTCCAACGGTAAGCACCATTCTTTATGAAACTTCTGTATAGTTACTGTACTGTACTGCCCTACTCCTTGTCTTACTAATCCGAGTGATTCTAACGTTTTTACCTGTCGATCAATTCATGTGATGTGATTATCCTTGAGAAAACTGCTGAATAGTACTTTTCTGTGTTACTGTTTGTTTTACTATACAGTGTAGTCCTTTTTCATCTGTGGATCAAATCATGCAGTGTGAGTCACGATTCAATGAAAGGCTCTAAACAGGACTGTGTTGTGCTACTGTGTTACTATACAGTGTGCACATGGTTCTGACCTTTTCACCTGTGGATCAAACCAAGCAGCGTGACCGTTCTTTGTGAAGCTTTTGTACAGTACTGTACTGTGGTACTGTTTGTTTTACTATACAGTGTGGCTCTAACTTTTTCATTTGTGGATCAAACCATGAAGTGTGAGAATTCTAAACAGCTACTAAACAGGTCTGTGTAGTGGTACCTTGTTACTATACAGTATGCATGTGGTTCTAACTTTTAGTACATAGGAACTCGGAAACCCCTGCATTTTGAGCAATTTGATTGGCACACCACCTCGGAATATTGCTACTGCAGACTATCATCCATTAGAAAGCACTTGGTTTTCAAAATGGCGACGAATTTACGCTTTAGCGAAGTGTCGCAGGAAGATCTAATATTTTGGTATTTTTTTTCACCGACACATTATTCTTTTATCATGATTCTTACTAAAACAATTGGAGTTTTCGCTCTCCGATTTCTATGAGTTGCTAATTGATTCGGCCTTCGGCCTCTTCAACTATCACCCCATAGAAATCTCGAGCTCGTAATTTCCAAAAATCCAAAAAAATTAGAAAAGTGATGGGGGGGGGGGGAGTGGGGAATTTTCAGCTTGCACGAATTTTTTTTTTCGCTCACTGCTTGTGCGCGCAGGAATTTTTTTTTTTCAGGTGAACTCCTCTGCGCGAATTGTTTTTACTACGCGTGAAAAAGTCACAATTGGACCTTCCTTCTGCATAAATTTTTTTTTTTTTACCTTCTTCTTTGCATGAATATTTTTTCTTGGCATTTTCCCTTGCATGAATTTTTTTTGGTTTTTTCCCCACCCCCATCCCATCACTTTTCTAATGGTCCGTCCCTTAACTTCCACCTCCGAGGAGGTGAATAGTGCCGGGGACTCGGGGTAATCATTGTGCAAGTGTGTTTTGGTCGGAAAAAATGGCGTCGAAGCAAACAAAAGAAATGGCTGGCGTCAATTCTAGCTGTTTCCGAGATGTGTCATTAGGGAGGTTAAGCAAAACACGACGACGGCAAAGACATCGGCCGGGAAGGCACCAAAGAATAGCGCTAATGAACAACACACAATGAAACTTAATTACACGAGCAAAATGCAGTCTGGTAAGTTTTTTTGTCGTACGTCTTTTGCTATACTCTGGATGAAATTCTTACCGTAACACTTAAAATGTTTTACCATTCGTAAGGATAAGGAAACAAAATGAAACGAGCCCGCCGCTAGCAGTACCATATGTAAGCAATTAAATTCTTTTTCACGGGTGCCTTCTTCAACGTCGTGGTCGTGTTTGCTTGAGCTCCCTACTGAGGTTGCTTCTTTGGTATATACTAAAAAAATGGTTCCCTTCAATCTCGGTGAATAGTGGAATATTCTACCACTATTCACCCCGATTTATGGGAATAATTGTTAATCGTTACATGTATATCAGTAACTATTCAGTTACTTTGCTGAATCTTTCTAAGCACTTGGCTTTTCTTGCTGTAGTAATGGCGTCGTGTTCTCAAGAGCCAGTAGCATATTATCCTCTTGATGGCGAGCATCGTTTTAGAGAAAGTCAAAATCGAACACCGCCAGCAGAGCCTTTTACGAACTCTCCCATCCTAGCCCCAGGCCCTGACGGTAATCCTGCTGGGTCCTACCAATTCAATGGGTCCAGTGGTATAGTAGTTGAGAACAGCCCCAATGGAGTCCTGGACGTACAATTTTCCATTACCCTAATGAGCTGGGTGTATCCTGACCCATCAGATAACGATGGCGAGATATTGAAGTATTGGGAACGGGGAGACAGCTTGAATCTTTTCTTCACGACAAACGGACCTATTTCTTGGATCATCGTATCAAGGAATGGCTCTCAAGAGTTCGAATTTAACTCAACCACAGTTTCGTTACCGAGTTCCACGTGGAGCCATGTTAGTGGTTCGTATGATGGCGATACTGGTGAAGCTAATATATTCCTGAATGGTTCAGTGGTAGCAACGCAAATGTTGCCCACTAATATTCACCTCCGAACACAACCATCTGCTTTTGATATTGGTTGGAGCTACACTGGTCGAATCACTCAGGCTAGGGTGTATGATGTTGCGTTGAGCGAATCAGAAGTGCAAGCCGTGTACCAAGGTGGGGACCAAGAGAAAATGAGGAAAGAGAACATACCCCCATCTAATATGATAAGGGGACAGAATCCATTTTTAGCGCGAATATACACTTAATGTATGGTTCCGAGGGAAACAGTTAGTTTTGTTTCCCGAGAGTCCTGATGTTTCCCGAGACGAAGTCGAGGGAAACATCAGGACTCGAAGGAAAACAAAACTAACTAGTTTCCCGAGGGACCATACATTAAGTGCTTTGTTATATATTTAGACTTTCCCTTAGCAAAAACAAGCAAACAAAGACGGTACAACTGGCGCGCGGGCAACAACTGCGCAATTGTCTCCCGGTCGGGATACATTTGAATTTGTTCAAGGGCACGTGACCAAGAATCAACCAATCACAGTGCTCGTTTTGATGAATGAAAGTCTAGGTATATAACAAACCTATTTATATCTCGTTCCATGGCTGTGATGAGAAGGACATCAGCCATTGGTCAGTTAAAATAGTTTCCGGATCTAAAAATAGATTCTGTGCCCTTATCATAGTAAGAGAACCCAGTATAGAAGATGTGTTATCTTAACTCATTTTCTCTTAGTGAGGATGTTATACTCTTAACTTTAATGTCTTGTCCACAGGGAAACAGCTACAGTGTGGCATGAAATTTTCGAGGGAGCTTAATTTCGCGGATTGACGATTTCGTGCGTTTCGCGGGAGATAATTTTCGCGAATTGCCGCCGGGAGTATTCGCGTAAATAAACTCCCGCGAAAATATCAAGCCACACGGTAGTTCTGTTTCCCGAGAGTCCTGATGTTACCCGAGAAGACTCGATGGCACGTGTGTCATGGCACATTTCCTAGCCATATTGTTCAAACGTCGCCTTTGACGCTAAATCACCACTACCGTGTATTTCGGAGAAAGGTGGCGAGAACAGTTTCCTTTTGGAATTAAATGCATTTTTTGCTTGGAGATTTCTTTTAACCGAAAATAACGAAGCCAAATCAAAGTCAGCTTTTTAACATGATTTCAGGGACAATTGTTTTGTACTCTTGATTTTGAAGCTCATATTTCCATAAATTAATATGAAAAATTATCGCTGCATCTTTTGTGTCCTCGGCCTCGCTACTTTCCGTTAAAAGGAGCTCGAGCTAATCTTATACATTGTTTTCGAATATTCAAATAACCACTCGATCATGAATTATAAATTCTTAGAAAACAGTCCTAAGAAAATACGTGCGCTGATTGGTTAGAATTCGTGTTTCTTCTAAACAATTAGATTATTCGCTCGAGATTTCTATCGCGTGATAGTTGACGAAGGCGCAGCCCGAGTCAACTATCACGCATAGAAATCGAGAGCGAATAATCTAATTGTTTTAGTATAAATCTACTAGTCGTTCAAAACATTGCCTTTTCTGGAACAGCCTCGACCAGTAAACTGTCTAAATCTTCTTCACGTTCACTTCGAAAACGTGAAGAAGCGGCCGCCAATTTTGTTAGCAAGGACACACTGCTCCGCTACTCATTATCTATCACAGAATAGATAGTGAGTAGCGTAGCCAATCAGAGCGCGGCATTTGTGATAGAATGCTAGTTGATTTATACTAAAACTCGATAAAAACACGGTACATGTTTTCTATTTCTTAAATGTAGATAACCTTCGCAGTCTTTGGTCAATATTAAAGAAGTCAGTTGACTTTCGAAAATTTCTTAAGTAACAAAAAAAAAAAATTAAACGGGTCCTTCTCCAGGTACTGGCATAGATGACGTAAAAAAAGGCCAGACAATGAAAAAGATGTTACTGAATAATTTACACACAGTGGTGAAACAATGCGCTACGTCATCTGTGCCGGTACTAGGAGAACGAGCCAAAAAAAACTAGTGAGTTCATGCATTCTTTGTAAATTTCCGAGTTTTTTTTATCTTTTAACCCGCCTCACACAAACACTGTTTTCCCTATCGGTTTCAAGTATTCAGGAGTGGTCAATCACGCAATGCATTTTAATTTCAATACTCAGAGGGGATATCTCTTTAGCTCTAAATCGCGTTTGCTAGTTTAACAATTTTTATAGATGTTCTTGGTTTAGATTTAGTTCTTTTGTTTTAACTGAACTTCCTAACATACGTAAACATACCTACAAACAAAGGAAAATCAACTTAAAACCAAGGTTAAAACTGAACCACAACTTAGACAAAGAACCCTCCTATACCCTAACCAGATGAACCGAGACCTGAATACAGGTCCGAAATTGCGACTGACTGGTCGCCAATGCGACCAAAACTCAGGTGTTGGCGACCAGAATTTTAGAACTGGTTGCCAGCAGGTGACTAACCTTTTATCCCCTCGGCATTTGAAATTCAAAGATAAAAGAGCTTTTAAAAGAAAACATAAAGCTTCCATGGACAATTGTAGTAAAACGAAGCGACGATTTCACGATCGCCATATTTACCAAGCGCCATATTGTTTCAGCGGCTTCTCCCAATACGGATATCGCGGGCAAAAAACAAACACTTGCTTTTCGCGACCAAACGCTTCCATCTGGCGACAAAAATGTTTAGGTTAGTCGCCAGTTGGCTCCCTTAGGAAAAGGTTAATTTCGAACCCTGTAATAGGAGGGATCGAGAATGCTGATTACGGCCGGCCTCTAGGCTGAAATGATGATGATGCACGAGCCATTTTACAAACCGGTCTTCGAGGGCGATATTTTCTCATATTTTAATTTTCCTATTAACCTAATTGGCACAACGCAATACTTCTTCGGGGGACATGGCCTCGCAGTCCTTGCTCAGTATGCGTGAATTGGCGCCTAATCAAATGAAGACGCTCCGTGAGCGTGAACTGGTTTGCCTCCGCTTTCACAACACCTGGTTTGCTAAAGGAAGCCGCATCACATTTTAATTTTATTCCCCAGCTAATCCTTCCTTCTCCTCCCCTACATGTTTACAGTGCTACAATTTTACCTTACCTGTTCTTAAGCTGCTTAGACTTAGCTGAGTAGAGAATGTTCTCTATGCGTACAGCATTTGTACTGTGGTATATGAAGCAAGCTGCCGTATAAAAGTCTTCCCTGTCAATAGCTGTAAAACACCTATGCTCGTGACTATGTTGCCTCTGGATCAATGTACGTATCTTGGCAACGGTGCACCTACCCCTCCCCTAACCCAGCAAGTTATAATAAGTTAACAAGTTAGCATTAATGTTGAGTTGGGGGAGGGGTACATGTCTACGCAGTTTCAGATTGTTGTTGCCTCAGGCAACTCAGTAATAACCTTTAAGGGGGCCGTCTAGTCAGATTTTTTGTTAGTTTTCGGTCATCCAACCATTTTTTATATTTTTACTTAAATCTATAGTTTAACCCATCTACTTTAAGTTTTCGAAGTCTTTTTCACATAAATTGACCTGTGAAAGCTGATAAAAGCGATTTTCGTGATGTAATCTGCCAATGGCGATCGGTTGCCATGGAAACGGTTAAGGAAAAGTTTAAATTTGTGCCAACTTTAAGGGCATTTTTCTCAAATTTGCCTTTTTCCGGAAGTAGGCATCTCCCCCTAACTATTTTTTGCTTAAGTATATGACCAATTGCTGTGAAATTTGGCAAACTGCCTTTAGGATGTAAACTATGATCCTATGGAGCGAAATTGGATTAAGTTAAATACTTGAGGAGATATCTGTTCTACACCCATATTTGGAAGGATTTGGTTGCCATGGGAACACTTATGGCCTTACCCCGAAACCGCTCCATAGGATCATAGTTCAATCCATGTTAGTTATGGATAGAAAGTGGAATTCATTTTCAATGAATTCTGCACATAACAAGTATGTGGGGCAGACGGCAACCCTCAGCTGATAAGGTCAAATTCAGGAGTTAATCATTAACTATCTTTTAACTACTTCATCTCAAATTACACCTTCCTGTGTAGGTCATCCTGAAGGGATGCTCTGGTGAAAATTTCATTGTTTTCTATAAAATCGTTACAGAGCTCTGTTGTTTTAAAGATGCTTAGAACATTTCTCTGAAATTTGACTAGACTGCCCCCTTAACAACGCAAAGTACATAGTTAGCCTATCTACTGTGGCCTTCACGTTGTTTATGTTTATTTGTGTTTCAGACATATGCCCGAGAGCAACTGTTGATTGCGGTTACAATGAAACTCATATCAGCATCACAATTGACAATATCCTTGACCTGCCCGATTGGACTGGACTGGAAGACGAATGGAGATTAAACAATGGAGTAGCTGCCTCCTGCCGCCCAATAACGTTTTCTGGAACAACAGCGACGTACGGTCCCTTTGTTGGCGATGATTGCGCCAATATAACGACTTCGACAGACTACCTGATTTACACGTTCGAAATTACAGCAGAAGAGAGTGGCAATTCACCCACTCGTAGGTATGACCATGACTACATCATCACCTGCAACTATGGGAGAAGCGGCGATGTTTTCTCCACTTTCCAGCCTTTGCATGAACAGCAGGACACTGCAGAAGGTAAGAAATAATATATATTACATAAACATAAACTTAGCAAGCTTTGGCATTTTGAGCGATCTGATTGGCTCACTATCTCAGGACATCTCACCATTCTCATCCTACGAGGTGAATAATCCTGGAGAGTTCTGCGAAGATCTTATTGCAAGTGACGGTTTTGGTCTAAGAAAAAAGTGGTCGACGACAAATCTAGCTTTGCAGCAGTTTCCTGCGGATCTGATCGAGGTTGCTTTATTCGCATATACTTAAGCTATTATTCTCTTTAGTCTTGTTGAATAATCGCTTGATAAATATTCCGCCACTATTCACATCGATTCCACCAAATCATAGTTAAGCATTAACTCGTTTATTTGTCTTTTACAGGAACAAGTTCGTTCGCCCTATATATGCAGCTGTACAAGGACGAAGACTACACCCAGCTAATAAATGACACGGTATACCTTGATGAGGTGATCTACGTGCGAATTGGTGTCGACCATGATTTTGGAGAAAAAGTGGATCTTATGCTGAAGACTTGTAACGCTACATCGAATGAAGATGGAACTAATGACGTGTACACCCTTATTGAGAACAGGTAATGTAACTAGCATTTAAAGTAATAAACCACCACCCCAAACACCACACCCACCGCCACCGCCACCACCGCCGCCACCACCACCACCCCCACCACCGCCACCACCACCACCCCCACAACATACACCACCACCAACACCCCCACCACGACCACCCCCCCAACCACCACCACCATCCCCCCCACCACCACCACCACCACCATCCCCCTCACCACCACCACCCCCACCACCACCACCACCCCTACCACCACCACCACCCCCACCACCACCACCACCCCTACCACCACCACCACCCCCACCACCACCACCACCCCCACAACCACCACCACCACTACCACCACCCCCACCATCACCACCACTACCACCACCACCCCCCCACCCCACCACTACCACAGGGCTCGTCATGCAATCTTCCCCCAACGTTCCTTGGGGAGGATTGCGTGACGAGCCCTAAGAAGGCCTGCGTGGGAGGCTACACATTTTAAAGTGTTTGTATGTATATTATTACTACTAATGTCAGGTTTTTGTTGGTAGCTGTGACACGGGTAACGATTTGACAGTGAACTACAACTGCGACAACCAAACCAATGCGATTGAGGAATTTTACATTCAAGCCTTCCGTTACGCGGGAGCGGAAATCGGGGGACCACGAAGCAATATCTGGTTCCATTGTGAAGTGTACGTTTGTCTCTCTGCAAATACGTCCTCGGTGTGCCAGAGCCTTTGTGCAGATGGTTGCGGCCTAGTGGAGCGAGAAAGACGCGATGCAGGCAAATTGCAAGGGGAGACCTACCAGCGAGAGATCTCTGTAGGGCCCTTCCAATTTATTGACCTCGAACAACAAGAACAAGGTCTGTCAATGGAAAAATAGGATCTTTGTTAACAAAAATCTTTGTCTATAATGGTAGTCTTTACACTAGGTCCCAATTAAACTTAGGAATATTTCAAGTCAAGTAACTTTTTCAGACTTCAGTGAGAACACCTCACACTTCAAACACAGACACGTTTTTACTTCAAAGTAAATAAAGCTAATGAAAATTGACGGCTAACGATTGAGAAAAATGTTCACCTTGGCGCTTTCATCAGTTGCACAAGTAAACAAGGGGGAGAGGAACGGGCAGGTAAATTTCTTTCCTCCCTATTTCCCCAATTTTTCTCCCTCCTCCCAATTTTTTTCCCTATTTTTCTCCCTCCTCCCCATTTTATTGGGCCGTTTCTCCCTCCTCCCTAAACCGTTCCTCTCCCCTCTAAACAAACACGAATCACGGTGGCTGTTTTGTCCAAGAATGAAGAAAAGAAAGGTTTTATCACTGCTACCCACTGCTATCGGCCTATTTTGTTTCACACATCAAATCATGAATCAAAATATTGCAAGCAGAAAGCCTTTATTTGCTTTCGAAACGTAAAAGGGTGAAAAAAGGCCGCATGTGAAATTTAATTTGATTGACAACCCGAGCAAGTCAAGGATGATTTTCAAGTCACTTAAAACTTTCTTGAATCCTTTCAGCTTTCTGACATTAATGATGTGCAAAGAAAAACAGATTTTACTTAGGCCTTCACATACGCAGTTTTCGTTGAAGCTTAGCAGCTCTTAAGTCTTACTGAAGCCTAGTGTAAAGACTACCAATGTGCTTCAGTGTTGTCCGTTGTTTGAAGTTAAAATTTTAGTGGTATGCCTATGAATGTTATGTTTAAAACAAAGGGAATGAAATTCAAACTAAAATGATCATCAGTCTCTGATAAAGCTACATAGCGTGATTGACGATCCCTAGACTGGGATTTGAAGCCGAAGGGGCAAACATCATTTGCGTGTGGCAAAAAATACAAAGGATGTATGAAATTTTTATAGTGTTTTTGCCACCCAATAAGACAAATAACTGAGCAGCTTTGAAAACCAATATCTCCCTTAATACCAAACGTAGCTTGCTGATAACTAGTTGCTAAATTTTACGACCCCTGTTAACTTCTGAATCACGATGTTTTCATAAGGCATTACGATTTTTAAAAGTAAGGTGCATGAAAAGGAGCCAAAATGTATACTTATATTATCTTCTGATCAACGACGATTAATGTACACCAGAGTGGGACCTCGAGGTTTAGCTCTGGCTATATAATTTAACGTAGGACAAAGAACCTAATTCGGTCTTGATTCATACGACTGATAACAAAATCGGACGGCCGAGCCGAGAGACTGAACCGTCCGATTTCTTGTTTCTTCTTTTTTGACGAGTATCATTTATAACAGAGTTGGACGACTTAATGTTCTTTTTACTAATTTCACATTCATTCAACCCCTGTAAGATTTATCGGAGGATTTAACTTGCTTCATCCGGAATTCGCCATCTTGAAAAAGTAATGTCTGATATCATTATGTAGCTGTCCTCTGAGGGATCACGGGAACAGGAGCCCACAACCAATCACAGAGCGCGACCGTACAACTCTTACAATTCACACGAAATAATACTTTGGATCTGGGTGACGTATTTTCCTCTTTTTTCCTCTTTTTTTTTTTTGACCTGCGCTTCTTTTGAGAAATGAAATGGGAGTCAGAGATTTTAATATAAATACCCTGAAAATCCGTAAATTAAAATTACCGCACATTGGAGCGGAACGCGACCCACACAGGTCACACAGCGTTCCTCATCATTGGTCAGCCCCTAATTAAAGGCAAAAAATCTGTCGTATGTAGAGGTCAAATGAAATAAAAGGTTTTGTATCGAAGCCCCTCTTACCATACCAGCCAAGCTAAGAGTATATGACAATAAGCCCATGACTGGATAATAATCTGACGAAGTTGTAAGGCACTTTGGGTATGTACAAACTACGCATTCAGCCATTGTCGGAAATTGCCTCCGATAGTGATAACCCGAACACACTCACGGTAAACTCGATGCTTTTAATGGTAATCAACGCCCCGTACAACCTTCTCGCTCTCCCTAGATGTGAAGATATTTTCTCTGTAAGGCAATCCTACACATATATCTCATTAATTGCTGTCATAATGTTTGCTCTCATGTTGAGTGCCACTCGACACTTCTCTAACTGCTTGAGTTAACTGCTTGAATAATAATAACTGAATGACTGAATAATTACTTTACAATAACTGAAACGTAACTGGGACGTGACCCGTTTCCGACACCATCTTGAGCACGGGAGTACTCACTGACTGACTTCATGAGACCTTTACCTGGAATGCTCCTCTGTCTTGAGTAGTGTCCTCAGCACAATAGCAAATGAGACCATTTTTAATTTAGGACTCATTTTTTTTCCACTTAACTCTCTTCCAAACAAGGTAAATAATAACCCTTGCCTCTTTTAGAGAAAACTCTAAAACTCTAATTTATTTGATAGAGCTAAGCCCCCAAATTTGCATGTTTAATAAAGATGTTATCTGTCGCAGATTGATTGGTCTTTGAATAGCAACATCTTCAATTTTACTTTGCAGTGTTAGAGGCCTCATATGGAAGACGAACGTTTCTGGAAACGGGCTCTTGCTTATATGAATCATTGTTGTGCCCGACTATACTCGCTCCTATTTTTCTTTCTGGGCTTTTGATACCAGTTTAAATAACCAATAACACATTGGATTCAATATTGTGAAAGCGAATGTCTTTATAAATCTATTTTCAGATGTCACGCAAGAGAAGACAAAGGAACCAGCCAAGTTCTCCACCAAACCGAGTATCATCATTAGTGTCAGCGGTGTTGTTGCCATGGCGATTGTTTGCGTCACTGTGTTCTTTGTGATACGAGTACGCAGACAAAATTCTCTTGTCACTGAAATACCCGGGACAGCTCTTGAAAATCCAGTGTACGAGCCTGGTGACGTCAGTAACAAATTTTGAGTAGGAAAGTAGAAAATAGAGCTTAAACGCGTGCGTATGAATTCAGCAATATCAGTGAAGAGCGAATCAGTGTAGTGACTGTTTGAATGTTCTCCAAAGAAAAGCAAACAAAACAAACAAAAGCGCGTTTTTTTTCATGCAGTAATATTTTTTGTTGGCAATGAGGTTTCTTCACGTGCTTTATGTTGACTTAAGTTTTTCACAACGCTTTACAGGCATGAAATGAAGGATGAGACTCAATTTGCGGGAAAAGTTAATGAACAAACTGAAATACAAAACGAGTTGGTAATATACACTTAATGTATGGTCCCGAGAGAAACAGTTAGTTTTGTCTTTCCGAGAGTCCTGATTTTTTCCTCTCGGGAAACATCAGGACTCTAAACTAAACTAGTTAGTTTTGTTTTCCCGAGAGTCGAGGGAAAACAAAACTAACGAGTTTCCCAAGGGACCATACGTTAAGTGCTTTGTTATATATTTAGAAGATTACGCCAATTTTATTTAGTCGTGCACTGATCACGTGCTGTTGTATTCGGCGCGTGAGATTCATTTGAATTTGATCAGGGGCACGTGACCAAGAATCAACCAATTACAGTGCTCGTTTTTTTGAGTGAAAGTCTAGGTATACAACAAGTTGTTACACAGTATATAAAGATTAGAGGAAAGCGGATTTTTCGAGTGTTAACCCTTTATCAGAGCATATGACGAAGGACTGACGTGGAAAAGTCAGCTCCCCCTATAATCTTACAGTGGCACATCTTACATTATCAACTCGTTTTGATCAGCTACTTTTTCGTGTGTTTCAATTTTCCAATGACGCACACTCCACTCTTAAGAAATAATATTGTTCGTCGAATCCACAGGGATTCGAACGATGAGTCGCCACAAGTGGCGAAAGATTTCGCGCACTTTTACTCACTGAAATTTCAAGTTTCCTTTACAAATCTCATTACCAATGAATGAACCATTTTTTACCAATAGTTTGTCGAATTGATTTTAGTTTCTTTACACTAGACGAGTAGTTGTGTGTAGACCATTACAAATGATATAGAAATTTAGGTTTTTTAGTTTTTAATAGCGTATGACATTTCAGTTTACTTGTTGGGTCAATATCATTAGGCGGGGACTTCAGTGTTTTGGTTTTAGAAGTTCTTCTGTTTTTGCAGAAAATCTTTAATTTTTCTTTCAAGGAATTCACTTCAGTGTTGGCTGGCATTGCCATATGTCCTCCATTTTCAGGTTCTCGAATCTTGACAGCTTTGACTGCAAAGAATAGAACTTGGTGGTTTTGCGCTGTTTTGAAATCCAGCTACATATTTTTGCATTTATCGACTAGAGGTCGTAGTAACCACTGATAAATCGTTTCACTCTCAAGTTCCGAGTAGTCACACATTTTCTTATATCTCAGCGAATTCAGGGTTAGATTTCGTCAGGAACCTTGGGTTGCATGATATACTTTTTAAATTATTTTGGTCAACTTTGTGTTTGTAGAGCATACATATTTTAGTAGCAATAAAGTATTTTTTTTTCTATGTAGTTTGAATTGTGATTGTATAGTTCACACAAAACTAAGTCAATATTGAAAAAAAGAAAACTCATCGTGTGTGTTTGGCAATACCTCTGTTTGGTTCTATAACTTGCTACATAAGATGTGTTTCCGGGATAGCTCGAGGGTACTGGTACTGGTGTGGAATGTATATTTTTTGCTTTAGCTATAAAAGCTTGCCTGTCTTACTTGACTCAACTCAACGTACCACTTGGGGTACTGTTCGCTTTACTGATTGAATATCTTACTTTTTTATCATGTAGGGCACTTTCAGAGGGACAATAGTGACACAAATAGTTGGAAGACGTCAGTCCCAAAATAGAGAATGCATGGCGAATAATGGCAGGAGTCCACCCGAGAACAACCTCGTTCCCAGGGTCTTTTCTCTGGCTTGGGGGTGGGAAAAGACCCTGGGAACGAGGTTGACTTGAGAATGGAGAGTAACAATGAAAGTTACCGTGGCTAAAATTTCGTCTTCAGAAACCGCTGCGAGGCGAGACGACGTATTGACTCCCAAACCAGTGAATATTAGCCAATGATATTCCAACTTAGGGGAACGAATCAAAACGCGCGAAAACTATTATCTATTACTATCTAGATCGTCAAGTAAATGGTAAATTCGACTCTGCGAATCAGTCTTACTCTGGGGGTCTGGACACCACAATATTCCAGATGACGAAAACTGACGACACCTGAATTGTCGCAGACTGTTTTCGTTTCACTCACCTTGAACTCCACTTCAAAAGTATAGATTGCGTTAACTTTGTTGGAGAAAACTCTTCACTTGTTTCATCGTGATTTTTAGAGTATTTCACTGTGAAATTTCTTCTCTGTGTCATCTGGAAGTACGAACTATGAACTTCACAATTTATGCGGATCCAGCAGTATGCATAAAACTCGCAGAACAACCCGAGGTAAGCTTGCATGGATATTTTTTTTATCTAGCTGTATAATTATTTCGCTTGCAGTGACAAACAAGCTCAAACTCTCTTATGTTGTAGTTGCACGGCGTGCCCAACAGTGCCTCAACCGTTCAAGCTGCTTTGCCTGTATCGACCTGGCCGGCAACGAAGCAACCGTTGGGTGAAGGAAAGCTTTATAAAACAGACGGCAAACGAAGGGCTAGAAACGTGGAAAGCAGTCGTAAATACAGGAAAAGAAGGTATTTTGCCACCGTGAAATAAAGAAATCCTTTAAAAAAAATTCCATTAAGAAGTAACGACAGAAGTTTCTTTCACCAACAAAACAATTTAATTCCTTTTTGGTATGAGCTGATTTTTTTCCCCTCATTTTTTCTTTGAATCATCTGTAATTCAAGCTATAGAAATATTACATTCAAATACTGTACTGCAGTGCAGTCAAACGTGCATGAACACGTATTGGAAAATTGTAAAAGACCCAAGCAACAAGACCCACCACCTCACAACAGTGGTCACTGTAAATTGCGTTGAACGTCCTGATACAGAGCACGTAGGCCCGCTTAAGCGGTTTCAAAATTTGACCAACATTCGCTCAACAAAAGTTGAACGGACAGGTCTCTACTTCATTATGCATGCTGTAGCCGTACGGTTTCGTTCTCAGAAAACAAGAAATGTTTGCACGTGCACTTCCCAAGACAATTCAACTACAGCATGCATAATGAGGTAGGAACCTGTGGGGAAATCATTCCCTTTTCTCCCCTAATTTTCGTTTCGTGCTCAGGAGCTTTGGATTTGATTCCATTTGGCTTCCATCTTCGGGAGAATCATCACAGTTAACGTGAATTCACGCCATATTCACTTTTGCAGCCTGGATTGATGTGTGAGCATGCTCTGTTCAACAATTATGCTCTGTTCTACAATTGTTGAACAGAGTGTTCAAACGGCTTCAAAACAATTCGACATTTTCGAATACAAAGAAAAAGTTGAATCAATGTTGAATGAAAGTTTAAACCGATTTAAACTTGATTCAACACGCTTTAAACAAGCTTTCAACATTTTTTACGCTTTGAACAATGTTGGATGACCTGTTTAAACGCACGGAACATTTGGTTCAACAAAGTATTGAATGCATGCATGTTGAAGCAAATGTTGAAACCATTTCAACGCGCCTTAACTACTATACATAGTATTCGCCTCGTCAATAATTGTGGTAAATTTTGTTGACACTGAAAACGCTATTTCCTTTCCACCACAGGAGGGAACGTTTTCAGGGTTTGGAGCAAGCCAACAGAAGACTCCAAGAACAGATAGACGATGTAGAAAGACATCTACAACAACTAAACTATGCTTTTCACTTGTTCATGCAGCATGCAGAATGTTGTGAACACTGCAGCAATATTAGGATTGGTGAATGAAGAGCCATCGAAATAACAAGTGATCGCCCATCAAAGCCAAAATAGCTACCGGTTCCTCATTTATTGCAACTTTACCGCCATTTCTGTTCGGTTGTACTCATTTTCAAGGTGTAGGGTCACGCTTTTGTCACACTGTCTGTTTTTGAGCGTATCAGAGATATGAAAATTGTACAATTTGGAGAGTATAAGGTTCTGCAAAAAATTGATGAATTATTCTTATAAAGCAGATTTTAAATTGGTTTAACTAAATTCCTGTTTGATTACATTAACACCCTTAAGATAAGTAATAATCAGCCATAGTATTTGGCAGTTTCCGAGTTTTGATTGGTTCGCAGGTCATGGTGTATGAGCTCATATATCACGGACCATAATTTGCGGAATACACGGAGCATTTTTTGTAGATATTTCTTTAAGTGTTTTTAATAAAACAATTATTCCACTCGCACTTGTATTTAATGTTAATAAAGAGATTCTAAGTTGATTCATGTTACAGTACGGATTTTGTCTGTGGATCTGGATAATAGTTGTCTATGCGTCAATCAATACTGATGGGCTTTCCACTTTTGAATATCAAAAATATGAAAACCATCGAGTTTCAGGGTAAATAGGATGGGGGCACAAAAACGAACTGTAAGAACTAGCCAAAAAAATAACAAACAAAAACAAAATACCCATAAATGTGCCAGGTCCATTGTCAAACATACATATGCCATCCAGCATTTCCAGCAGTAACGTCTGCATATGACAGCTGGGAGAATACAAGCCAATACCTTGATAACTTTGCTATTACACCTAATAATTATTGTTTTGCAAGACAGCCTGTTGTGCCCAGCATAACAACAATTCTAATAATAATGATAATAATAATAGTAATAGAATGTCAACTGTACTAGCAATCACATACTAATTGAGGACACGGTAAAGCACAAACGAAATCAAATCATATTAAATAAAATCAAATGTTTGTTCTTGTGGAGAGGGGAAAACCAGTGTACATGGAGGAAACCCTCTCTAGGCAGACCAGACAGATTTGTTTTACTTTGATGGCAATATAACACAATCCACTGAAACATGATTTCAAATAACTAAACTTACTTTGACATTATATGCACCCTGAAATCCAAGGGCATAACATTACATTTGCAAGTATAATATCATTCTATTATTGATGTATATGGGATAATTCAATGTCAGTATGAATGCTGTGATTTAATAATATGACCAATAATAGTAATACTAATAAAAACAATAATAGTACCGGTAATAAGAATAATGGTAATGATAATACAATTCTTACAGCGTCATGGCCCATTGGCCAAATAGAGCTTGACAAAGAATGGAGACTGAATAAAAATAAGAAATAAAAATAAATAAGAATTAAGTCAACAAAAAACTGTAAGTGCCTTGCTAAGTAACCTACTATATAGAATCTAAAAACAGGCAAATCAAAAACTTAAGAGTAATAACTGGTGGCTCTGGTTTACAACTGTAAAAACTATAATGATAATGATGACTACAACAACAATTTAAAGCTCAATTCACTCAAAGCACTTTTTACTCCCCAAATATTTCATAATGTAATATTACACTTCGATCTACTGGTAGGTAAGTATAATGAAGTACAAAATTGATACATTTGAAATATAAGAATTGGACATTCTAGCGAACCACACCAAAGTCATGCCCAGCAATGGCAATGAATTTTGAAAAGATAATATAATAATTAAGCTAACAGACTTCATTTTTGCTTCACAGACTTTCCTGACAAAGCGTTCACAAAAACCTTTTTAGTAGTGTTATATGTCAATGATAATACGATACGTTTTATGATTGAATCTTTTGATATAAATACAATTCTCAGAGCTCTTCTAATTTCACTCTTCAATTTTTAGCATCTAGCAGTTTATAAAAATACTAACGTTTATCACACATACATATCACAAGTTTGTTATGCTTTCATTCAGTATCCTGGAAATGGTGAGATTTCACACAATGACACAGGAATTCAGTGTGTTTTGTATATAAGTAGTCAACTGATTTTGAGTGCAGTTTGGAATAAATCAGCACAAGCAAATTTTTAAGGACTAAAACCTCTGCACTCAATTTCAACTTTCTGCACCGTTTTCAACAAATCAGCATATTTAATTTTTTGCATGTATGCTGCAATCAAAAGTTAACATTTTCAGGGCAAAATGAACAGCCAATAGTTAAAGATTGATTTTTCACACTGTCTTTGGTCTTAATTTTGGACTTATAATAATGAAAACCATCAAGTGCATGCATGTATAATATTATAATGGTATCTGTGTTAATAATATACAAGCAAAAAAATCAACACGCTGATTGGCTGAGAGGATGTCAAATAAAAGCAAACAGTGCAGTAATTTGAAATTGAGTGTAGAAATTTGAAACTAAATCTTTGCATGTATATCATTTACAAGCAGTCAGTCTCTGACAAATTTACTTGTGCTTACCTATACAACTGCCATTGACTCTCATCAATTAAAGGGCTGAGAGCATAACTGACCCAAATGACTTTTAGGGCTGTTCTTTCTTTCTTTTTGTCCAGACCAGCTGAAATTTTGCATGCAATCGTACTTTGATTCCATATGAAAACATTGCCAGTTTGTCAGCATTCTTTGAATAACAGGCCCCGATTGTGACTACATCATTATCACTTCATTACTTGCCTTAATACTACTCCATAATTACTTGCTGTAGTTTGTTTAATACACCTATATAAACATAAAGGCCATGTCTTTTTTTCTTTTAGATATCAAAACAAAATTAACATAACACTTAAATTAACATCACTCTATTGTAAACACATCCATCAGACTCGGTACCTTCCACTTCAAATAATGGATTGATGTATAAATATGTGTAATTAACCAAGAGCGTGGTCAAGATGTCTGCGTGACCAAGACTTAGTTAAGGTCAATAAGAACACACTAAATTAATGAGGCCAGTGCGCAGCCACCCTTTAAACTGAACAAGCTTGGTCGATAACAAGGTTATCATATGGCCATTTAGCATTGGGCAAGTTAGGCCCATCTTGCTCTCTTGAGTATACAATCAGATCTCAAGATCTCCTTCACCTTGCCCATTCACAGAGCCAGCCATATGATAATTCCGTGTATTTCTAATAATACTGTTGCTAGTTAAAAATGTTGACCTACACTGAAAAACAATTCTACAAGGATTACGAGAATGAAAAACCACATGCCTTAAATTATGATATCCCATTTGGTATATAATATTATGTAACTATGTTGCATTACAAAACTAAATAATCTCTGTTGTATTATTACACACATGCTGCGGATAAATACGCAAAATATTATTGTTTTATTCTTATGGAACTCTTAGAGCATAAAAAATGATATAGCATGGTGAAAGCCTGAAGCAACATTTGGCTGCCAAAACCTTGCAACACTATTTTTGGATGTTTGTAATCACCTTCTCATTTCTACGTGTTTTGAAAGAAAACACAAGAATGATATACATGTGTAAGTAAAAATACTGTAAGTGGGTTAATTTAGACTTTCTTAAATCCAATCACGAATGCCATGAACATTATAACTTAAAAAAATGCAAAATGTCCCTTAAACCATTTTCTATCCAAAAGATGTTATAATTATTATTTTCTCATAGAGTTTGAAGATTCACTGACACGATGGTGATTTTAAAGCTAAATCTATGTTGTACCTTAAAGTTTATATATATAGATTAAAATTTACATAAAATTATTTAGCAGTTTCTCGAGATTGTAGGTATTGGCTTGAGAGTTTTTAAACAGAAATTGAGGAAGTCTGTTCTAAATTCAATGTAAGATTAAAAAGGAACTGCAACAAAACTCCCCACTAAAACCTTAAACTACAAAAATATAAAGATACCTTTTAAAACAATATATATCTATAAAATTATATTGCTATAAATTATTGAAGATGTTCATCAGGATGTACATATATGATTGGATTATATGGATATTGCTATGACAACTTGCTTGAAAATAATTATGTTGTCTGAGATGATGGGGGTGCTGACCTGCTTCGTACTCTGGATGATTCTTTGATATCCAGTGAATTTTGTGAATCTTTCACCTTTGGTGAACCTCCTTTCCTAGAAGACCTCTTGTCGTTTTTGGGTGAGTTAGAGGAAAATTGAGAACAATGAGACTTTGGTGAGAGTTCTGGTGATGATGATGGAGGTGTTTTTGTTGCCCTGTCAGCTTGAAGATGGCCATTGGTGTAGTTCTCTGCATAATTAACACCACTGAATGAATTCCCATGGGAGCCACCTACTACTGTCTGTAAATCAGTTTTATTGTCTACATGAGAACTCTCTTGCCCTCTATCAGAACTTGGTGTTGATATAATTCCCGATTGTGATTCATCAATTGCAACTGTGTCCTTTATTCCTTCTGATGCAACTTGTAATTTATCCTGATCCAATACAACATCAGGGGTATTAATAACACCAGTCCTCGCAGGAGTGTCTCTCTTGTGGGGATCTAAGAATACAACAACTACAGAGATGTTGTCACTAGAACCCAAGTTTTTAGCTTTTTCTACCAGCATTCTTGCTGCACCTGACTTTTCTTTTCCATCAGCTAAATGCTGAATCACTGAATCAACAGCATCCCTGGGTTTAACAACATCCCACAAGCCATCACAAGCCAGCACCAGAAAATCTTCATCACCTGAAAGATGCACAAAAAATGACTGAGCATTAATTCAATTTTAAGCAAATGCAATGTTGTGATTTAGCCTGAGAAATAACATGCCAGAACAAGATTCAGAGCCATGATCTGTGCCGGGCTTTGATTTCTGTGGAAACAAGCCATCCAGTGGGTCGATATTGTGGTGTTTCGGGCCCAAGTAGAATAAAAGATTCCGGCCCTTAAACAACGATAACAATTTTTATTTCCCCGTCTCCGAGCACATGCTCCCGTTCTGCATCCCATAATGCACTAGGGATCATGTGACTCACACGTCACAATAGAAACACTACATCTCCCCCTAAGTTATTACAAATGTTAGTACTAGAGAAAAACTAAATGAAAGGTATTACGAACCTAATTGAAGTCTTTAAAACAAACATACAGTCTCTCTCTTAATGTCTCTTGCACAATCTAAAACTAAGTGCATACGTAGTCTTTCAAATAGGCGGGTGGTTGTCTAGAACGCGCAGGTCGCAAAACAACTGAATCGCCTGGCAAAGGGTTGGGTGGAGTCTCTTGCACCTCTGCTGCTGGCTGGCTTGCGACTGTCATTGGATGCGCTTGTTTCACCTGGTCTGGTTCTTGGGGTTGTTGTGTTGGCTGTACTTGGTCTTCCCTTTCAGTGGTTTCAGGTGCAACAAATTTCTTCATGTGGGCTATGTTTCGCATTTTATTGTTTCCATTTGTATCTTCAAGTATGACAGCATTTCCATCCTTGTGAATAACTTTGTATGGCTCAGGTTCATAATTGGGTGAAAGTTTGTTCTCTCGAGCCTGTTTCAGTAGGACTTGATCACCCTCTTCAATGTCGCTGAATTTGGCAGCGCGTGTTCTGTCTGCATACTCCTTCTGTCTAAGTTTAGCACGAGCATCCCTGTCTTTTAAGAGCAGTTGCCATTGTGCTTCAGTGGCTCGATCCTTGGGGATTTGAACTTTTGGAAGTTTGTCACGCAGCTTCCTCCCCATCAGTAGTTCTGCAGGTGATATCCCGGTAACAGTGTGAGGGGTAACTCTGTACTGGAAAAGAAAGTCTGCAAGTGCTTTTCGCCAATCTTTACCCTCTAGACGTGCGATTCTCACGATTTTCAGTAAGGTCTCATTGCAACGCTCTACTTCGCCATTGCTTTGGGGCCAAAAGGGCACGCCCTTTTTGTGCTCGATTGCTAGATATTCTAGGAATCCCTCAAATTCCTTGGATGCAAATGGAGGTCCGTTGTCACTACGGACAGTCTCGGGTAGACCATGTGTTCTAAAAATAGCCTCCATGGACTTGATTACATGTTTGGCATCTGTTGTCTTGAGAAGGACAGCTTCGATCCAGCGAGAATAGTAGTCTACAACTACCAGGAGGTGATCTCCACCTGTAATCTCTAGAAGATCAACCGAGATTTCTTGCCATGGGGAGTCTGGTAGTCTGGTTGATCTCACTGGCTCTGGTTTGGATCGGGGTCCGACAAGCTGGCAGGGGTGACATGTTCGTACTACTTGCTCTACTTGCTTGTCCATTCGCGGCCACCATACTTTTTCTCGTAACCTGGCTTTAGTTCGGACCATACCTTGGTGTCCTTCGTGAGCCAGCATTATGGTGCGCTTTTGAAGGTTCTGTGGGATGATGATGCGGCTTCCTCTCATCACCACCTGCCCTATCACCCACAGTTCATCTTTAACTGCTTTGTAAATTGTGCCTTGTAACTGGCTCCAATCATCTGTCATTACAGCCTGACGTAGCTTCTTTAGTGTTGGGTCTTTTTCAGAAGCGATTTCAACTTCCTTTGGTACCAACGCAGCTGGTACAGCCTCACTTACTACGCTGTACGCAAACTCTTCTGTAGCTTGAGTTTCGTGATCATGGGTAGAACCAACCGGTAGGCGGCTGAGGACATCTGCAGCATTGTCCTTGCCCCGGATATGTGTCAGCTTGTATTGGAACTGCTGTAAATAGAGAAGCCATCTTTCTATTCTTGCAGATGGGGGCTTTGACTTTGCTCCGAGTACGATGAGAAGAGGCTTGTGATCAGTGCAGATTTCAAAGCTAATGCCATAGAGGTACAAGTAGAATTTTTCACAAGCCCACCTTACAGCCAGGGCTTCTCTTTCAAATTGGGAGTACCTCATTTCAACCTTACTCAGCTTCCTGCTGGCATAATATATTGGCCTGTAGCTTCCATCTTCTTGCTCCTGTTCCAGAATCGCCCCAACTCCCACGGGTGAAGCGTCAGTTGTCAGACGAGTTTCTGCGCCCTGTCTGAAATATGCCATCACTGGTGCATGAGTCAACCGGTCTTTTATCTCTTGGACTGACTTTGCTTCCTTTACTCCCCACTTCCACTTTCCATGTTTCGTAGTGAGGTCCCACAATGGACTCGATATTGTTGCAAAGTTAGGAATGAACTTTGAACAGAACTGCACGGAGCCAAGAAAACTTCTTACTTCTGATGGGTTTTGGGGTGCTGGTGCCTCGACAATAGCTTTCACACGTTCACTAGACACTTTCAGCCCTTCCCCAGAGAGCACATCACCCATGTAGATCATGCTGCTGACACCAATTTCACATTTTTCATAGTTAAGTGTAAGCCCACTTTCGTTAAGCTTGCGCATGACCCTCTGTAAGTTTTTATCATGCTCTTCATCATTTGTGCCAACAACTCGCAGGTCATCATGGAGGTTGTATGCCCCTGGGCAGTCTTGGATGATCTGCCACACAATTTGCTGGAATTTTTCCGTGGCCATGTTTACACCGAAAAGAAGGCGCTTGTATCTGTAAAGGCCATTAGGGGCAGCAAAGGTTGTAATGTCCCTTGAGTCTGGGTGTAACTCAATTTGATGGAAAGCCATATTTAAATCTAATTTAGAGAAAACTTTGGCATTTGAGACTTCTTGGAGTGTTTCTTCTACGGTGGGGACTGGGTGTTTCTCCCGCACAATAGCCTGGTTCGCTTGTCTCATATCCAGACAGATTCTAATGTCCCCGTTAGGTTTCTCGACCACTACTAAGGGGTTGACCCAGCTGGTAGGTCCCTCTACTTTCTCAATAACATCAAGCTTCAGTAACTCCTCCAATTTCTCTGTGACTTTTTTTCGTCTACTAAAAGGAATTCTGCGTGGGGGTTGAGCAACTGGCTGCACCTTTTCGTCAATGTGTAACTTGAGTTGGTATCCTTTGAGCTTCCCCAGGCCTTGGAAGACTTTGGGAAACTTTGCCCTTAGGGAGGCCTTTCTATCTGCTTGTTTTGGATTGTTACTAGCACCATCAGATTCAACATCACAGCTGTTAACAGGGATACCAACCCTTAAAACACCAAGCAATTCAGATGCATCGCGGCCTAATAGCGTGGCAGCTTTACTATGCGTAACATAAAACTCAACGCTCAGGGACTTTTGGGTTTGCGGTACACGTACATCAAGATTACATTTTCCTTTGATTTGGAGTGGCTCTTCAGATGCATAAGCAAAAACTCTTTTGTTGCACTCCAACAATTTAACATTACCCCCCGTTACAAGGTTAAATACTTCCTCGGACATCAAATTACAACTAGCACCAGAGTCTATAATGACATTAATAGTCTTATCTGCAATCTCCAGCTTTAGAGTGTTCCTGTCATCTGTCTCCCCAGTGTAAAACACGTAGAAATCATCCTTTCTTGCAGAGTTCCCAACAGTCTCGTCCTCAGTTACTTGGCGTACATCACGTTGGCACTGTGAACTTCCTCCACGACTTTGTTTTCTGCCAGAGTTTCCACGACCGCGACTCGAACTCCGACTAGAATCTCGCCCTTTACTCTGTTTGGAGTGACAGCACACTTCGAAATGAACCACGTTGCCACATTTCCCGCATTTGTGGTCACGTGAACGAAAGCATTCCCTCGCGAAGTGTCCCGCTTTATCGCACCGCCAACATTTTCCCTCTTTTTTGACGCTTGGAGATATGTTATTTACTTGGCCATTACGGTTAAGAACGAGTGCTTCTTTGTCATGGTATTGGCTAACGATTTCCATTAGTTTGCTCAATGTTAATGTTTCTTCGCGATACAACTTGGCCTTGAGGTTTTTGTCGTGAATGAAAGAAATCGCACGATCTCTCACCTGGTTATCCCTTTCACCTTCGTATTCACAATGTTCGGCTAATTTCTGCAAGCGTGTGATGAAATTGTTAATGGTTTCTCCAGCGGTTGGTTGAGCTGCGAGAAACGCCTGTCTTGCCATCGGCGCGTTTTTTCTCGGTTTGAAATGTTCGGATAGGCTGTCCATAGCTTTCTTGTAATCCTTCGCTTCGCCTCGTTTGTCGGCAGGAATTGAGTTATTAAAAACGTCTCTGACTTGGGGCCCGGCGAGGTGAAGTAGAAGCGCCCTCTTCTGTGTTGGGTCGCTGATTCCCGAGGCAGTCACGTACAATTCGAATTCGTCTTTCCAAGTTAACCATCGTTGTGCGAGTGTAGCTGGCTCGCCCACAGCGTCGAACGCTTGTAAACCTGGCAGTCCGCTCAAGGATACGGCCATCTGTGCGAGTTTTCCACCGTTTAAACTCGTTAACCACTTTTTATCCGCTTTTCGTCTTTATCCTCGTCGCCAAATGTGGTGTTTCGGGCCCAAGTAGAATAAAAGATTCCGGCCCTTAAACAACGATAACAATTTTTATTTCCCCGTCTCCGAGCACATGCTCCCGTTCTGCATCCCATAATGCACTAGGGATCATGTGACTCACACGTCACAATAGAAACACTACAGATATGAAACCATATAAAAACAACTATAAATAATAACAATACCTGGAACATTTGAGTATATGAAATACATCATGTATTTGCGCTGCAGATAGAAACATGGTAAATCCTAGTGGTTCCATGCTCAGTTTAGGGGAACACCATCATAATAAATAAACATACTCAGCTGGCCATTAAAATGGACCAGTGTTCATGGCAAGTCTCTCATCAGATTTTTTTCTAAAGTGTTCTAAACAACATTAAACATATTCAATGTCTGAAAAAAACATCCAGAAGAAATTGTTTCAATAACACTTTGAAACACTACAGTATATGAGGCTTGGATTTTACCACTAAATCTCAAGTATTGACAGTGAATTTACAATACAAATATTTATCTCTCTTATTCTGAATAGCCCTACATGTGAATGGTTATAATGTTCAGTATAATCATATCAAGTCACACTAGTAAAACATTTGGGTACGAAAATAACATGCATGCAATATATGGGCTTAAAAAAAGAAGCCAGTTGCCTGAAGTTAGTTACAGAGAAAACCATTTTCTTGATACACTGTATAATTATGCCGTTTTATTTATCACGCTCAGCAATTATTTTTAGCACCACTGGGTGATATCGTCCTTTCACCTTCCAGATTAAACTCCATTATGTCTGGTTCACCACTGACATATGGCTTGTGTTCAGCATCTCCAATGGCCCTTGACACTGAAAGACTACCATTTACTCGCCATGCACCAAACCAAACTACACAGCCACCAAGGACCTCAATTCGCCGGCGTTCATCCTAGAGAGGACAATAATAATGCTAAATGACAAGCTTTCCTTGAAACAAAAATAATGTTCCCTGCCACAAAGGAAAAGATGGCACAAGCAGTCTAAGAGGAAGTTATTACAATTAAGCACTTCAGAGACTATGCCATGCACTATCAAATATTTGGTACTCAAACTGTTAAGTAATAGTTTTTGTTTACCATTGAATTAAGGCTTAAGGAGGGAACAATGCTTGCAGACGTAATCACCTTTATCTTTTTTAATCAGTTCACTCAGTTGTACTAGGAAGGGAGGTATACGGTTATGCCCATAATTATATGTACTTGTTATGCATGTTCTTTGCTTACAATGCATGCTAGGACCTCATGCTTACACAGGTCACCATGTTGATTCAACATGTGTTGAGTTGAGTTGCCGTGAGTTCTATCTACAGAGTCTACAGTATTCACTGTTCATCAACCATTCAAGTTATGAGAATAACAAAAATGATCACCAAAAAAGTGTTGTATTAATATTCAAACAAATTATCATCAATAGTAACATAACAAATATATGAGAACAGCTAGGAGAAATGAATATTGATTTTGGGGCTTAAAGGGTTTAAAGTTTATATCAATAATATCGAAAGCTGTTGTAGATCAGTTGAATGAAGTACCTCTCTCTCAGGCTTGTGAGGGTCCATCAGTGTGGTTAACTGTCCACCTTTACAAAGTACAACTTGTGAATCACCTAACCAACCTACATAGAGTGTGTCACCTTTGATAAGGACGACCACACCAGTAGAACCACTACGCAGACCCTATCAGGGCAGAAATAGCCAACAACAATTGTTTTTTAAGAGAAACAAAAACCCAAAACAAGTCATTTGACTATATTACACTGTACATAATACCACAACGCAATATAAAAGTGACGGAAACAAATGAAGACTCCAAAGCAAAACTATTATGTGATTATTTAGTCTTAAAATTTAATAATTGTTCACATGAGCTAAAATCTTGCATGGGCTCTGCTCTTTAAATGAAGGTAATCAAATGGTTTTGAGTGCAATTTGGAATAAATGAGCAAAAGTAAATTTTTCACAAACTGAAAATATTGTATGTGCCTGTAGGGCAACTGCAATTTGTTGTCTTTGAAAAATTAAAGAAGATCTAAATTTAATTTAAATTTAAAGTGCTTATAATATACAGAATTGCACTCAGAATCATGTGTTTACTTGTTAATAATATATATGCAAGGACTCAATTTCAAATTTCTGCATTTAATTTCAACTTTTCACACCATATCCCAACTTTCTGCACTGTTTGGGATTAATTGACCTGCCCTCAACCAATCACCATGTTGACATTTTGGCATGCATATTATTACATAGTGACCATACCTCTCTCTTAGCTTTCTTGACAAAACATTCATCCGTTTCTTGAAAGGCTTGATGCAGTGCCAGTCTGGGGTCTGTTTCAATGTTCTTGTTTCCTGCGAGGTGACAGTGCAGTTGGGTGGATGCATAAACGGATGCATCCCCTCCACCATGGCCATCATAAACAGCAAAAAATGCTTGATTTGTATAATCCTATATTTTAAAAAAAGCAATTTTGTAACCAGCTGAAGTGTATAAAGTTAAATCTACTGTACAGATACATGTGTGTGTATTGTAAAATACTGGAGTGGTATTCATGTTCTGTTGGTTTAATTCTCAACATGGGGAAGGGGGGGGGGGTAGCAATACTCCCACGTACTTCATGCCAGTGTAACCAGGATAGGCTCCAGTCATGTGGGCTTCAAGGCTTCTGCATGTCTTCACATTAATTCTCAGCAGTACTGCGGTGTGTTAGAGTGGTACTAATATATACATATTTAACACATTTCCCTTCTCACTCAGAGTTGTCGCAGCTAGTTTGCCATGACCTACCTTAACTGAACTGGGTAAAAACTCTGTCAGATTAATCAACCAACGACATGGAAAATGGTAGAGTTGTGGGGTGTGGCTTAATCAACGACATGTTTGACCAACGACATGATTTCACTACAAAGTATGTGTAGGATCCAGAGTTGTATTACGGTAAAAGCAGTTTGTCTTTTTTTAGAAAATAAATTTGTAATACTTCCAAAATGAATGTATAAAATTACATGTAATATTGAAAAATCCTAAAACGTTCTACACTCTTTATCGTCAAATTGAACAGAGTTTAAATCAAAAAACAAAAACAGTTTTAAAAAAACACATAAACGAACAAAAAACCACCATTCTGTCTGGAATTACCTGTGGGAAACCAAACAGGTTATTGAACTCTGGTAAAAGGACATGTTTATCCTCCATTTTTCTCCTTGTATTCTTGATTGCATGCACACAACATTCATATTTCATCTTAGACTGGTAAAAACATGGTGGCTCACTGAGCCAAGACTTGCAAACTTCGGACACTTTATTTAAAACATCCACTGCAAGCTTAGAGGCATCAAGCACTGAAAGCAAAAAGATAAACTAAATCCATCCCTCCAGGGAAATATTTTGAATGAACTACAATCAAAATAAGATACTCACATGAATCATCACTCTTATCTTGTCTGTATACAGAGAGATCTCCTTCTGTTATTTGTTTAGTGGCAGTGTGGGTCATGAGGGCTACAACACATTCTGGAGCATTGCTGTACATAGACAGAAAATATCGGCTTACAGTATCATAATGATTTCTTCACTCATATCAGGTACAATTAGTGTAGGTCTCAAATCCATGATAACACTGAAAATACTGTATGTACAGAGAGTACAGTATGCACATAATGGCAAGTTTTCAGGTACAGATCCAGGATTTTGTGATGGGGGGTTGTGGTTTTCTGTGACACAGTATACAGCCATTTACATACCAGCTATAAAGGGTTACACAAGGGACTTTTAACCCTTTACCCCCTAAGAGTGACTTTATAGATTTTACTCTGGCAAACGCCAGACGATTTTACTCATTACAAGGAGACCCCTCGGTGCTTAAAGGGTTAATGTGCTTATATTATCCACTTCATTTTTCCATAGAGATGAAGATATTTTTGCAAACTGACAGCTTCTTTGTTTTATATTTTTAGGCTTTTTCCCTAATAATTGATCAAATATGAAGACCTGACTTCCTAAGAAGGGGGGTGACTTGTCACCCAATTCACCCACTCTGGATCCACGCCTGGTTTTGTGCTACCTGTTTGAGTGCATTTCCATGGAAGTTTCGCATAACAATGACTTATATAAATATAAATCAGCAAGGATTACTGTAATATTCCAGTTATAAGCCCACCACTTATAAACTCCCCTCGTTGCAGGCCTGTCTACTTGAAAACAAAAAATTTCATCTGGTTATAAGTCGTCCAGATATTAGCCCCCTCTAGTAAGAAGCTTCATGAAACATCAAATTTCTTTGGATCTTAGTGGATCAGAAAATAATGAAATTAACATCAAAGAGATTCCTTATCACAAGATGCCATGAGCTGATAAAGTCCTTGAAGATGCTGTAGAGTTAAATCTTGGGACTGATAACTCAGAGAATAATGTTTATGATGATGATGGTGATGAGTTCGAAGCAGAAAGCCAGATCATTCAGTAAACTAAGATGATGTCAAATTAACTGAGAGAAGTAAGTACTGGAAGCCTTGCTGCCATGAACTGGAGATTTTTTAACAATGACAGGGAAGATGAACTCTGAACATATGGTTAGTTGCATTCCCGTTTACAATCACATTGTTAAGTTTTGATTTCATTCCTAGAATTGAAATGCATTCCATATATGATGAGGTTTGGAAGTTTAATTTAAAATTAGCAAATTAAATATGTATTTCCATCAACACTGCCGTGGTTCATTTTGAAATGTTTTTTTAATTCCACTAATAAGCCCCCCTGTACATGAGCCCTTCCGTTTATAAGTCTGCTCACAACCCCTTACGAAAATGCATAAGGCCAGGGCTTATAACCGTAATTTCACTGTATTTCATGTACAGTTGAACCTCGATTATCCGGACTCGGTGGGACTAGGGTAAATAGTCCGGATAATTGAGAGTCCGGATAATCGAAAATATGAATATTAATGAGACAATGTAAACAAAAGAAATAAAGATAATGCACGTGTAATGCGCTGTTTTAAACGCAATTCTCCTGACTTTTAACATAATTTCTGAATTTTTTTACCTCCTAAAGGTCTTAACATCTAAGGTAATTAATATACATGAAAAAACGGGACCAGAGAAAAAGTCTGGATAATCGAAAAGTCCGGATAATCGATGTCCAGATAATCGAGGTTTGACTGTACATTACCATGCAAATGTAGCAACACTAGGTATCAAAAAAGGACCAAGGTGCAACAAATAGCGTATAAAGCCCTTTTTATTAATAATTATTCTCGGTTTAGTTTTGTGTTTAGGCTTCGGTTGGGTTGATGAAAAGCCTGCATCTGAATGTCCCATTGTGTCATCAAAGCTAATGCATGCATGTATTTGTGCATAATCAAGATTTTTCTAATTAAATGGCCATTATGAAAATCAACTATCCTGGATCAAGTTCGCTGTACTAAGAATCAAGTCATGTTTTAAGATAACACATGTGAATCTCAAGTGTCAACTTACTGTACACTTGAATGGTACCGGTAGAAAAAGAATGTGGAAGAAACAAGACCTACACTGTAATTTAAACAATTTTATTTTACTCAAATAACTAATTACATGCAAGAGCTTAAGTCTAAAGGGAAGAAAATCTAAAGTTTTAATTGTTGGTGAGCGTAAAATTTTGAAAATAGCTGATTTAATATATACATTTTTTTAGTCAGGTTATGTTTGGATTGTACAAATAAACATTGTACAAAACCTACACTGTAAAAACAATTTTATTTTACTCAAAGAACTAGCTACATGTAAGAGTTTAGGTCTAAAGGGAAGAAAATCTAAAGTGTTAATTGTACAATGTTTATTTGTACAATCCAAACATAACCCGACTAAAAAATTGTATATATTAAATCAGCTATTTTCAAAATTTTACGCTCACCAACAATGACCTTGGATGGATCAGGTTACTGGAATTCTGCATTACTAACATGCGTGCACTTTGACTTTTGTCTGATTACTATAAAGTATTACAAGCATTCTTGCATTCTAAAAACATTTCCAAATGAATGTTTGACAAAGGTCTAAAAAAAATTATCCAGTCCAATATTATATCTAACAATTCAATCTTGTCAAATTTGACTCTGTGATGGAAAAAAAACTATACATATGGTTCAAAGTAACAGGGAATCAGAGATAGTTGATAGCAAATAAATGACAACAAGGGCAGAGGGAAAAGGTTTGAGTTCAAGATACACAATGCAGGTAATTTGAAACAACAGAGTTTGAGATAGCTATTCTTGTCTGTAGTATTCAGTTTTTAAGACCCCACAAGGTTCCCGGCTGGTGATGCATTATTTACAAGCACTCTCTTATTGTACTTTAATATATTAAAAATGTTAAACACTTCACATTTTATTGTAAACAAGCTGGCAAAGGAATGCCTTTATAATTACCTGTACTTTATTTAAAATTTTCAACTTACAAAATTGATGTACAGTAGAGCACTACAGAAAAAAAAACTAAATGCAATGGGCTTTCTGTTCAGGTAACTTAATTAGCTTACTTCACAACCAAAATCAGTTACTATGTAAATTCATAATCTCACAGTAAGCTGTAATGATAAATTAACGTACAATGCTGTACATTTCAGACAAAACATGCAGCCGTAAATGAAATGACAATTCAACATGATTTGTTGGTATAAAAACGTTCATATTCAATACTCTTTCAAAAGAATGCATTTGCAGACACAATATCTCAATATTAACACTTGATATGGAATAGCAAAATGCCTGTCATTTTTGGTATTTCCGATATTTTCCAAATTATCACCTTTTTTATTCACAAACATAGCCGTCTAATTTTAAAACTAATGAGTTCAACATGGGAATAAACTTTGAAATCCACGGTTTTACAGAAAGAACAATTCCTTTTCCCGAGTATTTATATAAAGAGATGGTTGTAAAAAGTAAGCTTAAATCATATCAACTAACAAGTAAATTAGCTTAAAAATGAAGCTTTTCTTAAATTATCCGTGGAAAAAAAAAATATATATATATTCTAGGCATATGGAATAGTACTTGGGACAATTGACAAAGAATGAGACAGATTTACAAGAAAAAAGAGATATCGTTTTCGCCCAGTTACATTTCAGTTCCGTAGAACTTTACCTGACTCGTGTCGGATCCAATAAATTAGTGGCATAAAAAACTTATGGTGTATGTAACGAGGAGCAACGTTTGGGTGAAAATACCTCGCAATTTACTAACTGGAACTAACAGAAGAATGTTCGAACACAAGTACTGTTCGAATCGTCAAAACAATCTTGAGAGCTTTTAATCTAACGCAGTTGAATGCAGATTACATTAATCTCCTAATAAAAGATCCCATCGCTCTATCCTTTGTGAAGTAAACACCGACTACGGGATATTTTCTAACAGAGCTCAAATTCATCACAGGCTATGATTGCAGTCAATGAATACATACATGTACATCAGTCTAAAAAATAAATCATCGTTAAATGACCGGCTATCGAGTGCAGACAGCAATGCAAATAACAGAGTACATTCCCCATTACGCATAACTGAAAGAAATATGCAAAATCCTTTCGTAATAGAATTACTATTTTCTGCGGGAAACTCGGGGAATAATCAGTGACAGGTATTTGAATACAAAGTAAACACTGGAGAGCACCACACGCAAGCGAAGCGATCGGTTTGTGCAAAGAGTAAACAAACTGTTACATACTACAACTGTTCGATTTAACACCAGCAGCTATTTTCTGAACATAATTACCTTTTGCTGAGGTACTGTAAACACCATTCAATACATTCACCCTCGAGTTCGTCCAAACAAACCAATAGGGGAGTCACTCGCAGTGGAAGTGGGTCACCTACTTGGAAACGATCCTCTTGAACGGCGACGAACTGCCGCAGAAAGTCGAGCGCTTCCCGATTTTCTTCGTCTGTTAACTGGACACTCATTATTGACGAGGTTTGAATTTCATGCCGCACTTACCATTAAACACATAACACAACTCATCCCTCAAGACGGCAACCTAAATAATGAAACGATCTAACACTAAAACAGTTGTGAGCTCTCGCAAACCACCAAGGCATTATGGGCCACGAATTATTATAACAGATAAGCCAGAACGGTCACGGTCACGGTCACGTCACAGAACTCGAGTCAAGGAAAGAAACGATAATACAACAAAACACTTGCAATGTGCACTTAAGTACTGCACATTCCATGTCCGGTTATTAATCAATTTTACTTCTTTCAATTTTAAATATGTTTCTGTCCGGTTTCCTCCTGGTCCTTCGCGGTGGAAACATACACTCGCAAGAAGCTTCCGGTTTAATATGAATTATTAAAAAAATACATGAGGTGTTTTCTTTTCGTCGAAATGATAAAGATAAATAACACTGATGAATCCTTCTGACTAGCCATATTGAGCGAGCACCAAATGACGGTTTGCTTTTACAAATTTTAGCAGTTAAGAAACAATGCAATGATAAGGGACGGACCATTAGAAAAGTGATGGGGGGGAGGGTGGGGAATTTTCAGCTTGCACGATTTTTTTTTTCGCTCACTGCTTGTGCAGGAATTTTTTTTCAGGTGAACCCTTCTGCACGAATTTATTTTACTACGTGTGAAAAAGTCACAATTGGACCTTCCTTCTGCATAACTTTTTTTTTACCTTCTTCTTTGCATTAACTTTTTTTCTTGGCATTTTCCTTTGCGTTAATTTTTTTTTGTTTTTTTTTTCCCCACCCCCCCCCCCTATCACTTTTCTAATTGTCCGTCCCTAAGCCAATAATATATAATATCACGTTGTGGTTCTTAAAGTGCACATTTTAACGAATTATATACTGGGAAAGTTTTATCACAGTTTTTCAATACTATGAATAGTTCTTGTATCCTTGCGCTTCTTGTTCACATTTCTATTTGAGTGAATACAATGACAGGTTTCAATATTCCTTAAAATATTTTTTGTTAGTATATACTATGAACAGTGGATAGTGTTGAAGGTGCGCTCTGATTGGCTAGTCAAACTCCGAACATCTTGTGCCATTTGCCTCCGAGCAACTTGCGAATTTTTCGCTCTGCCGCTTGAATATGGCGTCCCGGTTTGCAGCCGTGACAAGCGAAGAAATAATCCAAATTAACAACGAAGCAGTCCCTGAAAACTCCAAGAAAGCGACTAAATTTGGCTTGGCCGTTTCAGAGGTAATGGCTTATGTCTTTGTCCCGGAGTTTAGCGATCAAAAGCTACGAGAAAGGTTTTGTTTACAAATGCAAATTAATCCTGCATAACCAAATTTGATGTCACTTTTTGTTCACTTGTGAACCAAAGTTGAATTATATTTTTTACCGAAACGGTTTCAAATACAGAAAGGGTTTGCAACTCCATCTGATGAAATGTCGCCACTACTAAAAAAATTTCTTCTGTCAGCGAGAAAACGAGACGTACGGCAGTAATTACAACAAAAAATCCCTAACGGCAATCCGCGCTGCGTTGGATTGTCATTTGAGAAGTCCTCCATTTTCCAAGCCATTTTCTTTTTTTCGTGTACACGTATCTCACTGTTTTAGTATATACTAAAACAACGTTTCACCTCAGTGGCGGTGTCTAGTGGTGGATAGTTGTTAATTATCAATATTATTAAGTATTATTATTAATATTGTCATCATTATCATGATTATCATTATTATTATTAGTATTATTATTATTATTATTATTATAAAAATTGCAATTTCCTTGATTGTAACTGGTTTAAAAAACTCGTATTTTCCACTCATTCACTTGCCAATTTGTTATCGCACAGTTTGTTATCGGACAGTTCAATAAGCCATTCACATTTGAAGTTGTAGTTTAAATCAAACAACCACACTCAAAGTTGTAGTTTAAGTCAACCAATTACAACTTTGGTTTCAATCACCATAAAAACAGTGTACATACTCCTAAATCGGGGCTTTCTTCAAAAAAGAGAATTTTTTTTCTTGAACCATGACAATATTTTCTTTCATAACTTGCATTTGGCTCTTCTTCTTTTCTCGGAAGTTGCTTGATTAATTGGCAAAAAGACATGATAAACAAATCGTCCGAATTTTGTTATCACTCGTAAGATTACAGACCGAATTGGACTCCACTCAGTCCTATTACCATTACGTTAATTATCATTATTGTGGTATTGCATCATTATAGCCAAAATGCGTTCCAAGTAACTTGCCATTCACGATGTCTTCTTCTAATTTATCTTTTGTGATTTTGTTGTAATGATTATTATTTTAATTTGCTTACTACTCTCGCTGGTAACAAGGTGACACACCTGTTCTAAATCGTCAAAATGCCCTGTACATGTTTTTCATCAGCATATATAGTGACAGGTTCCACAAGCTCAGAGAGTGGTGTTCCGGGGGGTTACGTAACAGGTCTACAAATAGAAGGAGCTGCACAGGAACTTTGGTAACGGCTGCAAGAACTTCCCAATAAAAAGGGTCCCATTCATGACTGCGTTCTTATAATGCACGGCTGGCCTCATGTCATCACCGGGTTGTTTTGTCACAGACACTAATCTAACTCGTTTAAGCATCGGCGTACGGGAAAAATTTTGTTGGGGGGGCTGAACATAATTTGCCCGAATGAAACTTGTTGGTCACAGATGCACAAGATGATTCTTTCGTGACGTCAAGTTTTCTTCGCCATGCCGTGAGAGCACGGGCGTTCAAAATAAATCAAGATATTAAATAATAAAATATTTTTTACTGTGTCTTTGCCCGAACGGTACATCAGTTTTGCCCGAATAATACTATTTTTTTCCGACAGGGGGGGGCTGCAGCCCCCCCAGCCCCCCCGCCCCATACGCTGATGCGTTTAAGGCATGTTTGAAATTAGTGGAGTTATACAGTGGTATCGTATCAAGCAATCAAAGCAAGCAGAAATTAGCACAAATATAGCGCTAAAACTAGCTATTCCTGTTGTAAGAGAAAGAACTTGGCGCATGAATACAGGGGTAAGGAATTGGTGACAGAATTTGGTGCCTTGTTAGTTAAATGGCAGCTAAACGTTACGATTTTTATATGAAGCGCTAGCACACAACACGAAACAATTTTGAAAAGAGAATTCATCATCTTTGTAAGGAAAAATGTCACCCGTATGCCGACTGAATCAGTAGTTTACAGTTAAAGATATATTTTTAATCTTATGGTGGTAGTAACTCGGAAGAGATTTCCTAGATTCAGCTAGTTCCGTTGGTTGGCAACATTCTCTATAATCCTCCCCGTGATTATATTTAGCAACTTAAATTTCCTCAAATTAGATGCACCTAATTAGGACTGAAACGCTTGTTCAAGTCTCCAGTGGATTTGTGACAGAAGATGGATGGATTTTTACCCAGTGACCTACTGGTAAAGCACTTTTAGTAATCTTGGCATTCTGAATTATCTGATTAACTCACTATACTGATGTTGGGATATTCCTCACCTTTCACCTCCCACGAAGTGAATAGTTCTGAGGGTTCGTAGCAAACCTTATGCAAGTGCGTTTTGCTCATATATAACGGGCTATTTTTAAAATAAAAATCCACCGCTACTTTGATGTGTCTGAGGTTGCTTCACTGGTATACAATAAAACAATTATTTTCCTGAATCTCGGTGAAAAGTGGTTTTAGAAATATTCTGCCCCTATTCAGCTCGATTTCAGAGAATACGTGGCAGCTAATCATCCAAAATTCATTTATCTATACTGAGCTTGGTTACCACTTTTGTTTCATGACGTCATTCTTTGTTCAAGCAGTTCCGAATTTTAGGCTTAAGGAAAAAAATTTGAAGTAGAAATGGGATTACAGCTCTAACGAAACGTATTGATAATAACGTAGATCAATTTCGCAAGGTTGTATAACAGACAATTTTTAAACTTTTACCTTTTTTTTGGACATACTAGATAAATTAATATATGGAGGAGCGGGAAACAGAATTCTACATTCACGTATTTATAGCTAAAAAAGGTTAATAATATACTCAGTTTTCTAGGTCATTATTTTATTTACTTACACGTGTTTTTCTACTTTTGCAATGTTGTCAAGTTACTGAGTCAGATTCGAATCCCGTTCAAGCCTGAATCTTTTACAGCCCTTGGCTTCGTAACTTCTTAATGGTCATACACTTGGTTGTGGTTCAATTTTAGGCTTTGGCTTAAATTTTATTTTCCCTTGTTTGTGATATGGTAATGTCTGATAGTGAGTTTGAAACAAAGGAAAATAAAATTAAAACTAAACCAAGGATAAAATTGAACCACAACAAGAATATATATCTTAGCGACGATCTTTCACCTGTTAAACCTTTCCTCCGCAGTCTATATATGAAAGTCCATTTATAAATATCAGTGAGTGTCTTTACAACTGTACTCTTTCGGATCTTTCGTACCATCTTTGGGAGGTTTTATTTAGCCATTAGTTTGATAATGACCTACTTAAACACGTTAATTGACTAAGCCACCCATTAACTTCTGCAAACGTTTAGCTGAGTTAATCGCCCGACGCTTGATATTTCTTGCATCTGATTGGTCAGAAAGTCAGCCTGCTGGTGTTGGCAGTTCGTAGTTCTGCACATTTTGTGACTTAAAATTTGTCACAAACTTCATTTCATTTCTGCCACGTTCCTAGGAAAGTGAAAGTAGTGGAAGTTCTAAGGTGAGTCGAGGTGAAAGACACGAAATTTTTAACAAAAACCTGAGAGTATATTTGCTTTATTACATACACCGTAAAGCTGCTTAATGATTGAGCTAGCAAACTTTTAAAAGATATCTCAAGAAGTGCATGACGCGGCAGTTAAAATAATAGATCGCTCGAGTTTGTTATGCAAGAGATCGAGTTAATGTAATTATACTGAGAAAATACATCTACAGCCGATTTTCAAGTTACAAGTATAAAGAGACCTATAGGATTCCGGCGCTTCTCAGCGGAAGTCTCGATAACTCTGCCAGCTGGAAGTTCCATTTGAAGTAGAAGGCTATCGAATGCAGTTTGTGGAGTTCTTGGCGAACAAGCCATTCCAAAGTACAAACAAATTTACAATCTTATAGCGTACATCTTATAGCGTACATCTTATAGCGTACACTTGAAAACCAACAAAATACTGATTCCCTTGTCTGTCAGTACGATCATAAAACGGCTCTCCGGACAAGAAACGTTATTCAATTAAACTAAGCTGTTGAGCAACAGGCCCCCAGTAATGAATAACTCTGCTGGATCAATTGAAAAGGTAAAAAAGCACTATGGTCGCTAAATTCAACTGACTTTCGACAATAATCAAGTATATCGACGGCAAAGGGCTATTTTTAGACGAGTACATACACACAAAAAAATAAAACGGTTAAATTGCTGGAAATTAATAATTTCTTTTTGCATATAGGTTGATCATACGATCAAATTCTAATTATAGATCGTGTTTAGCTCAGGAAACAAGCTGCACTAAACCACTTTGCCGGCTTTTCATGGATTAGGCAATCAACGGAACCCTGATTTAAGCGAATTATCGAAAATGAAACTGATGTAGATTAACAGAACTCATTTACAGAGTCTCTCAGCTCCGTTCAGACGACGATAGATCTCTTTGTTTTGTAAGGTTTGGCCACAATTTGTTTGCTTATATGTGCCATGCTGAGACAAAGAGTGCGTTATACGGTAATTCTCCTCTTCATATTTTCATACAGTATTTTCAGATAAATGCTTAGAAAGAAGGAGCCTCGTGTTAGTCAGAGGGCAGCCTGGGCACCCAACGAGAATATAGTTCAAAACCACTTCAACATAGCATTGTTAAAGTGTTTTAGTATTTAAAAGGTAGATATAAGCATATTTTTATCCCCTAACATTTTTTAATATGTTCGGATTTCCTAGCTGAAAGTCTTGTGATCCGAAAATTATAGCGATCAAAACTTACCTTTTCGAAAATTTCAGCCAGAAAAAAGGCTCCCGAAAATTCTAGGTGACCTTTTTGCGTTAAAAATCCGTTAAAAATGGGCAATAATACCATTTTTTAAATGTTCGAAAATCCTAGGAGAGGCAAACAAGTAAGAATTTTTTTTAATAAATGTTCCGAAAATTCTAGATCTCAATCGTCTTCCGAACAGATATTTTCCGAAAATTGACGTTGGGTGCCCGTGAGAGGGTAGAGTGCTTTGAAGCTAGAAAACAACACGAACAAACAAAATCTAAATGAAGTCATTTTTCGTGCTTTAAAAGAGTTGCATTGATAAGCGCTTTAGCAGAAAACATGTTTTTCCATTTTATGTTTGTTTTAGCAATGACCGTTGTAATGTTGGGTTCAACTCCACAAATTACTTCATCCACAGAACAAACATTATAAATTGCCTAGCAGAAATGCTATGCAGGTGCTAGTTTTGTATTGAATCACTTAGCGAGTTAAAAAATACATCCCTCTTGATCTCGCATTTAAAATTAATGCATAAACTTAACAGTTGCTGGGAATCCCTGTGTGAGTGTTCGATTGTCCAGATTAAAATTGGCGAAAAGGCACGCTGCTCCCAAAGCACAGTGGGAAGCATGGAGATTTCTCAGTGGAAGTTCCTCTTAACTTGTTTTAATTGTGCTCCTGTTTAGATATTACCAAAGGGTGTCGAAAAACTACAGATTTTACTTCCCAGTTTAAAAAAATAAAAGAGGATCCAGCCAATCACTTATCGTCGTAATGCAAAACCGAAGAAATCACGAATTTACTTTTCAGAGTTGATAATATGCCTGCAAAAATTTCGACGCGCTGATCGGCTGACAGCACGTCGATTAATTCCAAACAGTGCTGAAAGTTGAAATCGAGAGAAGAACTTTGAAATCGAATCTTTGCATGTATATTATCAACAAGTAATCAAATGATTTCGAGAGCAATTTTGTATAAATGAGCACTCGACAACAAATTGCACTCGCCCTACAGGCTTGTGCAATTTTTTCATTTTGAAAAACTCACTTGTTTTCATTTATTCCAAATTGCACTCCAAACCATTTTACTACCTACACTAATTTAACACGTTGAAACCGCTCTTTATTTCGTAGGTACTGAGATTAACGCACGGAAACTGCAATGGATAAAATCCGTCCGATTTTTCGTCACTGGTGAAAATTCATCGTCCGCGCTGCTGATTGGACGAACGATAAATTTCGTTTTTCACTAGTGAAAATCCATCATCCGTTCTCCTGATTGGTAGAAAATTCATCGTCCTCGCTGCTGATTGGTCGAAAAATATATTTTTCACTGGTGAGGTTTTATCGTTCACGTTCCGCTTGAATGGCATCCGCGATAAAATAGCCTTAGTTCGAGAAAATGTTTGCGAAAAAGAAAAAAGACATTACCAAACTCTTTGAAGGATATTAGAGGACTTACTCGTTCCCTGGGCTCACTCCTTCGTCTTCAGATACCATTCAACTTTTCAATAAAAGTCATACGCGCCCACTTTCCGTGGAATAATCTCTTCATAATAAAACACCAATGCATTACAGGTCGACTAGCACAGACTGATTGGCTAGTATATCTTACCAGGCGTTTCATTGGTCTGATATAGTCACGTGGGAATGATACGGAACGAAAGTCAAAAGAAATTCAACGCGAGAAGAAAGCACGTCACATATATCAATGATCTTTCTTATCCTTTGCAGAAGGCAGATAAATTATCATAGCAATTCGTAAATAAGAAAATGATAGAGGCAGGGAAAAGCGGTATAAGTTACATGTAAGCGAGCATTTTCAGAGGTAAGTGGGAATGGTCGGAGCAATTTTTTCCCGTGGGTTTGGCTCAGCTTTTAAGGTTAGTCATGTTGAGATTAAATAGAGACGATCGGTGAATTTACTTCTAAACAAATTCATAAACGAGAGAGATCACTCGAATTTAAAATCATAGTGATTCTTGAGTCCTTCTTTTTCATTTTTTTTTTTTTTTGCATCCCTGGCCGGAATCAGTATTCAATGAACCTGGCGGCATTTAATTGTTTCTGGTCTAGATATTAACACGATTAAAGAGAACAAAAAATGGTAATTATAGAATTGATAGAAAAGTTTTCATTGACACACTAGAAAGCCTAGGAAGAGAAGTTTCCTAGTCAAGAGGTAAGATGCCTTAATTAAGCAGGACTGTAACTATCTGAAAATTGGTTCAAGAACAGATGCAATCGAACAAAGCTAAATATTTCATTCAAGGAAAAGCCGTTAATTACTCTAATTGACTGAAACAGGTAAATCTCAAGAAAAGCCTTACTAAGAATAGCAGCCTGTACATAGGATAACGAACCAGACGCCATGTTGCAATGAACAAAATTTACAAGTGACATTGACCGATGTACGATGTTTTTTATTCTGCCGGTGAACGATCATTCAAATCAGTCAGTTTCAGGAAGCATTAAGAAATGAATAATCAGAAAGCTTAACAACAATAACCCGGTATATTGTTTTGTTTCTGATATTTAATTTTTCAAGAATTTTTATCAAACAAAATTAACTTAAAATTAACAAAACTTAAACGTATAGAGACGCATAGTTCCTATAGTGCTGACAAGGACGACACAGGAAAAATGAATTGAATAGACCTTGTTTTTTTTCCCCAGTTACTGAGCACAAACACTTTATTCAAGAAAACAATTTTGTCACAAAACAAAAAGGTGTTTCATTAATAGTTGTAGGACCAGTCTTTTTTGTTTCGTTGATATCAGAGATCGACGAGCACGGAATGACTTGACAGGTAACTGAGGAAGAAACGTACACCTCAGACCAAAACCTATCAGTTTTTGGTGTCATATTTATCATATTATATTCCGGCGAACACTATTTTTTTTCCCTTTGTAACATAATTGAGCGGGATTGAGGGCGAAAATATAATTACAAAACCGATATAATTACGAATAACTCTTCTCAGAACTGAAGTTCAAGGTTCCGATATGTTTAGACAACTGACGGCAACGAGCGACTTACGTTTGTGTAAACTGAGCAAATCTCTTTTATTAACTTTTTTCTGCTATAAAAAAAAGTTTGCAAAACGAGATGTGAGATTGTTACGATAAGCAAAAAACAAAATAACACTTAATGGCACCAAGCAAATGGATATTGCTAAATTTAGTCGTTTAAAGTGAAATGGGCTTTGATCAGATGACAACTGAACTACCAGTTCAAATTGCAACTTGGCACTTTGAATACATTACAGTACTTACAGTGTAAATAAAGAGTTCTGAACTCGTCTAATTTCTGACCGATTAAACAATTTGTTCCATATGAATAACGTGCGTCTATTGTTTGCTTTCTTCCGTTCCAGTTTAACAAACGAATTACACAAGAAGGACAGAAAATTTGCCTGCAATTGAAGCAAAACGTTTTACATAAATGACATTATTTCTCAATGACTGAATACATGGAGAAATAATGGACAGTTTGCCAGAGGGCCAACTCAGGGTTTTCCACTGGCTGATATCCAAATGTCAGGTTAGCGAAACGGTCGCTAAATAACGTAACAGGCAAATATATTGAACGCAGCGGCCAGGGAGCACGTCCAGGCACAATTCAGCAAGTTTCTACATCAAGTCGGAAGAATCAAAAGAAATTGGCCGGGTTGAGCCCTGAAGAAGGAGCTTTCAAAAGAAAATGTAAAAAGAATTAACTAATCAGAAAAGCATAAAGAAGAAGGGATACTACATACGTACGAGGGCGTGCGAGAAAGAACGGTTCTTAGTGAATTTAGACTCAGTGAAACATGAGTCCATTTCCAGAATCAGAAGGTCACATTCCTCACTCGACGCCGAAAACAGAATTACACACATCCGAATCTTACGCGACGGGAGAAAGTATCGCCGAACCTCTTCCGGAATGGTCGAAAGCAACCGAACAATGGGGAGGTATGTGGGAATTTCATCGATACGGTCTCGGAGCTCTCTACGCCTTGACTTTTATTCTTGCTTGGGTTTCACTACTAAATCAATTTAAAAACGCAGGAAGTAGCAGAGTGCAAAGAGTTCCCAAGGTTGTTTTGCTGCTACTCTGCGCTTTTAGTTTAACGAGATGCTTGTTTCTTTGTATTGACGCATACCACTGGAGGGAAACGTCACCCGTTGTCATCACAAAGCTCCTTTGGGGAATAGGCCAGCCTTGTCTCATTACAGCCTTTACACTGGTCTTCATAATCATCAGAAACGCTTTTGTTTTGAGGCAAAAGTTTCAAAACTGGTACACCCCCAAGAACGTTGCCATAGCAACAGTTCCGTACTTAGTCATAACTCTGGCAACCGAGATCACGCTATTGTTTAGCCCCGCGTTCAAAGGACTAATATTCACCTGCCAGTTTTTTTATCTTATTTTCGCGCTTCTGTTGTCCGTGTTTTACGCCATCATTTCTGTGTTCGTCTGGAAGAAATTCACTTCCGTGAGGTCAGGAAATCATTGGGTGACGCAAACAGCCAATCGCGGGACGAGAACACGCTCTATACTGTGCATGTGCATCGCGGTTGTAGTTGGTGGAGCCGCTTTGTCCGTTATGCAATTGTATGCCATGTTTAGCGTTTACGGCGTCTTTTCGAACACTCAATACGTTTCCGCGTGGCCATGGTTGGTATTTCAAACGTTTTTTCGCATCTTGGAGATCTACATGGCGTTTGTCCTTTACTGCACTGTTGCGGAAAAGAGTGTAGTGAAAAGAAGAGGCGACATAGCGCCGACAACCGCCGGGTCAGCCTCACCACTAAGTCAAAGACCAGTAAAAAGTCAACCGATCATGCCAATAAGTGTCATGAATCATATTGAGATTTCGCCAGCTGAGAAAATGGTTAAAGAAATAGAAATGAGCTAATGTTTTAATTCACTTGAACACCACACCAATAGTGTGACCATTTTTTGGGGAAAGCTTCTGAAAAGCATTAATTTAATACTGTTTGTGTCACTGTACAGAGTAGTTCCCTGTTTTCTTACTGCAACTATTGTAACTTTCCAAGAAATTGAATAAGGAGCACATAAAGAACTACCTCAAAAGATTCACCTCAGTGTAAAAAATTGAAGTTTTTCTTTGTTTTTTTTTTAACTATTATTTTCCTTGTCTCTATTGTTTTGTCTATGGTTTTTACACCGAGGATGAGCCCTAATTAGAGTCTTATAGAGTCCTCTAGTACCACTGGAAATTTTAGTCAAGTTTCAAAAGTTTCCAAAGTTAGCAATCTACTTTATTTCAGTAGAGCACTTCTTAGTGTGAAGGTTATCAAACTGTTTTAAGTAGAATGTAATGACATTGATTGATCATCGCAGTTATGAACACAACTTAAGCAGCTGCAAAATTAACACCTGGAAAAAGAAAAAGAAAAAAAAACTCGGGCCTGAGCTATGAAGCCAACTGGGAGCTGGTCATGTTGTGAGTTTGTAATATACCCGTACATGGAGAAGAATGCAAGCGAAATATATATGAAAGACCATATATTTGAATTGCAGAGTAATATATAATGACATTGATTGATCATCGTAGTTATGTACACAACTTAAGCAGCTGTGAAATTAAAGCCTGAAAAAAGATTCAGGCCTGAACGGGATTCGAACCCAACTTGTAGCGTTTGTAAGTCAGTTGAGCATAATAATGGAACGATGGAATACAACAATCCTTACTACAGAAAGCAGTTTTTGTTGCAAATATGTAGTATTTTCTGTATAAGTCAGGGCACATTGTTAACTTTTTCAAATACATCAAAGTCACCATTGACAATTCCATGAAATAAAATTCAGTAGTTCTAGCTTTATATTTCTATAGCTTTATGCAGCAAGAACAGTAAGTTGACAGCCATGCTATAAATCCAGTATTATCATCTATATTATTATCATTTGGAGTTCAAATTCAGTAGCCTTAGAAGTAGGATACAGATCTAGGTTTCCTTTTTTTTGTGAATTATAGGTGATACTGATATCTGCATCATATACTTGAAGACCTTTGGGGTAATCATTGATTGTAAGATACTCTTTTTTGCAACTCACATCTTAAGTGTAAAAAAAACGTTTTTATGATTAAAATTGAATCCAGAGTATCTGAGTTCCAATAGCTGCAGGGTTTAATACAGGTTTCAGCTGTGTGTGTGTGTGTGTGTGTGTGTGTGTGTGTGTGTGTGTGGACTAAAGGACCTGTATTACTTTGTGCACACATTTCAGTAATATGCACAACTCTGATTTCCAATGTATCTGTTGCATTGTAATAGAATGCCTGAAAGCAGTTTCATTCAAGGTAGTAACATCTAACAGTACACAAGTACCTTGAGGGTAGGTGAGGCTAAAGGGGTCCCTAGTATGTAAGTCAAATATCCTAAAACTGCTGTTACCATTGCAATAATTATCTACTGTATTATATTCATAGAAATGGATGATAACTTTCACTGATTAAAATTTGTATTTAGCATTACCAAGCGGCATACATACAGAAAGGGAGATCAACATTAGATGAGATATCATGTATAATTGTGACCAGTGTAACTTTGACTGAATTGGTTTCTAATACTGTTACCATGTCTGGTAATTCTGTAAACAATAGATAATCTTTGTTGTGCTGTCTTGATATGACAGAGTAAAATTCATTTCCAATGTTCATAATGTTTACTAACAGGGTGTTAATTAGGCATCAGAGAAGAATTCTCTGCTCAAATTTAGATTGCCTGAGCTAGTTTTAAATTCTGACATGGAACGCTTTCAGAATATTCTCCTGTTACTTTATACAATTCTCCTGCTGCTACAATTCTTATTAAAAACCCTAACCAAGTCTGCACAAGAAGTTATTGGGAGCCTTACAGTGTATAGTCAGTTTAATGCACACAGTGACATGGCTACACATTCACAGCCAGCATTAAACCCAAATAATGCAATGTTACCCTGAGAACATGGAACATAAATTGTTTTCTTTCAATCAAATAGTGTAGAGAGATCAATGTAAGTATCTGGGCAACTGTGCACCTACCTCTCCCCTAATCCAACAAGTTATGAGTCAAAAAGTTACCGTTAAAGTTGGGTTAGGGGAGGGGTAGGTGCACAGTTGCCCAGATACTACCACTGATTCCCAGGATTTTGTTGTACATCTCTGCTGAGGGTGAACTTACAATGACTGATTCTGTGACTGAGATTTTTTATAAACATGGGATAAATTACCAAAAGCATTAATTTCTCTGAACTAAGATTTGTCAACAGTCATTGATAATTTATTTATGATCAACATCCACTGTCCTTTTATTGGATTTGTTTTCTTGCGAATGGTTGGTAAGATTTCCGCACAGGTCCCTACTTCATTATGCATGCATAATATTCAATCTGAGTTCAATGAAATACAAAACTTGCCATTTTGATGCCAGCCGTTGTGTGATGGCATGATGTATTCTCATTAGTGCACGGTTACTAGGTGATGACGTGACGTATCACAAAATCACGTGATTGAGTTTAGCCAATCACGCGCATGGATTTAGTACATTGAATGAAGATTAAATATTAAGTTAAAATACAGCACTAAGCGACGAGAACTAAGCCCGGGCCCCAGGGGAACTAAGCCTGTTCGTGAAATTAGAATCTTCCGATGCATATCAGACTCACTACACTTTTGCCAGTTCAGTGCTCCATGCCGGCTCATTCGCTGATTGGCCAAAGTGCTCGAGTGTTCCTTTTGCGATGCGGGAAAGAAAAGCATTGCGCGGACTCAGCGTTGGATGCGGTTTTGCTATTAGACAAGGCCAAACCACTAGATCAGCGTTTCTTGATCAAACAGCTGGCATAAATTCTTGCGCGCATTACGTTATCTCTATAACGTTTATTATAGATGGTCATAGATGCAAGGCCTGATGCAGGGTCAGTCCTTGTTAAACAGAGTTTTACCTTCCTTGCTTACTTTTTCTGAAATCACTTCCCACGTAAACCTATCAGGTGGCCTTTTCCTTGGGCAAGTTTTTGAAGTAACCATTAACTCTCAGCAGTGGTAAGTTTTTTAACGCCAAAAAGTTCGACCGTCAAGGCCGCCCGGCTCCCTTGAGATCGAGTTCCCCCCCCCTTACCCCCGTAAGTTCGTAAAGAGGTTTGTATATCCGGGGGGTGAGAGGGGGGTAGGACACTCTCTTTAAGAAACAACAAACACTTCCTTTGACTGTCCTCTTATTGATAACGGGTGACGTCACAAAATGTTCAAAACTACAAGTAGAACAACGCGGGCAAACGGGTTATTTTCACTGCAAATTTTGAACATCTTATGGCGTCATTTATATTCTGTAAGGGTTCAATTTCTTTCCTCTTGCATTCGCTCCTTACTTTATACTGCACAAGCTTGAAGAAACGAACAACCAGGGAAGCGAAGACGCGAGATACAAGCTTACTTCATTGTCATTTCGTCATTCGCACAGTGCAATTCCACAGCTTAAAATAACCAATGACAACTCAAAAAGTAAGTTGGACATTTCTAACAAAAAATCTTTGCGTTTGCGGTATTGAGCTGAGTGGCGACTTAGCTGCGCAGGCCTCCCTCCTGACGCTGTGGTCTCGATCTGGCCAGAAGCATTCTTCAGTTTGATTGAGTCTGAATCGTAAATCCTGCTCGAGTTCCATGCTCTTTCGTAGACCTTTGCGTAGTTTCTGGAATTTGGGGTAGGTCGATTCAATATTCTACGATTTGTGTTGCTTTTCTTTTCTTTAGGGCATTTTTCATTGTTTGTTTGCTAAATTTATTAGTTGAAACATGTTGAAAGGAAACGATGAAAACTGATCACCTCTGAGAGTGAAAGGATTAAAGAAACTAATAACATTTGATTTTTGGGAAGTCCTCCATACTGCAACAAGTTGAAAAATTGAACCCTTCAGAAAAAAGCTCCATTTCTAACACTGAACGTTGGTGAAACCTTTACTTCAGTTTACTTCGATCGTTGCTGACTCGTACCCCCTCTTCTCAATTCAATGTTGTATGGTCATGTGTTCAACTTTGTTTTAGATTACAAGCTACACTGAGAAGTGGAGTGAGGGAATGAAGTTAAAGCGGTTATTTTGAAAGATCTCATGTATATACCCACCACGAGTCCCCAACTACGTAATGGTCAATGCACCATTCAATTACGTCAACGTACCATTCAATTTCGTACAGGGGACTCGTGATGGGTATATACATGAGATCTCTGCTTGCAAAGGGAAACAATTACGTACAATAGAACTCGTGGTGGACATATACATGAGATCTCTGCCCGCTGGTTATGAGCAACGTTGGGGGGTTAATTATTCAAACTCTGAATAGGTCGTGTCTCAATAAATTTTGCAACTTTTTATGGTATTGTCTTACATAATTTAGGCCGAACCAAGTTAGAAGTGACGTTTTAAGGCTTTACTGTACATTTGTAAACCGTTTAAGCCCCAAAAGTGTCTTTATAGATTTTACTTTGGCTAACGCCAGACGTTTTTACTCGTCACAGGGAGACCCATCGGGGTTAACTGTAAAGGCACCAGAGGCAAAGAAATACGGTAAAAACACTGGTAAAGTATTTTATTAAATGGCGCTGGTATTTATTACGTACACCACACTCACCAGTGAAACGAACTGTATAAGAAATAAATACACTTTTGCTAAAAACTTTACATATCTATTAACATAATTTAAATTTATACATACCGTACGTACATAAATAAGAACGTCTGACATAAATTAATGGGAATATTTAATGTTGAGGAACAATTTTGTAATGTATTAAACCTCCATACATAATCCAACGACAGGACTCCATCAAAATAGATGTATAGGCCGCCCAACATCAAACATAACTAAAACGATGTGGAGTAATGACGTCATTTTTTGGACGCGACATGTGGGTATTCCCAGATTTTCGCGCGCAAAGCGACTTTTGAGGTTCAGAATGGAGGACAAATTGACATTCACAAAGCTCGAATGTGGGCTCCTTCTGCAGGTACCGGCACAGATGACGTAGCGCATTGTTTCACCATTGTGTGTAAATTATTCATAAACATCTTTTTTATTGTCTGACCTTGTTTTACGTCATCTGTGCCGGTACCTGGAGAAGGACCTCGAATGTGATGGATGACTAAAAATCCTTGGCAAGACTAAATACCTTTTAAAAATTTAATCCTATTCTTCAAGAACGCTGGCTTCTGATTAAATCGAAACCGAGCTTGTCGTGAAGGCCGACTCTAAGCAAAGTCGTTTATCGTGAACTGAAGAGGAATAATCAGGTGTTCATCATTCCTGCTCGGACATTTTCGTCAATCCAAAATTCAAGTAAAATGGAACTCACGATTACGTTGGAAAAAATCTACAAAGTAATTAATTATTCCAAAGGAAATCGTTATTCCGCCTCATAAAATGGAATTATTCCATTGTTCCAAAAACAAAGTTTCTGTTATTCTTATAGCATTATTCCTCTTCACCCCCGATGTTTCACCTGCAATTCAAAATTTGATAAAGTTTCAAAACACTTTCTTAGTGCTGAGCAGTAACTTTGCCAAGAATGACAACACAGGATGTGCTTGCTTCAGTAAAGCAAAGGACTACACTAGCAAAACAAAGGCCACAATATGTACCGCACTGCTCCTCTCTTTCCAGAGAATGGTCACACTATGGTTTGACTCACTAATGAAAAAGTTAGAACCACTCTGTAAAGTAGAACAAACAGGTTCTGTTCAGTGGCTTTTCAACGAAAGCTAATATCCTACGGTTTTGTTCACTGTAACTTTGAGTCGTTGTAAGAGACACTAAACCCAATGAAGCCATCTACTCTTGCTGCGAATAAAGGCGATTCGAAATGACGCGTGCGCTCAACTTTTTACACTTCTAAGGGCGTTGTTATCAGTAGAGACCTCATATGATCACAGGCAGCCTAAGCTCAAGGAATTTAACCATAAATTATATTAAGGTGTAAAAAAGCTACACAACTAGTAGAGAGCATTACGGTCTCTTAACAGGAGAACCTCTAAAGTGCCAACAATGAGCATTTAAGGTGAGAAAGTTCAAAGCTTCCCCTTAATTTACATAATAGAAAGGTTTCCAACTCACTGTCGAATCAGAACTAAAACGAGAACCAATCGTGACTGGTTCGCAGTTTTTCCCGCGCTTAGAGTTGACATGTTTTTGTTTGAGTATTGATTGGTCGTTGAATTATGTGCATGTGTTCTGATCGGCCAGAGTTCTACGACAGTTACTTGAAAGCCGCTCTAATAGTTTCCTTTCCTGCCGCAAATCATTTACGAAGCGCTATTCCCCCCTTGATTCCCACTTTGGCGACACCACCTTGAAAATTGTTTCACAAATGCCGAATACCATTTTGTTCTTTCGAGCGGCGTCAAAATCGATTGGGAATTTGGCATGTTTCTAATGCTCGAGAGTCATTCAATTATTGCGGCTATAAATAGCTTTTTGCTAGCCGCAAAGATTACTGTTCATTCGATTCAAATACTAAATTAATAAATTATTTTTACAATACTATTCAAGGCCTTATGACGAAATACACTTCACAATCCCCAGAAACATTTTTCCAGTATTTGAAATAGATTTAAAAACCGATTACATTTTCTATTTGTTTTTGCATGGCCCTTTCCTTCCCCTCCCGTCCCTTCCCTGCCATTAAAAATCGACTTAAGTATTCGCATATTGTTACATAACCGCGCAGTACTTTCATTAGCGAAAAACCATTTCACAGTTGAGGGGGGGGGGGGCGGAAGTTGTGGGGTTTGGTCGAGCAAGAACGTTACCCGCAGGCATATCAGTGAGTGCGTTTCTGAATCTTTCCGCGTGGACATTCCACTTGCAACCTTGTTCAAGAGGTTTTTTTTTTCTCGCAACGAAGCTGTTTGCACGAAGTTTTTCTAAACCCACACCCACCTCCCACTCCTAGTCTAAAACCAATTGGTCGTCTCTCAAAGCCTTGCTGGTTCTGAACTTTTCAAGGCATCGCGGTAAGGAAAAGGCGCAGGCTTTACACCCTTTTCGTCCGCCTCTATTTGTCACTGCATTTCCTCTATCTGCTCGTCTGGGTGAGGGTATTCCACTCCTAATTCTTGTTACTCGTGATACACTAACGAACTGATAGAGTTACACTGTGCACAGTCTTACTTGTTGCGCGTAGACTCTTCATGGACGTTGGTTGTGTCTCCGGTTCTGACCGCATTCGCTGCTGTGACTTCCCCAAGCGGACAGCTACAGAAGAATAGAATTTCCTTTGGTCAAAATTCATTCCTTTCAGATATTAATAAGATTACCTATTAAAAAGAAAAGGTCCGACGGAGCACAATTACTGTGTTCTTGCACGTTTATAACACTTTTCGGTACGCTTTGAGCAAGTGTAAACACTCAACCTTAGATCTCGTGTTTGTAAGATCTTCGGTCTGTATAAGCCAACACAAACAGTGTCAATGACTTTTATTTCTTTAAGCTGATTTCGTATAAGGCTCAAAAAATTTATAATTTATGATTAGGCTTCCAAAAATACAAACTTCCCTGCCTTAGAAAAGCCTTCTTGTGAATACAATAAAGTGCCTCCTTGAAATGAAAAGAAATACGATTTCCACTAAACCTCGCTATGGTAGTTTTTGAAGACCTCGTTATTGTTTTTCCTCTCACGGCTAAGACCCCAATTATTATTATCATTATTATTATTATAATTATTATTATTATTATTATTATTATTATTATTAAATCTGTAACCAGCATTACCTGACACTCCGAGCTGCAGTACCAGGCCGCCTGGCAACCTGAACACAGAAACGAGGCATCGCGCCGGCAGACAGAACACCGGTTAACTCCTCCGTCATTCGATTTCCCGGATGTACTGGTCTTCTCCCTTGGCGGCAAGAATGACCCTCCTTTTGGTGGTAAAAATATTGGTGGGACGGGGTGCATACCAGCTCTCTTGCGATCCAGTTCTTCCTGAGTCCGGGGAGACATATCCACATTGCCAAACCAGCCAGATTCACGCTCCGCGCCTCTGCTTTTGAGCAGTTCAAGCTCACGTGACCCGTGTAGTCTTCCTTCGCTAGCTTCAATTCCTTTCTCTCGGATTTGCGCCGCGGTAAAACCGTGATTCCTAAGACCTCTGATATCGTCTTTCCCCTCAGATGGTATTTTACCGAGCTCAGCAGAAAACTTTACAGAAATTGGAGCATCACCGAGTTTAAGTCTTTTGATCCGTTCGTATTCCTCTCTGTCCCCGATTCGCGCAAAAGGCGGGGATGAAGGATGACGAAGAAGCATTCCTCCGTGAGATGAATCGCGATCGTTGAATTTCCTTTTTCTTTCCTCTGCGATTCTTTCCATGACAAGAAATCTTTCACGGTCGGCTAAGAGCTTTTCTCTCGCTCTTAACACTTCCATCTGCTCTCGCTTTTGTTCGTTCCTGAGCTGGTGTTCCTTGCTGAACACAAGAGGATTGACTTTGTCTTTTAATTCTGCATGGAGGAGTCTTCGGTTAGCTTCAATTTGTTCCAAGCTGAGTCTCTGACGTTCCCGTTCTCGTTCTCGTTCAATATCCTGTAAAGCGGCAATGAAAAAAAGAACCTATGGTCAAGGGAACCGATCGCTGATTTGAAGTATCTATATTGTCATAAAATTTGAAACTCTCAATCAAGTGGTGGTGTTAAGTGGCAAGAGAAACAGCAGAGTGTTGACAACGTGCGATTTGAAAAATTGCCAAAAAGGTAAACAACTTCGTTTTTTGCAAATCATAAATTGCAAGTTGGATTCTTGGTGATTACTGGGTTGCTCCATAAATTGCAAGTTGGAGGGGGTTTTCAATTTTTCCAAGTTATACCATGGCTACTAACCTGTCTGATGTGAGGTGGAATGTCCTTTCCCACTTCACTTAAGAGGGTTCCGGGCTTCCCTGCGGCAGCCGCCAATCGCTCCATAGCTTGACGCGAATTCAGTACCATTCCATATTCCCGAGAGGCCAACGAAGTGGGGGGTGACCAACCACGTATCTCGGAAGATACTCTTGAAGAACTCGTTCCTCTTCGTTCTAACGAGCTTTCAGGTCGAGCGAAAAAGGATTTTCCAAGAGGAGGACCGCCTTTGCTCAGGGGCAAAGAGGAGGCCATTCGGCTAAGTAGCTCTCGATGCGACGGTTCTGAGGCCCGAACGGCTTCGCGACGGTGCATTTCCAACTCGTGCAGGGCAGCCATACGTGGACCAAGCCTCGCTTCCATTCGGTTGGACAGTCCGGTTCCAATGAAGGGTCTGTCATGATACAATTTGTGACGAACAGGCGAAGATCGTTCATATGGCAGTCTGATACCTTCCCCGTGACGTAGAAATGGAGGTTCGTTGACATGCTCCCTCTCAGGGACAGGAATCCGGAGGCTTTCCTTTTCTCGGAGCTCCATCCTTGGATCTTTGTCCTTGACTTGAAGAAGCTCTAAACTCCTGCGCCTTTCTTGGTGATCACTGGGTTGCTCCATGCGGATCCTAGAATCAACATCTGGACTCACACGTTCTCGCACTCTATGCTCTTCCCTACTACTAGGATCGTCACTATGCTTACGTTGTTCCTCAAGTTGCCGAAGTCCGATGTTTATCACACCCGAATTTCCATGTGTGGCTAAGGAGCGGATTGGGGGACCGTCCGTGTCTCTTCCTGGTCTACCTCCTCGGCCCAAGAGATCAACTGCTCGCTGACTTGGCACGTTCTTCTCCTCTATCGCTTTAACAGAATGCACTGCATTGTCTTTCGCTTGAATTCTATAAAAAGGCGAGTTTTCTCTATCAGTGAGAGTATGCTCCTCGTGTCGCTGTCGCTCGGAAGGAAACCTAAGATCTGCGTCATCTAGTGGTCTAAGACGCGGTGGTGGCGGCTTCAAGAAATCAGCCATAAATGCACCGTGCTCCCTATTTATTTCGTCTCCGTGGCGTCCATTCAATAATCCTGGATCTCTTCTTTCCGAGGGTGAGAGCAAAGTGCCACCCGGGCTCCGTCCAGGAGACATACGATTTGACTCCTTAGAATATGGAATATTTGAATGCTTGGAGAGTCCCCTCGAAGGGGAAGGCATGTTCAGACCAGGAATAATAAAGTCGCCCGGTAGTGGCTTTGACTTGAGACTTTCCTCGGCCTTAGCCCTTATCATTTCTTCCTCTCGCCGACGGTTCAGATCAGACAGGGTTAAAGGCTGGTGAAGCGGTCTTCGTTCGTGATGCGGAGACATGGCTGGAACCATGTGTTCCCTTGTAGACTTCTCGGCTGCCTTTTGCAGTTGATGAGGTGAAAGTAAAACATCTCCACTCAAACGCCTAGCCTTATCCTCGTGAAGGGCCTCCAGTTCTCTCAACGTGGCCAGAGACGGCTTTCCCATTTGCTGAAGATGCGACAGCATTAGGGGTGGACGCTTGTTTGCAACATGCGCGATAGGTTTGACGACTTTGGGCCCTTGTATTGGAGATTTGTTGCCCATGTGATCCCTCTCTGGCGGCGAAAGCTTCTCGGATTGACATGTTTTGCAGTCTGGCTGCGGGCACATGGCTTTCTCACTTTCACGGCGTTCTCGTGACAGAGCTGCTGACATGTGGTCGTTGGCGTGGTGTCCAAAAGCGTGCAATGGTCCATGATGGCTAATACTAAGTATTCCTGAGGGGAGACCCCTTGGATTGTTTCCATGAAAAGGACAGTTAACGTCACGCTTACATGGAACACCGGATTTCATGTTGCCGTGGAGGTGATGTCCACATGGATTTGCAGAAAATCGATTTACTTGAGACAATGGACTCCCAAATATTCCCGAGCCAGGAACCGGGGCACTGTGCGTTATAAGATGAGGAGTAAACGTTCGGGGGGAATAACCTTTCATGTGTGGTGAAGGTGGACCTAGGCCTGGCGGTACGGCAATTCCACTTCCGTCATGCATTGGTACAACTGGAATCAAAATGGCAGCCCTGTGCGGGGGCATGTGCATCGGTCTACCAAGGTTATCCTTAATGCCGCCAGGAATTGTTGGATTAACAGCGCTAAAAGGCTTTTTCGTGTTAAGAAAAGTTGTTGGTTTTCTTGGAGGAGACAGGCTTTGAGATTTTGAAAAGGGCTGCTCTATATCCTTCCGGTTTGAGTCATCCGATCTAGAGTCTTTGGGAGTTTCATCGCTGCCATTCGAAGGCTCGAGAGGATTAAGCATCTCTTCTTGAATAGGCTTTCTTTTTTCATCTTCGTCATCCAAAATCTCAATGGGGGTGATCAACTTGCGAGAGTGTTCTCCATCACTTAACGCAGGTTCTTTATTCGAGGAACCTGCCTCTGGGTTAACAGAGTCATCATCTTGCGAATTGCTCTTATATTCTGGGTCACCTACAAGTTTTCTGATTTTCGGCACCGGTTCAAGACCTGAAGACTCCTTTGATGGCAACCCGTGCTTCAATGGTGGAGGCGGTGGAGCCCTACTCTCGGCTGATTTTAAAACGCTTTCACTTCCTGAGCTAGAGTCTGGCGAAGAAGGCTTTAACCGGGGCAGTGTTTTTGGAACATTTGGTGGAAAGCTCCTACGAAGAAAACTCCGATGCAGTTCGCTTTGAAAGTTATCTCTCGGAGAGCTAGCTGGGGGTTCCTCTTGGTTGCTAGGGTTCAAAGGAGATGAAGGGACTTCGGATTGCTCAACCTGCTTCTCCTGCGACATGACATTCTCCTGGTTCTCCTCAGGAAGAGAAGAATCGTCTTCCTTCTCTAGCTGTGCCCCTTCCTTGCTCTGATCACCCTTAGGAGCCCTTGCCTGTTGCAGAGTGTCCTCAGCGCAAAGCTTATTTTGTTGCAACAACAACTCCACCAACCAGTTGTGCCTGGGCAGATCACGTGCATACCGATTCTGACTAATGAGATGAGGTGGAGTGGATCTCTCCTTTTCTTTCTCCTTTTCTTCACTTTTCCGTTTCTGTCTTACTCCAAGGCGCTTTTCTTTCTTGGTCTCGTCTCTTTTTTTGTCCTCTTTAACTAAGCCCCCCTGTGTCTCTGTGAGTGAACAGCCTTCCTGCCCACTATCAAAACTGTCCGACGCGGTTACCACAGCGACGTCTTCGTTAGCAAAACATTCGTCATTCCCGGTCTGGCTGTTACCATGTTCCTGTTTCTTCTCGCCCTCTTTTTCACTTGCTCCACTTTCCTTCGTAATATTTAATTCCGAGTCCTGTTTTATCTGGTCTTCAGGGGTTGTTTCCTCCTTGTCGTTTGAACCGCTAAGTGGAGAATTTGACTCTCTTCCCATGGCGTTGCCGTTATTTTCGCATTCGTTCAAATCTGCAACTGCCCCAGCGCCTGCCGAAGAAGTCAAATGGGCAACCTGTTTCTTATTTTTCGACATAACGTCATCACTCTCCGAATCAAGCTGTTTAATTCGCTTGGTTGACTTTGCCACCTTGCCACTTGCCCTTCCTTTACTTCCTTTTGTTCTACGGCGCGGGCTATTCACGACGGTTTTATGAATGATCTTGTTTCCTTTCGGCTTCTTTCGTTTCTTCTTCTTCACTTTACCACGGACAGGTAGCGCGGCTTGCTCAGGTTCGCTAAGTTCGCCAGCATCTGACATGCCCTCAATGTTGGAAAGCTCCGATTCCGTGGGCACATTCTCGGAGTTCTGTTCATTGCTTTCCACCGTTTCTTTACCACGCTGTCTGGAAGTTTGAATTTCTTTCTTTTCCGGGCTGCCTTCAAAATCGTAACACTCAGCAATTCGTATGTCTTCAGGTTCATGTCGGTACTTGTCGCCGTTTGTCGCCATATCGCTCTCCTGCAGGACCTCTGAATGGGAATCTACTACATGATTTTCCCCCGAGTCATCACTCCCGCAGAAACCCTTATCAATCCGCTCGTGGCTTTGACCGGCGTTTATTCCATCAGCAACGCCCAACGAAGATCCCTCATTGCACTTTGTAACACAAACATCCTCATATTTACTGGAATGCTCGCACTGCATGTTAGGCTCTTCCATGAGCCGAGCTAGCTTTGAACATTTGATACTGCTGTGATCTGACTGATCTTCGATACCTACGTAACTTGCCTGAGTGCATTTCGTGTTATCAAACACAACTAGCGTGTTGTCCTTTGTGACATTATTTTCGCAGTTCGGTTGCCCATCTTCATTGGGGCATTCACAAGGCTCATACTCGGCCAGATTGTTAAACAAATTTCTTGTAGGAAATCCAGATTCATTTTTAGCGGACTCCATAAAGTCGTAGTCGTCCTTCACACCGTTGCATCGCACTTCGGGCTCGGACTTAAGCCCGTTCTCTGCTGGGAAAATTGGACTCTCTCCATTTTCTTGAAGCCCACTTGCGCAAGTTCGACTGTTTTGCGGGACGGTTTCTCCATCAGCGTCACTAAACATGAGTTCGTCGTCAGAAACATTTTCAAAGGTTAACGGGTCCAGCTCAGGTTTACGCTTAACGTCAGCACTGGACACAAATTCTGACTCGCTTGATGTCACAATCATACCCGACAAAGGCGAACCATTTTGCTTACTACCAAGGCGATTGTCTTTACTATAGTTGACTTGTCTCACTTCAACCTTGCTTTCATTGACAAATTCGATGCTTTTCTTTTCCTGGGCTCCGCCTTTCCGCAGAAACCGATCAAACAGCGACTCTCTTTCTGGTGCAAGCTTAGACACTTTATCGTTGTTTTTCTCCCGAGTATGAAGACCACGTTCATTCACCAGTTCAATATTATACTCAGGGGAGTGGTCTCCGTAACATCGGTCGTACATTGAAGCTCCCCGGCAATTACTTTCCTCGATACTTCGTTGCACATCTATATTTTCGTTAGGAATTTTATTGTCCTCCATATCCACAACACGTTCACAACTGGGATTTTCCTTCCTATTTTCAAAGATGTCTACCAGTTTCTTTGTAAGCTGCTCGCGTTGAAGTAGTTCTGCGCGCGCAATATCCTCACTAAGTAAACGTTTTTGCCGGGCCAGGTCCTGGGTAAGTCTTTGCTTTTCGCGAGGCGCGTCACGTCTGTGAGCAATAACTTTAGTCACCTTATTAGGTGACTCATCCACGTGTTGTAACCTTTTGCTAGTAGGTTCACTGGTGGGTGACAATTTCCTACCCTCTATTGACTCCTCAACTGGCCGTGTATTTCGTACAGGAGGACCGTAACGGGCCTGGTGTCGAGGTCCGTCTCCGCTTTGTCTTTGAAAGTGATGAGAAGAAAGCTTTCGTTGTTGAATTGCGTCCAAGTTGTTCGCGTTCCGCTCAGAGTGCTGATCCCGCTCTCGTACACCAAGTCGAGCTGGAGGTCTGCCGGTCGTCCGGCCTCGCTTGTTATCCCCGCTTGATTTGGATTTGTGACTAAAAGGAGGGCGTCCTCGTGGTTTTCCTCCTTCTCGTTGATGTGAGTGCGAGGAAAAGTAGAAACTGGACATGTCATGAGACGACAAACTGCCCGCTGCTAGTACCGTTTTGACTCTCTCCCTCTGTAACTCACTTTCGTCTTCTGTCGAGTTCCCCGAGCTCACCAAAGTCTCTCCTGATTTAAGCTGCAAGGTAAACAAAACAAGTGCGTCAAAACTCTGTGTACGCGTATGTATACTCCTCCTCGGCGACACACTGAGTTCGTTGCTGAGTCACTCTCAGGAAACAAAAAATATATATAATGAAAACAGAAATAGTAATACCCGATTAGAATTAGTTTGATTGAAAAAGTCTCTGACAAACAACATTCTACCAAACGTGACGTAACGTAGAGGTTTTGGATTTTTACGCGACAAAATGAAAGACGCACAGTTTTAGTTAATGCATGGGGTTACTACCCCTTGCGAGACATACATTCAGCCAGCATCCCAAGAGAAACAAAATAACTCACTCTCGACAATCTCAATCAATAATGATGAATCTCAATATATGATGGCTAAGCCCGCCACAACACCACATAACCTATCCAAACAATATCGACCGGAAATCTTAACTTTCGCCTTATATTCAGCTGAGTTGTTTTATCGACCGGCGTCAGCTCACAGTTGCCACAGTTCAGAGAAGCAAGTCTGTCTATGGTGTTCACACGTAATCAAACAGCGAAAGCTCTTACTGGTTGCAGATCTGAGCTGAAACCAAGTAACAGTGTTCAAGGACGGCGCTGATAACCGTGAAAGCGTGAAATCCATGGGACAATCCAAATGCCACGTATTTGTTGAATTGTATAACAAGAATCGAAACCTAGGGATATTGACAGAGGTCGGAATAACAAGGGTCATATATGTTACAAGGCACATATCATAATTCTAGTACCGAGTTCCGGTTTGTGCCGACTCGAGTCACTAACGGTATTGGCCTGAATCCAAGTTTACTGATCAATCAAATCCGTCCTAGTTATAAATAAATGTAAAGCTGTCTTTCGCTTGGTCACAGCTAAATAGACCTTTCCCGCCCAATAATCTGAAACGGATATTTTAAGCACGGCTGTATGGCTGAAATACACGAAGCGGAATTAGTTGAATCGTCAGAGCAATGTTTAAGCAACTAGTGAGCGCCCCAGACAAAGGACATAATTTCTTTTCAATGTGTTTATCAGTCAAACTAATGTGGCATTGCAGACGACGTGGCCCGAGACCCGAGACGAAGAGACCACGGAACTCCCTCATCAAGTGGATCACGTACACTGAGCCCAAAACAACTCCACTTTAAAAAGTGTCATAGAACAATCCTTTTGACATTGCAATTATAGGCCAATATATTCTGAGAAAAAAAAGGCAAAGCTTTTATAGAAGCCTCCCTAGATCCTTTGTGTACCCAGTTTCTTTGGTTCACTTTATTTTTTTGGAAAATTTTAAAATCTCGCGTAAAACCACTAATATGCACTCTTAGTCCATACATATTGAGGCATAGCGTTGTGTAAAAAAAAATCACTTTCTCGAAATGTGTCAAAAAAAACCTTAAGTATTGCTCAGTAATTTTGAATTCAAAATCTCTTATTATTTAAAAGCTACAGAGCAGTTATTCAGTTCTTTGGAGATATATGAGTATTCAGTTAAAGTTATGAACGTTAACAAATTATTTAAGATTTAATTATAAGTTGTGTTTTCCTCTCGTCTCCCTCTCCATCACTTGCGTGATGTTACGTTGTCACGTTGCAAAAAACTTTGAAACTTAAGCTACCCGAATAATTTTGAACCCCCGAGTAATGTTTGTTCTAACCCATTGCTTGATCTAATCGTTAAGTCCTAATATCAATTCAAGAATTGTTTAAGTCGCTCTGTTGGCCAGAGCCTATCGAGTTTAAATCATTAAACCGAGGATAGAGGGTCGACTCAACAAGAACGAACGAGAGGAGGAGAAACCGCTTAGGACGATGCGGACGAGAATTAAATAATAATGCTTAAGTCCTAAATCCGCTCAAATCCAAGCACGGCATGCAATATGTTTTTCCTATCGGAGCATCCAGCATTAAATGGCCTCAGTTGCTTGGGGACTAGTAGTCTCCGATAGCTCTGTGGTAAAGCGTCAGAACTACAGTCGAACCTCGCTATATTTCAATTTGGTAATTATCTCGAACTCCCCACTGTCTCTAGTCTCCCCCGCAGCCGTTATTAGGATCGTCACGCAACGCTTCTCCCCCACTAACCGTTAATGGGGGAGAAGCGTTGCGTGACGATCCCAATAACGGCTGCAGAGGAGACTACACTATCTCGAACTCAAACTCATTCCCCTTGGATTGGTTTTTCAGCCATTTACTATCGGCTTTCTCGAACACCCGCTATCTCGAACACCCGCTATCTCGAACACGCGCTATCTCGAACATCCGTTATCTCGAACACCCGCTATCTTGAACATCCGCTATCTCGAACAAGCGCTATCTCGAACACCCGCTTAATCTCGAAATATTTTTCGTTTCTTGAGAGGTCGAAATAGGGTTCAACTAAGTTCGAATCCCCTTGGGGGAACTCGCATTTGCTTTTCCCAACTTTACCTGCGACAAAGCTGGAAAAAGCTTTAATATAAGCATTCAGTAACTGCTTTGAACCTAACAATTTATACATCTGAAAGGAAATTTCCATAACTGGAAGTCATACGCTTCCTGTTCTGCTTGGTTGGAGAATTTGGCGTTAGATCAAATCAGTTTATAATTACGTCAATTCTCAAGGTTTGCTTCACAATTTATTGCCGGATACTGTGAGGCGAAGTTGCACCTTGATCAATAGTGTTATTGAAAAGCAGGAGCTCATTAATGGGCTCCTGTGAAAAGTTAAACAAGACGTTGGCTCACGTACTTTGTTTGTCAGTCCTTTCAGTTTCCATCAGCAAATTTAGAACCATTCATACGGAAATATACTCAAAATTACTGTACAATGGTACTGTTTGTCTTTTCCACTTGTTATGAAAATTACTATCTAATAAGGTTCTAACGCTCTCACCTAAGTAATTGAGACAAGATAGAGTGAAAGCTACAGAACAGCAGTGTTGTGTCGTGGTACTGTCCGTTATACCGCTAAATTAGTGTGAGTTTCTTAGCGTTTTCATCTGTGGATCAAATTATGCAGTGCGCAGGACCATTTTTTGGAAAACTACTAAGCTGCACTGCACTGTGATACTGCTTGTTTTAATATTTTATGCAGTTCTAACGTTTTAATTTGTGGAACAAATTATGCAGTGTGACCATTTTTTGGAAAACTACTAAGCTGCACTGCACTGTGATACTGTTTGTTTTAATATTTTGTGCAGTTCTAACGTTTTAATTTGTGGAACAAACTATGCAGTGTGACCATTCTTTGGAAAACTATTGAGCAGTGCTGCAGTGTGGTGCTGTTTGTTTTATTATTCAGTGTGTTTTTATAACATTTTCATCTGTGGATCAAACCACGCCATGTGACCAATCTTTGGAAAGCTGCTGAACAGTACTGCGCTGAGCTACTATTCATTTTACTACAGTGTGGTTCTAACTTTTTCATCCATGTTTCAAACCATGCCGTGTGGATATTCGTTGGAAAACTACTCAAGCAGAACTGTCCTACGCAGGGTACTGTTTGCCATGGATCAGTTGACACGAGATTCGTAAGCCAATCACCTATTGCAGCGATACAAAACTAAACGACTGCGACTTTTCAACACTATGAAATTGGGATGATAAAAATAAATCCAAATATCATCACCCGCTGAAGGTCACTTATGCCTTAACCGAACATGTCGTGCATGGCATGTCATATATAGAGCGTTTTCACTCACGTGGCCAGCAGCCATGCAATTTTTTTGGAACAAAAGAAAGTTTTTACATAAGAAAAGAGTTCAACTCCCAGAGGATTAGTTTGGAACACCAACATGGCCGCCGTTTCATTGTTTTGGAACACCAATATGGCTGCTGTGACGTCATGTGAAAACGCTCTATTACGACCAGGCCGAAAGTCAAAATGACTGGAGTTCGTTTTTGGACCGGACCAATACACAGTCTCGCTCCATACAATCCCAAAAAACCAGCCCAATATCCAGCCATCTTGACCCAACTACCTTGGCCGTCAAGGATGCAAACTGGATAGAAGACACCTGCGGGTGAAGAACAGTTTCTTGTCCTTTCCGTGGTAGTATCATTTTCATGTTCCGCCGGCGATCAGATATCAGTACTTAAGAAAGAGCGGCGGTTCAAAGGTACAATACGGCAAAAACTGAACCAATGTCACATTACAACTCTAATCGAATTTCAGCCTAAAAGGGGTTAACCTTCGGCAGCCAGTAGGAAGACTAGACACGTGCTCCTACAACGAAGGGATAAACAGACTGGGTGCGGCAAGCTTGCACAGGAGTCCCACTTAGATATTAACTTTGAGAAAAGCACAGCACTGACAATATTTTAAAAAAATAAAAATATCTTAGAACTTTTAGAGCGCTCAGTGGTCTTTCTCTGAGAATGATCATTAGTTGTTCCACTGAACAGTAGTATTCTGTGGTACTGTTTGTCTAACTATTAAGAGTGGTTCTAACTTTTCATCTGTGTATCAAAACATACGTTGTAACCACTCATTGGAAAGTCAGTGAACAGTATTGTACTGTGGTAATGTTTGTTTTACTATACAGTATAGTTCTAACGTTTTGTACATCAAACCATGGACGGTAATCACTCGTGAGAAAGCTACTGAACAATACCGTATTGTGGTAATGTTTGTTTTACGAGACAATGCAGTTCTACCTTTTTTTATCTACTGATCAAATCATGAAGTGCGACCATTTTCTTGGACAGCTACTAAACAGAACAGTTCTGTGGCACTTTTTGTTACACTATGCACCGCTGTATGATTTTCATGATTTTGGATGACAAAAAAAATTTTGTATGCCACGCATTAATCAGCATTTCAGTTTTTTTTTAATCATTTTCTTGCGGCAAGAGAATACAAACACCACGTGATAAAACTCACCGAAAATATAACTAATAAAATTTTCAAATGACAAATTTCTTATTTAATGTAGAACATTAATCAATTTAAGAAACCTAAAATAAACATCACAGAAGCCGACGGCTGAATTTTAAGAACTGAATAAGCCACAGAAATATATTTAAAAGCAAGTTTGATATTACGTCAAGTAATTACAACTGATATTATAAATACAACTGAAAGATAAGTTTTAAACAAAAGTATTTAATACCATAATGAAAAGCCCCTTCGGCAGTGAATTTTAAGAATTTTTTGTGGACTAACGTGCGAAAGGTGAGCTATGAAAACGGCTGTTGACGATGCTCGCTGACGAAACTCGCGCCAGACAAATCGAGTCATATTGGTGTCAAACAAATTACAGGTGCTTCGCGATATAATCCCCTTACATCATGTAACGGACACCCTAACATTGGCCATCAAAATCAGGCCCGGAAACCCAAGGCTGCCTATTGATAACGGCAACAAATATCTGCCGATTTGGTGTAATTGTAAATGTTGCAGCTCGAAGCATTTTCCTAATCATATCATTTGAGAAGGCATAACGGAAAAGAAACGGAATAAAAGAGAAGAATAAAAAGCTTTGCGCAGCGAGGTAAAACAGACCGAAGAATTTTGTCGCCGTTCAACTTAGGCGCGATTACTTTCTCTATAGTGCACTAAGATGACACAGCGGAAACGAGATATTGTTTTTGTTTTTAGTTCGTGCCGTCGTGATATCAGTACTCAGCAAGTTTGTAGCTTTTAGGCCACAAAATAAGGTGTGCAAGTCTGGAGTCCGGCTTTTTTTGCTTTTCTTGTGTTTCTAGATAATAAGAATTATCATTGAATAGGGCATTGCCGTCAAAGTTTCGCATAACCGAAAAAAATTAGGGTCCGTATATCAACATATGCAACGCTACTGCGCTAATACAAAACAGTTACCTCGACAACATTAGGTATAGTCGTTAAAATATTTATAAATCGACCCCAGCTGTTACAAAAGTCTTGGCCGTTCGCACTTGTTTTTATCCTAAACACAATTTTAAACGTGATTTTGGAAAAAAAAATTATTTTCCTTGTTTGCTCCGTTTTCTTACTTAATGTCTAAGAATATCCATGATGTACTTCGAACAAGAAAACTTTTGCGTCATACAAATAGCAAAATTAAATTTAAAAAATAATTTACCAGAGCACTGACCGAGTGTATTCTTGTTTTCCTAACTCCTTTTCTTGTCGTTTTACTCTCAAACGGATTTTCCAAATATGGACAAAAAGCGCCTATGGAACAGTACACACACATCCAAGGTGCATCGAACTCCAAAGCTTCGGCTGGGATCCCTGGATCGTGGCAATTTTGATGATAACCTGAAAGTAAAAACACGTCGCAATTTAGTTTACTAAATTGAAGTTTCTAAGTTTCGCTTGGTAAATAACTTGTTTCATTTGAATATTTCCGAGTCTTTTTGTGCCAGCGACTAATGCATGTTTTGTCTAGCTACGCCTCTGAAATTTAGCCATCGATTTTTTCACGTACGGGAACGACAAGCCATGCGTTACACCGTATGCAAAGTGTGCAGTGGTAACTCGATTTCAACCAGTCGAATAACAGCTATTGATCGAAGTGTACAGATTCAAGTTAAAAAAACATTAACTCACTTTTCTCAACTGAGACAAGCGTGCACGAAAGACCTTCAAAACAGATATAATCGTAACGGCAACATTCAAAATAAAATAGAGAATCAAGGTAAACAATAAAATTTGGTAAGGTTTAAGATGGAGCCATTTGTCAGACAGCAAAGCTGACAGATTTCAATCCACCTGCACACCCCATACATTTGCTTATATATGTCCTACCGGCGGCCATCTTGAACAAATTTGCCAAACAGCGATGCAGGCAATTTTTAAGTCGTGGGCCGCTGGCGTTTTGTTCAGTATATATTTTCGTGTCGCCCTCAACCAAAATGCGAGAGTCAAACTAATCCATTTAGCAGTTAATTCACGCCTACTGCAAAGGCTAGATAGGTTGAAACGAGTCTCAAACACGTGCACAACTGAAGAAAGCACAATATTCACAAGTTTGAAGGAACATGAAAATAAACACAACACTTTGGTGAATTGGCAAGGCAGTATTCTTCAAAGGTTTAAGGCTGCTCGCACAAAACGGACCAGGAGAAGAATAAAGCGATGTTTTCCGCAATCGGCGGCTCTTCCTAAGATAAAGTTCACAATAATACGTAATGAAACCACATACAAGTTTGGAAGCCGTTTTTGGAACAGCGATGCCGTTCTGTCTTTGTCACGGTCTTTAGTCTTGAACGCAGAAAATTTAAGGTTTTTCTCTTTTTCCTCGAAAACGTAGCGACGTGGAAAAAAAATGATTTTCAGACTAGCGGTGCAAGAGTTACTGCGTAATACGACACTTCCTCGTTAAAGGAAGAAAATATTCCAACCGCGACATGAGCGAGTTGAGCAGAGGACAGCTGAAGAAGCAGCCGGCCTGTCTTTCGGTCCAACATCATTTCGTTCAATTACTGGCCATTTGCAGAACAATAGCGACGCTAGAACTGAGTAAACAGCGGTAATTCTTCGAAGAGTGAAGTGTTTACAGGAGACGCGGATAAAATGAGAGGAAAGAGAAGAGACTTCTTACGATCTGTCAAGGAAGCGAGGAATGCAAGCTAATACGGTGAAAACACAAGCTCAGCATCTCAGCCAATCGCCTTCACCTGTATTTGTCTGTTCCTGTCAGGTGCATGCTCCACTTTGTGAGAACAACTAAGATACAGGAAATTGGCCTTACAACTCGTTTCCGTTGTGCGTCAGCCACGGCCACACAAGTGCAAAATTTAATACAGCCAGTGAAATTTAAAATTCAAAGAACGTGCATGCCCAGATTACGTTTGCTACACGAAACACACAAAGTCGCGCAAAACAGCGGACAGCAACTGACGGCGAGGGGCACAGCCAATGGTGCGATCGACGGCACTTGAAAGATACACAAAAACCGGGGAACTGCTGTAAAAGCTAGAGTACTCGTCCATCAATGAAGACAAAACAAACTTGACGAAGTGTGCCTGAACCAACAAAACTGATCACACTGAGGAAATCCCTAAAAAAAATACAAAAAGTCGCTATCTTCAACACAATATTTTTTTTAACTACCCACATTTGACGTTTTTCAGGGGATGTTTTCAGACGTTTGCCACGACCTCAAACAAAATGACACAAGTCGCAGGCTTTTAGATCACAAACTCTCGAGAATGTTTTTCGAAACAGAAAGCACAGAGCTTGCGAAAATAGCAAATATTAGTAAGATATTGGGTGCGAAACTCTAATTTTGTTAAGAGTGCACTCCTCGAAGACTGGCCTCGTTTGATGACGCTGGCAAGAATCACTGCCGAGGAAAAATATCTCACACGACTTCATCAAAGCATTTTAATTCAGGAAAAATCCCCACTGAGCTTTTGTTTGACAAGTTGAGAACATCTATTGGGAAAGAAAGGCCAGCGATCAGCGAAACAATAGGGAAACAATTCACGACAATACCGCGCAAATCGCCCCGCCATCTGGCCAAGCAGTTCGAGAACCTCTGCGCTATTGTTTGCCATCAACAAAGAGAAAGAAAATTGAAAACTGTTCTCTATGATTAGGCGAAAACAGTACAGGGGACAAGCAGTCTGTCCACACAATCACTTCACCTGCCCAAGGCATATTCTCGCTTCCGACAACATGTTTACATCAAATTTGTCAGTAGTTTGGAACGTTTCCTCTCGTTATGAGCTTAGTCAGGTTTCGGTCGAATAAGTGAATTAATGAGTCTTAAACCTACGCTCGCATGTTTTAAGAGGGTCCCCAATTGGTTTTCCGGGATCCTGGATTTGGGCCTTTTGAAGCTCGGGATTCGAGATTTTTACGAAAAACAGGGGCGCGATTCGGGATTGCATTTAAGAATTGGTTATAGCGACTTCGGGATGAAGGAAAAAGTTTGATCGGGAAGGCGGGATTGAAGCCGAACCCTATTGAATACCCTACTTTAAAGTAAACGTTGAGCATGAAATTTGCGTGTAAAATAAAGTGACTGTTATCACATATTCGCTTAACAGAAACAGAACTTCTATCGACTCTCAGTTTTTTTATTTATTTATTTTTTTTTTTTTTCAACCACGACACGAGCCGAAAAGTAGAATTAAAATAAGACTGCGAAGCGCCGAGAAAACGTAGAACTGTGTCAACAGGAACTTGAACTGTCAGCACAAAAAATGACAGTCATGAGTTAAGGATATTACAACGAGTAATGCGACAATAAAAATGCCCCGTGTAACTAACGTATTGTCCTGGCGGATCTTGATGTAAATCGGAAAAGGCGATAATCTCGAGGCCAAAATAATCTTTCTTAAAGGGACCGCACAAAATTGCGGAAAGGGGATATGCAAGATAAGGATTAGGAATCGGGCGAATTAAATAAAATGAATCTGATAATTAGGAAAAAGGATGAATGCATAATACCTCAAAAAGGTGAATGCCTTTCAAGCGAGTCATGGCCTTAAGTTTTCACAAGCGCGCCAAAAAATTGTACAACTAAACAAACACAGAATTTCCCGTCAGGAGTTACGACAGGCATTCTCCGAATTTCTTATTCTTTTTTCTTTTTCTTTTGCGATACACGAACATTCTGTTCTTAATCGAGGTTTGTACTCTAACCAAATAGTCGTGAAAAATGATTTAGGTTATTCAGACAAACAGAACTCCCACGGTAGTATACTGACGTCATAGTTGATAAATTGGAGTCTCTTTATTCGAATAGCATTTCAACAATTATTTGTTTCTCTCTAAGTCGATAACAGTTCGTATTGCTTATTACCCTACAACTGTAGATGTGACCCTTAAGGCCTTGATCCTATAAAAAAGTATAGAAATATTATTTGAATAACATCCAAGGGCGTTCATCTGCCTGCTTGTAAAGGCGAAAACCGAAATCGTTGACGGAAAAATCCGAAGAAATGACCGGATATTGTTGGTTGGAGCCGGCAACACCTGGGTTGTATTTTTATCAGCTGAGGTCTCTGAAAGCATTCTATACCCAACTGAATTCCATGAGTGAGTATTGGCAGGTCTGTCGCTCAACAGTCGGTCGTACGTCAAAGCCAAGAACGTGTATAGCGAGGGGCTCTCATTCCAGTGAAGGTGTTGTTAAGTTCAGCGGTTGTGCTTTGTAGCAAATTGCTGTTCAAATGTTGAGCCAGCTTAAAGCCACGTGACCGGACGTGGCTACAACTTCAAAACGGTTTCAAAAATAAATAAAAGACTGAACTGTATAGCCTTGATACAGCTTTATTGTTGCCTTGGTACAAGCTTAGTGGCTTTGGTACAAGCGTAGCTTAGCCCTTAGCTAGTACAACCACAGTAAAACCTTAGTATGTCTCTGGTTCAAGACTGGTACTACCATGGAACTGACTAGTGGTACGATTTTGTACAACCATGGTACAATCTCAGTACGACTTTGATACAAACTTAATACGCGAGACACAAGCTTCGTACAACCTGTCGCTACTTTGGTATAACCTCTGTGCAACCCAAGGACAACCCAAGTGGCAACCACAGTACAAGCCTAGTACTATAAAACGTTACACACAGCAAGTCGGACAACGAGCGAAGTAGTTTTACTGAAATTTTAAACATTTCATGGCGTCATCTGTTCTTCATAAGAGTACAGTAAGCTAGCAGGCTTTATGTAGTTTTAACCTCAAAGCACTTGTCCCTTTCGTTTCACGATCACAGCTACTTTCTCTGAGGTTGCTGTCATTTAGACTGACAAAGCTTGATTTCTGTTTTCCGCTTTCTTCAGACTCAGAGTTCAGCAGAGTATTGACACGGTGGAAAATGTAACGAGCGAAAAATGGCCTCACCAGCACATTCTTGCCTCTGCACTCTGCGATAACGTTTCGATGACCAACCGGAATCAAGAATCTAAACTCTTTCTTTCTATCTGTCACATTTTAGTTGAAGCTGAGTCAGAACCGACATTCTCATTAAGGAAACGAGTTGGGGCTGCACGAACCAAGGAAAAAAAGAGGGTTGTAATTTTTTTTTAAGTTTTAGGAATGACTGGGGGTTTTCAATAAGTTATTCCAGTGTTTTGAGGGGTTCTCGAGCCCCGCAAAGAAGATCACGCTGTTGACACTGACTTCACTCATTCTTTCTCTTTAGTTCTGATATGAAATATATGTTTGCAAGACACTTGTATTGTAATGTATATAACGTTTGACACAGACTATGCCCTAGTAATATCTGCAACATTTTTATGCAAATAACTTCAGGTACAATTTAAGGCAATCTGATTTTTCCACTCCAAGGTATAACTCTGGAACTTGATGTGGGCACTCACTGCGATATTTAGGATCCTATTATGGGGAAAATTGTCTACTGACGACAGATCAGCCAAAACACTTAATGATTTTAAAAGGAGCATTCGTGATCTAACTAATCAAACGGAAGCCGGTTGCAACGGCTGTACCCTCTGTTCAACATGACACTTTTAGACTTTATTACTGAGTACTATTTTTAAAACATTTTTAGACTGCATTTTGTATTATTCATATTTTAGTGTAGATATATTAGTTGTCTAAGTTCTGTACTTTATTTCAGTAGTGTCCCGTTGTTAATATGTGTCTCTCCCAAGCTACATGGTTTGCCACTTAAAAAAAGTTCTTCTACTACTACTTCTACTACTACTACTCCTACTATTACATATGAATTGGTATATATTTGCTAATTTGAATGGAGACTTTAGACTGGACGATATGACAACAATCAGAATGTCGCACTGCAAAATATTGCTTCGTGTATCAGACCACTTTGAGTTTAAATGAAACAAGACGATCTAAGATCGTAAGTCGGGCAACAGGTAGACGTCCTGTTATGAGTGTTGACCACTTACTTTGCGCCGGAGTGGTCCAAAAAAGAAACGCTAAGAGTACCAAGGTCCTGGTTTCCAACGTGGCATCTTTGTTGTCGTTTCCTCGAGTTTCATCGTGAGGCACCTTGTCTTTATCAGCAAATGCTCTTCTGTCACTCTGTCCACATTTTCTGTTCACTGGAAACTCGTTTGATTTCTGCTTTGATTCTAGTGAGACATTCGCTAAATCATTTGATTCTTTTGCTGTTTTCAGTTCGCGGAACGACCCGTTTCGAAATACACGCTCATCAAACACGCCATCTTTTAGAGTGGGTCTAACGCGAACGGTGAGTGGGTCTGTATGTTTGAGCGTCGAAAAGATGACACGATTTGTTTTCGACATATTCGCCATCGATTTCGACATCGTAGAAAGGTTGCGCCCGTATTACGTGTCTGCGGTATTCCCCATTGCACGTGACTGCGATTTGCGATGAAACTCGAGTGAAAACCTATAGTCGGTTTCCCGACTTATTATGCAACATCAAAATTTACGGCTCCAAAACTGTGATATTTTGTACACGGGCGGCCTAAGATCCTGATTTGAAAGGGATGGACTTACATCACAAAGCCTCTGAACTCAGGAGATTGCCACCGGTGATTTTATACAATGCTTCTCGAAAACAGACGCAGACCCGCTCCGAGCCGTCTAAACAGTAACTGTCCATTCTCAGAGACAACCTCCTGCATAAGATATTTCGACCCTTAAACTCTTAATAGTGATCAAAACTTAACATCTCCTTTTAGTCAAGGTATATTGCAAAGCAAACAAATTTTGAGAATTGGCAAAATAATCAACCCAAGGGTACCAAATTGATCAGGCATGACATCCTCCAAGCCACCAAATAAGTAAAGAAAATGGCGCTCACTAAAGAGAATCAACTCGTTGATTGTAAAAGAAGGTAAATAAAAAATAGAGATTATTGTGGTGGTGGTATTGTGGTAATCCTTGGTGGACTGTTGAGAGAAAAGATACAACAGTGATAACCTTGGCAAACGTTGCTGAGCGCGTATCGTGTCTTAACAACTCCAAATTCGTTACCAAGCGATTTGAAGGGTTCGCCTAGCAAGTTACTAGCCTAGGCGGGCACGAAGCTCGCTTTGGTTACATCTACTTCAATCATCGAACTAAGCTATAATGTCCACACGATACACTCAAGGGCACGTGATATGTTTCTTAGCGCTAACTTCCCGACCCACGAGGAAACCCTTTCAATTTTCAGCAACAAGAGACTGAAACAAAAATGTGTGCTCAAATTGTGCTCGCTAGACAATAACTCGCGGGAGTCCTTTGTGTCTGACGAATCACGCGTTTGAATAATTTGAGTGTGGCTTTAGCTGTGATTGATTGCTATTCGTGTATTTGAACTTTTTAAACTAAAATAATAATTTTTGAAGCGACCCTAAGGCACCGTAGGACGCAAAATGATGGACTCGGGTGGGTAAACGACAAAACACGTTGGGAAATTTGTTACGAACTCAACACAAATGAAGCCAGAACCATACAACAAATGGACCGAAATTACAAAGGATCCCCTTGTCAGAACAAGATCTACCGCTAAAGTTTATGCTTTTTACAAGGGAACACGAAAAATTAAAGTTTCTTTCACGTAGGCAGAACTAAGCAATTTATAAATTGTAGTACACAGTTGTAGTACACTAATTCAATTTCGGTTTCATTTTCTCAAAGTACAAAGCCAAAATAAACAAGCTTCATAATCGCCTCCACGAAAAAAGCTTGTCTCTTCGGCAAATACAGATTTCTACTCGTTTCATTATACAGTTAGGCGAACATATCCCAAAAGTCATGTTTTAGCGTGAAACTCAAGAACCGTGGACAAACAATGAAGTAATATCGAACAGCTCTTGAAACAACTTAAAAACAAGACATCACAGGATGGAGTGCTGGAGAAGTTGAATGAAACATTATACCTTGCGGGTGAATAGATAAAACTTCAAAACAACACAAGCCTGCAGGGAAAAGCTAAAGCGAGCACAAACCTTAAACAGTTTCGATTCTGTTCAGGCGAGTTCTGTTGGGACTTCGGATCAGTTGTGGTTCTTTGTTTGTCTCGTAACATGACAAGGGTACGAGCAGAAGAGTCATGGCGCGAAACTTCAGCATGCACAATTTAAGCGGTGTTTTCGTGCGCTCATTTCCATGCCAACCAATTTGCTTAGTAAGAACTTTAATTCCCTCGAAGTGAATACAATTCTGCTGCCACGGATATCGCTGGAAGGTCGTTTTCGTTTTGTTTGCGTATTGCGGGTCATTTGACAAACCCGGCAAGTGGTTCAGATGCTTTGATCTCTGTTTCATCGTTTAAAAAAAAAAAAAACAAAAGAAACACATGAATGAATGTCGTGTTAGAAACTTTTTTCGTTGAACGGAAGGATTCGTCGTCTTCAATCAACCAAACGAGAGCTACTCATCAATGCAATGCAACTTGACAGTGGAAAACGTGTAATACACTACTTTTATCAAGTTTACATAGAAACTTTATGAGAAAAACACTAGTTTTATTAAATATAGTAGGTGAATATTAAAAAAAATGCGGTTAGCGGTAAACAAAACGGCCAATGGAATTTTGATAGGCTTCTCACTACAGCAATGGACGACGGTTGATTAACAATGCCAACATTAAAATCATGGGCTTGTTAACGAATCATTGGAAGTTACGTCCACTTTGGCAACCTAATCGCAAAGGGACAAACTGAATCATTTTAGAATATCTCTCATTATGGCCGTCTGTCCGACGAGCCTAATTTACGTCACAGCTTCCACAGTTTATGACTGCACTGCAAAGAGACCAGTTTTTGCTTCAAAGCTATTCCTCATCTACGATATTCTTGCGGCAATAGTGACGAGAAAAAAAAAATATATATATATATATGCCGAGAAGTTTTGCTTTAAGACTAAAGGGTCAGAATTTCATTTCTGTGCCATAAGACAAATTAGATGCGATAATTTGTTTTTCCTTTCTTATTCACGTTGCCTGAGTGATTTTTGCCAATTCCACACAAAATAATCGAACCTTGAAAAAGCCGTCTGTTGATTATGCGCAATTCTTTGTTTCTGAGTTCCCTGCTCAGACTGGAGACATGAAACCTTATGATTGTCAGGAGCCCATGATGGGCTCCTGTGATTGTAGAATGATTACATCAAAGGGACTCAGTACGAGACCTCTACTACTGACTTTTAGTTAACGCTGTTCCGGGAAATTCTGACTTAACAATTTTACTCGTATTCTGAAATTATCAAAACTAAAATATCAGTAGTTGTTTGTTGAGTTTGCTCGTCCCGGTGCAAGTAGCTCTGAGCAGAGCAACCTTTGTGACTCAACGACCAAACTTGAAAAGGTGAGTGTAAATTTGTGAAATTAAATTGTCATCCATTTTTATCCGTGCCATCCAAAGGCCAAAGCAAATAATTTTGGTGTAGCTTTCACTATTTTACGGCAATTCTACTTCATTATTTCTTGGGTTTCTATCCTTGCCAATGTCTATTTTTGTTTTCTTAAGAATTTCACGTAAACGCGTAACATAGGTCTTTTTAAGGCGGACTTAAGCTTCAGCTAACCGGCAGAATATACATTCATTACAATTGCGAAGTTCACTCTCCTTAGAAACCTTCCACCCTTAAAAAGCGAAATTTTACTGAAACTTTATTGTACAAAATCTACTGGAATACCAAGTGGTAACAAATCGATAAAAATCGATATATACACGTGTGTGATATCACTGGCGGGATAGTGTTTTCATCGATTTGTTACCACTAGCTATTAAACCACTGAATTTACGTAATAAAAAAAATTGCATGGCCGCTTGGAGACACGCGAGATTTCTCTTTTCATGTCCAGCACTCGCAAAGAAACTTGACGTATCTCCGCACAGTCGTGTCAGTAATATCCCCCATTTCTCCTGATCTCGTTTTTTTTTAAAGCACTTGAAGAGGGATCCTCCAGCCAGCAATGAGGAACATATTCGATGCGGCGGAGTATTCTACAGCTACTACAGAAGTTTTGACTATAAAAAAAAAACTAACGAATCTCCTTTACCAATAGCTGTATAATGAATACATAAATACCAGCAAATGAGGCTTCAATCCTTGAAATTAAGCTATGACTTTTCGTGGACTGCAGTGGCGAATGGTCCTTCAAAAACTGTCTCGCAAAATTTTAGTCGAATTTCACAGGTGTCGCAGTCTCGTTTTTTACGGCGGTTATGTGGCATAGAATTCAAGGTAGGCCACCATATAGTCAGTTTACAGGGGTATACAAGGGTTTACAAGGATATACCTTTGTAAACCCTTGTATACCCCTGTAAACACTATATCTGGTGACTATGTGGTGGCCTACCATGAATTGTATGCTGGTTCTGTGCGTCTCGCAGTCTCGATTTTATACAAAAGAATCTCAAAACTCTTTGAAGTCTCGGTCTCGCAATCTAAAAAGTCAACTAATGTCTCAGGCTCGCAAAGAAAAACGCTAGTCTCGCCGTCTCGCAAAGTCTCGCATTTACCATTCGCCACCCCGCTTTTGGAGCGTTTGGGTATTAAGGGGATGATAGCCAAATGAACATCACTGGGAAAGTTTCTTCAACAATACATTCATTAATATCTTTAATACATCTGTAAACAGAGTTGTTCGATAGGTTAGAAAATTGAAATAAAAACTATTGTTCAAAAAAATCGCTGAAGGATAGTCATCTTAATGCGTTTCTTCTTTATCATCGATTCGATTTTACATTGTTTAAGTCGAAGACGAAAGCGATATATCCGACGAAGGGCTAACGCTTGAAACGTCAGCACCTCCCTTTTACCTTACGGTGGTCTAACTTACTTTACCAATTCGTTTGATTATCCCAATTTCTTGTGCTTCAATTCCCCACCGACGCAGCACCAGTTTCTTTTGAAGCTATCCCCACAACACGATATATCAAGATGGCCTGCATTATGTTGAAACTTGATGTCACATTTGACGTCATGGCATACGCAAATTTGGACAAGAACAACGATCATTGTTCATAGACGTCATACGACGGCAGTGACTGCATGGAAGGGATCCCTTGAAGTTTCTTATGTCGAAAAGGAGACCAAAGAAGTCCGCGGATTTTCAACACTTCACGTTTATTTTTTAGTCATACAGTTAGCTCTTGCTTCTCGCTCGCTCGCTCTCGATCTCTCCTGGCTTCTTACTGTTATCTGTTATAATTGTCTTGTGCGGCTATCAATCATCTATCAATCATCTCAATTATTGGTGCACGATTTCCGACACACTCCCCTGTTTGTCTTAAACAAACACTAGTATCGTGCAAGTGCTAAATGAATTCAAGAAAACCTCGCAACTAATAACTAAACCTTACTACTAAGAAATAGCTCAGAGTTCTGAAACGAAATAAACTGTTCAGTTCAACTTGTCTCTGCGCTCTGCACTTCCTGAATGCGATATCGTGCCGCAACAGCCGCATCTCGTGTTGGTCTGAATGTGGGGGCATTCGGATTCAGCTGTGCTTGCGTTGCGACCGTTTGTCTGTCACACGATAACTCTAACGGATAAAGTTGTTGCACTGCCCTTTCTAGGATCGTCTTCCCTGCTCTCAACTTTGCAGCTCGCACGATCCCGTCCCTTCCTGTGATCAAGTCCTCCACAATTCCAAGTTTCCACTTGTTCCGGTTTCGATCTTCGTCCTTTATGATCATCACGTCCCCTCTGGTTAACTGGCCGATCTGTCTCGCTTTCTGCTTCAGACGATGTCGCTCCCTCAGCCCTCGCAGGTACTCGGTTGTCCACCGTTTCCACAATGCTTGTTTGCATTTTCGCAGATACTTTGCCCGTCGGCGGAGTTCCGCATCTTTAAGGTGAAACGGTTCAAGCTCTGGCAATTGGTTTGGTCTGAGGAAAAGTAGCGAAGCAGGCGTCAGTGTAGGAAGTTGGATATCATCCTCGACATAGCTTAATGGACGATTGTTCAGAGCGATTTCCACGTCAAGAACAACTTCGCATAGCTCTGTCCAAGAAAGCATGCCGTTACCGATTGTCTTGTAGAGTGAAGACTTGACTAGTGCGATGAGACGCTCGAACTGACCTCCCCACCAGGGGGCGCGGCTCAGATTGAATTGCCACCTTATATCTTGATGAGCCAAGTAGTCTTGTACCTTCTCGTCACTAGTCACTTGTTTGAGCCATTTCGCTGCTCCTACAAATGTCTTCCCATTGTCGGAATAAATCTTTGCCGGACGGCCACGGTGCGCGATAAGGCGTTTTAAACTTCTTAGGAATTCGCCGGTCTCCAGGTTTTCTATCACTTCGATGTAGACTCCTCTTGTCAGGCTACACGAGAACAATGCAAGGTAGGCTTTGCCTGCTATCTTGGACTTGCGGCGATACTTGAGGGGGCCGGCAAAATCAACTCCGATCACTTCGAATGGAGTACTGCCTTCAGTGCGGTCGGTGGGTAAGGGTCCGGGGGGTGGAGTAGCCAGTGCAATGGCTTGAAACCGTTTACACCCCGCACACGACTTTATCACTTGTTTAACGAGCTTCCTGAGACGTGGTACCCAATGCTGTTCACGAATCTTAGTCATCGTTAGGCCTACGCCTCCATGCAGGGTGTCGACGTGCGATCGTTGAACCAACTTACGAGTGTAGGGTGCCGTATCTGGGAGGTAAATGGGATAATGGCCTTGAATTCTCCCCTTGCATACTAACACGTCATCTTGTTCGTTTTGAATATTGAGCTGCAAGCGATCTTCTTCAAACTTTTCACTGGATTTCCCTTGTTCTTGAGCCCGCTTGGTTCAAAAGGTCTTTTGTCGCTGTATCTCCTCAGTCGTTAGAGGGCCGATGACTCGATGCTGTCGTTTGGCTCGGGTGTTTTGAAGGAACCTCGTGATCCACGCGCCCACGCGTAACACACGCCACAATTCGTGTTTTTTCAGCAGTTCATCGAAGGCATCTTGTTTGTTTTCCACGGCCACAGCTAACAGCTCACGTCTTGTTTTCACTTCTGCTTCTGATTCCTTTGTTGGTGTAGTCAGGATGTCGGGTGGCCAGTTTTCCGGTTCTGATAACCAGTCTGGCCCTTGCCACCAGAGAGCTGTGAGTTTATCGGCGCTACTACCACGACTCCCCAAGTCGGCGGGATTTTCCGCTGTACCGACATGTCGCCACTTTATGTATTGTTTCTCTTGTATCTTCGCTACTCTATTGCCCACGAACTGCTTATACTCTCCGTTTCCACGGATCCAGTGGAGAGCGACTGTGCTGTCAAGCCAACAGTGAGTACTTTGCACTGGAAAACCCTGTAAGGTTTCTTTGACGTTATGCACCAGATTTGTTACCATATGGCCTGATACCAGTTCTAGTCGAGGGGTGGTTAGTCCTCTTTTCGCAAGGCGTGACTTTGCGGTTACTAGACCTTTGCTGATACCACTGGGTTGTGTCACCACCGCGTAAACTGCTGCAGATACTCCCTTTGCGCTTGCGTCTCCAAATCCGTAGAGGTCAATAGACAAGACCTTTTCATGATACTGAGCTAAGCTTCTCGGTGCGTTCACTTGCACTGGTAAGTTCTTCTCCCATTTTGACCATTTATCTCTCAGATCGCGCGGCAGAGGTGCGTCCCAGGCGATACGAGCGTCGCAAGCGTCTCTGTAGAGAACCTTTCCGGACAACATCACCGGGGAGGCAAGCCCAAGAGGATCGTAGATTCTAGCGACCTTTCCTAGTATGCCTCTCTTTGAGGCTTGAGCTGTTGGTGCGGCGAAATTCACCTGGATGAGGTCTCTTTCCTTTTCCCACGGCATCCCCAAGAGTTTGGACTCTCCTTCGTTTACTCCGAGTTGTTGTTTGGCGTAACTTTGCTCTTCTCCTGGCAACGGCGTTTCGGCCTCTAAGGCTGGTACGCTTGAGTGCCACTTGTGCAATTCGAAGGTCGCTTCCTTAAAAATGGATTTTGCGGTTTTCTTCAGTTCCAGGGCTTCCTTAACTGTTTCTCCGCCACCGATTAAATCATCGACTTACAGACTTCGTTCTATCTCTTCCACAACCTTTGGATTTGCTGCTCGACACTTTTGCAAATGCTCCTTGATTACTGCTGCTAGTAGGAACGGGGATGGGGCTAAGCCAAACAGCACTCTGGTGAATCGGAAAACTTCCACTTGCTTAGTTGTAAGATCCTTTAACCAGTGAAAACGCACTGCATCTCGGTCTTCCTCACGGATGCGTATTTGCAAGAACGCTTGTTTTAGGTCACCCGCAATAGCCACTGGATAAAACCGGTTGCGAACAAGAACACTCCAAAGTTGATTTTGAAGCGGTGGTCCGGTTTCTAGGCACTCATTTAGGTAGGGGGCGCGGTCATTTGCTCTGGCTGATGCATCGTAGACAATGCGCATCTTTGTTGATTCGACATTTTCACGAATAACTGCCTTATGAGGAATATAGAATTCTCTGCCTTCTACTTTGTTGTGCGCATACTCCACGATCCCTTGGGAGACTTGATCTCGGATAATGCTGTCATACTTTTCCAGCTGCCCTTGGTTCTCCAGTTTTCGTACCAGGCTGTTGAGACGCTTTAGGCTTCCTTCACGATTGTCAGGCAATGGTGGGTGATTTCCCTTCCAAGGCAAACTGGTCTCATACCAGCCCTCGGGACTGCGTGTTAGTTGCTCCTTGAACTCTTCGTACACAGTTTCTTGGTTACCAATTGGTGAGTCTTCAAGCCCGAGAACATCCAACTTGCACAACTCTTCATAGTCCACTGTCGCTGTCTGAGTTAAAAACATTTCCGTAAGGTCCACTTCTTTTCCTGGTGATAGGATTGTCCACCCGAAACGCGTCAGCTCGGCAATTGGTTCCCCCTCTCGGCCTATCCTCGGTTTGGTTCCGGTTTTAATCCTCGCGACCTCATTCGTTCCCAGGACGAGGTGCACAGGGAGCAAAGGTTTCTTGTCAGTATCGTTTAACGTCACGCCCTTCAGGTGGGAGAATTGCGTTACCATCTCGGCATAATTTGGATTCTCAACTGTTAGTAGCTCACTTCTGTCTACTCGTGTAACTTCGGCATCTAAACGAAAGTTGCCTTGTAGGTCGTGTATCGAAAGGCCGTAGATGTTCACCGCCTTGTTCGCTGATCCAAACATCATTTCGATCCGCTTGAACTCTCTTCTGATCGGTTGAAGTTTCAGCTTATCTATCAAAGTTGATGACACATAAGAACTTCCTGCCCCTGTGTCCAACAACGCACGGCACATCACGCCATTTATTTCGACTGTAATGATTGGATACGTGACAGCTTTTTTTCCCACGCCTACTGCGGTCATCAAATGGTCACTGGACTTGTCACTGCTTTGTCTGTCATCGCGTGATCTGTCACAGATGGATGTGTGGTGTCTACGTTGGCAGACTTGACATTTAGAGCGGCTTCGGCACTCTGAGGCACGATGTTTGCTTCCTGTACAATTAAAACATAATTGCTTGGCTGCCAAGTGATGACGGCGGTCTGTCACTGTCACGATCTTATGACAGTTCGCCGATTTGTGATCCACGGCATCACAATAAACACACGTTCGTTGTGGCGGTGAGGAATTCGTGGAATCTTTGGTTTGAAAGCCCTTGTCACGAACACGAATTGGATGCTTTTCTAGTCAGGATGCTTTGCGGCCAACCTGTTTTCCAGATTCTAAAATCCAGAAAACTACAAAATGGAAGTAATCCAGCTCTGATTTCCAATCAATAAATAAAGAATATCTGATTTTCAGATTATAGTTAACTCGATATTTGAAATCAGAAATCACAAATCACAAATCAGAATTCCGAAACCAGAATTCAGAATTCACAAATCAGAAACCAGAAATCGTAAATCAGAAATCAGAAGTCGAAATTTCTGAAAATGAGAAATTTAAGATTGAAAAATCAGAAATCTGAAACTGGATTTCCGAAATGCCACCTGTAATATCCAATTCCGTTATTCTCGGTTTATCTCAGTTTGCGATGTCAACATTGCAAAAATGAATCGGAAAACTCTTCAAAATTTCCCTGCCGGGGGTGGGTATAGATACGCGTTTACTTCCGGTGGTACCTTTAAGCCTGACCCCACCCCAGCAAGCGAAATTATTTCCCCTCTACGTGAGGAGGAGACATAATCATACCCATTTCGCGCCAAAATCGTCACGTGACGGCATTTCGCACCAAAGGAGAGTTTTTACGTAATTTCTTTGTGTGCAGTCGAACACTTCCACCAAAATGGACAACTGCGAGATAAAGTTCGGCGAGTTGACTCGCCCCGTTGCTACAAAGAATGTTACTATAAGTGCTCTTGTGGCACTTTTCGAATCCATAACGCCCAAACATGCTGGCTACGTGGTCTTTCCGACCCGTACGTTTTTGCAGATGAAAATAAATAGTTTCCTCAACTGATCTCAACTGACCTCAACTGACGTCAACTGGAACGTTTCGGCGTATATGAATTGGGCGTTAGTCGAGTTAGCGAGATCAGAAACGCGAAGCGAAATTACGAATCCTCCTCCTTAACCCCTAAAGAAGCAATGGTACTCATCTTGTGGTTGTAGAGCAGCTAACAATAAAGCTATAAAGAACATTCGATTTAATAATGTTTTCGAAAAGTTGCTAGAATATGCTTTCTGCCGTTCCTTTCGCTCCCTCCCCCACTAAGTTTATTTTTATCAGAAGTGCAACATATTCACACCTCCCCCACTCAAAGGAGGGGTACCGGAAGTAAACACGTATTTGTACCCACCCCCGGCAGGAAAATTTTCAAGAGTTTTCCGATTCATTTTTGCAATATTGACATCGCAAACTGAGATAAACCGAGAATAACGGAATTGGATATTACAGGTGGCATTTCGGAAATCCAGTTTTAGAGTTCTGATTTCTCAATCTTAAATTTCTCATTTTCAGAAATTTCGACTTCTGATTTCTGATTTACGATTTCTGGTTTCTGATTTGTGAATTCAGAATTCTGGTTTCGGAATTCTGATTTCTGTTTTCTGATTTCTGATTTCAAATATCGAGTTAACTATAGTCTGAAAATCAGATATTCTTTATTTATTGATTGGAAATCAGAGCTGAATTACTTCCATTTGGCAGTTTTCTGGATTTTAGAATCTGGAAAACAGGTTGGCCGCAAAGCATCCTGACTTTTTCTGTGTTGTTTTCGACTGGATTGATATCCTTCCACGTTTTTAAGGCCTTTACCAGCTGAGGGAAATCCCAGATCTGCCAGTCTTCGTGCCCTCTTACCAGATCCGCCTTTATGCCCTTTAGTTTGTCGAGTACACTCCTAACGTTTCCGGAAACGTCTCTTAACTTCCCCAGGGTCTCCAATGATTGCACGTTGTACAGCAACGTCTTATAGAATTCATGTATTCTTGCGGGCTGTGTCCCAGTGATAACCGGCAAGTTCATGATGTTCTGTACGTACGCGTTTACTATTTCGCTGGTCTTCCCGTACTCGCTGGTTAAAATGTTCTTGGCTCTTTCATAGCCCTCTGTTGTGAACGGGAGGCCGTCAATTTCCGTTCGAACCTTTGGATCCAGTAGTTCCTTTAAGTAGGCAAATTTCGTCACCGGTGCTAGGTTTGATTTCTCAATCTCCGCTTGAAATTTATTCCAGAACGGTAACCATTCCTCATATGTGCCCTTAAACTTGGTGATCTGGAGTTTGGGTAGTTTCGTTCGCCCCGTGCTTCCTTCGGTTTCCACGATGGGATGGTTTGACAGTTTCCGTTCGTATTCTAGCTTCATTTTCAGCTTTTGGCTTTCAAACTTAAGTTGTTCTTCACGAGCACGCACCTGACTAGCTTCTTCTTCTTCTCGCTTGTGTTGATTCGCGTCGTGTTTTGTCTTCTCGAGCCAATTGCTCATAAGCTTGATTCCGTCATCAACCTCGGCAACTACATCTTCTATTTTTTCGCTCCATTCCGCCACGTTTTCCGGCCCCTCTCCATCGTTGAACATTGCCTGCTCGACCCCCAACTTTAACGCCTCAACCTCTTTAACTAGAGCTCGTAAGGTGTCTCGGTGACGTTCGATGGAATCGATGTTTTCCTTCTTTATAACTCCACTGCTTTTTCCATTGGTATATTGTAACATTTGAAGTTTTGCTTCGGCTTCTTTCTTTAATGCGTCCATGTTCGAGAAGTCCCGTCGGAGGTGCCACTGTGTCGAAAAGGAGACCAAAGAAGTCCGCGGTTTTTCAACACTTCACGTTTATTTTTTAGTCATACAGTTAGCTCTTGCTTCTCGCTCGCTCGCTCTCGATCTCTCCTGGCTTCTTACTGTTATCTGTTATAATTGTCTTGTGCGGCTATCAATCATCTATCAATCATCTCAATTATTGGTGCACGATTTCCGACACTTACAATTTAAACCTTCTACGCCAGCTTCGACTTTGTGATCATTCCTCGAGGGACGCAAAATCAGGGTCCGAAATTGCGCTTTCCTGGTCGCCAATGCGACTAAAAATTTTGCACTGGCGACCAGAATTTCACAACCGGTCGCCAGCGGGCGATTAACTATTTCATAGCGATGTGTTGATCGTCTTGACAGAACGCGAAAGGAAAGATCGTTTTTGAACATAGAGCAAAGAACCAAACGGCAGTTTTTCAGTCGCTTACATTTCTTCTCCAAAACGTAGAGACAAGAGAAGGTATAAAGTTGACTTGAAACATTTGGCAGTCGCACGAAACTGCGTATATGGCCGGCATTTGATTCGTTCGTGGTGGTTTTTCAGTGGTAGGTGTATAAATAATCAGCGTGTTTGTATTTAATCTTATTCTCTTCGTTCTGATTCTTAAAAGAAAAATTGGCGACCAAAAATTGTGGCTTGTGTTTCGCTGCAAAGGAAAAATTTTATTGTCGCGTTTTGGCGACCACATTTTTCTATATGGCGATTGAAAAAAAATTCCAGTCGCCAGTTGGCGCCTGCCTAAAAAAGTTAATTTCGGACCCTGAAAATGTTCAAGGCCCACCAGGCAGACTGACATAGGACCAACAATTGTGACTCTGTATCAGCATAAGCTTCTGCTTTTCAAATACCACCCGATTTGATTAATCTTCGACCCTTTTGAAAAATCCATGATTAATAGTAAAACGTATAGAGGTAAGCTCTGCAAATATCACATACCCAAGAGTTTCAATTCAGCTGCATTTAACAACCACATGTTTAAAAGTTCTAAATTAGATAAGAAAAAATGTACATTAATATACATTACTTCAAAAAGAGACCCAAAGAGATGTGAAGAAGGCCTGTATGAAACCAGCATGGACTGTGATGATATTCCTGCAATCTGTCAGTTGAAGCAGGAGAAGTATGGACGTGCAGGTTGAATATCTATGAGGAGTATAGTTTCCTGCCCAATTGCCATATGCATGCCCCGGGATGCATGCCCACTGGAGTCCATACACTACACTACTGTGGGATGGTATTCTTTGCCATCACATTTTCTCAAGTCAACCTATTGCCAAACACGTCTTCATTGGATAATTATTCTGTATAGTGGTGATAATCAAATTCGGTACACACGTGCTTAAGTTATTTCACTGTATATATACACTTTACAACTCCATTTATAACACTATCAGGTCATATTTCTCCTACACGCTATTATCGTGGTGTGCTGTTGATAAGTAATTAGTCTACTCAATTATTCTGTAAAGTAACATTCTAACAAAGGCTAACTTGTGAAAATGGGGTTAACCGTTTAAGTAGCAATGTAAACTAGTATGGGGAATTTACACCTTATGCTTGTTCAACACTGAGAAGTGGGCCTGATGATTAAAAGGTGACTGATGAAAATGATTCCGGTTAGCTCAGTTGATAGAGCGCCGGCCTGTCGAGCGGGAGGTCGTAAGTTCAAACCTCAGCCGGACCAAAACTCAAGGTCTTAAAATATTACTGATGAGAAATGTGCTGCCTTTGTTACGACATCTGGTTAGACATTCTAGTCTTCTCGGATAAGGACGAAAAACCGTAGGCTCCGTCTCACAGAACTGTTCTTGTGAAACGTTAAAGACCCCACAACACTGTTGGGAAAGATCAGTAGGGAACGTAGACCCCGGTGTGTGGTTGACCTTTAATAGTTGGATGGAGTAGCACATATGATTCTCCGGTTCCCTTCTAGTCCTTCCCTGCTGCTTACTTGTGTATATTGTATGCAGTAGAAATAGATTAAATTAATCCTGATGATAGTCACGATGATGATGATGATGATAACGATGAGTGGAAACACAGGTGAAGAGATCAAGAGGTTAAACTTTGATAACTTATAATTCATATCAGAGAAAGCAAAACTGAAAATTCCATTTTACCTGAATGTTTTAAATGAAATAACAAGAGGAAAATCTTTAAAGAGCTAGTGCAGTTAACCTAATCAATTGAAAAGCAGAAAATATGAAGTGTACAGTCATTAACACTCTCAAAGTAAAGCTGTTTTTTACATTAGGAGCCAAATTCCTGCAGCTATATCTAAATGGGCCAAAAAATCCAGACAAGCAAGAAAAAAAGTTCTGTTATCAAAAGCATAAATACTCACTTAATTGATACGCATGAATAACAATAGACATTTGTGTTCAATCAGAGACTGGCCACATTGAGAAAAAAGAGTTGGTGTCTCAAACAGCTTCTCTGTAGTTATTGGACTACTAATTGTTTCCAATGATACCATGAAAGGTAGGTTTTTCTGTCCGAGCTCTAGCTATTAACAAGACGGTTAAAAAAGTTATATTTAACTGATTTATCACCTGTTAAGTTTATAAAAAACTTTTTGGTTTTCAACACATTCCATATATGAGAAATCCATGTTGAAACATATAATAGGTAGATCCTACAGAACTTCGTTACAACAAATTTTTTACGTTTGAATTGACACTTACACTGACGATTAAGCCATATCTTGAGTTAATTACCATCCATCTTATATACTGGGTACCATCACATATCTTTACCAAACACATATTTAATTGAGCAGGTACGAATTAGGCTTGGTTAAATATTAACAAAGGAGTGTTAAACCAAAAATGAGAACTTAACCTTATGTGCCAGAGGATGTAGTATGTGACTGGAAGATAGACTTACTAAATCAACCAACATTACTAAACAAACCTAGACATTTTGATATCATATTGGTGTAAAAACAGCAGAGCAGTAATGGCAATGAAATTGCCAACCAGAAAATTATGTTGCCTGATAGAGCTTATAAGCATTTAATGGCAACAATAAAGGTTAAACAGCGCTGCAGCTAAACTTGCCAAATGTTACAAAATGTAACAGAATTAGCACGGCTCTTAATCACCAGTCACAGCTAGATTATCAGACAACCATAAGTAAAAGGTGTTAATTAATTGTCAACAACAACAACAACACGCACTTTATTTTAAAAACCACTACAGAGACCATAGTAGCCTGCAATTAGCATAGCTATTCTAGGCGGACTACTTAATTTTGGACTGGATGTTAAAAAAAATATATATATATGTACAACAACAGAAAAATATAAAAAAACTCATATTCTACTAGAAAATGCAATTCACCTACCACTTACTACAGAAACAAAAAGTCATGCCAAAGTGAAATGAGCAGCCTATTAAAAGTCAAAGATAATGTTTTAGGAAGTCAAGACTCAAACAGCTGTCACTGTAATATATAAACTGTTCTATTTTAAAGAGGTCTATTCTTGAATAACATTATATGCAGTCACAAAAAGTTGAACTGACAGGGTAGATAAATGTAATAACCAATAAACAGGGTCCTACTGAGTAAAGGAATGAGTTCCCTTGAGAAACATTATTACTATTATTATCATAATATTATTATTATTACTATTATCAAACATAGGTTTGACAGATCTCTTACATATCATATATGTATATATGCACTTGATATATCAAAAGAATAGATAAGAGATGAATTTAGTATCAAGCAAGTGACATTTGAACACAATGGATGGATAACAGTTTAATAGATAAAAAATGAAAGAAGTCAAAACAAATAGAAGGCATGCATGAAATAACTGCTGCATGCACAATATAATGACCATGCAGTTGAATTCCTGTTATTGTGATACAGGAGCATAATTGACAAACATATAGTATTGTTCCCAAAAAAAGCATGACTTTGTAAAAACTTAAGACCAACTGTCTGACAGCTGGTTATTATAGCAGACTTGGTGATAAACTATACAGAAAAAAAAAAATTTTCACAGTCTCCAGCCAGCAGCTATAATCAAACTCAGCTAATAATCATGGTAAACACAAGAAACTGTTTTATCAAACAAGTACAAGGTACAACAACTGCATCTATTTTTCATCTTATCATGATAAAACTCACCCTATCAGCTTGTTTGATGAAAGCATTTTTTTTGTGTGGTTCAATTTCCCACAAACACAATACCAATTTCTGTAAATATGAGTCCCTTCCTGCAGAATCTTAATTACAGCAATATGTCTCAGTGATCTATTAGTCTTTTAAGTGCAATTACCTCAAAATATATCCCATAAATATTGGTAAGCACTTAATTCTAATAGCTCACATATTTTAGCTAATATCTACACTGGCTCCAGCAAGTCTAAAAGGAAACTTTATAATAATATAACATTTGATCATGCACCCAGAAAAAATTAATTAGCACCATTAATCAATGTATATATTTTCAAATCTTAAGGTGTATATGTTAGTATGACATTCAGTCGTACCATTTATCACAATCACGAGGTTAAAGTATACAATATTATATTGTTATATAAGCTAAAAATGTTTGCTGTTTTGATTTTTTGAAATTACATCCCATTACTTGCTTGTGTTTATTTGTACTGGTATCAACGTTACCACCACTGTAAGCGGTATACTTCTCTTAACTACACTAGTAATAAACTATAAGAGATAATGTAGTCTAGTCTCTATAGGATTCATGGTTTACTGGGATATATTAAGTCCAATATCAGATTTGAAGGAAAGATATTCAAAGGTGGAAATAACCCCAGCTAAAAAGTTTTAAAATAAACACACCGTTCAAATCCCAATTTTTCACACAGCTTTAAGCTGTAAGTAGGCTGCATTAAAATTATGGCAAGTGCAATTCTCATTTGTTCATCTTTTAATAAAGATTCCTTGGGCAAAACTCCACATAGTTTGAAAATGGCAAAAGGCCAAAAATTTCAACTGTGCGATGAACTTTTCATGAATCAGTAAAAGGTCAATATGTAAACATTGGATTATGGCAATTTTGGACAGGAATGATAGAATCCTGTGGAGTTACCTTGAGAAACATAACATAAAGAGAAACTTCACAGATAGCGTGAAATTATGTCCAGAAAAAAAGAACACCTTGCAAAGAAAACCAGAAAAACGGTTTGGTCCTCTGTGTGCCTTTTTGTTGTTGAAAACTTCACATTACCGAGAATGAAAATTTAACTTTATCACACATACAAAAAAGTGTGGTTTAAAAGACGAGGTGTAAATTGAACAGTTTTGTTAGACATTGCAACAAATCTAACAAAAACCTAACAAACCTAACGCATATTGTCGCATAGTAGTTATTATTCGCACCTTACTTTCTCTTGCATGTATAATACACAATATGCGGCTTGCTTTAAAACAAATACACCCAGGGAGAGAATTCTTAAGCCCTGCAGCAGTGGGCTTTTCCCACTGTTCAATTGAGAAACTAATCAAGTTAACACCAGGGTGCAAACAGAGGCTATATAACACTTACAAACTCCATGAATAAAGATGTCACACTTTACAGCAAAAATTCCCTTCGTTCAACGATCATAAAAATGTGCTTGCGAGGAAAGGAACTACGAACACTGAGCTCTTTCTGGATATACATTTCAAGCCGCTTCGTAAAAACTACTTTGATGAGGAATTTATTTTCAGACTCGGCGACGGACTCGAGAAGCCGCGCTCAGCTGTTGTTTATTTCGAAGTTTAACATTTCGCGCGCTGATATATACAGATACACATAATGAAATACCGACTGGCGTCTTAATTTTTCCTACGATTGCAAAAAAAGAATAAGCAACGGACTCTCGATGAAAATCAGTGTTTTGTCCATCTGTCAGAACAACAAACGAGAAATAATATTCGCTTCTGCAAGCAGAATTGTCGAGTAATGAATGCCACGGCTACGAAAAAGTCCAGTATTTTCACACATTTCAGTTCTTTCTCCCATTCGCCGCTCAAGTAGCCGGACCTTAATTCAAGAAGAATTAGAAGTTACAAATACGACATGAATGAGGTTTGAATTTGAAGTTAATTTTGTATACGGACAGGAGAGTCTCAATCAACTGGTTTCGAAGCAACGGTAATCTTTGACAGATTCTCCACCGGACTCTGCCACTCGCCCTTGGAAACCACGGTTCTTTTCACTGGCTCCGAATCGACGTCAATATTCTTATTTTGTGAAATCAATACACCCATAAATAAAAGAAAACCTGTATCACTTTTATCTCGTCTGCTATTTTAATTTTATCACAACATCAATTCTGCATTTTCCCTTAGGTTTTCCTTGCTACGAAGGCGAACTGGCTTAAAAACAATGTTCAGAAATTGAAACTTTCGGGAGTGACTTCCTTGCGTCAACCCGGAAAAAACTGACTGAATTTCATCCGTCGGCACAGGAAGGGCCATTACAGTGAAATAAATGCTTTTACTACTATTTAGGATAAATAACGTGCTGTCGCAGATAGAACAATTTGGCTGAAAGGTGCTTCAGCCATCAAAACTGTAAAGAAATATATTTTCGAAGTTTTGCGCGCGCATTGTTCGTTCATATCCACGTTGCACGGCGACCGGCCTTCGTCCTTCAGAACAACAGAGCTTGTTAGCAGGTGGATTTGCGCGAACTTCGTAATGGATGGCCTTTCTTCTATATATAACACACATGTTAAGCAGACGATTATACCGTTGCGACATTTCAAATAACTCTTCCGTTTCAGCGACGCGCTCAGGGAAAGAGGGACGGAATTGGAAAAAAAACGAAACACGTACTTACCTATTCCGCACTTGTCACATAAGACGATCTCGTTGGGTCGTAGTGATGTACCGTCTTTGCAAATAATACATACAATTTCTGCCGTGGTCTCTGTCACTGTAAGAAAACAGAGAGCAGCGTTGGCGAGGACAAAGAAACTCAATTACGCTTTTCCTAAGATGATAAATGGAGGAAGTTTCACCGAAGAAAATAAAACTCGCTAATTGCTGCCCTACATGAAAGAGAAACACAGCAAATCCGAATAGTCTGTCGCATGACCGATACTCGGCCGAGTTCCTGAATTGAATAAGGAAAGTTAACTTTAAGAATTAAGGACGAACCACTGTGAATCTTGGAAAACGGACATTCCTCAACAGAGTCATCGTCGAAGATTAGACTGCACTTGCCAGAGACACGGTCAATTTTTTGAATTTTCGCGTAGAATAGTTTGTCTTCCCATTCAGCCAACACGACGTCACCGAGAGAAAATTGAAAATTATCCATTCCGCGCTGCCCTTTCACAGCAAATTCCAATTCGATGCGTCCATCGCACGTTCATCCGTGTCCCACAATAAAGAAGAACTTGTCCAGTTCCATAAAACAAAGTAAAACACGAGAGGCAAGAGGTTGGTTGGTGTTACGCTCCGACCCTGTGTAGTCGCATTTTGTCATTGAGCCTCGACTTCGTGTACGAGGATGACGTTCACGGTCGATCGAACTTGTTCCTAGCGATGCGGAGTTTTCCCTGGCGTCTATTTTCGCTTCAAGAGCGGGCCTTTTTCGCAAAACGTTCTTAGAGAGATTTCATTTCACTCATTCAAGACTTACCTGTATTCAGAAAGAGACAACATCGCCGAATGACTAATTTTGTTCCCAAGCTTCAGTTTCCGCTGCCATACTTCAATTAATTATGAAAAATTTCCCGCTATCATTTTTTGTTTTACATTTATATCGCGTCTATTGTTATGCTAAATATAACCGCTGCACCTGTACAGACAAGCACTAAATTTGTATAAAAGCTTTGCCTTTTGGCTAACTTATCGTATCTCTACTAGATTTGGCCACCTATGTTTTCAGTCGAAATGTAAAGACAGCTGTGCTGACGCTCTCCAATTTTCTGTCAAAATTAAACTTTCTATTTGATTTGTATATTGCTTTGCAAAATTAAAAACAGTCAGAAGTAGACTTTGCAGAAGAAAAATTGTCGCATGCACCATAGCTGTTCGCCGCGTTTCTCATTTATCATTGCAACACTTTCTTCATTGTCCTTAGCTTTCAAGTTCTAGACAGACATTAGGATCATCAACTCGTGCGCTCAAGACCATCAAACATCTGCCTAATTGTTTACGAGTTTTTTGGGAAAATGCCTCTTTTCCTTACACGTGCCGCCGACTGGATAAGAAAAGCCTTCCGGAGTAGATAATTTCGATATCTGTTCGGCTCTTTCGCTTTTGACAGAAGTGTTGTTTTAATCTTGACAACAGCATCATTAGTGCTCGAGCGGCGAAAACAGGCCTGTAAGAGTGGTATTTGAGCAACAAAGCTCGAGCGCTATCCAAGACAAAAACCTAACTGACCAGCCCACCGATGAAGCGCGCTTTTTAGCGTTTACGCAATAAATTGCAAAGGCGACGCTTGTTTGTTTTACGCTGGACATATCCGCCCCAAAGCACTTTATTCGGGGCGCCCGTGATGTCTTTCATAAAGTTATTGATGAAGTGTTTATTTTCCTCGAAAGCAGGTGCGGCTTCCCATAAAAACCTTCCAACTCTGAGCAGCTGCACGGCCAGCGAATGTCACATGACTCAGACGGTCACTGTTTCACCAGGCGAAAAACATTTAACCCGTTTCCCTTAAAAACCGTTATTTTGTCATCTACACCATTCTGTGATTTCGCCAAGTTCTACCGGTGAAAAAAGATTTTTTTCCAATTAAAGTCTAGCGAGCGAAGATAAAAAACTGAGTTATTAACGTTGCGAAGAATAGATAGATTAAATATTACATATAATTACTTCAGGCCTTTCAAAACAAAAATAAGTCCATCATGTATTAAAAGCAGCTGTTTCAATCCTCCAAAAACAGGATATCCGGGGCAATTTCGGTTTTCCTATATAAGTAGAAAGCACAATAAAAAGCGGCGAATTATCGTCGACTCAAGAATACCAATCTTTTGATCTTTTTGAGGATTTTTCTTATTTTCGCAGATGGAAAGTTGATCACGGTTTTTCTTGCTAAACCATTCTTTTTTGGATATTTATGTTTCGAGTTCAACTTTTCTGGCAAGTTTATCAATCGTAGCGGAACATTGAAAAAGGACTTATGAAAGGAGACCACTTAAGTTATATGCCGTGGGGGACCTTGTAATTAGACGACGAATATAATTTCTAAGAACAAAACTAGATTACAACCAACATCCTGTGTTTTAATAATAACTTTACGTCCTTAAGAATAGAACGGAAATTGAGCTAGTCTTTGCAATATGTCCTTTTGCCTTTCTAATTCATACTAACAAAAAAAAATGGACCGAAATGAAGCTACGCTTGCGTCAACACAGCGCGAGGGAGAGGAAGTGGTCGACCAAAAGTGTTCCCACAATCGCTGGCTTTCCGACAACTGGGTAAATTGCTGCGAAAAATCAAGTCAGTCAAAATGTGGGCGCCCTCGGCTATCAAATTAGAGAAAAGTTGTACGTACGTGGCGTAGAATGATGATGTCACTGAATAATTAGATCCCCAATGGAAAGAAAATTTCTTCACAGCAAAAAAAAAATAATGATAACAAGAAAATTTAGGTGCGAAAGTGTATAGAAACTGTAAAATGTTGCGGTTACAGTAATGAATTTTTCGATTCTAGCATAATAGATGTTAAACCAGAACACATGCAATAATATTTCGAACAAGCAGAATGTCGCGAAACTCAACAGCTCACCACAACAAAATGGTGTTTTTGCAGGAAGCGTATTTTATACTCAAAACAGACAGTGATCTAAGGCAAGCATTCTGTTTAAATAAACCAACCACAGGCCACAAACAGCTTGCAATTTGCCGTCAACAGCTTTTACAGCAAAGTCAAAACTTATCCTATAGTCTCTAAAACCTTTTATGTGACACGGTGAGCCAGTGTCACGTTTCGCATTTGATGGTGATGAAACAGCTTTAGTGTTTCGATAACTTTTCGGTATTCAATCTGAGACAGCAATTCTGTTAGGACATTTAGACAAAGCGCAATCAACTGACGAGTTGAAGAGTTAAAATGCTCTTGTCGGTCATCGTCTTTGTGCAGCTGTTACGGCTGATAAAAAAGAATTTGTTCAGAGCTTGCAGAAAAAAAAAACAATTTATTAGATAACGCGAAACTATTGTCTTTCTTCGAGTTTTGCTCAATCGGCAACTCGCCATTCAGTGGTTTTCTCTAAAACTATTGTTCTTTTCTGGGGCTAAAAAAATAAAGAATCTATGGTTATTTCTTAGTTTATCTAAAACGTTCGCGAACTGTGCGAAGCGCATTTTTATTCTTTCAAGCCAAAGCCGGCTCAGTTAGCTGAGAAAAATGTTTTGTCCAATTCTTGCAGCATAAAGTTACTAGAGCTTCAAACCTGCTTCGGACGAAAAAAAATAAAGAAATATACATCTAAAACTGAAATTCAAGTAGTAATTAACCTAAACAGTCAAGAAATAATTTTAAAATTTGAGCTTTAATCATAACTATCTAGCCTGGCGTTGTAAACGTTTCTACTTTGAAACATTGTCTTTATAAATTGTTAATTTTCAAACGAACTACGAACGGAATAGCCTAGTCACCGCCACGCACGAAACCGCAAGTGGTGGAAATCAGTTATTCGATTATTCATACCTCATATTTTATGCTGAGAGTGAATCTCCGATTGCGATTTGTGTTTCTACGCATAAATATCCTCCAAAACCGTATTATAAGCGCGATATTTGTATAATTTATCTATTTGTTAAAATACTGCACATTTTAGGTTTATGTTTTTACTTGTGTAGATTATTTTGCGTTGACAAATGGTTCGTGTATTTTCTACATCCTCTCATACATAATAGCAAGGATGAAAGAGAGTTTTACCTTCAAAGGCGTTTTGGGATCCCTTTAACCGTAGAATGTTTTTTCTCGGTTTGGACTATGGCCAGGAAAATTAACCACGGCTAAAGTGACCATTTGGTGGGTCAAATTGCAAATGTTCCATATTTGTCTCGACTAATTGCTGCCGACACTTGACCGATGGAAAAAAAAAAACTTCTTCCATGGAATTAATTTTTTTGGATTAGCAAGGACATGTTCAGTTTTCTTGCTTTCAGTTTTCCGTCGCAAAAATGGCTTTTCGTTCGCCTATCAAACTGCTCTGTTGTATTAAAATGAAACCAAATCGGAAAAGCCGACACTTGAAGCGAAAATGCTCTTCCCACCGTGTGGTTTACACATGTTTCCCGAAAATTTGAGGCAGGTGGTGACGAGCCGGTTAGCTTTTACAGGCATTAAACGTGTTAGAAAATATCTTATCCTCTAAACACAGAAAAACAGCATGTTACCGAACAAAACAGAGTAAATTCAAGGCACCAACGACTGAAATAAAAATGTGCTTATTGCCCGTCCGAACTGATAAGGTCGCACACTGAAGGCGGCTCGACTTCATCCTGCCTCTTAGTTCTATATTCATTCTATCGGTGTACATAGTGCTAGGATAGCCTCATGTTTTGTGTTAGTCCCCGGAAAATCGATCTGTCATAAAAAATATATTACTCTTGCGTTTTAGGAAGTCTTCTATTCTCTTCGACACTTCCCGGCAGCAAAAAGCCCATTTACTGCCCGGCATATTCGATGAGTCAATAGCGAAGGGCGGCTGAAAAATTAAGAAAAGATAAACGGATGTTTACATATAAAAAAAACTATCGTGATCTACTCGTCTTGGCCCCTTTCAACTTTTGCAGTTACGTACTCACTACAGATGAGAAAGAAAAACCTTCATGCGGGGGGGAGGGGGGGGGGCGACATTTTTCCGTTTTCTCACCATGAGGAACCGCGGTAAACGTAAAGTGAATTTAGCTGAAGCATCATACGGCGATTCTGACCATAGTTAACTGTAATCGCTATAGGAAAAATAAGGCAGCGCTGATGATTCAACTGAAATTTTTATGATTGTAGAATATAGGAAGTCCTTGTAATAAGATATGGCCCGCTATGACGTCATACCAGTGAATACTGTAGCGTATCTCACAAACTTACATACTAACTATATCATGGATTTTACTGTTTTTCAGCTGACGTTCTCCCTTTTATTTGTCGCTCACGCGATAAGAGAAAGCAGACATCAAGAGATAATTGCAGATTGTTCGAGACGTGTAGGCAAGAGAATTTAGCGCACTCGAAAACTGGAGTTTCCGTTTAGATAGAAACAGATCTGAATAAATAACAGTATTGATTTCATGGAGCTAGAGAAACGGAAAGCAATTTCACTTATCAAGTTAAACTTTATCTTAGAATCCAAGACTACCCACAAAATTTACACAAGTGCTCCTCAAGTTAGAGGCCAGATATACATATAAATTCTTAGTTGGAATATAGCTGACAAGAAATTATTGTGGGTTGGGAAGTTCGTTCTTGATTTATTCTAAACGATAAATTGCCTATTTTGCAGCTGAAACAAAAATAAGAGCTGATCAGATGGTCTCCGGGAGGAATATATTTATAAAAGAAGGCGGCAAGACCAGTGGAGTTCAAAAGTGTTTGATTCACTTCAGTTCAAGTCGACATCGACCTGCTTAGAAATGTTTGCTTTTAAGTGCACGGACCAGACAGAGGTGAATTTATGAAAGTGGAAGAATAACGGAACTATCCTCTGTGTTTCCGGCCTTGACGGATATAAATGTCTTCGAACCGCCTCCATTTCACCAGGATTCAGGAAATGAATTCGCGAGTATATAATCGTGTTTTTTTAATCTCGTGCAGCTAAGAAAAAAAAACGAAAAAAACGAACAAGAATCCATCTTAACAATGATGAACATGAGGGGAGGGATCTCCTTGAGAAAACGACCGGCTGGGGGCGACGAATTGTCTCTAAATTAAAGAGGATAGTAAGACAAATGTGTTTACCACACGCTGAGCTTTGCATTAGGAAAGATGATGAAAAACATCATCATTAAAAACTGTTTTGGCGCTCCCAAAGACGCGGTTTTGTATTGATGCAAAGTGTTTATTGTTCATTCTAAGTTGCAAACAACGTAAGCTAAACCTTGAACACAGAGAAATAACTCCGTGTTGCTTGCTCTCTTACGGTTGGGTTTTTGTTTCCTCGGAGTCTTTTTGATGTGGCTTGGAATTTTCTTTGTATAAGCGTGATACTTCAACCAGTT
>OX453277.1:12290677-12418177 GCA_949710005.1 Ricordea florida
GTTCACACATATTTTTCTTATGCTTATGTTTATGCTTATGCTTATGCTTATGTCAAAGTGTGAACCAGCCCTATGTAATCCCGGTTCACACATATTTTTCTTATGCTTATGTTTATGCTTATGCTTAATTATGTTTATGCTTATGCTTATGTTTATGCTTATGCTTATGCTTATGTTTATGCTTATGCTTATGCTTATGTCAAAGTGTGAACCAGCCCTAACTTGAAGTATGCGCGTGCATTAAGAACTCTGTTTGTCTATTATTTAGTTCGGATTATCGATTGGATCATTCATTCTCAGTCTGTTTTTGTCAACGTTTCCAAAAGGGACGGTTTCCTTGATTCATTTTATTTCAGTTTCATTCAAGTTCTTTTTCGACATAAAATGAATAAAATCGTCTGGTGACTCATCAGGGTGGCCGTTATGGCTTGGCCCTACACGTTTTGTTGTAGCCCCACAGGAACCAACAGGAACTCGATCAGAAAATGTTTTGTCCAGGATCAAGATCGACTTGCGGACCAGCTGGAAGCCATTACTATGAGTGTTTCTATCTATTGGGTGGCCTCCGTAGCACAATGGCAAATGGGGTTGCTTTTAAAACTCACTGTAACAACTAGAAAAGTCCCTGGTGGATAATTACAAGAAGATGTAATGAACTAACAATTACGCCTCCCCATGGGATTGATTTATGCGGACTGCTCGTTATATAGCACGTGAGAATTTGAACATAAACCTAATATATATATTCCGTTTACATTTCTCACTCTCTTGTACCTTTTCTTGTGGCGCTAGGCCGTTCTCAATAACGAAGGTTTTAGTTTAAATTAAGCACAAACTCTAGCCGTCTTCGGTTATTGTCAGTTGCTGTCTGGGTCAATCATAATTTGTAAGTATTTATCCGCTGTTGTGTTCTTCTGTAATTTTAACTTTATTTTAAATCCTGATTAACTCATACATTGTACATTTAATTCCTTAGTTGAATCGTCAAATAAACTGAACCAAGACGCATTCAAAGTGTGATTTAGTTATATAAACAATTTACGTAACGGCAGCTACACTCTCTTTTACGGGGAAACTCTCTTCCAGAAAAGAAGACATGAAAAATCGAAGAAAACATTCCCCTATAACTTCCTCAAAAAGTTCGAATGCTTAATAAGGATTTTATCTCAGTTTTGTCTTAGCTTGAATTCTAAAGGCAATCATTGTCTTTTATTACTACTATAAAGCAGAGGTTAAAAATATTACCATCAGCTCTGACTATAGATAGATAGATAGAGATAGATGCACCGTTTATTGAAAAAATATATACGCTTGGCAGTCAAATGACTGAATTACGTGTAATAGAATTATTTACAATAAAAATATATGCTGATAAAAATAAGAATTATTTACAATAAGAATACGCTAACAATAAGAATATATGACGAAAAAAAAATATTAAAGGCAATGGCTGATTATGAAACTGTTCCTGAACCTTTGGTTTTACAGACGACAGGCGCGGTAAAGGCGCGATCCGATCTCAGATTATAACTCCGCTGTGATCGTGGTGGCAGAAGGTGCCTCAATTTATGATCGCTCTGTGCATAAATGTCTTTAATTAAAGAGTTCCTGGCATAATGTGCTTCTTCTGTAGTAGACGGATGGAAGGCCAGCTTTAGCTAAACCTTCACTGTAATTACAATCAGAAAAAATTAATAATATGCGTAAAGCATGGCGCTGAATGCGTTCAATTTCATTAGAAAGAGACAAAGGTAAATTACAGTGAAAGACCTGGCACGCATATTCCAGTATTGCTCTAACAACGCTGCAATAGAATCTTACAAGGTTATTCTGAGCAATGTCCGCGCGCGTAAGTTGTCTTAGGAGATAAAGTCTCTTGGCAACCTTAGTCGTGATTGAGTCAATATGCGCAGACCATTTGAGATCACTGCTTGTGACGACGCCGAGCACTTTAGCCGAAGATACCATTTCGAACTCGACCCCTTCTATTGACACCTGAGAGAACAAAGCGGAGGGGGTGCGCTTGAAGCACGTGCGGATCTCCTTGCACTTGGTCAGATTTAGCTGCAGATGGTTTTTCTGAGATCAGTCGTGGATGTAGTCAGCGGCTTGTTGTAGAGAGCTCGGCTTGAAGGCGGTAACAACTTCAGAGACCGCAGTGTCATCAGGGAATTTCCACAAGTGGAACCCTTCTGGGAGACGGAGATCGTCTATCATCGCTAGAAATAGCCGTGGACTCAAACGGGTCCCCCTGAGGCACTCCAGCAGGAACATCCAGCCAATCGGATAACAGTCCATTCACTTTCACCCTCTGCTGTCTGCTCCTTAGGAAATTGATCACCCAGTTCACAACTGTAGGTTTCACACCAAGGCTTAGAAGCCTAGCGACCAATACATGATGGTCAACAAGGTCGAAAGCTTTTCTAAAATGTAGAAGAGAAGTCCTTACAGTTGAGCCGGTGGCGTCCGTAGCGCTTACCCAATAGGGACTTTAAGCATCGACGACGAGGACGGCGACGGCGACTTGGAAATTGAGGAAAGCCTGGGGAGAGGTTGCGGTTGTGACGCGAATGATGGAACATGGAGATTAAAGCGAACGTGGTGCACGAACCTGGAATAAATCCAAATTGTGCGGGATCGATGGTCGATAGCAGTGATACTATGCGGAGGAACAGACCCAACAGAGAAGAAGAATGCTCCTGATGTTCAGTACTATTTACTTGCGAATTCAGATTTGAGCAAAATTTTCCAGCGAAGTCTAGTATGGACTAGTGACAAAATTTGAAAGGTCGGCTGATCCACGCAGCTTCATTGCAAATAAGCATGAAACTTTATGAATACTGTGCACAACAAAGAACCTGTCTATCTGTCAGGAGCCCATGACCAGGAGCGTTCCTCTCCCATATCAGCCCTTTGTCCCAGCACAGTAGCAGATGGTGCTATTTTTTACTTCTATTTCGCAGCAAAGAAAACAAATATATTATTACAACGACCAATCAAATTGCGCTACGTACATGCTAATTTCTGATACGAATTTCTTCTGTCGTTTTTATATTGCCGATGATAGCGATAGATCGTGAGAAAATTTTTCGCGGGAAATATGAGTTCTAAAAATAACCACATCTGCTACTGTGCTGGGGACACCACCCAACACAGAGGAACGCTCCTGGTCATGGGTTCATGATTTATATATCTATATATATATATATTATAAATTTATTTATTTATCTCTATCTATCTATCTATCTATCTATCTACCTGTGCGTCTGTCTGTCTATCTATCTATCTATATATCAGCCCTCATCAAACCCATTAACTGAACTAGATAACGTGAGAACATTGGAAATTGAGTTGTATGTCGTTGTTTTCAAAGCCACTTACATTCGGTTTGCTTGCAACGTGACCATAAAAACATTGCATCGAACGATTCCTTTGAAACTATCAAATTTTACCTGTTCATTTATTCACATATTCCCTTGTTCATATATTTATTTAATGGTGGCTGAGGTAAGGCTTAGTTAAATTGCACAGAGGCCTACTTCAAGGGAACTCAACTAGCTCCTCTCATCTCTCGTCAAGTGTGTATTTATTTTCATCGACAACTTTACCTTTTATATCGTATTTGGGCAAAGTTTACATAATATACACATTGCTAGACTTTCACTCAACAAAACGAGCACTGTGATTGGTTGATTCTTGGTCACATGCTCCTGATCAAATTTTAAAAATGTATCCAGACCGGGATACAATTGCGCGGTTGTTGCCCGCGCGCCAGTTGTGCCGTCTTTGTTTGTTCGTTTGTTTGTTTTTACTATATAATTGTTTAAGGGAAAGTCTAAATATATAACAAAACACTTAATGTATTGTCCCTCGGGAAACTAGTCAGTTTTGTTTCCCCTCGAGTCCTGATGTTTCCCTCGACTTCCTTTCGGGAAACATCATGAATCTAGGAAAAACAAAACTAACTGTTTCCCTCGGGACCATACATTAAGTGTATATTAATTCCCTGATTGTTCTTTCTCAGAATTGCTATTGTGTGTCGTTATGCGGCCAGTTATTACGCTTGTTTAGGGTTCACATTTCTGGCTTACCGTGCATGAACATCCATATCCAATATACTCCACTAGAGACGCATCGTGTCTACCAGAGTTTCAGGGAATCCAGTAGTGAAATATCTCCATCACCCGGCACAAGCTTAATTAAGCACGCTGCACATTGAATATATCTCGTTCTTTTAGCAGGCATTTTTGTGACGTGCATTTCAAATCGCCATTTTGCCCGAGCAGTTGAGCGTGAGACAGTATTTTTTTTTCAATTTCTTCTTAGAGCGCGCTTCCCTTACATTTACCACACAAATTTGCAACTATGTATTTGTACTATGCGAAAAAAACGTTAAACTTAAAACATTTCAGTTCTGACGCTACCTGAAATTTTGGGTGTTGTTGTTTAACTTTTGCAGTTTAGCCAGGATAGCATCTGAAGTCAGGCTACTTGACAAAGACTATCAGCAAACACAGTGATAGGACACGTTGAACGGTAACAAGCTAACTGAATTCGAAAAACGTGCTACCACCACTAAACTGAACTTGTTTGTTACATTGGAGATGACGTAACTAATGTCGTAAATATTTGGAATGATTCAAATTAACCAATAAAATCAAGACAGCGTTTGAGAACTGAGGATTTTGTCGCTTATTTACCGACCAAACGCGGTAAACTGAAATCTGAGGGACGGAAATCTTGTTAATTAGTGCCGACTGGCAAATAACCGAATTCTGGCACTCTGACTCGAACAATTCAATAAGACCACTAAGTTGTTTGAACAAAGAGACACTTAAAACGAAATGCAATAGAGTTGGCACAGGCGGCCCAAGCTCCCGATATGAATGGGATTGTCTGAAAGTCCAACGGTGTTGTTTTCAAGCCGAAGAAACTTTAATTTTTCTGATCTTTTTCAACAAAATCGACGTACCTTGTTCATGTGCGGTATTTTATATTCTCCGCCCGATTCTCAGAAAATCCAAAAGCGATTTCGGTGAGTTAGCGCGCGCTATTTCAGTTTTCTGCCACAGTAATTGGCCTCTCTCAAGAGAGTCTCAATGGGGTGGTGACTTTGTTGTGGGGTGGGGTGGTTGTTTTACGGCTAACGGTTAATATTTTTGGCTGTTTTACGGCTAACGGTTAATATTTTTGGCTGTTTTACGGCTAACGGTTAATATTTTTGACTGTTTTACGGCTAACGGTTAATATTTTTGGTTGTTTCACGGCTAACGGTTAATATTTTTGGCTGTTTTACGGCTAACGGTTAATATTTTTGACAGTTTTACGGCTAATGGATAATATTTTTGACTGTTTTACGGCTAATGGATAATATTTTTGACTGTTTTACGGCTAACGATTACTATTTTTGGCTGTTTTGCGGCTAACGGTTATTATTTTTTACGGCTAAAGGCTAAAATGTTTCAATATTTACGACTAACGCCTAATTTTTTTGCCTGTTTTACGGCTAACGGTTAACCCCATTGAGACCCTATCTCAAGTCGAGAGCTTGGGTAACCTGTACATTTGGTTACTACCACTAAGAACAGCCAGCTAAATGGTCGTTCTGCTGTCAAAAAGAGGCGGAAATGAACGTGCATTTCTTCGAATACCCTGATAATGTGAATTTCCACTCAAGTGTCAATATTATTGTACAAGAAAAAAAGTCAACCACATTTTCTATAGTCCACAATCCTATAGATTTACCGTAGAACTATAAAATCCCAAAACTTTGCAGGCCCCGAAATAATCCACATTTTATTTCACCCTGGCCCCGAAATGAGACCTAAGTAATTCTAGGAACGACAACTGAAACCGTGGATTTTGAAATGTGCAAGATAAATAAATTATAATCCCAATTAGTATCCAAGTTATTTGTGCATTTGTAAAAGGAGAGATTTTCACAACATTTTCCCCTCTTAACTGGTTTGTTAAGTGTTGCAGGTTTTGAGCTATTAAGTACAACATATTTGATTTACGCTTTAAGCGTTTTTTAAAAATGTTGAAAATTTAAGTGGGATAAATAACTACTTTATAACTTATACGATTAATTTATCTTGCACACTGCAAATACCCGGTTTCAGTTGTCCTACTCAGAGTTTCTTGGGGATCATTTCGGGGACAGCGCGAAAAAAAAATGGAGAACATTTCGATTCGGTGCCGAGATCATTTCGGGGACGATTTGGGAATCATTTGGGAATCATTTCAGGGCTAGGAATTATGTCGGCGCCCGTGGACAAAACTTATCCCCTATTCCTGGTCCACTACATTTTTGACGTCATATTATGGCCCGAAAGAGTGAGGACATCGCAAAAGGCCGGGCAGGCTTGCATTTTTTTCTAACAACAATAAAATCTGTGCGAGAATTCACATTACCTAGCTCCTTGAAATGAACTGAAATTTTTAGTGGACCTACAGTATTTTGATGGTTACCATCCAAAAGTAGTTTGAAAGAACAAAGCCCTCGACACACAGAAAACAACTTTTTCAAAATGGGTTTTATGACACAGCGAAAGGAATATCCTAGAATCTTTTCACACGAATACTGACATAAATCGAGTTGCCCCTAAACAATGCTTTCACTGTTTTAAATTTAAAATCAAAAAAGAGAATCTTGTTACATAGGTAGCGCCATCGCGACTGGAATTCTTAACAAAGAGCGTTCTATCAAGCAAGAAGCGCGAACTGATACACTCGCCCTGACGAAGAGCTAAGGCTCGAAACGTAACCGTGGGCTCCTTAGAATGTAACTACTATGCGAGCCAGCGAGCCAGAGAGGCATGCGAGCCAAACTTGCGAGTCGAGCGAGCCAATATCCAAATTTTGCGAACCAAACAAGCGAGGGAAGCGAACCACATATAAAACTTGTAAGCCATAAATTTTGCTTAACAACGATAAAAGCAGCGATTCCTCGATAAAGGCGGTTCGTAGTAAAGCGTGAGACCTCTTTTTTGAGCTTCTGCGAGGCAATGCAATCGTCTGTTTGTCCTATTCTGTTTAACATGTGAATAAAATGCAGCTAGTTAAAGCATAGTTAGTAGAGGTTAAAGTGGATATGAATTGCAAATGCGTTATAAATTAATTAACCCACCAAAATGTTTGTAAAAAAGGTGTCATTGAACAAAATCTAATGAAAATAACCTACCTTTGTAGAAGGTTGGAAACGAATAACGTTGATTCACGATAAAAAAAACTCTCTTAATTTCGTTGAATAAATTGTGCAATCACACTTTCGGACCGAAAAGGTGCGGAGATTTGCGTGACTCGCTCGCTAGCCAGTAGGCTCGCTGGCTCGCAGATTGTGCATACCCATATCTCACGGTGGTAAAACTTACATTGTCAACACGTTTCATGCATGAACAGGTTTATTTTTTTTGTAACATGTTGTCTTAACATATCTTGATATGTCTTGATTTTGGAAACTCAGGGAAGAGAGTCAATAATTGAACCCTGGGAGTGAAAGTGAGAAATTGGAGAGAAGTCCTAAACTCTTTAGAAATATATTACAACACGAGGACTTGAAACCTCGAGAAGTTACATTTCCAAGATTTTCAAGAAATTATATCTTGTCATGATTTTGCTCCAAGATGAACATTAAAAAGCATACGTCTTGAAGGTTGGTAAAAGGCAAGAGAACATATGGGACAGAGACGGGGACACTCGGGGTGTTGTCTGGAATATGAAAACCTCAGCAAGAATATTTACAGAAACGGAAGTGCGTTTTCCGAGAGCCCTGTAACCATCTGCTTTAATGAATCTTGAATATGTATGAGATTCTCTTATTATGTGTTACTCAGGCAGAATTTACAAACAAGAGTGCTACTGAATGCGCCATAGGCATCTCAATGAGGCAAGCGGACCTTTCGAAAAACAGATTTCCGTGTACAAAAATAATTTTTCTGAAGTTTTCATATCCCGAGGGCTTGACTGAGAGTGCCCCTCTCTAGATCTGTCTCTTATGCTCTCTTGTTCTAAGCGTGCAGGAGCCCAGGAAACGTGTCAAAAGGCACGCATGATTACGGCTTTGCTATGCTCGACTTCACAAATCATGAGTTCCATGTACCATCGCTTCACTTCATTTCCCAGTGAGTTTCCCATTCTGTCAAGGGTGCGACAATATCGTCCTTTTTTTTAAGCAATCTTATTGGCTCTCCACCTGGGGATATTCAACATTACTATATACCACACCAGTGAATATTGCATTTCGCGCGTTCTGATTGGTTTACCCGGAGGTGATTAACAAAGGACTATTCACCTCCGAGCAGCCGAAGAGAAACAAAACGGCCTCACGTTTCGGTTTCCGAAGAGGAAATTGTTTAAGTAAACGCTAGTTATTTAGCTTGTGTGCATATAGTAAAACAATTATTTACCTCAGTGTTGGTGAAAATGTTGGATGTTAATGATAGTTAATGGTTAATGATTGTTAATGTTGGTGGATGTAAATATCCACCACTATCCACGTCCACTTCGGTGAATAATTGTTAACTATCCTCCTCCTAGAAGGTGAATAATGTTGGGGCTTCTGGGTAATCCTTGTGCCAGTGAGTTTTTGTTTGGAGAAAAAACAAAATGACGTTCAAGGTACCGAAATATGGCCGTCGTCGATTCTCGCTTTACAGTTTTCTCGAAGAGGTTTTACTAGAGAAGTTACACAAAACACTACCACGATGAAACGTTGACCAGGGCAGGACCAAACAATAGCGCAGTAAGTCCGGTAAGTCTCTTTGTCTTGCGAATTACCATTCAACAATTGAATTTTTTCACCAGTTGTGTTATCCTCGGCGTTGTCGTCCTGTTTGCTTAAGCTTCCCTACTGTGGTTTCTTCTGAGGTTGTCTACTAAAACAATTATCCTCTTCAATCTCGGTGCATAGTGGCTTCAGGAATATTTACATCGCTGCTTCGCACCTCGGTAAATATTCGGCCACTATTCACTTCAATTTCTGAGAATAATTGTTAAATATATATGTTGTAGTTTAATTTTTTCCTTGGTTCAAATTTTATTTTCCTTTGTTTTCTGATATGGTAATTTATGAAGCAAAGGAAAATAAAATTTAAACCGAAGGATAAAATTGAACTACAACATATGCAACACTGCTAGTGGGGGCTTTACTGTTGAATTCCTCGGCGTATCGCTTGCAGAACACGAAGTAAGGGCATTTGCTTATAAAACAAAAATAAACTGAAACTCACGCTGAGGTGTTCAAGATATCGCACACCGTCTCCTACAATTAAAACTTTTAAATGCCTTATGTTCAAGGGTCGTTTTTCAGAAGTAGTGAGGCCCTGTTAGGGGTATATTCCGTCAAGCGACATGGCCTTGAAACGGCGACACGAGAGCTACGAACTAGCGACAAACGACAGACTACTCCAATGAAATAGGGAAAGCGACACCAATGTCAAAATAGACGAGGCCCTGTTAGGGATGGATTGCGACAAGCGACATAAGAACCTTGCGAAATGCCGACATAGCCGCTTGTGAAATTCAGACAGGGGACATGGGCACCCCCCCTAACAGGGCCTCAGTAGTGGGGAGATGATACAGCCATAAGGCGTTAAACACAGGATGGGGAACGGCAGACAGGCAAAAATTTTAGTCTGCAAAAGCCAACGTTTTTTTTAGACGGAAAGAATCGCATATCGTGCCGAAAATGTGCGAAGAAATTTGAACCACATGAGCATATTGTGTGGTGAGGAAGCAAAAAAAATGATGTCCAAAATAATGTGTGGTTGCAGGTGATGGGCTCCTGGTGGTTGTAAATGTGTGACCGATCTCCTCCGCATCCCTTGAGTAGGAGCATTGCGTGACGAGTAAGGCAGCGGCTGCGGAAGAGACTACGCGTGACCTCCCAATCATCTTTCCATGAAGGAACAGTAAATTATATAATTCCAATGAGTTTTGACTTCCTTTCTTTGCTTGGGGACTTAAAAGATCAAAGTTCTGGGGAGTTTTTACGTGGTAATATTGATGTAACGCGAAAAAAATTCAGTGCGCAGATTTCGTGTTGATCATGTGTCCATAGAAGGGAAACCACCGAGGAATTAGGATGGCAAACCAGACGTGCCCATCTCGTGGTGTCTATTCCTGGAACTGAAGATGACAAAGAATTAATTTTAGAGGCACTGTGATAGTAAAAAGCCACTCATGGATCGATCTGAATGAATTGACGAAGTTCGAGGAAAGCAGATCATAGCGGTCGAGCCTGTAAACGTGGTAAGCCGATAATTTTGGGAGTCTCATTACCCGACGACAGCAGCTACGGAGTTTGTTTAGAGAGTCAAAAGGATTAAGTTATGATTTGAATTTAATCACGTCTCTAAGTCAGAAATAGAAGCTTATTTCTGGAATCATCCAAGTCGTTCAGTTCTCCATTAGGTGAAAGTGAGGACGATCGGCTGTGCTGAACTATCTGATTTTACCAGCCGGCTTTCAGTGTAAAGTAGCAACAGTATAATTATCGTGGTTATTCAAAATGAAATGTGCCCTGCTTTCTTGGATGGGGATAAGTTCAAGTTGTCGGCTGGTCTCGTGGCTTCGTTCCGTCTTTGCTTTTTTCATCCTTACCACATGCACTGCACATTGCACGGATGCTCAAGTTTTGGTGAAGTGTATTTCGTCGATAGATTGTAGTCAAAGTCGCGGTAACAATGCAACCTGGAATTGCTGTGACGTTGTTTGCTCGAAAGGTGACGGTTGCTCAAAGAAACGTTGCAGTATCAACTCGGAATGCTCGACAACGGAGGTCTGTTGTGCCAAAACTTGCCATCAAGGCCGGAACTGTGCAGATAGAACGTGCTATCTCGATACCGATTGTCAATGGAATGAAACGTGTTGTTTCGGCTCATGCCAAGTGACCGGAGACTGCGTAAATATTACCGCAGTGGTTATCAGTGCTTCTGCTATCGTATTAGTTTTGTTTGTGGCCATTTGCTGCTGTTTGTGCCGACCAAAACTTTCGGGAAGCAATAGAGATGATACTTCGCCTGCAAGCTTAACTTCAAGTACCGTAATTTTAGTTCCAGAGGAAAGGGATGTCATATCTTCTTCGTTCACCTTCAACAATTCACCAACTGTTAGCTCTGCGCATGAGCCGCAGGCCCTAATGTATTATTCTACGCTAGATGGTCTTCTTGGACGAAGTATTACCGATATGCCTCCTTCTTATTCGGAAAGGGAACGTTACGAATCCAGAGAGGCGCATTCACCAATTTCTTCGTATGGCTCTACTGAGGAGAGGCTACAAACATTGCAGTATAAATTAGATAAATAAATAAATAGTTTATTGACACTTCTGGCAGTTAAAACTGAATAAACAGTGTAGTATACAGGAAACTTACAAACCGACTAATAACTCTACAAACTAAACCTTATAACTAAGATAACAACAATATATTAATATATCTATGCAAAACTAAATGTAACAAGACGATCTAAGATCGTAAGTCGGACAACAGGTAGACGTGCTGTTATGAGTGTTGACCACTTATGGTGCGGAGTGGTCCAAAAAAGAAATGCTAAGGGTACCAAGGTCCTGGTTTCCAACGTGGCATCTTTGTTGTCGTTTCCTCGAGTTTCATCGCGAGGCACCTTGCCTTTATCAGCAAATGCTCTTCTGTCACTCTGTCCACATTTCCTGTTCACTGGTAACTCGTTTGACAGTTTCTGGTTTGATTCTAGTGAGACATTCGCTAAATCATTTGATTCTTTTGCTATTTTCAGTTCGCGGAACGACCCGTTTCGAAATATACGCTTATTACACACGCCATCTTTTAGAGTGGGTCTACCGCGAACGGTTTGTGAGTCTGTATGTTTGAGCGTAGAAAAGATGACACAATTTGTTTTCAACATATTCGCCATCGACTTCGACATCGTAGAAAGAAGTTTGCGCCCGTATTACGTGTGTGCGGTATTCCCCATTGCACGTGACTGCGATTTGCGATGAAACTCGAGGGTAAACCTATAGTCGGTTACGACTAAAAAAGTCATTGGCTCTTTTAGTCCTTTTCATTGTTCTCGTAGCCATAGTATTTCCTGATCTTAATTGATATGGAATAGTTCGTATTGTATCGTGTTGAGCTAAGAAAGATATAGGGTGGCTCTCATTCCTCATATCAGCCATCAACTTTCTACATAACAGTTCCCTACGATTTGTTAAGGATGCAAGATTAGCTTGATCCAGTGCCCGCTGATAGCTAGAGTTAGGAAATATTATATCCAAAGCTCTTCTTTGTATTGATTCGATAGCATCAGACAAGTATGCAGGAATATCCTGCCACACTTGCGCAGCATATTCCAAGACTGACCGAACATTACAAAGGTATACTTTTAGTATGTCTTTAGGCAAAGTAGGCATGAACAGATTAGAAGCAACAGTTGCCTTTCAGAATATAAATATCTTTTTTCACTTGAAATACCTTGTATTACTATTTGCCAGGAGCCCATGGATATGCCCAATAGACCACTTTCATAAATGGCGACCGACTTAAATATTATTCTTTTGTTTTCATGGTAATGAGCCTTACTGGCCTCGCTAGGATGTGCACAATTCAATGGACTATTTGTTCCAAAATGAGGCCAGTGGGTTTAATTAACATACATACAAAAGAATAATAAATCGGCCGCCATTTATAAAAGTGGTCTATTGCTGTTGTGTTTGTCGTAATCTTCGTAGAATAACTCAAATCATGCCGGATCCTGCTCATTTCACTGAGCACAGATTCCGACAAGATGTTGCGACAAATTTCCGTCTGAAAAATTTTTTCCGGACATTGCTCCGGGATGGACTGTGATCAATCATGCTAATTAAGCTATGGGGGAAGAGGTTTCTACAAGGCAAAGAGTGGGAGGAAATAAAAAATGGCCGGCGTCGCTAAAAGGGAAGAAGGTGGGGCAAACCAACTCCGATGCCAGACCGAGGCAGCCATAAGTGGGAGAGAACAAAATGACGACTCCCGGGCGCTTGAAAAGCACGAGAAACCCACTGGGCAATAAAGTAAAAGAAATTGGGATAATCAAACAAGTTGATAAAGTAATAAATACCACCGTAAGAAGAAAGAGGGCGTATCAACTTGTTTGATTATCCCAATTTCTTGTGTTTCAATTCCCCACCGACGCAGCACCAGTTTCTTTGGAAACTACCCCGCATTAAAGTAAAAGGACGTGCCACGCGACGCGAAGGCTGATAGATACGGTTTTCAACAGGAAAAAACAAAATCCATATATGATCAAGCCGACGTGCAATTTACCTGTTATCATATAGATAAAAAAGCAATTAGATCATCGCTGACTTTGACAACCCTTGCGCTCGCCATTGCAAAATTGAGCGGGAAAACCGACCTAGGTCATCACGTGAGCATGTGAGGATGTGGGCGACGCATCACCGGATGTCATAAGTAGGAATATAAAAGCGGTGTAATTTCCGGAAAAACACTGAAGTCTACGCGATAAAAGGAGATATCTGTGAATTCGAGACATAATCATGACTTCTGAAAGAAGGAGAATAGTGTCTGCACTGAAGACAGCTTTCACCTTTAGGAGGCATGTCGTATGACAAAGACATAAATATTCGAAACTGCGAAAGACTCCTTGTAAATGTGTTTTGACGCTATCGATCAATCTCAATAATAACAAGTCTTTGCGGAGGTCGCGTGATTATTGTTAAAGTGTATTATGTACATCAAGCAGCGATAACCTCTACGAAAGACCAATGTAAACGTCACCGAGGAATCTTTGTTTGTTGAGTAGATTTACGAGGGTCTCCCAGGGGTTTTGGGGAACAAGGGAACGAAGGTAAAATATGGTAGGGAACAAAGGAACATGACTCCTGTTTTAGGAAACGCGGGAACAAAATCTAGTCAAAACTCTATAGAAGAGGTGGGGGGGGGGAATTGAGGGTAGGGGATGTGTGGTAAGCAGAAATTTTATGGGGAACAAGTAAGGAAAAACTGCGGATACATGGGAACATAGGGCAATTTTGGAAGGGAACAAGGCCCCCCCCCTCCCTCCCCTGGGAGATCGTCATTTACACGGTGTGAATCTCGCCTTTGAACATCTCATCTCATCTCTCAGACTTTGCTTTCGTGGACATCTTTGCTCCTGAGATCATTAGGGACGGACCATTAGAAAAGTGATGGGGGGGGAGGGGTGGGGAAAAAGCCAAAAAAAAAATTCATGCAAGGCAAAATGCCAAAAAAAAATTCATGCAAAGAAGAAGGTAACAAAAAAAATTCATGCAGAAGGAAGGTCCAATTGTGACTTTTTCACACGTAGTAAAAAAAATTCGTGCAGAGAGGTTCACCTAAAAAAAAAATTCCTGCACAAGCAGTGACCGAAAAAAAAATTCGTGCAAGCTGAAAATTCCCCACCCCCCCCCCCCATCACTTTTCTAATGGTCCGTCCCTTACTACACGTGACAGAGTCTTGATACATATTTGAAAACGCTACACATTTCAGGCTTTAAAACTTTCACTAACACCGGTAGAGTCAGTGTGAGTGCCTGACATGTCTTCCCCTCTCAGCCACCCAAAAAAATATATATATACATTAAGTATAAATACTCAGGTGGTTATACAAAATCACGCGCTCTGATTGGTTCGCTATCTGGGATTATCAGCCAATAATCACCTCGACGAGCAAAATGGCTGCCAGTCGTTCGCGTGCTTTTGATGAAATAATATTTTTTCGTGTTGTAAAATGCTTTTCTTTTCTCTTTTGAAATAATCACCTGTGTATTTATACTAAAACAATTATTCGCCTCAGGCTCAGTGATTCTCGGTGAATATTAAATTAAATAGTCAACCGAAACAGAATAACATTTAAGCAACTCCTGTTTGAAAAAAGATCCAGTAAGCTTAATGTCACAAAATACTTACAATTTTCTGATGCTTTATTCTGAATGCAGCACATTAGAAACAAGATTTTTACCACAATTGCTACTAATCTCGCAATTTGATTGGCTAATTTGCCGTTGTCGATGAGAGTCTAGACAACGCTGCTCGCGTCAATGTGTCACGCAAAGCAATAGCCAATCAGAAACGTTCATTTTGGAGAATAAACCAATCCGATTGCGAGAAAGTTATAGACAACGCTTGCTCTTTCTTTGTGTCACAATCTTGGTCACGCTCTGAAAAACATTTTCTTTGACGTTTTTTAAACGATGCTATTGTGGTAAAAAAAAAACAAATCGAATGTGGTTTAGCGTTGTCTGTACTCTTACCGCTGCGCCTCGTGAGTCCACAACATTTTGACCACTGTGATGCGCGTACTCGTCGTCGATAAGAGTACAGACAACGCTAAACCACATTCGATTAATATTTGTTAATTTTTTTTGCGATTTGTGAGTACATTACAATAAGCAAGTTGATTTCTAAGGGGTATCTCCGACTTATCTCTTTTCATTCACATTTTTTCGGGCCACTCCTTGATTGGCCACTCCTTGATTGTATAATCTGTCAACATATACAAAACAACATCAAACGCTCGAAAAACGTGCCAAACATGAAAAACTAAAATAACAACAGGAAAGAGACAGCAATAATATACAGACTTCATATATCCGGAAATTGTGATGTCCTCAACATAAATATTTCAAATTGTGACTTAAAAGTCAACTGAATAACTGATGAGGTCATGCTAGTTGTTACCAGGGCTCCTGTTGTTACCTATCTTCGCTGCCCGGAAGTGAGGAATTCGAATGTACCATTGATATTCATGGTCTTTGGCTATGCGTCAGACAAAGCCTATGGCACGGTTGTATATTTGAAAATCCATTCAAGAAGTCCTGTCTTGTGCAGTATCGTCGCATCCAAGACAAGAGTAACCCCAGTCACTGGAACCACCACCCCAAGAACGGAACTCTTGTCCGTTTTAGTACTGGCATTGTTGATAGCAAGCGTTCGCAAGGCACTGGAGCCCACTCTCAAAATAAACAAGACGTTTGGACTCTGAGATAGCACTGTGGTGAATTACTGGAACTGGAAGGGAGTTCAAGCCTTTTGTCCAAAACCGAGTTTTGCAAATTCGAGTGTTGATATCTCCAGAAGCATGGAGACATGTTCCCTAGGAACAAAATCCCGCAAATGTTGCGTTGCGTGGTTGTAAGGCCCTTCAGCTTTAGGCGGAACAAAAGTGGTGGGAAGGTCCAGTGTTCTTGAAGAAAGAAGACAAATTTTGGCCAGAACAGAAGAATTTCGGTCTCTTAAACTCTGAATTCAGCGACATTGGTGAAGTCAAGAAAACAAGCAAGATAACAACTCCCCTGGTGGCAGGAGGCCTAGAGAATGTAATACGACCCGAAGATCACAGTGATCTCTTCGAGCTTCTCCGAGTAACGTGCCACGTGTTGCGATTCATCAGACGAACACAAAAGAGGGAAATCCAACCTCGAGGGAGCGTTTCGGAAGTTGGATTAAAAGAGATTAAAGAAGCGGACGAAATGTAGATCAAGCACGATCAGAAGCTCGTTAGGGCAGACGGAAAATATCACCAAATGCGAGTTTCACTGAGTCTTTTCGAAGATGAAAAAGGAATCTTGAGATGAGGAGGAAGACTTCAGAATGCCCCGCTTTCATAAGATCCACGTTTCTCTTTTATCCTACCTCAAAAGCATCCCATCACCGAATTAGTCATCAGAATATGTCACAATCGCGTAATGCATAATGGAGTGAAGGACACCCTAGCCGAGGTTGGGCCAAGATTTTGAATTGTGAAGGGACGTCGAGTGGTTCCTGACGTAACTGAATTTCCCATTGCGTCACATGCAAGAAGCTTGAAGGTCTGGCATGCAGTACTCCCCATTACCCAGCCCTGCCTGAGGAACAAAAGATGTTACAAGGCGTACATCGCGATCTTCACCTGTGCCTCCTTCCCGGCGTGCAGTTCACCTCGACCAGGTGCCGGATCTCTCAACAGCTTCCTTTTATTTTGTTTTCTTTTTCAATTTAATTTCAATTTCAATTTCAATTTTCAATTTTCAATTTTCAATTTTCAATTTAAAACAAAACAACGCTAACCGGGTTAGGGTAGCGAGTAGGACTGTTTACAGTGTAAATCGTATTGTCAGTGTTACATATATGTAAGTAAAAAGGTAAAATAAATATATATGCACATCGAGTACTTAGTACTAAAGACAAATAGTAAATAAATATAATAAGTAATAAATAAATAAAATAGCATAGAAATTGCAGTTAGATATAAGTCTACTGTGAGCCTTTATTTTGAAATTTAATGATTAGGGAAGGTGTGCCAACATAATCATCCCTTCCATTAAAACTTGTAAAAGTCGAATTTGTATAACTTTCTTAAATGCACTCTTCGGTAATTTGCGTAGTTCTTGTGGGATGCTATTCCATATTTTGGCCCCTAATGTTGAAAAAGATTTTGATTGTTGGTTACATCTTGAATATCTAATGTGATAACTGCCTGCTAAAGAAAATCTTGTGCTGTAATAGATCTTATTCGCTTGTACATTTTGTATGAATATGATGCCTGCACTCTTTTTAATGAACAAGACAAAGGACCAAATCTCCTGAGTATCATCACATGATCTGTATTGGGAAAACAAAATGTAAAAGCGAATAACTGGAATAAGGTCTATCTTGTATCTTATTTGAGCAATTAAAAAAATAAGAAATATTACTGATGGGGTTAGCACATGAAATAGATTTAAAATAAAGCATATTTACTGGAATAGTGTTGGAGGAGACAAAAAGAGGAACATGATGGCATGTGACCTATAAGGTGCGAAATGTAGGAGGCGAAGGGCACGCTTTTGTAAGACTAGAATTTGACTAAATTAAATGTAAGTTTGTGCAGCTTGGCCCCATACCACAATGCCGTAAGATAGATAAGGGAATATCAAGGATCGATAGATTGTTAGCAGAACGCTTGTAGGTACATAAGTTAGTCTGGCAATAATGACAAATGTTTTGCTTATTACCTCCGCCAAGGAGGTTATGTTTTCACGCCTCTCTGTTTGTTTGTCTGTCTGTTAATCGTTTTACGCAAAAACTAATCAACGGATTTGCACCAAATTTGGTGGAAAGGTCGCAAATATACCCAGGATCAATCGATTAAAATTTGGGATTTATCCGGATTAAACAGGTGTACATATGTGGCGGGGCGGAGGTATGCGCTCTACCGAGTGCCCTTCTAGTTTTTGAAGTGATGTGTCCCATATGATATTTCCAGCTGAGATTAGAGTCAATTAACACACCTAAATATTTGACATACGACTTTTGTTCTGAAGGTAACAGCACTTTATCGCTAGAAGAGGAATCCCACACCTAGTTACTTCAGATTACGGGAAAACTTTCAAGAGTAAATTTCTGAAAGCCTTTCTCATCCAACATGGGATAAATTGGAGGGTCAACATACCTCGAGCCCCTTGGTGGGGTGGATTTTTCGAGCGAATGGTATACGGTTAGTGAAACTTGTTTGAAGAAGACACTGGGAAATGCGTGAGTTACTTATGAAGAATTTGAACCCACACAGGAAGAAGTAGAGGCAGTGATCAATGCTCGTCCACTGACGTACCTTACTTAAAACTTCGAGGAACCTTTCACCCCCTCCTCTCTGTGCATCCGAAGTCACCCGCCAAACAGGCGAAGCGCCATTACAGACGACTGCAGTAATCCAGCTGCAGAACTCGCCAGGCGACAGAAGTACCTGTCCACGGTTCTACATCATTTTTGGGACCGTTGGAGTAAAGATTACCTCACGGAGCTAAGGGAACATCATCGCTGTAAAACATCTCCTCAAGCGCGGGTTATAAAGCGGGGAGACATAGTGTGCGTATACAGAGATTCTATTCCCCGTCGAAGGTGGAAAATTGGAGTTGTTCAAGACCTAATTTACGGTAGAGATGTTCGTGCCGCAGTGGTTCGGATGACCTCACGCGGACGAAGAAATACGGATCATGAGGCTTGTTCAGCGTCTTTATCCAGTCGAAGTCCCGAACGACAATCTTCTAGATGTTCCGAGTAGTCGAGGGAGTAGTTCAAATTCGATCAAATGTCCAGGAATTTGCCATTCAATTTGTTCCGGATGAGGTCAGGCTGGGATGAGGTTGGGGATGTAAGAAATTCGTGAACGGTGACAGTCTCTTTGATTGACCGGGTCAATCAGTGGGGGAGTGTATTGGATTAGAATTTCATTGTACGTGAACTGTCATCGTATTCTCTTTTCAGTGTTAAGTTTCAGTGTTTTCTTTCTTAATTCTCTCGGAGTGTAGCTCGGTTTTTGGAAGTGCGTCTTTTTAGCTCATTATTCTTGTTGTACTAGGGCTTCAATCATTATTAAACTGAATTATTTTCTGGAGTGAAGTCTGGAAGTTATTTGGCATCATTTTTCACTCTAACAGGGAGGCCGGAAGTAGTGGCGGGAAGGGAGACGGACTGGTAGCGGGTGCGCTATGCGTTTCCGTGCAATATTTAAATAAGCCGAGAGCGCGTTCCAGTGTTACCAGGGACCAAACGTGTTGCTCAAAATCACAGAATTTTCAGTCCGATTTCATTGGGAATAATGCACCTTTATTATATCTCACAGTTAGTACGCGCGCTGTGATTGGTCAATTTAGCGGGCCGTACTTCACTCTACGGGCCCGCTAAATTCAAAAGATATATAATAAATAGCTTACAAACCTCGTTTTCTCGGTCCGTACTGTAAGTTACGGATCCTAGTTGTTCCGCTTGAATGTATGGCCCGCTGCGCGCTTGGGCCATAAATCCGAGCGGAAAAACTCAGTCCGTAACTTACAGTACGGACCTTGAACATGAGATATTTATTTTGCACAGCAATAGTATTGTTTCCAACCGTCAAGGCAAGAAAGGCTTTTTCTTCAAGAGCATGTAAAGAATTGTGGTAGACATTCGTGAAATTTTTACGTGAAACATCGTTGCCGAAATGTTCCCTAAGCTCGGGAATTTGCGCTCAGAACCGACACGCGCCCAGTTTGAAACAGCTTTGGAAAACCGGCGTCTCTTCCTCGGATGCAGGCCCTTTGTCGGTGTTTACAACTCTCTCCGTTGTCGCAATTTGCGGCATGACGAATGTTTTGTCTTGTGCTGTTATTTATTATTATTTTCACGCTTTGCCATCAATTCCGTGCCTATGCTGCGGGACATCATTGCTCCAGATACGCTGAACTCTCAAGAAAAGGCCAAAATTTCACCCAATAAATCTTAAACAATTTGAACTGCACGATATAATTGCAAAGTCTCAAAACGCTCTAGATTTCAGCGTGCCAGCAGAGTACAGTAAGAATGGATAAGAAATTTATGGCACGTATAAAGTTTGAGGGTGCAACCATACAAGCTGTAGACTCAGGGATGCCCAGTTCTGTTGTATGAGCATATTTTATGGTAGTTAAGCCAAACTTGGATGGGCTCAGAGTCGGCTTCTTCACGGGAATCGGCAAGACGTTATTTTCTACCTTTGACTGTTGAATGGTGTTGTTCACTTGCGAGAACTGAACTTTTTCTGGCGAGTTCTTGTTAAAGTGGACGCTCACGTTGTACATTGTACTTAGCCGCAGGTGCGAGGAACCCGAACCAAATGCCGAGAAATAGTGAAAGTACTCTCCGCCAGAAGGGAGGAATCCGCGACTGTCGTTTTGCACAGAAACAACAGCAAAGGTGTAGTTGCAGCCCGCTGTGTTTCTATCATGCATCTTGCTACAAATATCCCAGTTGATGGAACGGTTTTGGGCGGGGTAGTGGTAAACAACATAGCCCTCCTTGTAAAGAATGTTCTTGATACTTACGTACCCCTCGCAACTGTTTTTACTTGGTCCTTGTTCTAAGCGCGCTACAAAATGGTCATACACAGTAACTTCAATAGGCTGGAATGGGCCGTCCTTTGAGTCATACTTGTTGAGTGATGATGTGTTCCCATTAAATGTCCACCAAGAGCACAAATGCAAGGCGCTGCTCATCTCACAATAGCACATTGCAGATGAAACGATCCCGACGAAGGACAAGTTTCCGATTAGAACATCGTCGTCTTTCGATTTCCGATCGTTTGAGAAGCCGATGGAGATCATCACAGACATGATAACGGCCAAACACCAGAACCGAGTCAGCAATATCTTCGCCATTGAACGAAAGAATATAAAACAGCAACAGAGTTTAACCACTCAGCAATGCAAGTGAGGATTTCGAAAGAATTGCCCGCTTCAAAACAATGTCAAATATACGTATCCGTTTTCAAATCATGTTTTCTTTATCTGATATTCATAAGACAGCGTAATAACAAACACATCTTGAAAGGACTCAGTTCCCGCTTCCTCCAGCGAGATTAAAACATTCTCAGCTATCACTGAAATTAATAACACTGAGGAACTTGAACGTTAAATGGTGCAGCGTGCAAGCCCTGTCAGTATATCACACCTGCTGTTCAATGTGCCGGCCAGGAAAATCTGGCACGTTCCGCTCTTGAATAAAGAACACGTTTGCCAGTATAGAAGTAATTAATTCCAGCAAAGAGTCTTCTAATGTTTTTTTGTAATATCTCTGATCTTTTGTCCAACTGAAAGACAAACAAGAAACAACAAACGACATCCCGTGAGTGCTCGGAAATTGAAACATTTGCTTGTGTATTAGCAACAAAAACCAAAGCCAGGAATAAAACTTAGAGCGATAAATCATATAACAAAATTACAATTTTGATCAAGTAGTTATTCATTTTTGAACGTTATCTGTCCCTAATAGCTCAGGTTGTGGACGTTTGGGGTAAGGAACAAGGAAAAATATATACCTCTCGGCATCAAAAACTCTTTGCTGCTGATGCCTTTTTTTCCTCATTCAATGCTAAGCTTTGAATGGCTGTTCAAACCTGCTATACTCCAATCAGTGATCAACTGTTTGCGAAGGCCGGAAATCAAAATTGTGTTGCTTCGTAGATATTTCGAAACCAGATTAGGTAACAAGTTTTATATTTCACCGACTTCATGCTTCACGTGATGCAAAGGCTCAACCGTTTATCTCGTTATAATTCGACAAGCTCAGCTTAATTTCTAACTATCCGAAACTCGCTTCGTGTTTAATGGACAGTCTCTGTATACTTTGTTTAAGTTCTCGGTATTTAACAGCTTTGCTAAATCGCAGTTTCATAAGTAGAACAAAATCCCCTTTCCTGTGAAAATAGTACCACAAGGGATTCGGCATTTTCAAGTAGATTCCAAATGCATACAGAAACGAGGCATAGTCTTATCTTGTAATAAAAATTTGGAACTATCTAAATATGTCATTCAAACTTTGCATGAACCCAATTTCCGGTTGATAGAGAAACAAGACGCCAGGAAGCGTTTACGCGGGTGAGCCGTTGTATTAGTATAGGTAATAGCATGGTTTGTAGTGATATTTGGTATAAATACCACGAGGGATATTTCGAAATTGTTGTACGTAATTTCAAGAGCCGTTAGGCGAGTGAAATTTGAGACAATTTTGAAATATCTCGAGTGGTATTTATGCCAAATATCACGTACAAATCATGCTATTATTTGTTTATACTACTACTCGCAAAAGGTTTGTAATTTTCACACGTAGGTATTTCAAATTCAGTAGAAATACCACTGCTCTTAACCAATCAAATGACAGAAATTTCTCATGTAGTAGTATAAAACTTGTAATGCGTAGCGATAAACGCTGTCTGTTTACACAAACAAACAAACGCGTGACAAGAAGGCTCCCGCTTTCATCTGTTTCATTAGGGAGCTTAAGCAAGCGCGTTTTTGAGGCGCGGACGGCAACCGGAAGAGAACATTTCACGTACCAGGACAGTGGTGTCTCCCAGATTTTTATAGTGATCATCTCTAACGGAGAAAAGATACTAATCATTAAGAAATAGAAAACATGTACCGTGTTTCTATCGAGTTATAGAAACACGAGTGAAAGTTTGGGAGAACGAGAAATGCTGTGGGAACACGAGCCGCAGGCGAGTGTTTCCACAGCTTTTTCGAGTTCTCCCAAACTTTCACGAGTGTTTCTATAACTCAATAGAAACACGAAGAACATGTTTTCTATTTCTTTTAGAAAACACCGCGACGAAAAAAAAGAAAAGCAACTTGTTAGCTTTGATTATCAAACTGTAAATTCTCTTTGCTCGCGTCATCATTACGTCAACAGCTCGTGCTAGTTCTGTGTTTCTATCGACTTATAGAAACACGATTTCTAACCAATCAGCGCGCGTACTTTCTTAGGACTGTTTTCTAAAAGTTAATGTAGTTGTGTGAAGACAAGATAAAAGGGGAAACAGCTCACTTCCGGTTGCCGTCCGCGTCTCAAAAACGCGCGTGCTTAAGCTCCCTATTAAGGTTGCAACGAGGGAAATCCGGAATTTGAAAGGTGGAGTAGCAACCGACTAGCGCGGGGACACAACGAATTTTCTCACCTGAAATAAACAGAACAAGAAGACGCCTGAAGGCGTTTACGCGGGATGTGTTGGTTTAAAATTGCTGACGCAGTATGTTTTTTTGCTGATTGTGCGATCGTGGATATCCATGGTGCAATCCAACCTGACTTGCACGTGATTCGGAGTTACAGCCAATAAAAATCACACAATTTTTTCGGGACGGGCTCGGGATACGGGAAAGTTAAAAAAACAAGGCAATTTTTTACTCCCAAGACGACGAAAGGAATGCGCTACCGAATTTTATACGCTGGCTGACTACGTCATCCAGCGAAATAAATCGAGAAACTCAGGATCAGGCCCCCAAGGGGATCCCTTTGAGGACATGTAATTTGACTGCGGTAAAGGGGCATTTTCAGTCTTCAGTGTTGTAAATGTCAATTTAGCCAGTGCAATGAAGAACATTCAAGTCTCACCAGAAGAAAAGACAATTTCCTAATTAAGGAAAATTACTGCTAGTTTCATTAATCCTGATTATGTAGTGCCAGTATGGATATTACAAACAATGAACATGACAGTAACATGGCAATAACAGATAAAAACAAGTATCCGAGGTAATGAACGGTAATATTTTCCATACAGTGCCATGCTTAAACTGTTTTATGAGTGAAGACTTTGACTTGATTTATCGTACAGTACTGTGTGAAAGGTGCTTCAAATTTCGCGTTTAGACAAACCGTTTGCTAACCAGTTGAACTCTTCGTTTGATAACTTACAACTGTAACAAGCCGCTGAACTCGTTGGTTCAATCGGTGACAGTCACATTGCTTCGAGTGGCAAACTCATTGGTTTAGTCGATGGCAAGGACAGGGTAGAACCGGTTCCCAGTGGAAAGCACACTCTGTGCAACTATTCACAATTCAATACAACCGAAAAACTGCGATAATAAATCCAATAAACTCAATCTTCGGTCACTATTTGACAAGTGAACAAAGTGGTTCGACTAAAGAACTTCTTTCTCCACATTTCATGAACATTCCGTTGATATTTTGCTTGATCAGCACTTCAGTGTTGATCCACACTGATGGACCCCGGTATCTTGCACGTGATTTCAACGTGGACTGGAGCCAATGAAATCGCACATACTTAAAAAAACATGCGATTTGTGACTTAGATGAAAAAAAAAGAAACTCTCACGAATTCTTGCAACCTCGTTCCCAGGGCCGAGTAGGAGAGGACCCTGGGACCGATGTGCGCGCATACCTTTTAGGGTCGGCAATGGTGTTTGTAGTGCGGGGCGGACGCTTCAGTGAGCACTCCATAGAAAATTTTCATAATCCAGTATCTGGCTCTCGTAAATAACCTATAATGACAGGAAAGGACAAAGACAAAGTCACAGCACTTCGTAAGGAAAACTATCAATTTAAGAGGCAGCAACAAGATTCGAGAAAGAACTTTGAGTCTATGCAGAACAAGATGGCGGAAAGAGAAGAACACCAAGCACCATCCTCGACAGTGGCCTTACCGGATATACAGGATGTGCAGTTCCTCAGTCACAGCTGTGACACCTTAGTGGAATCCAAGACCAATATGGTGGAAGACTTTAAAAGATTTTCTCAAGGGTTTGATGAGTTAAGAAAAAATGTTGCCCGAATCGTTAAACCCATTGATGAGATGCTTTAGTACAGCTTTCGATACATTCTAAAGGTCGTAGGCGTCCCGCAGGTTGATGAATAAGAATGAGCGCACGAGATTGTCAAACTTTGTTTAAAGTTATTTTCTGGCTTAGGACTCGAAGTCTCGGATTCTGACAATGACATTGCACAGAGTGTCGCCGCGCAATTATACTGCCGGCAATGGCATTTCTAATATTCTAATATTAACTCTTATAACACCCGATCCTTAGTTTCAAAAAATATTTACACACCAAGCTCCAGGCTGTCAATTTAACTTAATTCGTTCTCAAGAACGGGAACTTAAGTATGGAAAAAATGTCATTAGAATTAAGAAATTTCCCAAAAAAAGAATCCAAAGGAGAAATATGAAGGAAACTGTTAGAATTTCTTTCTCTAGGGTACTCTTACCTTGATCTTCTCGAAATCATTCAAAAATTCAAACTTTTGTGAGCCTGTCTTTCTTAATGACTTGTCATTCTATTGATTATTGGCAAAGGCTAACCTTTTTAGATATCATTATCTTATATTATTAATGTATGTCCTTAAGATCACTTACCAATGTTGTAACGAGATCTTACTTTATAACTAAAAACGTTGTAGCTGTCTTTATGTAAAATTATTTTATAGATCCTTAGCGTATTAAGTGCTTTTGTACTGAATAATTAAATAAACATGCGACCCACCTAGAATAGCTCTCGCTATTCTATATGTCCCTTATGGTCTGTGTGTCTCTCTCTGTCCCTTATGGTCTGTGTGTCCCTCTCTGTCCCTTATGGTCTGAGTGTCCATCTCTGTCCCTTACGGTCTGAGTGTCCGTTATGGTCTGTGTCCCTCTCTGTCCCTTATGGTCTGTGTCCCTCTCTGTCCCTTATGGTCTGTGTGTCCCTCTCTGTCCCTTATGGTCTGTGTGTCTCTCTCTGTCCCTTATGGTCTGTGTGTCCCTCTCTGTCCCTTATGGTCTGTGCGTCTCTCTCTGTCCCTTATGGTCTGTGTGTCCCTCTCTTTCCCTTATGGTCGGTGTGTCTCTCTCTGTCCCTTATGGTCTGTGTGTACCTCTCTGTCCCTTATGGTCTGTGTGTCTCTCTCTGTCCCTTATGGTCTGTGTGTCCCTCTCTGTCCCTTATGGTTGGTGTGTCTCTCTCTGTCCCTTATGGTCTGTGTGTCTCTCTCTGTCCCTCATGGTCTGTGTGTCCCTCTCTGTCCCTTATGGTCTGTGTGTCCCTCTCTTTCCCTTATGGTCTGTGTGTCTCTCTCTGTCCCATATGGTCTGTGTGTACCTCTCTGTCCCTTATGGTCTGTGTGTACCTCTCTGTCCCTTATGGTCTGTGTGTCTCTCTCTGTCCCTTATGGTCTGTGTGTCCCTCTCTGTCCCTTATGGTCTGTGTGTCCCTCTCTTTCCCTTATGGTCTGTGTGTCCCTCTCTGTCCCTTATGGTCTGTGTGTCTCTCTCTGTCCCTTATGGTCTGTGTGTGTCTCTCTCTGTCCCTTATGGTCTGTGTGTACCTCTCTGTCCCTTATGGTCTGTGTGTCTCTCTCTGTCCCTTATGGTCTGTGTGTCCCTCTCTGTCCCTTATGGTTGGTGTGTCTCTCTCTGTCCCTTATGGTCTGTGTGTCTCTCTCTGTCCCTCATGGTCTGTGTGTCCCTCTCTGTCCCTTATGGTCTGTGTGTCCCTCTCTTTCCCTTATGGTCTGTGTGTCTCTCTCTGTCCCTTATGGTCTGTGTGTACCTCTCTGTCCCTTATGGTCTGTGTGTACCTCTCTGTCCCTTATGGTCTGTGTGTCTCTCTCTGTCCCTTATGGTCTGTGTGTCCCTCTCTGTCCCTTATGGTCTGTGTGTCCCTCTCTTTCCCTTATGGTCTGTGTGTCCCTCTCTGTCCCTTATGGTCTGTGTGTCCCTCTCTTTCCCTTATGGTCTAAGTGTACCTCTCTGTCCCTTATGGTCTAAGTGTACCTCTCTGTCCCTTATGGTCTAAGTGTACCTCTCTGTCCCTTATGGTCTGTGTGCCCCTCTCTGTCCCTTATGGTCTGTGTGTACCTCTCTGTCTCTTATGACCTGTGTGTCCCTCTCTGTCCCTTATGGTCTGTGTGTACCTCTCTGTCTCTTATGATCTGTGTGTTTCTCTCTGTCCCTTATGGTCTGTGTGTCTCTCTCTGTCCCTTATGGTCTGTGTGTCCCTCTCTGTCTCTTATGGTCTGTGTGTACCTCTCTGTCCCTTATGGTCTGTCTGTCTCTCTCTGTCTCTTATGGTCTGTGTGTCTCTCTCTGTCCGCTATGGTCTGTGTGTCCCTCTCTGTCCCTTATGGTCTGTGGGTACCTCTCTGTCTCTTATGGTCTGTGTGTCCCTCTCTGTCCCTTATGGTCTGTGTGTCTCTCTCTGTCCCTTATGGTCTGTGTGTCTCTCTCTGTCCCTTATGGTCTGTGTGTCTCTCTCTGTCCCTTATGGTCTGTGTGTCTCTCTCTGTCCCTTATGGTCTGTGTGTACCTCTCTGTCCCTTATGGTCTGTGTGTACCTCTCTGTCCCTTATGGTCTGTGTGTACCTCTCTGTCTTTTATGGTCTGTGTGTTTCTCTCGGTCTCTTATGGTCTGTGTGTCCCTCTCTGTCTCTTATGGTCTGTGTGTACCTCTCTGTCCCTTATGGTCTGTCTGTCTCTCTCTGTCTCTTATGGTCTGTGTGTCTCTCTCTGTCCGCTATGGTCTGTGTGTCCCTCTCTGTCCCTTATGGTCTGTGGGTACCTCTCTGTCTCTTATGGTCTGTGTGTCCCTCTCTGTCCCTTATGGTCTGTGTGTCTCTCTCTGTCCCTTATGGTCTGTGTGTCTCTCTCTGTCCCTTATGGTCTGTGTGTCTCTCTCTGTCCCTTATGGTCTGTGTGTACCTCTCTGTCCCTTATTGTCTGTGTGTACCTCTCTGTCCCTTATGGTCTGTGTGTACCTCTCTGTCTCTTATGGTCTGTGTGTTTCTCTCGGTCTCTTATGGTCTGTGTGTACCTCTCTGTCCCTTATTGTCTGTGTGTACCTCTCTGTCCCTTATGGTCTGTGTGTACCTCTCTGTCTCTTATGGTCTGTGTGTTTCTCTCGGTCTCTTATGGTCTGTGTGTCCCTCTCTTTCCCTTATGGTCTGTGTGTACCTCTCTGTCCCTTATGGTCTGTGTGTACCTCTCTGTCCCTTATGGTCTGTGTGTACCTCTCTGTCTTTTATGGTCTGTGTGTTTCTCTCGGTCTCTTATGGTCTGTGTGTCCCTCTCTTTCCCTTATGGTCTGTGTGTCTCTCTCTGTCCCTTATGGTCTGTGTGTGTCTCTCTCTGTCCCTTATGGTCTGAGTGTACCTCTCTTTCTCTTATGGTCTGTGTGTACCTCTGTGTCTCTTATGGTCTGTGTGTCTCTCTCTGTCCCTTATGGTCTGAGTGTACCTCTCTTTCCCTTATGGTCTGTGTGTCTCTCTCTATCCCTTATGGTCTGTGTGTACCTCTCCCTCTGTCCCTTATGGTCTGTGTGTCCCTCTCTGTCCCTTATGGTCGGTGTGTCTCTCTCTGTCCCTTATGGTCTGTGTGTACCTCTCTGTCCCTTATGGTCTGTGTCTCTCTCTCTGTCCCTTATGGTCTGTGTGTCCCTCTCTGTCCCTTATGGTCGGTGTGTCTCTCTCTGTCCCTTATGGTCTGTGTGTCCCTCTCTGTCCCTCATGGTCTGTGTGTCCCTCTCTGTCCCTTATGGTCTGTGTGTCCCTCTCTTTCCCTTATGGTCTGTGTGTCTCTCTCTGTCCCTTATGGTCTGTGTGTACCTCTCTGTCCCTTATGGTCTGTGTGTACCTCTCTGTCCCTTATGGTCTGTGTGTCTCTCTCTGTCCCTTATGGTCTGTGTGTCCCTCTCTGTCCCTTATGGTCTGTGTGTCCCTCTCTTTCCCTTATGGTCTGTGTGTCCCTCTCTGTCCCTTATGGTCTTTGTGTCCCTCTCTTTCCCTTATGGTCTAAGTGTACCTCTCTGTCCCTTATGGTCTAAGTGTACCTCTCTGTCCCTTATGGTCTAAGTGTACCTCTCTGTCCCTTATGGTCTGTGTGTACCTCTCTGTCTCTTATGATCTGTGTGTCCCTCTCTGTCTCTTATGGTCTGTGTGTACCTCTCTGTCTCTTATGATCTGTGTGTTTCTCTCTGTCCCTTATGGTCTGTGTGTCTCTCTCTGTCCCTTATGGTCTGTGTGTCCCTCTCTGTCTCTTATGGTCTGTGTGTACCTCTCTGTCCCTTATGGGCTGTCTGTCTCTCTCTGTCTCTTATGGTCTGTGTGTCTCTCTCTGTCCGCTATGGTCTGTGTGTCCCTCTCTGTCCCTTATGGTCTGTGGGTACCTCTCTGTCTCTTATGGTCTGTGTGTCCCTCTCTGTCCCTTATGGTCTGTGTGTCTCTCTCTCTGTCCCTTATGGTCTGTGTGTCTCTCTCTGTCCCTTATGGTCTGTGTGTCTCTCTCTGTCCCTTATGGTCTGTGTGTCTCTCTCTGTCCATTATGGTCTGTGTGTACCTCTCTGTCCCTTATGGTCTGTGTGTACCTCTCTGTCCCTTATGGTCTGTGTGTACCTCTCTGTCTCTTATGGTCTGTGTGTTTCACTCGGTCTCTTATGGTCTGTGTGTACCTCTGTGTCTCTTATGGTCTGTGTGTCTCCCTCTGTCCCTTATGGTCTGTGTGTCCCTCTCTGTCTCTTATGGTCTGTGTGTACCTCTCTGTCCCTTATGGTCTGTCTGTCTCTCTCTGTCTCTTATGGTCTGTGTGTCTCTCTCTGTCCGCTATGGTCTGTGTGTCCCTCTCTGTCCCTTATGGTCTGTGGGTACCTCTCTGTCTCTTATGGTCTGTGTGTCCCTCTCTGTCCCTTATGGTCTGTGTGTCTCTCTCTGTCCCTTATGGTCTATGTGTCTCTCTCTGTCCCTTATGGTCTGTGTGTCTCTATCTGTCCCTTATGGTCTGTGTGTACCTCTCTGTCCCTTATTGTCTGTGTGTACCTCTCTGTCCCTTATGGTCTGTGTGTATCTCTCTGTCTCTTATGGTCTGTGTGTTTCTCTCGGTCTCTTATGGTCTGTGTGTACCTCTGTGTCTCTTATGGTCTGTGTGTCTCTCTCTGTCCCTTATGGTCTGAGTGTACCTCTCTTTCTCTTATGGTCTGTGTGTACCTCTGTGTCTCTTATGGTCTGTGTGTCTCTCTCTGTCCCTTATGGTCTGTGTGTCCCTCTCTGTCTCTTATGGTCTGTGTGTCTCTCTCTGTCCGCTATGGTCTGTGTGTCCCTCTCTGTCCCTTATGGTCTGTGGGTACCTCTCTGTCTCTTATGGTCTGTGTGTCCCTCTCTGTCCCTTATGGTCTGTGTGTCTCTCTCTGTCCCTTATGGTCTGTGTGTCTCTCTCTGTCCCTTATGGTCTGTGTGTACCTCTCTGTCCCTTATGGTCTGTGTGTACCTCTCTGTCCCCTTATGGTCTGTGTGTACCTCTCTGTCTCTTATGGTCTGTGTGTTTCTCTCGGTCTCTTATGGTCTGTGTGTACCTCTGTGTCTCTTATGGTCTGTGTGTCTCTCTCTGTCCCTTATGGTCTGAGTGTACCTCTCTTTCTCTTATGGTCTGTGTGTACCTCTGTGTCTCTTATTGTCTGTGTGTCTCTCTCTGTCCCTTATGGTCTGAGTGTACCTCTCTTTCCCTTATGGTCTGTGTGTCTCTCTCTATCCCTTATGGTCTGTGTGTACCTCTCCCTCTGTCCCTTATGGTCTGTTTGTCCCTCTCTGTCCCTTATGGTCGGTGTGTCTCTCTCTGTCCCTTATGGTCTGTGTGTACCTCTCTGTCCCTTATGGTCTGTGTGTCTCTCTCTGTCCCTTATGGTCTGTGTGTCCCTCTCTGTCCCTTATGGTCGGTGTGTCTCTCTCTGTCCCTTATGGTCTGTGTGTCCCTCTCTGTCCCTCATGGTCTGTGTGTCCCTCTCTGTCCCTTATGGTCTGTGTGTCCCTCTCTTTCCCTTATGGTCTGTGTGTCTCTCTCTTTCCCTTATGGTCTGTGTGTACCTCTCTGTCCCTTATGGTCTGTGTGTACCTCTCTGTCCCTTATGGTCTGTGTGTCTCTCTCTGTCCCTTATGGTCTGTGTGTCCCTCTCTGTCCCTTATCGTCTGTGTGTCCCTCTCTTTCCCTTATGGTCTGTGTGTCCCTCTCTGTCCCTTATGGTCTGTGTGTCCCTCTCTTTCCCTTATGGTCTAAGTGTACCTCTCTGTCCCTTATGGTCTAAGTGTACCTCTCTGTCCCTTATGGTCTAAGTGTACCTCTCTGTCCCTTATGGTCTGTGTGTCCCTCTCTGTCCCTTATGGTCTGTGTGTACCTCTCTGTCTCTTATGATCTGTGTGTCCCTCTCTGTCCCTTATGGTCTGTGTGTCCCTCTCTGTCTCTTATGATCTGTGTGTTTCTCTCTGTCCCTTATGGTCTGTGTGTCTCTCTCTGTCCCTTATGGTCTGTGTGTCCCTCTCTGTCTCTTATGGTCTGTGTGTACCTCTCTGTCCCTTATGGTCTGTCTGTCTCTCTCTGTCTCTTATGGTCTGTGTGTCTCTCTCTGTCCGCTATGGTCTGTGTGTCCCTCTCTGTCCCTTATGGTCTGTGGGTACCTCTCTGTCTCTTATGGTCTGTGTGTCCCTCTCTGTCCCTTATGGTCTGTGTGTCTCTCTCTGTCCCTTATGGTCTGTGTGTCTCTCTCTGTCCCTTATGGTCTGTGTGTCTCTCTCTGTCCCTTATGGTCTGTGTGTCTCTCTCTGTCCCTTATGGTCTGTGTGTCTCTCTCTGTCCCTTATGGTCTGTGTGTACCTCTCTGTCCCTTATGGTCTGTGTGTACCTCTCTGTCCCTTATGGTCTGTGTGTACCTCTCTGTCTCTTATGGTCTGTGTGTTTCTCTCGGTCTCTTATGGTCTGTGTGTACCTCTGTGTCTCTTATGGTCTGTGTGTCTCTGTCTGTCCCTTATGGTCTGTGTGTCCCTCTCTGTCTCTTATGGTCTGTGTGTACCTCTCTGTCTCTTATGGTCTGTCTGTCTCTCTCTGTCTCTTATGGTCTGTGTGTCTCTCTCTGTCCGCTATGGTCTGTGTGTCCCTCTCTGTCCCTTATGGTCTGTGTGTCCCTCTCTGTCTCTTATGATCTGTGTGTTTCTCTCTGTCCCTTATGGTCTGTGTGTCTCTCTCTGTCCCTTATGGTCTGTGTGTCCCTCTCTGTCTCTTATGGTCTGTGTGTACCTCTCTGTCCCTTATGGTCTGTCTGTCTCTCTCTGTCTCTTATGGTCTGTGTGTCTCTCTCTGTCCCTTATGGTCTGAGTGTACCTCTCTTTCTCTTATGGTCTGTGTGTACCTCTGTGTCTCTTATGGTCTGTGTGTCTCTCTCTGTCCCTTATGGTCTGTGTGTCCCTCTCTGTCTCTTATGGTCTGTGTGTCTCTCTCTGTCCGCTATGGTCTGTGTGTCCCTCTCTGTCCCTTATGGTCTGTGGGTACCTCTCTGTCTCTTATGGTCTGTGTGTCCCTCTCTGTCCCTTATGGTCTGTGTGTCTCTCTCTGTCCCTTATGGTCTGTGTGTCTCTCTCTGTCCCTTATGGTCTGTGTGTACCTCTCTGTCCCTTATGGTCTGTGTGTACCTCTCTGTCCCTTATGGTCTGTGTGTACCTCTCTGTCTCTTATGGTCTGTGTGTTTCTCTCGGTCTCTTATGGTCTGTGTGTACCTCTGTGTCTCTTATGGTCTGTGTGTCTCTCTCTGTCCCTTATGGTCTGAGTGTACCTCTCTTTCTCTTATGGTCTGTGTGTACCTCTGTGTCTCTTATTGTCTGTGTGTCTCTCTCTGTCCCTTATGGTCTGAGTGTACCTCTCTTTCCCTTATGGTCTGTGTGTCTCTCTCTATCCCTTATGGTCTGTGTGTACCTCTCCCTCTGTCCCTTATGGTCTGTTTGTCCCTCTCTGTCCCTTATGGTCGGTGTGTCTCTCTCTGTCCCTTATGGTCTGTGTGTACCTCTCTGTCCCTTATGGTCTGTGTGTCTCTCTCTGTCCCTTATGGTCTGTGTGTCCCTCTCTGTCCCTTATGGTCGGTGTGTCTCTCTCTGTCCCTTATGGTCTGTGTGTCCCTCTCTGTCCCTCATGGTCTGTGTGTCCCTCTGTGTCCCTTATGGTCTGTGTGTCCCTCTCTTTCCCTTATGGTCTGTGTGTCTCTCTCTTTCCCTTATGGTCTGTGTGTACCTCTCTGTCCCTTATGGTCTGTGTGTACCTCTCTGTCCCTTATGGTCTGTGTGTCTCTCTCTGTCCCTTATGGTCTGTGTGTCCCTCTCTGTCCCTTATCGTCTGTGTGTCCCTCTCTTTCCCTTATGGTCTGTGTGTCCCTCTCTGTCCCTTATGGTCTGTGTGTCCCTCTCTTTCCCTTATGGTCTAAGTGTACCTCTCTGTCCCTTATGGTCTAAGTGTACCTCTCTGTCCCTTATGGTCTAAGTGTACCTCTCTGTCCCTTATGGTCTGTGTGTCCCTCTCTGTCCCTTATGGTCTGTGTGTACCTCTCTGTCTCTTATGATCTGTGTGTCCCTCTCTGTCCCTTATGGTCTGTGTGTCCCTCTCTGTCTCTTATGATCTGTGTGTTTCTCTCTGTCCCTTATGGTCTGTGTGTCTCTCTCTGTCCCTTATGGTCTGTGTGTCCCTCTCTGTCTCTTATGGTCTGTGTGTACCTCTCTGTCCCTTATGGTCTGTCTGTCTCTCTCTGTCTCTTATGGTCTGTGTGTCTCTCTCTGTCCGCTATGGTCTGTGTGTCCCTCTCTGTCCCTTATGGTCTGTGGGTACCTCTCTGTCTCTTATGGTCTGTGTGTCCCTCTCTGTCCCTTATGGTCTGTGTGTCTCTCTCTGTCCCTTATGGTCTGTGTGTCTCTCTCTGTCCCTTATGGTCTGTGTGTCTCTCTCTGTCCCTTATGGTCTGTGTGTCTCTCTCTGTCCCTTATGGTCTGTGTGTCTCTCTCTGTCCCTTATGGTCTGTGTGTACCTCTCTGTCCCTTATGGTCTGTGTGTACCTCTCTGTCCCTTATGGTCTGTGTGTACCTCTCTGTCTCTTATGGTCTGTGTGTTTCTCTCGGTCTCTTATGGTCTGTGTGTACCTCTGTGTCTCTTATGGTCTGTGTGTCTCTGTCTGTCCCTTATGGTCTGTGTGTCCCTCTCTGTCTCTTATGGTCTGTGTGTACCTCTCTGTCTCTTATGGTCTGTCTGTCTCTCTCTGTCTCTTATGGTCTGTGTGTCTCTCTCTGTCCGCTATGGTCTGTGTGTCCCTCTCTGTCCCTTATGGTCTGTGGGTACCTCTCTGTCTCTTATGGTCTGTGTGTCCCTCTCTGTCCCTTATGGTCTGTGTGTCTCTCTCTGTCCCTTATGGTCTGTGTGTCTCTCTCTGTCCCTTATGGTCTGTGTGTCTCTCTCTGTCTCTTATGGTCTGTGTGTACCTCTCTGTCCCTTATTGTCTGTGTGTACCTCTCTGTCCCTTATGGTCTGTGTGTATCTCTCTGTCTCTTATGGTCTGTGTGTTTCTCTCGGTCTCTTATGGTCTGTGTGTACCTCTGTGTCTCTTATGGTCTGTGTGTCTCTGTCTGTCCCTTATGGTCTGTGTGTCCCTCTCTGTCTCTTATGGTCTGTGTGTACCTCTCTGTCTCTTATGGTCTGTCTGTCTCTCTCTGTCTCTTATGGTCTGTGTGTCTCTCTCTGTCCGCTATGGTCTGTGTGTCCCTCTCTGTCCCTTATGGTCTGTGGGTACCTCTCTGTCTCTTATGGTCTGTGTGTCCCTCTCTGTCCCTTATGGTCTGTGTGTCTCTCTCTGTCCCTTATGGTCTGTGTGTCTCTCTCTGTCCCTTATGGTCTGTGTGTCTCTCTCTGTCCCTTATGGTCTGTGTGTACCTCTCTGTCCCTTATTGTCTGTGTGTACCTCTCTGTCCCTTATGGTCTGTGTGTATCTCTCTGTCTCTTATGGTCTGTGTGTTTCTCTCGGTCTCTTATGGTCTGTGTGTACCTCTCTGTCCCTTATTGTCTGTGTGTACCTCTCTGTCCCTTATGGTCTGTGTGTATCTCTCTGTCTCTTATGGTCTGTGTGTTTCTCTCGGTCTCTTATGGTCTGAGTGTACCTCTCTTTCTCTTATGGTCTGTGTGTACCTCTGTGTCTCTTATGGTCTGTGTGTCTCTCTCTGTCCCTTATGGTCTGTGTGTCCCTCTCTGTCTCTTATGGTCTGTGTGTCTCTCTCTGTCCGCTATGGTCTGTGTGTCCCTCTCTGTCCCTTATGGTCTGTGGGTACCTCTCTGTCTCTTATGGTCTGTGTGTCCCTCTCTGTCCCTTATGGTCGGTGTGTCTCTCTCTGTCCCTTATGGTCTGTGTGTCTCTCTCTGTCCCTTATGGTCTGTGTGTCTCTCTCTGTCCCTTATGGTCTGTGTGTACCTCTCTGTCCCTTATGGTCTGTGTGTACCTCTCTGTCCCTTATGGTCTGTGTGTACCTCTCTGTCTCTTATGGTCTGTGTGTTTCTCTCGGTCTCTTATGGTCTGTGTGTACCTCTGTGTCTCTTATGGTCTGTGTGTCCCTCTCTGTCCCTTATGGTCTGTGTGTCTCTCTCTGTCCCTTATGGTCTGTGTGTCTCTCTTTGTCCCTCACGGTCTAAGTGTCCCTCTCTGTCCCTTATGGTCTGTGTGTCTGTCTCAATCCCTTATGGTCTGTGTGTTTCTCTCGGTCTCTTATGGTCTGTGTGTACCTCTCTGTCTCTTATGGTCTGTCTCTCTGTCCCTCACGGTCTAAGTGTCCCTCTCTGTCCCTTACGGTCTGTGTGTCCCTCTATGTCCCTTATGGTCTGTGTGTCTCTCTCTGTCCCTTATGGTCTGTGTGTCCCTCTCTGTCCCTTATGGTCTGTGTGTCTCTCTCTGTCCCTTATGGTCTGAGAGTCCCTCTCTGTCCCTTATGGTCTGTGTGTACCTCTCTGTCTCTTATGGTCTGTGTGTCCCTCTCTGTCCCTTACGGTCTGTCTCTCTGTCCTTTGCGGTCTGTGTCCCTCTCTGTCCTTTATGGTCTGCTGACGATAGTAAACAGTGGAAGGTTGCGTGGAATCAAAAGGGCCTAAAGCAGACACGGTGAAATATTGTCTTAGCCAGGATCTCAAGAGGAAGTCGCTCGGCCGTTTTCTCATAGTGTGTGGGTACATTTTGTGAAAAATTGCCTAGTGCTAGCTAGGCGACAAGAAATGCACCGAACGTGTCAGTTGATACCGGTCTCAAAGCCTCGCCAGGCAAATTTTTCTGGCTTGCAAGATTACTCTCACAAGTCCAGAAACGGCCAAGCCCATGCCTCGCCAGGTTTTGGCCTCGACAAATTGTCACCGTTCGCAGCGGGCGTAATATGATTTGCAATTTTGATAGATAAAGGAGAGAATTAAATACACGAATAAACAACTTCTCCAGTTGTCGAACTTGACTGCCAGGAACTGTTTCTCAACCAAAATAAGGGGTGGCGAATGGTACCTCGAAAATCTTCGGCCTCACAAAATTTTCATCCGATCTCGAAATCTCGGTAGAGAATTGCGAAGTCTAAAAGTCTCCTTTAAAGTGAAGTTATTCCAGTCTCGAAGTCTCGAATTTTTTTCCCAAGGTCCTGAAGTCTCGGATTTGTCATCATAGCAAATCGATAACTAATCGTGCGACCAGGTGACTGTTGTTGGTTCAAGCATAGTTAGTAGAGGAGACTATGGTTCAAGTTAATGACAGTAGCACTCGATTATCAAGTCTCGGGCTCGATTTTTTTCGGCGCAGGGTCTTGCGCTCGGATTTTCGAAAAATTTTTAGTCTCGGTTTCGGATCTTAAAACAAGTGTCTCAGCGTCTCGGATTTTACCATTCGCTACCCCTAAAATGCATCTGAGGATTTTATTTCTCTTTCATTGTGCCGATGGCATCACGCAAGACTGAAACAAGGTTTTAATCATGATCTTTTAAGTTTATTCTTCAAAAGGTGGTTACTCCACAATATAAATTAGGAAGGTCAACAAATTAATGTCATCCCTAAGCTCCACTCTGTCTGATACTAAAAGCAAGACCTGGGAACTAGATTAAGACTACGTCATACATCCATTTTATATTGTAATTTGATATTGTATGTTTTAACCTTACAAAGGTGTTATGTGGAAGCCGAGTTACTCTTTACCAAGAGAAAATGAGGTAAGAGAACGTATCTGCCCTACTGGGTTCTCTTACTGTGATAAGGGGACAGAATCTATTTTTAGATCCGGAAACTATTTTAACTGGCCAATGGTTCATGTCCTTCTCATCACGTGGTCTTAATTTCATGCGCCATGGGGAAACCGCGCAGCCATGAAACGAGATATAAATAGATTCCGCGCTCAAAACAAATTCTGTACCCTTATCATACCAGACGGAGTTATGTTCTCTTTCCTCGTTTTCTCTTGTCTTTACCCTATGCTCCGGCTACATAAAAATGCTTTTTTACCTTTCAAGGAAGCGAAAATCATTCGAGTTCATACAAAGAAACTTCCTAATGATTTGTATGTCTTCCTCCGTTAAAACAAAAAAATTAAATGTCAAAAGCTGGGGACACGAATAAATTCGCTTTTATAAACAGCGGAAAATCACTTCGTAGCTACCTCGGGCTTAGTCTCCTTCGCAGCCGCTGTCTTGTTCGTCACGAAGGGAGGAACATTGAGTGACTTACCACGAGCTCATCTTTACGAACTTTCGGTACGTTTTCTTTTTTTTGTTCGTCTTTTTCCTACTTGCTCCAAAACTGATCAATGCCCGATTTCTCGCATTACTCGAAGATCAAATTGGCCATTCTCCTTGGCGAATACCACTCACCACTATATATCTTACTTTGGGGTTTCGGTGTTTGATCAATTCAATATACTTGGCTTGATCAACTTTCCCCAATTCTTAATATGTTTCATTATCAATGGCTCTATATTTGTCAGGAGAAGTTGCCCATTGATCAGTGACACGTCTTTCAGCTCGGTAATTGTTTGATAAAACGTCTGTCTTATTAACCTCTGGGTTGACGGCCTTGAACTAATAAGCCCACCAAGGGCTAATTATAAACTATAGGGTACGTGAAGACAGACTTGCCCAAAGTTTGGCGAACGGCAATACATACAACGGTCCAATGGACCAATCAAATCAAAGCAAAAAGCGCGCGAAGACGCGTCCAATCTGGTCATGATCGGTATTGATTGGTTGAGACAGAGGCACGAAATTCGTTAGCCAATCACTGAACACAGCAATGCAAAAACAGCCGTTTTCACCGTGGATGGAAAAGCAAGCCATGACAAAAACGAAATCCTGTGAGAGCAACTGAGTTATTCTCATGACCTGTTAGCATTGTTTCCCGATAGTCTGGTAGAGACAAGTCGGACATTGACCATCTCTGGAGCTTCAACGTGCTAGTCAAAAATTACGTTTAAGTGTGAATTTCACAGCAGAACGGACATCTAGCTCTCCAGAACACAACAACATACATAAATACCGTGCTCTACTTTTTTTTTTTGCTCTTATTTGTAAACCTATTTCTAATTAAGAAATAGAAAACATGTACCGTGTTTCTATCGAGTTTTAGTATAAATCTACTAGCGTTCTATCACAAATGCCGCGCTCTGATTGGCTATGATACCCACTATCTATTCTGTGATAGATAGTGAGTAGCGTAATGGCGGCCGCTTCTTCACGTTTTCGAAGTGTCCATGAAGAAGATTTAGACAGTTTATTGGTCCAGGCTGTTCCAGTTTTGAACGACTAGTAGATTTATACTAAAACAATTAGATTATTCGCTCTCGATTTCTATGCGTGATAGTTGACTCGGGCTGCGCCCTCGTCAACTATCATGCGATAGAAATCTCGAGCTCATAGTCTAATTGTTTAATAGAAACACGAGTGGGAGAACGAGAAATGCTGTAGGAACACGAGCCGCAGGCGAGTGTTTCCACAGAGTTTTCGAGTTCTCTCAAACTTTCACGAGTGTTTCTATAAACTCGATAGAAACACGGAGAACATGTTTCCTATTTCCTTTAGAAAACATCGCCACGAAAAAAAGGAAAAAAACTTGTTAACTTTAATGACCAAAATGTAAATTATCTTTGGTAACGTCATCACTGCGTCATTAGTTCGTGCTGGTTCTGTGTTTCTATCGAGTTTTACTATAAATCTACTAGCGTTCTATCACAAATGCCGCGCTCTGATTGGCTACGCTACCCACTATCTATTCTGTGATAGACAGTGAGAAGCGTAGCAGTGTGCCCTTGCTAACAAAATGGCGGCCGCTTCACGTTTTCGAAGTGTCCGTGAAGAAGATTTAGACAGTTAATTATACGAGGCTGTTCCAAGAAAAGACAAAGTTTTGAACGACTAGTAGATTTATCCTAAAACAATTAGATTATTCGCTCTCGATTTCTATGCGTGATAGTTGACTTGGGCTGTGCCCTCGTCAACTATCACGCGATAGAAATCTCGAGCTCATAATCTAATTGTTTAATAGAAACACGAATTCTAACCAATCAGCGCGCGCATTTTCTTAGGGCTATTTTCTAAACGATATTAATAGTGCTTTTATAAATTTTCCAAGGAAAGGAGATTACAGTGGAACCCCCAGTTAAGGACACCCTTTCGATTTCTCCTTATAATAACAAGACATAGTAATAAAAACAGTTGATGAGAATTTAACTAAAAGAACACCAATAGAGTCTATTCACTCACGTGATCAGCGGCCATGTTTTTAATGGAACTAAAGAATATGTTTGCATAAGAACAGAATTTAATACCTAGGGAATCAGTTTGGGACACCAACGTGGCCGCCTTTTCTTTGTTTGGGAACACCAACATGGCTACCGTGATGTCATGTGCGTACGCTCTATAATGGCCTATTTTGATATTCGAAGACATTCTCGTTTCTAGTACAGTATAAAACATATAGGAACGGCTACGTGGAATATCTTAATATCTCGGTAAACAAGGTTGATAAAGAAAAGCTCTGTGCTCGTCGCGACGAAAAGCTCAAAGATTTTTGCTTCCATAATCCCTTTAACATACGGGCATGGTTTTATATATAGGACACAATGTTTCTTTAACATCAAGCGACCCCTTCGCAAACAATACAAATCAAAGGAAGTGTGTTCACGATTGACCTCAATGAGTTGCAGAAATTTTCATGATAACCAGAACGAAGTGTCCATGTCACCAAAATCTCACCTTAACAATAAATTTTAACTGGCATAACATGGTGATGAAAACCTTGCTGTTTGACATGAAGAATTCACTAAATAACAGCTCCCATTAATTCTCGATAAAAGTGAGAACAATATACTGTAAGACAGAGTATGCAAAGGTTCTTTAATTTAAACTTGAATAACTAAGAAAAATCTTTCTGTTCCCAATGAAAACACAAGTCAGGGACGTTTTTCCGAGCCTCCGCTTAACTAATACGGACGCTCGGATACAACCGGCATTTCCCCCCGTCGCTTTATTGCCCGTATTAACTGGATTTCAGTGTACATACTTCGCTAGGTGTTTTCTCTACTCTTGACCAGAGCAGTGGATTTTAGTGTTTTACGAACCGTCTTCCGCGCTCCACATTCCGACCGTGAGGCCCTGGCCACCAAGGTTCTCTTGTTCTTTTTTGACATCTTCAATGATCCTTTTTGCTACTGTCCAGGCCTTCTCTTCTTCGCCCTAGACAACCGAGAATACGAGAGTAAATCCAAGGTTCTGTGAGCCAACTTATTCACGCAAGAGGTGAGTTGAATTATGGTTGCAGTGAACACTGTGTTCAATTGTCACGCGTGATATTCCTACATGGCGTGATAAGAAAAGAGCTTACTTCTGCGCATGTGAACATGAACGATTTAAAAACGGGACATGTTGATTAGATAAGATGAGAACAAGGACAGGACTGCATTCCTGAAAATGTCAATCGTACACATTTGTAAAATTCATCCAAGAAACCAGTTCTTTAAAGGAAAAGCTTGAAACCATTTTAATAATGATAATAATGATAATAATAATAATAATAATAATAATAATGGTAATAATGATCATAATAATATTTATAAGGCGCAAATTCTATAAAAATATATATTCAAATGCGCCTTAACATGATATTTACAAGTGTCAGACCACAACACAGGGATCTAAGTCTCCTATTGGCTATTTGCGAACAGTGTGTGGGTTCTTTAACGTCCCACAAAGTTATTACGAACTTGACTACGTCTCGGTCAATAATAACGTAAAAAAGAAAGAGGCCAATATCCAGCCATCTTGCGAAGCGTGGTTAGTAACGCCTATTTATTGAATTCCCACTGAACGTATCCTTAGTCTTGGGCATAAGAATAACCACAAGAGACAAAGAAAATTTTCTTTGACCTTGGTAGGAACTACCGGACTGTGAGAAATATGTAAATATATACAAATTGTCAATTGTACTGGAGTGTTTGTCTCACCTTGTCTTCCCCGGATACTAGCTTTCTCATGGCCTTTCCTAATTTTGCCGCTTCAGAAAAACAAAAACAACCATATATCGTCAATATGTTATCCTAAGATTTGGTGCTACGCTATAACTGTCCTGATAAGAGTTTATCTCTGTCAAGCGGCCACCAAGACCTTGCCGCACTAAATTTGGCTTTGTTCTTACAACTGTTCCTATTCGGAAAGAGTAAAGCCTCGATGACTGCCGCGTATACGAGTGAAATTTCGCCCAAACTTAATGAACAGTTAAAGCGAACATAACAGGGGGATTTTGCAGTCTATAACCACTGCACTCCGCTAGATTTCTATGCTAGTTTCTGGCGAGGCACTCTTTAGCGGTCTACCTCCTTGAGCGACTACTTGTTACCCTGATTGATCAATGGAGCTTCCACTACACTCAAAACGGGCAAGTTTCTCCTAAAAGAAAATATTTCGATAGTGCGCAAGGTTTCCATATCGAGGGAAATACAGGTTTAACGCAAGGTTCTCGTCGGTGTTATATTAGGGAACTTAAGCAAAACACGACGACGGCAACAAACAATAGGGTTCATGAACGAAACAATGAAACTGCATGTACAAAACACGGTCTGGTAGATTTCTTTGCTGTCTTCTGCAAAACAGCAACGTGAAATGACCGTTTTTCGGGTTTTCTGGAAGACGCGAGTACACAACGACAAAATTACCAAGTAATGAACTGTGAACGTGTTAACTTGGACAAAATAGGCCGTTTTAAAAGTTACGGGAAGAGAATGAAACAAGCCTGCCGCCACTGGTACAGGAGAAACACAAATCCATTTTTTTTCGAACGTGCCGTCCTCGGCGTCGCCGTCGTTCTTGCTTTAGTTCCCTACTGACTCGAAGGCAACGCACTTCTTCCGATCCGGCATTTGAAAAGATCAGTTCCGCGCCGCCGCGATTTTTGGCGCCAAAAATTCCCGCGCATTCGCCAGCCAGAGCCCGTTTACCCTGAACCAGCTTTCCAACACTGATTGGTTTTGATCGTGCCTTAAATGGTAAGCGAACTGACCTGTCGAGGTCCCATTACCACTGTCCGGATCTGGTTCGAAAATTGGTTCAAAGATTCCAAATTCGTTCATTCTTCCTAAAGACAAGGGTCTGAAACAATAGAAACTGGTGTTAGCTGCTTATCAACAAAATTTACTTCAAGAAAATGCTTGCGTACGATTTCTACTTATGAGCTGAGATGTATTAGAAGAGAAAGGGAGTGAGTGCAGTGAAAGACTGAGTTTTCACAATTTTTTTGCCAATTGGAATTTTGTTTTCTGCGTTCCATTAAGGCATTCCCGTTTCTTTCAGACACAATGCAACGAACCAACTAAACAAACAACAACGACGTTCGTCTACAATACAATACGATACAACACAACACGATACAATACGATACGATACGATACGATACAATTTAATGTCCTAACGTAGGACGAGGTCACCCTTAATGTCCGAGCCAGAGGCCCAAGTGGAAAACGTAGTCTAATTCGCAGGGCGAATGATGAGATTTCACTGGTAACGTAACCTTGGGTGGAATTTACAAATTGTAATTTCAGTACCATAATCTCCATATCTGGGAAATTAATAGAGGATATTACACGGCGACCGGAACATATGATTTCATGAATTTAAGGCCCCGTTCAGACTAGGTGCCTGTGCCTGGTTCTCGGGAACGGTCACTAGTGTTAACATAGCTTTTTGTTGGTGCCCGAGTAAAAATTTCAGCACCGGGCCCAAGAACGGGCGCTACCTCCAGTGATCGTACTCGGGCACCGTTTCCGGGCACTGGAAGTTCTCTAAACACGCTTTCGTTAGTTCTCGTGGTTTTTCCCATGCCTACCTGGGAAGCAGTCACGACAAAGACGGCCGGTGCAATGTGAACGAAAGCAAAAACATTGTGTTGTTAGATGCCTACAGCGAGAAAAGTTTGCAAGACTGTATTGAATGCTCATACTCTGCGAACATTTTCGGGGTGCATCATAAAACGATGGAGTTTGTTTCAAAACATATTGTTTGTATTACATCGCTCAAAACTAGCTGATCTTGAAGCTCTTGAACAGAAATTGAGCTGCTATAGAAGAAAGCGATCAGCAAAAGGTAGCATGCGGCTAAACATGTACACATTTGATTGCAGTAAACAACGACACATGAATTGTACATGGCAACCACTAGTAAGAGGTGTTGGGCACTAAGCCTTCTGCGCGAATGTGGACGTATTCGTTCCAGGGAACTGGGGTGTCTGAGCAACCTCCATTTTAGTGCCCAGGCACGGTGCCGCGGAACGGGTACCTACTCTGAACGGGACCTAAGACAACGGTCCATATGAACGACCTCTGCGAGTAAAATGCTGTTCACCACAAGGAAATTATTTGAACAAAAAAGTAAACTTGGGCGGGAAAGTCTAAGCCATGACTTCCGCGATATCTTGGATATGAAAATACTGTTGTCGTTTCTTACTGGTAAAACACTAATGTCTTTATAATGACGAAGACTAAAACAATTACCCTGCATTTGGTCTCTGCCAAATTGCATCCGGGTTCTCTGAAAGATCAAGCTCAGAGCCAAATGACGTCACCAGGCGAGTGCGCTCATCGACTTGGTTGCTCAGGCTTCCAACATCTTCCACACTGCTGCCTCTGTCAGTGAGAGACTGGCGCCGCTCCGTGACAGAGTTCAACAGCTCTGTCAGGAACTTGAAGTAAATTTCGCTTTGGAGAAAAGACGGGAAAAACACCTGAGGAAAGAAACAGTAAGGAAATGTTGGAGGTCAATGAAGGTTCATATCACTCTGAATCTACTACTGTATTCATATTCCCGCAAAAAGCTCTCGCGACGAATGCTAATTTAGATATGGGAAACCAATGTTGCAAGGGGCATAGAGTGGAACAAAGTAGGGAGCAAGGCAGGCGTCGCTGAAGGGTTTGGCCCCAACCCAGGAGGGTGGGGCCACACCAACCTCGATGGTAGACCGTGCCAGCGTAACGTACCAGAGGGAATAAAGTGAAACAACGAGCCACACGGTACAAGGAAATACTTGAGAAGTAGAGCATATCAAAAGTGCAAACACGCCTGTTGAGAGAATGAGAATACGAATTGATCTTGTGACCCTACTGCTTAGAAATCGCGTGTTTTGTAAGTTACAGCGATCGCCGAAGAGTTCATTTTCACAGTTTTCAAAAGGATTTACCCAAATTCGCTAAATGCTCTTTTCATGTGATTTCCATCACGCAAAACTTCTTTTTCTGTATCGGAAGCTGAAACAGAACAGAAATACTTTGCAACTGTATGGTTAAATAATAATAATAATAATAATAATAATAATAATAATAATAATAATAATAATAATAATATTAATAATAATAATAATAATAATAATACTAATAATAATAATAATAATAATAATAATACTAATAATAATAATAATAATAATAATAATAATAATAATAATTAGCACTGCAATAGTAATACCTCCTCTAAAAGGCAGAGAACATGTTCCATGGGCGTAGAGAAGCAATCTGGCAAAGTACCACCTTCACGACAGATCTTATTCTCAATTTCAGTGCGGGTGACGCCATCTACACCAAGGGGAAGGCTTGCTTGCATGGAAAAATACCTGGCAGTTTAGTTCAGAACACGACATCAGCTGTTACGTAATTCAATGAAACCTCTATTACGCGACCCCCAATTAAATAGACACCCTCTATTGAATAGACACACCCTCTATTGAATAGACACACCCTCTATTGAATAGACACACCCTCTATTGAATAGACACACCCTCTATTGAGGGAGCACGAAATCAGCGTCTTATATTTACCTTATAAAAACCCCTGTTCAGTGCACCATCTTGCACTTTATCTTTTCTAGTAATTTCTGTTGTTGAAAACCTCTATTAAAAGGTCGCCGGACTGAACTTACAACTTTTTGGAGTTTTGGATTACGTCCTTGAAAGATGCGATTGAATAGGCGTAATGACCCACGCGTAAAGTCCCTCTTCTTTTCGCGACTTCGCTATTAGAGAGTCGGTCTTTAGATGACGAAGGACCCCCGATACTCGCAGATGTACGAAGCGGTATCCCATAACTGGAGTAAAAACATCTACTACCCAAGGTACTCTACAGGCATGCGTTTCGCGGACCCCAGACTTTTCAGGTCCATTTTGGGTCTAATTATAAGCACTACAATTTCCTCAAATTTGATTGGTGCATTAACTGCTGTATTATTGTACACTAATTATTCCATAGAGTTGTAATCAGACAGTGTAATTGGACAGTTGGTCATCAGCGTATGGGGCGGAGGGGGCTGGGGGGGCTGCAGCCCCCCCTGTCGGAAAAAAAAATAGTATTATTCGGGCAAAACTGATGTACCGTTCGGGCAAAGACACAGTAAAAAATATTTTATTATTTAATATCTTGATTTATTTTGAACGCCCATGCTCTCACGGCATGGCGAAGAAAACTTGACGTCACGAAAGAATCATCTTGTGCATCTGTGACCAACAAGTTTCATTCGGGCAAATTATGTTCAGCCCCCCCAACAAAATTTTTCCCGTACGCCGATGCAGTTGGTGCATACTAAGCGCACTCAGCTAAATCCACCAATCACAGAGCTGACTGCACTTATCACAGAATAATCATCAATGTAAGCCGTTGTCAAAACACACACAAAGATCCTATTTTTGATGGAATGTGGGACCAATAGTGACGTCGACGGCAACTTTCACCAATGTAAATGCGGTTCCAGGATTTTGGAAAATCTCGATGCGATATTGCGGTATTTTAAGTTTTGTCCGTGCGGCATTGCGGTATTTGAATTTCGTGTTGTATTGTATTGTGTTGAATTTCGTGTTGAATTTCGTGTTGGACAACAAAACCAACTTTGTACTTTGATAAGCTCGCAGTGTGATTTGCGGCATTGCACAAACAACGATTGTTACCCCAGACTGGGATGGATTTGGTCTCCATGGATTTCACTCCACATCATTCAGCGGAAAAAAATCGCCACTCTCTACCTATGCTGTCCACTTTTATTCTTCTTTGGTAAATTAAATGAGTCTGGTGAGTTTCTTCACTGACCAAACGATTGTCATATCGCGGTCAATCGCCGTTTCTACTTCGCCATCAATTTACTTAGTTACATAAGTAGCCTCCCACGCAATCCTAGCCTTCCACGCAATCCTAGCCTTCCACGCAATCCTAGCCTTCCACGCAATCCTAGCCTCCCACGCAATCCTAGCCTTCCACGCAATCTAGCCTCTCACGCAATCTAGCCTCCCACGCAATACTCCCCAACGTTTGTTGGGGAGGATTGCGTGACGAGCCATGAGAAGGCCTGCGTGGTAGGCTAGTATATAAGGAGCTGTTTGTGAAAGTCAAAGCGGCTCAGAGTCGCCTTCCTTGTATGTGTGAATGCATGTTGTGATGTCATAAATTAGTATAAATACTCAGGTGATTATGCAAAATCGCGCGCTCTGATTGGTTCGCTCGGATTATCAGCCGATAATCACCTCGACGAATAAAATGGCTGCCTTTCGTTCGCGCGCTTTTGATAAAATAATTTTCTTCGCGTTGTACAATGCTTTTTCTTTTCTTTTTTTGAAATAATCACCTGTGTATTTATACTAAAACAATTATTCGCCTCAGGCGAAGTGATTATCGGTTAATATTCACCGAGACGAAGTACAGGGATAGTGGCATTAGTGGTCTTGAACTGTCTTACTTCTCATAAATGACCATGGCGTCATCGAGAGCGTGTTGGGCGTTGTATTCATTTTTGTCCAACTGAGTCTTCAGCAGAAGCTGAAAGTGATCAGCGGTCAACCAAAATTCTAACATGTGCTGTACGCCTTCCTGTTCCAGATACTGTGGAGAGGAAAGAGAATCAGTCAAGACTTCCAAATTTAACTCCGGTGGTATCAACACAATTTAAAGAAATTTGAGTACATAAAACTACACGCATATCTGCGTCAACTCGCGCCTGCTACGTAGAAAAAACTGAGTTCACTTTCTCAACATCGTCCTTCTACAGGAACATATTAGAGACCTTACGCAACAGGACGGCTCAAGGAGAGGACGGCAAAATTTCATTGTGTGACGTGCGTGACCGCTTGCTTCGTAAGCTATTTGACGCTATTTCCGGTTTGTCACTGCCGTCCTCTTAGTGTTCACGACGTGAAAACAAGGAGTTTGAAGTTCTGAGGAAAACGTGAGTATTTTTCTCCATTTATTTTCATCTTAACCTTTAATTTTTTGGATTGAACGATAGAAACAGTCTACCTTTTTAGTTACGAGCCTTTGTATATATGGAAATAACTTTCTTAAAAACGAAAATGAAGCCTACTTGTAAACGCATGACGAAGCGCTCAGACTGGCTTATTTGTGAAAATTTAATTCTCCTTCTTTCTAAGTTATTTCTCTGTAATTTTACAGTTTTATGGCAGTTTCTGTTTCATCTTTATCGTCCGAATTACAATTCTGGTGTAAACTAATCTTTTTCTGCCTTTGAGAGTTGTTTTCAGCAGTGTAAGTGCGGGATATATTTTTGTTTGTTGTAAACCAACTTTGAAATATAAATTACATTTGTACAGTATGTTGCCCTATTTACGGACACTTCCACTCTTACGATACTGTATTTCGTGGTAAAGATAAAAAGAAATCTGAACGATACGTTTCGAAGACTTGATTAGTCTGCTTTCATTATTTCGTTTCGTGGCTGAGTTGGGCTCCGTTTAGACAGAAAGGTTCAAGTTTTTGTCGAGGTATGTAAAAGTTTTCTAATGTGATTCGTATCGCACGTCGAATTACACTGACGACTTCTTCGCTAAAATCGAAAGAAAATGCTTTAAACTTCGGAAAATAGGTAACTTTTTAAGTGAATCTTTTTTCGTTTGACTTTATTAGACGTATTTTGCAATGATCGAAAAGAATAATTCCAAGAAAAGGGAGTATTTATCTCGAAGCGAATCGATCGTCAGGAATATTAGGGCACCGAATTTAGACAACTTTTTCCGTAATTACTAAGAAACCAAGCAGGTTTAGGCGATAAAACTTCATGACTTAATTTCCAGCAGTGAAAGCTACATTGTGAGTAAATTTCAGCTCGTTAATCAGGGGCGTAATGCTAGGATTTGGGGTCACACTATGTCACGCCCAGGGTACTTACATAGTCCACTGCAGATGTTCAGTCCTGAAAATGGAGTATATAACTACCTAGCACTAGAAAAAATTTATGGCATGTTGATTCTTCGGATTCGCACTTTTCGCCACCTGGATTATAAGGTTTGTTTGTTGTTTACTAAAAAAAAATCTCACAAAGGGGGTCATGGGCACCCCAGGACCCCCCTTGCCATACACCTGTTAGAGCTGTTTTGAGGTAAGATATTGTGGTTATTGCAAAAAGTGTCCGGAATTATAAGGCCAACATACTGTACTTCAATCCTCTTCAAAAATAATGCAGTGTGCCTTTCGCAAAAGAAATTCTGATCACAAAGACCGTTGCATGTGAAGTAATCAACCTCTTATCTTCATTTTATATAATTAAAAACCAAGAATTTCAACATGTTTGTTTCTTCATAACCTAAAACACAGAGATGGAGTGGAAAAGAGAATGCGATCTACTTCTAGTGCAAGAAATAGTTGTGTCTGAACCTTACCAGTACAAGGCTTCAACAAGGGAGAGAGGAAAGATATGGGAAGATATCACAGAAAGGTTGAATGCCACTGAAGCATTTGGAAATCGACTTGGACGCAAAAGAGCTGTGAGAGACAGGTATGCCCTGTTGGCCAAGAAATTTAAGAAGAGAATGGCAGAAGAGGAAAGTGCGAGTGGAATTTCACCCGAGATGTCAGAAACGGACAAGCTGCTTGACCAGATTATTGAGAGATTTGAGGAGAGCGACAGGGAGGCTTGTGAGAATTCAGAACAGGGCGAGAAAAATAAAGAAAATGACAGAAAAAAAGCAGAAGAGATGAGGAAGCGTTCCATGGAGAAACTTGGAGAGACCAAGAAAAGAAAGGCTGGGGATGGTGAAGTAACACCCAGAAAGAGAGCATCAGGGTCAGAAACCCTTGTGTACTTGAGAGAAAAGGCCGAAAAGGAATTTGACCTGAGGAAAGAAGAACTGGAAGTTAAGAAAGATGAACAATCTGCACAACTACAGATGTTTCAGTTCATGCAACAACAACTACAGCAACAGCAACAACAGCAGCAGCAGCAAATGCAATTACAACAGCAGCAGCAGCAGCTTCAAAATCAACTTCTCATGACACTTATTGAAAAAATTAATAAATAAGTGTATAATTTAAGACATGGATAAGATTTGTTTTGGGTACACATTTTTATTGGTTCATATCATGCAATTGTTTTATGATTTGATTGAACCACAAACATGAATGTAAGTTGCAATGTGAATCAGTTATTTAATTAATATTAATAATTTGAAGGTTTAAAAAGTAATATTGTACAATGCTTTGAATGTGTCTTCATCCTCTATTGTAACAATTTTTTTTACGGATTTAGACATTAGACTGGTGTTTTCTTTAAACTTCAAATATTCTTTAAGAGCAAGTTCACCCTCATAATTTTTAGCCATTCATACACATAAAAGGCTTCTGAACATTGTGATCATTATTTAACACATATTTATACAATAAAATATATATTTCCTTATAAAAACCTTCATCATGTTGTCAATTAAACTTTTCCAATAGGGGAAAAGTTAAAAAAAACTAAGGTAATTAAATACCCTTTAAGTAAGAATTTAGGTTCAGAAAAACCTTCTCTACCTACAGGGGAAGGGGCTGAGTTTCTGGGGTACTCTCGATCTGGCAAACCATAGTCTTGCCACACTGAAATTTAAGACAAGTTGAATATCAAACTTTTTTGATGCTCATTTCACTGTAACATTGCATAATCAACTATGGTTCTAAGAGCACTCTGCAATTAATAATACCATTACTTCATATGAACATTATCAGCAATTATACATAATAATACAAAGCACCCCATTCTGTAAAAATGATAGAGAAAATGATCCAAGTCAGGGGTGGATCCAGGATTTTTCTTACGAGGGAGTGCACATAATTTTTCTCTTACATTATTTTGCAGAATACCAGTTGTATATGAAAGCCAACCAGTCATCTCGGGGGGTGGGGGGGGGGGGGGGGGGGTGGGATGCAAAAACATAACTCCCGCAGCAGCAACCTTGTACAACGTTTCCTCAAACAATGAAATAAGAAAAGAAATGCCCGGTAAACGATTTGAAATTCCAGTTTGTTACATTTGTTATTTCTTGAAAAGAATTAACCCACAAATCTGACAGCAAAGAAAATGAAACACCAATGTTTTGCAATTAAATTACAGGAAAACCTGAGAACATTTAAGTTTTTGACATAACTCAGTTGTGCCCCCAGTCCATAAGCTTCCCTTGCTTTATTGCGTGGACTCTTTTGTGCCCGTTGTAAAGTACTCTTTGATTTTCGCCAGGCCTACAGACTGGTCGAACCGTCCCATCTATAAATCCCCAACAGTTGTCAAGGGCCGCTCCTTTCCTGTAGATTGCTTCAGAGAATTGAGCTAGTTGTGCTTGAGACAGCCACGGTTGATTCAGACGAGAAAGTAAATGTCCAAACTGCACATGAAGCAAATCCATCGCTTCTGCCACCACCATGCTCAACTGGGGAACAGGTCTTCCGAAACGCGGTACAAGGTCTTCGTATCTACACGGATACGCAAATCGACGTAAAAGCATACACAGTGCTTCATCGCTGTACACGGAAAAACGATTTGGGCAAGTGATTTTGTCCGGAAGATTAAACACATCGACTAAAGCGTATATGTCATGTTTCAAAAAGCGAAATTTGCTTTTGCAGTCGTCGTCGGAAAGACTGTCAAGATCAAATTTGTCGTATTTCCAGTACGGGATTTCGAGGTTCTTCGAAGTGTTCACATCGTAAAGCAACAGTAGTTCTTCGTCATCAATCAAATTCAGGTCATTAGCGAGTAAAAGTGCTTCTCTTGCTTCCCTAAATGTAGCCATTTTAGCTTCAAGTCGTCTCCATGTCGTGTTGTGTTGCGTAAGGTTTGTTTACGTTTAGGACGGCAACATCATTGCTCGCGTGCTCAGCCCAGTCCTCGCGCGATCTTAGGTCGCCGTCCACATCGAACCGTCCTGTTGCGTAAGGTCTCTAATTCTTCCAACAGAACCTCCAACAAAACGCACGCGCATTAGGGCTACAAATGCGTATTAGGACCTCGAAGGCGATTTGTGACCAATGCCCCATTCACACCAACTAAACATATTTAATTAAGCCAGGTTTTAAAACGTGAAAATTCGTAATCGAACACTGGAACACGGGCTTTTACACAGGATTCAAATAAACTTTAACATGTTCTTTCTATTTGTGCTAAATTTGTAGTCGACGACGTCGGTAAGCAGCTTTTACAAAAGGAAACAATTTTAAACCGTGTTTAACTAAACACCATATAAACATATTTGTTGTGAATGAATATTTGTTGTGAATGGGGTATAAAACTAAAAACGAAGGCCAAATTTAACTAGAGCGTTCCCTTCTGGGAAACGTGAGTAATAAATCACTTGCACAATGGATGGGAACGCAATTGAGGAGTTGATACTCCCAGTATTAATGCATTATTTTGAGAATTGCAATTTAGTCTGAAAAAAAAAAGAATAAGGTTCGAACCCACGACGTAGCGAATATCGGTGTGATGTTACACCAGCTGCGATAAACCAGCCGTCTACGCTAGGAGCAGGTCAGCTTTAACCTTTTTACTCCCAAGATCTCGACCGCCAGCGAAACATACAAAAGGCTATCATGGTATTCAAATGCCTGCATGGGTTAGCTCCGGACTATTCAATATCGAAATTTTCTGATCGAAATATAAGCTACAACTTGAGGGACTCCGAGAACAAACTTAATGTTAGGTTGCCACGCACAAATTATTTTAAAAATAGTTTTAGTTATAGTGGCGCCACACTGTGGAATCGCCTTCCTTATGAGGTTAGGTGCGCGGAGTCCTTAAGGTCGTTCAAACGAGATATCAACAAAGCTCTATAAGGCACGGCATTCACGGAAAGCAGCTTTTTAATATATTTTAGTTTATAGTTTTTAGTTGAGCAGTTATAATTTTTATACTTTTGTAAATAGCTGATGAATTTGCCCGTGGTTAAATAAAGTTTCATTCATTCATTCGAAAGTCAAGATCTGAGTAGAAATTCTTTCAAGTGACTGCCATACATGTACATTTGGGATGCGTTCTTTTGTAGGATCGGTAGGTACGTGGTGTAAGCATCATATAGTCGTTCCCCGTTAGTGAATATATGGCATACATTGCTCTCCATAGCCATACACGATGCTTACACCACGTACCTACCGTAGGATCAGGATCTGGATTTGTGATCCGAAATAACCCGAATCACGGCACATTAAACCGATGAATCCCCGAAGTCAGTGTGGATTCATCGGTTCCTTTGATGCATCCTGATCCGTGTGATCTCGGATCACCAAATCCAGATCCGAATCATACCAAAGGAACACACCCTTGGTTTTAAGTTAGTTTGGAGAATTTGGTGTTGGGTCGATTCATGGTGTCTGAGGTGATCATTTCTGTGATTCTCATTAACAATCAGCTTTACATTGCAATGTTCTTGTATGGAGATGTCCCATGCTGATCCTTTCTGGGAGTGAAAGGGTTAAGGGTTGGAAGTTTGCCTTGGAGGAAGGAACATGCTTCGTGTACTCAACAGGTGCGATGCTCAATTAACTGATCTACGAGACCATTTACCATGAGAGCAGGGCCAATTAGGTTTACAGTCTGCATTTGTTACAGGTAGTTTTGTTTTTAGTTCAATTTAATGTACGATGTTTAGGGTCACTTTTAATCTTATGTACAAAAAGAGGTAATTTAAATTTGTAAATGTTTTCAAGTGTGATGATTTGTAAAAGATTGAAATAGAGCATAGCATTATTAGTGTAAGCCTTGTTATTCCTGACTACTCTTAGTTGCGTGGTCAGGCCCTGAGTCTTCCTTTTTATTTGTGTGCCATTAAGACTCCAAGTAGCATTTAGATTACCTTTACATAAGCCAAAGTGCTTGTGAAAATAAGCTTTCTTTCTCAGATACTATTAAGGAGGCCCCATTAGGGGGGTCTGAATATCCCGTATCCCATTAATTCCTGTAGTTTGTATCCCTATAATTCAAGTTAATACTGACGACGTCACTGCATGTGATAAGTCCGATTACGAAATAGTGTATAACACATTTTCCGGTGCGGTTTCATACTTTAAAATAGAAATCGAGTGCAAATAGTGTTTGAATGATGATTACAATGTTTTTTTCTTAGGGAAATACATTAATTCGCATTTTCAAGTACTTTTTTTCTTTTCGCGTCTTTCATATTGATCAATTAACCTGTTTTATTCTGTCAAAAAAGAAAACTTTGACGTTCGATATCCCACTATCTCTTTTCTAAATATCCCGTATCCCTATAATTTTTCCCCGAAATATCCCGTATCCCTATAATTTCTTTCGTAAATATCCCGTATCCCTAAAAACCCTAATGGGGCCTCATTAAGGTAGTTCAATTTGTTTGAATGCAGGATCATTAGATAAGAAGGGAAATTTATACATAGTGTGTATAGTTTAAGTTGACTTTAGGATTCTCCTAGATATTCCAGGTTTTTTAAAAGCCTCTCTTTATTTCTTGTCACTTGTCTTATTGGTGCATGTTTATCAACAATTGATGTAACTGCAACAATAGTACTGGTTGTTAATTTATGTAAGTCTTTGAATTGGCCAGAAATGGCATTCCAGTCAATTGCATAGATATGAGGATACAAATCAGAGTTAAATTGACTATAGAAGAGTTTCTTACATTGCTTTATGAGAGATGAGCCAGTCATACAGAAAGTTGCCAGATGATCTGACATATGGACAGTTACTATCCCAGAGACCAGGGCCCAGTTGTTCAAAGGCCGATTAGCGCTAATCCAGGGTTAAATTGTAATCCGGGTTTCTTTTTTTTGTTCAAAAGCATTTTCTCCAATAATTTCCTCAATTCTTTTTAGAGCATCCAATTATCAAACTGTAGACAAAAAGAATTACACTGAATAAGCTTTTTAAGCTTTCATATTTGAATTCAAATTTTGCACTAACCCTGGTTTAACTGAACCCTGCTTTGAGGAACCTGGCCCAGTCTGTTAATTGCATTGGTATAAATGGTCAATCAATGTTGCAGTTTGACTTACGTGACTCTGGTGGACTTTGTAATTACTGGCAGGAGGTCATAAGAGTAGAGCATTTTAAGATAAAAAAATAAGTGTACTTACCTCCATAAAATAGAACATTGCTGTTTCATTATAGATAATATCTGAGAGGAACACTTTTCCACTGGTTAAAACATCAATTTGATGCTTGCTGTAGAAAACACTCCGCACAAATGATGGGAAATACCTACAGAGAGGAAAAACTTACTATTATAAAGAGATATAACTTAGCTTTCTCTTTATGCTTTGATAACTCGTAATCAATCAAATTTCAAACTCCAGTTACTAATCCCTGTATTTTGAATCACAAACTTAATACTGCAATTTGAAATGAAAACAAACAAAAACTAACATAAAAAATCCTGACTAAATGCAGAGCTTTCAAAACGAAATGTAGAAGCAGGAGAATCGTGTAAAGTAACAGGAGAATATTCTGAAAGAGCAAAGCTCATTCACCCACAACAACACACACATGTGAACGAGGAATTATTTGTTCAACACATTCTGTGTACGGAAAAACACCACCATTTTCATCAAAGACAGTTGTCTACTACATAATGGCTCTGCGTATGAATTAAAAACTAGCTCAGGCCAATGAAATTTGGCTGGAGGATTTATTGTAGTTGCCTGAGAATTCTCCAATATCTGATGAATACCCTGCTAAATTTTTGCCTTGTTGAAATTGAAACACAAACAGTCAAGATGCAAGACTTTATTCTGTATAAAAATATTGCACTATTCTTTTCTTTTTTAATCTACTTCTTTATAATTATTTTGATCATTCATACCAGAGAATGTCATAATGCAAATTTATTATATCGATAATAGTGTTTTATCGGAAACTTAAACACTCATATTTAACCCTGATAATGGCAAACAGCTGAAAACGTTTGGTTTTAACTTTTTAACTTTACAATTTTTTAACCTCATAGCCTTGTATATTAAAGATAACACACTCATATTTTCCATATTTTTACTCAGTGAAGAAATGAAAAAGTTATTTTCCAAATGTCCAAGATGTACACACGCATCCTAACAAAATTTTGTAACTAGTTTCTTGTCTATATAATAAAAAGAACATTACACTGTGGCTAGAAGATAGGAATTTTATTTTCTTGTGTTAAAAACAACATTTTGCTTGCTGCGCTCGATCGTAAAATATTGTTTTCACCACTTGAAAATAAAATTTATATCTTCACGCCACCGTATAATATCCTCTATGTACAGTGCTGTCAGTAAGACCTGGGTCCCGCTGGAGCTCTAGTGGATGCTCTCTTCCAAATTGCCAGAGCAAATAATTCAAGGGAACTTAAATCAACTCTACCAGGTGTTAACATCAGGTAGCCACCTGCTTCAAATCGTATTGAAATCACTGATGTATAATTATCAAGAAGAACATTTTGCTTTGCATATCTTAAAAGAGGAGTTGACATACATGTAGATTTAAAAATTGGACAAAGAAAGTTCACTCACATTCTCTCCATCACATCAAATGCAAACTTCTGCGCTGGCAAAAATGAATCTGGATGAATTTTGCCATCTTCACTACAGATATTAACTGGTTCAAAACAAAAGGAAAATCACTGTCAATTAGAATAATTCTTGGCATATTAATATAATCATTACAAAGGCAGTATTTTATCTACATAACATTATGAAACAATTGAAGACTCCAAAGCAACAATTGATTGTTCATATGAGCTAAATTTTGCATGAAGTCTGGGCCATTTATAATAATGGAGAACCTGTGTCCTGTAGTTGCTTTTGGCTCTCCACTTTGGAGAAATACACTATTAGGTATACAGAAACGATGATTTGAGGGACCTTTGATCTGAGGTGGATAATACAAACCAAGGCCTTGATAGTACTTGCAATCATGTGAAAACCCACTTCAATAATTGTTTTATTATGGATAGTAATACACCTTAGAAGTTAGTGCAAGCCACAACAAGGGCATGCACAAGAACTCGAGGTCACCATACAGAACACTGAACTATTCTAGTGAACTTGTAAACAACTATTTTTAAACTGTTGTCTGTAGGTGTGACCTCACTTCTGCAGAATATTATGTAGGTAAGACTCAACAAAACAGTACAAGCAGGGAAATTAGTTTGGTGCCTTCAGTCAATCAGAGTCAAGATAGTGACTCCAAGGTATGAATTAATGCCAGGTGTTTCAATTCAGACATTAAATGAATGGAGAAATTTATTCAGTCATCTTATGAGAATTTAGGGTGCTGTGAGTAATCTAATGAATACAATAATTTATTTATACACGTGACACCAAGGAGCTCCTAAGTGCTCGTTCAAACGTGTATATGTGCATGACATATGAGACATAAGAGGTCGAGATAGACCACCACACCAGGAACTATGTCCCCTACTCTTTTCGAACAGTGCGTGGGTTCTTGAACATCCTACAGATTATAAGGAACAAGTATGGTGAAAAGGGACCTACATTTTATCGTCCATATCTGAGAAGACTAGAAAGTCTCACAGTTTGCGAATGTTACTATAAAGGAAGCACTTTCTCCTCAACACACACATTGTTCTCTAAATCTTTTCGTTCCCTACTTACTTTCAATCTGTTGTCTAATGGATTCATCCAGCCCAATAGGATGCGATGCTTCAAGTGAAATATACTTGCTGTAGATACTAACTGCATCGATTACAATGCTCCTTGTCCGCCGACGACAAAATTCCCGCTGTTGATGTTCGTAATCTGGCGTCAAGTCAAATGTCACTTTTGATGATGTATTTCTTTTTTGTGTCCCACTGTTACTGTTAACAAGATTTCTATTCAAAAGTTTGCAATTTCTTGAGTCTCCTTGAGAAGAGCAATCTGATTGACTAAATCCATTTGGTAGACTGTCTATTGAATTCAACCCTTTGATACTTGATAAATTAAAATTAGATCTGTCGCTTGTTTCCTTATTCCTAAGTGAACACTGTTTACAAGAACCTGATGAAAAAGGAATGATCACACTTCCAGATTTTTCACAGAGTAACACAACATCACCTCCAAAGTCTGTTGTGTTGTTTTCGGGCACATAACCTGTGAAGTTCCCAAACTCATCTCCATTGCTATCTATATTTTCTGAATTATCCACAGAGTTCCTCGGGTTTGTACCTCTTCCCGTTTCCAGGGATCCTGAAGAATAACCTACACTTGCAGAAGAACTTGAAGATACTTCTAATTTCCGATTTGGAAAGCCACTAGCATTTTCTACATTAGATTGTTTTAATCTTGACATTGAGTTTATTCTTAAGCGGTTGATTGTGGCCAGCCTGAAGGTTTCAGAAGTCAGCCAGAAGTTTAGCAAGTTTGTAGCATTCTGCTTTTGCATGTATTCCATAAAATAAGGAAGCACACTATCATCCAATAATACTTCCAGAAGAGTCTTGGATAGCTGTGACTTTCTTCTGAATGTTGCCACACACTAAGAAAATAAACAAACATTTGTACATCATGTTAATAATAAACATGCAAAAATTTCAACATGCTGATTGGCTGAGTGCATGTCAATTAATCACAAACAGTGCAGAAAGTTGAAATTGATTGCAGAAAGTTGATACTGAAAGCAGAAATTTGAAATTAAATTTTAGCATGCATATTATTAACAATTAAGTAATCAAATGACTCTGAGTGCAATTTGTACAAATAAGCCCTCAAGACAACAAATTACACTCACCCTACAGGCTCGTGAAATTTTTCAGTGTGAAATATTTACATGCGCTCATTTCTTCAAAATTGCAATCGAAACCATTTGATTATCTATACTAAGGGCCATGCATTGGTGATTCCAGTTATGAGTCCCTTCCCTGTCTTTGGAATTTCAGTTCAAAGAAACCTCTGTCTCTTGCTCTTGGACTTCCAAAAAGCTGTCCATACAGGTAGTATAGCAAAGATTATTTTCTGGTTCTACTCAATGTCAATACATAAAGATGAATGAATTTTTTCATCTGAACAAGCATAGAAAAGAACTGTAATGGTTGCTATGTGCAGATTTTTCTTTAAAATAGCTAAACCACAATCAATAATAGACATAATTTGTATTGTACATCGAGTGATGTGGAGAGACGACCGAATTGACTAGTGACATTTTTAGCTGACTGCTGCGTGACTGCTTTGAAGTCCCAGGCGCACCGCCGTGCGGGACTGAAAACGTGTAAAAAATTATGGGATGTGACGAGAATAAAAAAGCACTTGGAAGATGGATATGTTGTCGTGTTTTATGAGTTTCGATTCTGCGTTATTTTATCCATAGTGGTCCTTCGAGCGCCGGATATTGATAGAAAAGAATAGAATCAGCGGTGGATTAACAGAGGCGGATTAAAAAAGAAGCATAGAATCGAAAAATGGCGGAGAATTCGACGAAATCGCACGTGGATGCCGATGGATCTGCTGTAAATCGGAGTACACATGAACGAAGCCTCCCGAAACATTTAAGCGACTACACCGACGTCCCCGGTCAAAACAAACTACAAACGATAAAGAACAGAAGAAGTTCGATGAAAGCCAATCTGACGAAGAAGATAAACATCATAGAGAATTACATCGAGGGACGGAAAAACCGTAAGTTGATTGAACTTGCACTTACTCAACTTAACAGAGCATGGGGTCAATTGATAGAGAACCATAAAGAATTTGAAACTTTGTGCAGTAATGACGAGGAACTGCAAAACGCCGACACACGGTTACTAGAATCCCAAGCAGTTGTAGAAGAACTTATCTGTAGAGCTGTCGATTATCAGGAAGACAAAATAGATAGTGGGGGATCTGAGTTAAATGTCCCAATAGCAGCCGGGAAATCTAAACAGGCAGACCAAAGCGATATTGCTTCAGTCAGTAGCGTTGGTCATAAGAGTAGTAAAGTCACTAGCGTTGGCCATAAGAGTAGCAAAGTGAGTGGTAGCAAGCTAAGCAGGACAACTTCGTCCTCGTCCAGCAAACGTGCAAAAGCAGCTGCAAGGGAAGCTGATCTTGCTAAATTGAAAGTGGAGCAGCTAAAGGACAAAGCTCAGTTGGAGGCCAAAATTGCAGCACAAAAAGTCCAACTCGATGCACAATTAACGATCAAAGAAGCAGAACAGGAAGCAGATAGGAAAGAAAAAGAGGCACTGCTCCTAAAGGAAGATACAGATGAGGATGACATTGTCAAACGCTTGAAAGATTTTGAAGATGATGCCTCGGTAGCAGAAAGATCAGACAAAATAAAGATTGCTAAGCCAATGACCCAAACTAAGGAAGAAGACCCCTATAAAAAGGATACCAAGTTCACTACACAGAAAGTTAAGAAGTGGCTAGCTAATGTGAACCCCAAAGAAGAACCAGATGAATTGAGTAATCCTCCTAAGCAAACAGAGAACAAGGATATAGTTGTGGACTTGACAAAGTCGAGTATCCCAAGGTCAGCATTGGTGTCTTCTCTCCCCAAACTTAACTTGCCTTTATTTAATGGGGAGCCCTGTGATTGGCCAAATTGGTATGGAATGTTCAAAGCACTGGTACATGACCAGCGACTTTCCAAAACACAAAAGATGATCTATCTTAAAGCATCAGTAAAAGGAACAGCAGAGAAAGCCATTGCAGGAATGTTCTTTGATGGGACAATGTATGACGAAGCTATTAAGGAGCTGACTTGTCGGTTCGGAAACCCAGGACTCATTTCAAAGTCCTTAATTAGCAAGCTGTTGGAAATGCCAGCACTCAAAGATGAAAGCACCTCAAGTCTGAGGTCATTTGTTGACACCTTGCACAGCCTTGTGAGGACATTAAAAACTTATGGTCATGGAGCAGACTTAAAGGCAGCAGCCAACATGCAACAGGTCCTGGGAAAACTACCTCCAGCAATATCTGAAAGGTGGAGCAGGAAAACGCTTGAGCTACAGCCAAAGGAGGTTGACCTCACAGATTTGGATAAGTGGCTGGAAACAGAGGTCCAAGTCAAAGAGATGGCGTTCGGCTGTTCCAAAACGGAAGACTCTAAACAAGATAGTGGAAAGTCCAAACCATATCCAAACAGATCAAAGTGGTTCAAAAAACAGAAAGACCCTCCCAATAACACGTTAGCAGCTTCAGGGGCCAAAACAGAATGTATCATTTGCAAAGGAGACCATGGGATCATGTTGTGTGAAACTTGGAAGAAGGCAGCCGTGAACGATCGCTGGGAGTTAGCGAAGAAGTTTGGCTTGTGCTTTCGATGTCTTAAAAGGAACCACCGGATCGGACGTTGTTCACTGAAAGGCACTTGTCCGGTGGAAGGATGTGAACGAAGGCACCACCCACAACTGCACACAGCCATAGAAACACGAAGCCTAAACCCGTCATCGGGGACATTTCATCCACCACAAGCTACTGCAGAAGAAACACCAGCAGCTGGAACACCTACAACCTATGCAACCTGTGGAGTGATTGAGGAGCCTGTGAGCGTGCCACACCCTGGAAAGGTAGCCCTGCAGATGGTACCAGTAATCCTGGAAGGGAGAAATGGAATCAGGATTAAAGCGAATGCCTTCCTTGACGGAGGTTCTGGATCATCATACCTGAAAGAAGAAATAGCCGACATGTTGGGTCTGGAAGCTGAGCGTAGATCACTTCGTGTGTCAGTCTTTGGAGCGAAGTCAATTGTTACGGATAGTAAAACTGTTACTGTACACCTTGAGAGTTTGGATGGTGGCACTAAGAGAGAAGTTTTCTTATGGACTGCCCCGAACATTTGTGAGATGAAAGCGGTAGATTGGTCTCGCAATACAAGAAGTTTGAATCATCTTTGTGATCTTGAGATCCCGAAGCCAGTTGGACATGGAGAAGTCGATGTACTCATTGGGAGTGATTATTATGAGGAACTTCTCCTACCCCTTGAACACCGCATAGGAAAATCAGGGGAGCCTGTGGGCGTAAAGACACCGCTTGGATGGGCCATTGTTGGACATGTTCCAGGAGAAACGGACAAGTGTCAGGTTGCTAACCACGCCTACACGTTCCATGCAAACCTTACCCCAGAAACGCGAGCCGATGAACTAATGCGGAAGATATGGGATGAAGAGGTGATGGGCATCACAGATCAGAACAAGCCTTTCACAACCGAAGAAACGCTTGCTGCACGAAAAGTGGCAGAGTCACGGCATTACACCAATGGTCGATATGAAGTGGCAATCCCCTGGATTGATGACAAACCGCCGTTGTATTGTAATAGGAAGAGTGCCGAAGACCGACTCTACTCCCTTGAGAAGCACCTTCATCGGAGGCCAGATGTCGCCAAGAAATACTGTGAAGTGATGGAGGCAAACGTAGGCAAAGGATACATAAGGAAGTTGGAGCCCGGAGAAATTGATGATGGGCCGAGTTGGTACCTTCCCCATTTCCCTGTTGTGAGGGAAGATAAAGAGACGACTAAAGTGAGAATAGTTTATGACTCAGCAGCAAGATATGGAGGAATTAGCCTTAATGATACCATGTTGCCTGGACCAAAGCTGCAACAGGGCGTTTTTGACGTATTGCTATGCTTTCGCAGTAACCCTGTGGCCCTGGTAGCAGATCTGACGGAGATGTTCTCCCAAGTTGTTATGGCGAAGCAAGACAGGCGATACCACCGCTTCCTGTGGAGGGGATTAGACCTTACAAGACCTCCTGAGGTCTATGAAGCAATGAGATTGATGTTTGGTGACCGTGCCTCACCTTACCTCGCACAGTACATTGTTCGACAGCATGCAGAGGATAACAAAGATGACTATCCATTAGCAGTAGCTATCATCCTTCTGCAGATGTATATGGATGACATCATGACGTCATTGGAAACGGATGATGAAGCAATAAAGGCTCGTGACCAGCTTATTGAGTTACTTGGCAAGGCAGGGTTCAAGGTACGGCGATGGTGCAGTAACCGGTCTAATGTGCTAGAGGATATTCCCTTAGAAGATCGCGTGGCCAACGTTAACATTGAAGAGTCTGAGTTACCCAGCATGAAAGCTTTAGGAGTTCAATGCTGAGACGGACATGTTTACCTTCAAATTGAATCCATCAAGGGACATTGAGTACACAAAGCGAGGGTTCCTTAAGAAACTTGCAACACTTTTTGACCCACTGCAGATGTTGGCACCATTTACAATCAGAGCAAGGATGGCCTTGCAGGAAACGTGGCTTCTCGGATTGGGTTGGGACGAGGAGTTTCCTGTTGAGTTGGAAAAGAGGTGTAAAGAGTGGTTCAGTCAACTACCGGAACTCTCTGGCGTCCAGGTACCGAGATGTTATCGCAAAGCTGGTAAAACCGTTGTCAACACATCCATTCACACAATGGCAGATGCATCACAATTGGCATATGCAGCTGTAAGTTATGTGCGGCATGAATATGAAGATGGGAAAGTGACTGTGCGATTTGTTGCAGCAAAAGCGAAAGTTGCACCCACAAAAGCAACAAGTATTCCTAGATTGGAGCTCATGGCTGCTGTGTTGGGATTGAGACTGTCCAGAAAGGTTTCAGAGCTGTTACAGATTCCTTTCAAGAACTGCACATTGTGGACTGACAGTGAGGACGTTGTTTGCTGGATTCAGGGCCAGTCAAGGAGGTACAAAACCTTTGTCGCGAATAGAATATCAGAGATCCATCAGAAGTCAAACCCCAGACAGTGGCGCCACGTTCCGACAGACTTTAACTGTGCTGATGATGCGACACGAGGGCTACATGCAAGAAAACTGACAATAGATCATCGCTGGTTCAGTGGACATGCGTTCTTAGCAAAACCGAAGATGACCTTTGCAACAGATGTTTCATCGCCAAGGATGGATCTGTTGAGGTACTCAAGTTGGACAAGACTGACAAGGGTCACGGCATGGGTGATGAGATTTGTAGCCAAATTACTAGCCGAAGTGAGAAAAGTGGAGAAACCTTTGGGTGTTGAGGTCTGCACAGAAGTTACGTTAACCCCGACTGAACTGGACAGAGCTGGAAAACTCTGGGTTAAGCAAGCACAGATCGAGAGATTCCCAAAGGAGATGCAAGAATTAAAGAGTGGAAAAGACGTCAGCAAGCAGAGCCATTTGAAAGCGCTGACTCCAGTAGTTGATGAGTTAGGTGTGTTACGGGTAGGAGGGCGACTTATCAGAGCGCAACTTCCTTATGACACTGCCCATCCTATGATTCTACCCAAGAAACATCACATCACTAGGCTGATTGTAGCAGATGTCCATAATCGTTGCTGCCATGCAGGAGTGAATCATGTACTAGCGCAGGTACGATGTCGTTACTGGATCATCGACGGTCGGCAGGAAGTGAAGAATTGGGGTAGAGAATGCAAGGCGTGTGAGAAGAGGCGAGCGAAGCCGGCAGTGCAGATCATGGCACCACTTCCAGAGTCGAGACTTGGGTCCACAATGAGGGCATTTGCGAAGACTTGTGTTGATTATGCAGGACCCTTCATAACCAAGATAACACGAAGAGTATCAGCCAAAAGATACTTGTGCCTGTTCACATGTTCTGCCACCAGAGCGGTACACTTGGAGATGGCCTATTCACTGAGTACCACAGACTTCCTAAACGCGTTCAGTAGGATGGTAGCCACACGGGGAAGACCGGAAGAAGTTACAAGTGATAATGGAAGCAACTTTGTAGGAGCCGATAGGGAACTTAGAGAACTTATTCAGTCAATCGACCACGAGAAGATTGTGAATGACAGTGCCAACAAAGGAATTAAATGGAATTGGAACCCCCCTGAAGGTTCTCACTTCGGAGGAGTATTTGAGTCGCTGATTAAAGTAGCCAAGAAGTCTTTGAAGGCCATAGTTGGAAATGCAGGACTGAACGATGACGAACTTCAAACCGCGTTAAAAGAAGTAGAAGCGCTGATGAACTCGAGACCTCTTGGTTATGAGGGAACAGACCCGCGTGACGAACCTGTGTTGACGCCAAGCCATTTCCTGATCGGGCAGTTGGGAGGACAGTTAGCCCCTCGAGTGACAGATGAGATAGCATTCAACCCTAGAAAGAGATGGAGGTTGGTTCAGAGTCTGGTGAAGACATTCTGGAGGCGGTGGAGAGAAGAGTTTCTAGCAACACTCAACACTCGGAAGAAGTGGCGGGAGGCGAAAGAAAATTTGCGTGTCGGAGACGTAGTGTTGGTTGTTGATCAAAATGCCCCACGCGGGAAGTGGCATCTGGGACGAATAGATGAAGTATTCCCAGGACAGGATGAACAGGTGCGCGTTGTCCAAGTGAGCACAAGAGGCCACAAGTATATCCGCCCGATAACCCGACTGTGTCCATTGAACGTCTCAGACCATACAGAGGACGTGACGTAGAGAGAAGAGCTGACAACCCCGGAGGCGCTCTTCGGGGGGGAGGATGGAGAGACGACCGAATTGACTAGTGACATTTTTAGCTGACTGTTGCGTGACTGCTTCGAAGTCCCAGGCGCACCGCCGCACGGGACTGAAAACGTGTAAAAAATTATGGGATATGACGAGAATAAAAAAGCACATGGAAGATGGATATGTTGTCGTGTTTTATGAGTTTAGATTCTGCGTTATTTTATCCATGATGTTTATCTAAAAGAACATTCAGTTTGATTTAAGACTTGCCCTTCACAGTATTTGTGCAATTTTAAGCAATTGTGATTATATCATAGCTTTGGGAAAGCGAGCACTATGATTGGCTAATAAGCGTGATCCATTTGCCCATGGGTTGCATGATGACATCAGATTGTGAAGTTGTGAAGTCAAGTATGTTATAAAAGAAATGGTAAATGCAGCAGCTGTGCAACCATCAAGTTATGAACACACTTAGGAGTTTGCTAAGCACAAAAGAAGCGTCACGAGCATTTCTTACGCTTCTTTCGTGCTTAGCAATCTCCCGCATGCATCCATAACTCGATGGTTGCATGCTGCACGTTTACCATTTCTTCATTGGTATATGTTACCACATGGGCCCAAGGGCTATTAAGGATTTAAAAATTTCACCCTTATTTCCAAAGTTTTCACAAAATTGCCTGAGTCATGAAGCAACGCGGGCAATTTGGAAAACTTCAAAAATACAAGTGGAAGTTACTCCTTAATTGCACCAGGGCACATTGCGATTACTTGTTTATCACATGAAGGGCAAAATTGTTGAGGGAAGCCCGTTCAGTGCCGATACAAATGACTATCAATGTAACTGGCCAATTGGTTCAATGAAAATTTTATTCTTAAAATTATAGCAAACACAGTCCCAAATCATTACTGCCAACAGAAATCCAATAGTTAGGCTTCATCAGTAAGTGACTTTTAACCAATCAACATGGAGTAATCATGGCCTCTGCATTACCAAAAGTGCCTTTGAGATTAAGAAAAATACCCTCTGTCTCAGCCAATCAGCATTCAGTAATTTTATCCTGTAAGTGGTAAAGTTTCAGTTTTCAGTTTTTCAGTTTTTATATATTTGATCAGAACAATACACTTTACATAACAACACACTACCCACAAAATTTTTAGCAGAGCTAGTCTCAGTGGGTAGTGTGTGGATGCTAAAACAATTATAAAATTCAGCTTAACAAAAACAAAAGTTCAATAAATATACAAGAAATCAGAAATTAAATATTAAATCAATGAAGCACAAATGACAGTATAAGATAAAATTACAGATACACATGACAGTAAATACCTCTTACTAACTTTATTTTCTCGGCCCATACTGTAAGCTACGGATCGAGTTTTTCCGCTCAGATTTATGGCCCAAGAGCAAAGCATGCTGGCCATAAATCCTATGGCGCGTTTATACTGTCAAAATTCGTCATATCAAATCGAGTGACATTTTCTCCTAGCGATCAGATACTTTTCAAATTTCCTTCTAAATCGATCAGATTAAATCGCTTACATCAAATTGAATCAATCATATTAATTCATTTACATTAAATTAAATCGTTTATCAGTTCGCTTCCAAATTAAATCGATCACTATACCCAAGATGCTCTCTGCTGGGTATAATATATCTGCTGACAAAACACGACAGCGGGCTCTTCCATTTCCTCGTGGAGCGACTGTCGAAGGACGAAACAGAGGTATTAAGTCTAATTACACTTTAATATATGTACATAGAATATGATTTATTCGTAAAAGTTGCAATTGTTTCTTTAGATATTGTGCTCATTAATATCTCAAACCCATTGAATGCTCTTAAATAAAAGGACAAAATGAACACTAGATTACAATCACAAATCACTCGTGAACTGCTCATGAATTCCTTACCACATATTAAATCAGAAGTGGGGGATACATAAGCCATCCAAACGCCCTGAAGTGGGATCGTCGTTTACACGATAGCTAATTCTCATTCTTCTTAAGCTTTTCATTCCACTTTCATTGAATGCAAAATGCATATTATTTTAACATATTTGTGGCGTCAGTTGTTTTTGCATCTTTTGATTGGCGATGTAGCTTAAATAGTTGCCTATAACCACTGGAGAAATACTAGTATTATGGAAATGTGCCTTTAAAATTACCTGCAGGCTTTTCTAGTCCTTCATGCCTCAGGGGTGCACATAAAGGGGGAGGGTGGGGGGATGGGCAGAGGGAAATGATCACCTGTTGTTACCCTGGCGTTCTTTCACATTTATAGGTAGAACATGGGTGACGAAGAAACAAAAAAATTACTCAAGTCATGTGCTGAAATAGTGCCAGTAGTATTAGATGGTGAATATCATCATCAACAAGATTGATATCATAGAGTCAAAGCACATGAGATGCCTATAATTTGTTCAAGTCTAAATACAGCAGCGTCTAATCCTATCCGAGTCCAAATTTTCAAACTGTCTCAACAGATCCAACAGATCCAATACTTCACTCTTAAAATTTCCTGTTCTTGATCCATTTCCTGTTTAAAGAGTGAATAATTTATTTCATTACCACTAGGTATCACTTACAACAACGAGAGTAAAGCCCAACAGAGAGTGTCCCTGGTTAGTTGGCCACCTTAAGCAAACTAGAAGATTTTGACACTTTAATAAACTTTGTATGTATGTAACAATAATACTCATTCTTGCCCTACAAAAACTCTGGCCATTGACCCTACATTGTTAACCCATAGTATATGCTCTTCCCTTCAAGGTCAAACACTCCTCTATTACCGGTACCAACTTCCTGTCAGCTTTAAAATAATTACCCCTTAAAGTAAATTATCAACCACAAGGTCGATAAGGTAAAGTAGCCACTGTAAAAGATTCGAAGACCGACGTTTCAAGCGTTAGCCCTTCGTCAGAGTGAATCACTCACGATTCAGGAGTGTTTTACCTTCCCACCGACTCAGCACACAGTTTCTTTCGAAACTAAATCCCCTACCGTTTAATCACCCCCTACACTTGTTTATACTTTCATTCATTTCCTTGGCAGTGTGTTTGGAGATCCTAGAGGTTATGATAATTAATTTTTTTCTCTAAGTAGTTGGTAATTTGTTGGGCAATTTGCATTGGTCGGCTGAGGGACTCGGGTTTGTGAGCCTGATTATGTGGTAAGGAGTGATTTGCGATCTAGTGTTCATTTTGTCCTTTTATTTAAACGCATTCGATGCGTTTGAGAGATTATTGAGTACAATATCTAAAGAAACATCCGCCACTTTCACGAATAAATCATATTCTACGTACATATATTAAAGTGTAATTAGACTTTACCTCTGTTTCGTCCTTCGACAGTCGCTCCACAAGGAAACGGAAGAGCCCACTGTTGTGTTTTGTCACCAGATATATTATACCCAACAGAGAGCATCTTGGGTATAGTGATCGATTTAATTTGGAAGCGAACTGATAAACGATTTAATTTAATGTAAACGATTTAATTTGATCGATTTAATTTAATGTAAAGATTTAAGTTGATCGATTTAATTTAATGTAAACGATTTAATCTGATCGATTTAGAAGGTATCTAATCAATTTGAAAAGTATCTGATCGCTACGATAAAATGTCACTCGATTTGATGTGATGAATTTTGACAGTATAAACGTGCCATAAAATCCGAGCAGAAAAAACAAGGATGCGTAACTTACAGTACAGACCAAGAAAACAAGGTTTATAAGATATTATTCTATTATAATCTCAAAACAAACTTTTTTTTAATTTAGCAGGCTGTACAATGAAGTATGGCCTGCTAATATGACCAATCACAGCGTGCATACTAACTGAGAGATATAATAAAGAGAAGTTAATTACACTACTATTATAACTGGATTTAACTTTTGACATATCACTGATTATACGTTCTACGTCAACATAGCCATCCTATATCTATCATGAATAATAAATGTTTGATTTAACTAGGCTTTAATATAATTATTATTTTGGTCTCTGATCACTGATGAAAACCTTGCCAATGTCTAATAAGGATGGTGCCGCATAAAAGGAATGCTGTTAATAATACCTATTACAGTATAAACTCTAATTCATTTAAATCAGTGTAAGAGGTAAACAATTAATCCTTGTATTAATGGCTTTAGTCTAGTTTCTGTCACATTTATTACAACTTTTTTTTTTTTGCTTTTTTTTGTGTGTGTTACCTTTGCACTCTTCTGCCTCGGGCAACTTGCTAGCAGCTTGCTGCATTGCTGAACTGTAAAAAAGAAAGTGGATTCTTAATAATAATGTCTTTTGTTAATTAAATAAAAAAAAGACTAAATGAAAATAGAACAACTGCAATTACTATAGCTTCAGACATTTTAAGAAATACAGTATTGTGGTTACGCAGGGTATGACTTCTAAAGACGATGCTCTCAAACAGCAACATGGCTTCTAAAATTTCACACAGATTGGAAAGTTAAAAAGTAAATGGACATTTAAAAAAATAAATAAATAAATTACAAAATAAAACCAAAAGGAAACACTGTTGTGAGCCAACAACAAGTACATGTAATTTGAAGTTTTACTGTTCTGTGCATATAAATTAGCATCCAGTCATACTGAAGCATGAAGAATAGCAGGTGACCAGCAATCTAAGTGCACCTTAATTTATCTGAGGTGAATGTGGTATAACTACCTTTTGACTCTTGGTTTCTGAGATAGAAAATGTAGGCAAATTAATTGGAGTTGCACCAACCATAAATTACATGTAAACCTAACATTCATTTCAGTATTCCTGTGGGGTGCCACTGCTTCATGCTGTACAAATTTCAAGCACTTTTCATTACAGTGAAAAGACAACATGTACATAGATTCAAAATAAGGAGAATCACAAAAAAATGCAAAATATAGAGTAATAAACGGAGAGAAAGAAACGCCAGGAAACCACATGCACTAACAAAATGTACATGTAATTTAATTACTACAGCCGTCCAGCCCAGGCTGGTATTATAAGGTTAATTAAAATGTCAGGGATGTGCAACAGATCTTTTAGGTTCAAAAAATTAATGGTAAGAAAAGTCTGATAATAGGGCCCCTATGGCCTATAAAGCCATTTTCCACAAACTAATTCCAACAACAAACCTACTTGACAGAAGTTAGAGCAAACAGGTTTACTGATGTTCAAGCCGTTAACCCTTTCACTCCCAAGAGTGACTTTATAGATTTTACTCTGTCTAACACCAAATGATTTTACTCATCACATGGAGACCCCTTGGGAGTGAAAGGGTTAAAAAACTATCTCCCTTAAAAACTATCTCCCCCCTCCCTTAAAAACTATCTCCCTTAAGCTGGTCAATACGTACTCCCAATCAAATGATTCCCAGAGTCTGCATCTTCTTCTACAGGAATTATTTCCTTTTTGCCTTTCTTGTCTTTACTTTTACCAGGTTTGGTAGATCTGTCTTTTTTCTGCTTGTCTAAAAATAAAGATTGTGTAATTTAGCGTATTGTGTAATTTAGTGTAATTTAGGTCAATTCAATTCTATCATGTATTTCATAGTCATCACGTAAACACAAAACGAAAATCAAATGGTTATTCAGGAATGAAACTTAAGCCAGGGCAAGCTTTCTCATGTTAACACAACATTTTGACCACTGTGATGACGCATACTTGTTGTCAATAAGAGTACAGACAACGCTAAACCACATTCAAATTGTTAAATAGACAGTGTATATGTTGTAGTTCAATTTTTTCCTTGGTTTAAATTTTATTTTCCTTGGTTTAAATTTTATTTTCCTTTGTTTCAAACTCATTATCATACATTACCATACCAGACAACAAAGGAAAATAAAATTTGAACCAACAAAAAAATTGAACTACAACATATATATGTAAATAAATTTAGGTACATACAGTAGAACGATAGATAGATAGATAGATAGATAGATAGATAGATAAATTGATTGATTGATAAACTGACTACAAGACTAACTGACTGAATGACTGACTGACTTACATGTACTGACTAATTAGCTGACTGCTTAACTGACTGACTGACGGATTGGCTGACTGGCTGATTGGCTGAATTACTGACTTGATGACTGACTGCTTAACTGACTAACTGACTGACTGGCTAACTGTCTAACATGTAATGACTGACTGCCTAACTGACTGACTGACTGACTGGCTGACTGACTGACTGACTGACAGACTAACTGACTGACTGATTGGCTAACTGACTGACTTGCAGACTGACTGCTTAACTGACTGAATGGCTGACTGGCTTATATGTACTGACTGACTGCCAAACTGCCTGACTGACTGGCTGGCTGGCTGACTGGATGACTGACCACCTAATCGACTGACTGACTTGCTGTCTGACGAACTGACTGACTGACTCACTGGAGGTTTAACTGACTGATAAACTAACTGAATCACTGACTGATACATTGATAAAAAATCTATACATGGATGAACATATCGACCTGGATAAAAACATGAATGTATATGATCTTACTAACAAGAATCAACTACAATCATGCTCACAACAAACATATACACGTAAATGTGGAGAAATGACATTGTACTGCATTTTACTTTATTAGCAACAACAACAACGTTTAACAATACAACATCTTGGTAACATCTTTGTAACATATGCATATTAAGATATATTTACATACTTTCCTAAATATAGCAACTGGGGCTAATTGAGGTAGGCAGCATGGGGACACTATATACATACATTCATAAATATACATAAGTTTGAAAATCAAAGTAGACGCATGTATTCTCTGTGACTCTGAGTTTCGCACCTAAGCACTCGTCAGACAGGTTCTTTGATTTTCAAACTTATGTATACTTAGCTCTGCTATCACAGCATTGAGCACTTTATGCCAAGGTTGACTGTATCTTCATATGTACATTCATAAACATGTACATTTAAGGAGTGGTGATGTATATATTAAAGATAGAGATAAAAAAGTATTACAAACATGCAGAGAACACAACGTAGAGATAAGTAGGAAGGGTATTAAAGAAAGAAGGATGATTCATTGATAAAATAAGAAAGGTGTCATGATACCTCTCTTATTTCATCAATAAGGGTGTCTACTTCAGCATAACTATCCTGCTTTTCAAGACTGACAAATAAGAGATTCTGTATTTTAATCTTAAAAGTGTGTATTGGCCGTTTTCTCATCTCAGGGAACCTGTTCCAATTTTTTGCAAAATAAAAGGGACAATGAAACCCACAAAGGCCACGTTTCATTCGCCGTAGATGGCGTGGATACTCATTTTAGCGTAGAAACAAGCAGTCGACATTGTTAAACACTGACGAATTGCGTTGGTACTAGAATTAAATTGTATTTTACACCGACGGAAATAAATAGATCCACTCCACGAAACAGTAGCTAGCTTATAAAGTCAGGCCTTACAAACTACACAGGATTTTAAGGGGGTGTTTTGACGTATGGTGGTAACATAGTAACGATATTACACTTTCTAGATAAACACGAAACTCGGTATTATGCAGGGCAAAACCTTCTTGCCGAAATGTTACATTAATACGCTTACCTTTCGCAGACGATTTCCTCGAAAATCGCAGCATTCGAGACACAAAATCCTTTTTGATTTCCTATAGTTGAACTTTTAATCACAAGAATAGTCATGAAAGCTGCCTTCATGGAAAACAGCCCCCCAAATACATCAAATGTTGCTGTGTTGATGTACCTTCAAATCTCCCTTTACAGACACTACAGCGAAAGTCTACGAGTGTCGGCCGAGTCAGTTATATTGCACAACGGCTGACCAGAAAAACGCAGGCGAACTTGTATCGATTTTCTTAGTCGAGGCTTCGTCGGTCAAATATAATTGGGGAGGCCTGAGCAATCAGTTATCCCTTTCACACCAAAGTCACCAAAGCTTTCAAGCTGTTTAGTTCACGGGAGTTAAACGCGGTTTAAAATTGTTTCCTTTACTATATACTGATAAAAGTTGCTTACTGACGTTGTCGAATATAAATTTAGCACAAGCAGAAAGAACCTGTTAAGTTTTTATTTGAATCCTGTGTAAAAGCCCGTGTTCCAGTGTTTGGTTACAATTTTAATTCTGACCTGGTTTAACGGAAACATGTTTGGTTGGTGTGAATGGGGCATTTGTCCATCCCAGGCGCACATTTATCGAAAATTACCCAAAAACCAGTCCCAAAGATATGAATCAATCGTCCCACAAAACCCTTGTTTTTAAAACGTTTTTCGAAAGGATAGGCTCTGTGTCTAGGGCGGAGAACTGATTAATACCGCAGTTTGGGTTATTTGTATAGGTAATCACATGATTTGTCTCGTGCAATTTGGGATAAATCAGCACTCGTAAATTTTTCAAAGACTACAAATTGCACGAGCCATGAAAATTAGGCTCGTGCAATTTGGTTAGCCTTTGAAAAATTTACTCGTGCTGATTTATCCCAAATTGCACGAGACAAATCATGTGATTACTTGTTAATAATATACATGCAAAAATTTAATTTCAACTTTCTGCACTCAATTTCAACTTTTTGCACTCAATTTCAATTTTCTGCACTGTTTGGGATTAATTGACGTGCTCTCAGCCAATGAGCATGCTGAAATTTTTGCATGTATATTATTAACCAGGGAAGCATAGGAGACTTTTTTTCCCTTAAAGCCTGTAAAAAGGACAGGTTTTTAGAGCCAGTGTTTCTCATTTTAGCAATTTGCTTTGCAGTAGCCGGAACAAAAGGCTTTCGGGTGCCACTGATTCGGTCTGAGAAACGCGAGCTAGGAAAGACAGACAGCCGGTTAAACATTTAGCAAAGTAAAGATAAAATAAAGCTCTCTTTTTGGAATCTTGCAACAACTCGAAATTTAAACCTAACCGCTGGGTTGCTTTTCCTAACATAGCAGCATTTCATTACATTTTATCTTACATCTTCATTTCTTCATCTTACATTTTCATTTCTCTTGCGCTTACCATCGAACTACATTTGAAGGATTTACAAAATTTCAAGCTCGCCGCTTTGGAAAGAAGTAAAGTTTATTGATCGTGATAACCACTGGTACACGAGGAAGGTGAAAGAGGCAATTCACATAAGACTGCACCCTAATAACATCAACAGGGATAACGGAATTGAAATTCCAGAAGCATGGATGTAGCCTCCCACGCAAACGTTCTTAGGGGTTCGTCACGGTAGGAACGCGTGACGAACCCCCAAGAACGTTTGCGTGGGAGCCGCTAGCGTGGATGCCGACCACCAAGAAACACAAGCGGACCCCTGAGGAAAACACAGCAAGTAGGAACAATAGGAGGATCGAAACGCACCAATCAGAGCAGACCACACAGCTACAGAATGGTGAGTCGGAATCAGTCGACCCCATCACCTGAAGAAGACTAGAAGTAAGCAATGGAAACGTCGCGATCAACATCCACTGACTACATCGTGTGACAAAAGAAGAATTTATATTATCATCACATTTTCCACGATGAACAACAACCCATTCCTTAACTGAATGGAGCAATCCTTTCAGTGAACGCGAGCAATTGTAAAAATTTTGTGAGCATGAGCAAGCGAGAACTCGCCTAAATTTTGCTAACAATTCGAGCAAATGTACAATTTGGCGAGCTCTTGAAAGTTTTAGGAGGCCATTCATCAGCCCTTACAAGGTTCAAAAAATAGGCACCTTGGAAGGGAAGGTATGAGGTTATCCCTATGTTAAAACTCCCCAAAATAATAAAATATAAAATTTCAGTAAAATATGGGCTCCTGGTAACGAATCATTAAAAGTGTGTTCGACATGAATTTATGTCTGTTGATTCTTAAACACTTTCACACCCAAAATCCATGCAGTAATTCTCCTTTGTGAGTGTTACATACTTTCCTACATGTTACTTTGGATAATTTGGTAGTCGATCAATTCAATATCCTTAGGTTGACAAATTTCTGGATTCTCGTCACCTATTTGCATTGGTATTGTAACAGGAAGTTACATATTGATCAATTCTGGGAGTGGTAGGTTTAATATCCGATACTCCATTAGTCCCCAGTCTACTGCTCAAGTTGTTTTTTCCGTAAATCAGTTTGAAGAAATTCCAGCCTTATATTTCAAAATTTCCCTGGGCCGAATATAACATACTCTCCCTCGCGGCACGTCTTTTCCACGGGTGGCAGGTGGCGGGTAACGGGTAGCGGGTGACAATTCTGCCTGATTTTATTGTGAGGACAGGTTTTCCTTTGGGACTGTAAATTTCCGAATGAACGGACACTTGGACTGACAAGTAGAAAAATATAATTCTGGAGGGCACTGCTTTGCCTGCGGGAACGGAAACTCGCGATTCTCTGGTACACGAAGATGTACTTCAATCGGTCACTATGGACGTTAACCCGGGACGTTAAGGAAGAGATAGTAGAGACATGACTTGGTCCAACAGAAGTGTATTCTGCACTCGTTAATGTTGAGGATGTAATCATCAATGTAATCGATGTAATCCAAAAAAAAAACGTTTACAATGTAGCTTGCTTGTATGAGGTATTTAGCGACAAAATACACTCATAAGTAAATACACTCACGTGTGAAATAAAAGATGCTTAAATTTCTCTTAAAGAAGCGTACGTGACAAAAGTACAAAGTTCCAATATAAGCGCACAGGTGGCATAAGTACAAAGTTCAATACAAACGCTAGCGAATATGATCAAGTGACGCTCAGGACCACACATGAAAATCAGGAACAAAGCGTGAATTATCCCTATGAGTCGTCTAGGTGGAGTGTGACATGTGTGAAAGCTCAAAGGTGAGCAAAGGTCAAGCTATATTTTGGTAGAAGATCATCATAGTGACCCGTTCGCGCTTTTGGTTTTTAGAGGAAGCGGAACACATTAAATGGGAGTGACGCAGCCTTCTTGATGAATTCAAAGTATGAGGTAAGTTTGTTCAAGGACCATCTGCTTATTGGAAAAACGTTTGTGACCACGCTTGTAATTTAAACCAAGTAAACTAACCTCACTCGTCTTTTCGCTAACGAAAAAAATAACATTCAGAGGAGAACACCAGTCATATCCAGAGTACTTCTATGTTATAACAAAGTTCACTACATCCATTTTTCATCAGAGGATTTGCAACTGAATGCGAGTTAGAGTGGGCGTACCCGTTACTCGCCACCCGTTACCCTCCACCCGTCACCCGTTACCCTCAACCGGCCACCCGTTACCCTCAACCCGCCACCCGTTACCCGCCACCCGCCACTCGTGGAAAAGACCTGACAATGACACGAACAATCAGTCCTAGGAACCAATCCTCCAACAGATTCGCCGGGGGGCGAAAAGTGTGTCCAAACTCTAAACATACTGCAACCTCGTTCCCAGGGCTTTTCCCTAGAAAGAAAAAGGGCGGAAGAGCTCTGGGAACGAGGTTGAACATACTGTATATACCAACATGTCCTCGAGGCTGGAATTACGATTATCGTAAAATATAAATTAGGCGTCAATTTATGATAATCACTATTTCATGACACTGGAAAGATAACAGAGTGAAGACTAGGTTCCAATGCTGATTTGATTCAAGATGGAGGACGAACACGGTAAGAATCTGTATCACTTTGCAATGATTCCTTTTATTCTTTATGTTTTATCCTTTCGATTTTTTGTATGTCATCTAGCCATGTATCATTAAAAGTTTATATCAAATTCTGTAATCACTTTTCTCACAATCAATCGACTTTTTAGAATTTGACAGGGAGCAGTGTCACTCGACTCAGCGACATCAAAGGCGACGGAAAGAGAAGCTTCCTGCAATGAGCAGTCTCATCATGCAAAGTAAGGCCTTATTGTCAAAGAAAAGAAAAGCCAGGTACCTGGAGTTCAGTAATGATCCTGTCACTGGACGAAGAAACTGCAAGGGTACCTATTCACCCTCAAGAACACGAAAGCGTTGCGCCACCGCCACGAATCAAAATGCCAATCTAGATGCAGGAGAAATTGGTACGTTAACTGAAATTTTATAAGCTCAACTGTATGATGTTCGCTATATAACCTTCCAGCTTGTCAATGTGATTTTCATGCCAATCAGTAAATATTGTGTCGGCAAATTCTTTATTAAATTTCCAACCATACCTGATCGAGGCTACAAGGATTAATACCAGCAGATAAAACCTGACGTTACTGATCGAACTGTTCGTTTGATGAGTTCCAATTTTTGAGAGAGAGAGAGCTCGATTGCGTTCGATTTCCGAACTATTCGAACCCAATGACACTTAATCGAACACAATTAAGGGAAAATCTCGGCAAAATCCACCCAAAATACCACCGGATATTTGAACAGTCTGTCTGAGTAGTAATAGCTACCAAGAATAAACCGAGTATAAAATCGTGCCACTCCATTTTGTGACTTGTTTTTATCATCCTACGGAGTCCCGCATTGTCTGCATAGCTGGCAACTTTGTGGGAAAGCATGCATACAATATTATAGTCCAGTTACCAGTGAGATTACTGCAAAGACTCGCCTCCTCTCATTCCCCATGTGACTTTTCCATTGCTTTTAGCAGCCTGCTTGCTGCTCATTCGCACACTCCCCAACATACCCCTGTTTCCAGGCAAATGCAATCTAACCGTGAAAGTCGACTGTTGTTTTCCAGTCAACATCCAGCCTCAAATTTAACACAATTCAACCAAATTGAACCAGTAGAACTTGATCAAGCCCAATCAAATGCAATCAAATGTTCAATCAGTTTCAATTTATCAAACATTTTTGTGGGGGTTGGATACTGTTCGATTATCATACTCACTTGAACCCAATATTTGCATGATTGTGTTCAATAAAGTTCAATTGAGTTTTATAATTCCTGCTTTCAATTTGGTTTGATTAGTAAATTCTGGATTAAAAACGTCTAAAGTTCTGCAGAGTTATCTCTCCCTTTGTTCACTTTTCTTTCCCTTTTTTGTATTCCAGTCCTGTGAATAATAATAATAATATTAATAATAATAATAGTTATTATAGTAATAATAATAATAATTATTATTTTTATTATATTTATAATAATAATAATTCTGTTATAATAATATTGTTCTTAGGGATAGAACTATGCAGTGAAGATTTATCAGATGGTGCTCCTGAAATATCAACAATTACAAGTATACCTTAATTCTTTTTACAGTGTCCAGTGTACTTTGTTATATTATACTTACTTATTTTATATTTAAATTCACGTTTGCTGAAAGTGGGCTGAACAGTTTCTAACCTTTGGGGTACCTTCCCTTCATTTTGCTTTTACATTCAAACTATTGCAGCTGCAGCCTCAAAACTAACAGGTTACAAGATAAGCTTTGGCATTTTGGTATTTTTGTTTTACCAAAGAGCATTTTGCATTATCATAGCAAACCAGGTAATTTAATTTGATTTGATTCTGCTCAATTTTAGAAAATTCAGTTAATTAGTAGATTTTTCTTTATTTATGTACAACAAAGTTTGAAAATCTCTGATGTTTTAGCATTAATATAATAAAGCTCTAACAGAGGGAACTTAGCCAATGCAATTTGCTACATATCTGTAATCAGCTATATACGCTAGATTGCATATGAGGGTACCTGATATTTTGACGTTTTCTTTGATCTTCAATTTAAGATTTAACAGTCAAAGTTCACTGTCATAGCACATGAAATAAAAACTAAAATTATGCAGTTATATCTTCTACAGCTTTATTTTCTTTTCTCTCTCTCTCTCTCTTTTTTTTTTCATTTTCAGATAAAATGACAGATATCTTGCTTGAGGCAAAGGATCTATTGTCCTCAGAGGACAAAAGTTTTGTTAAAAAATCCCAAAGGTGGGAAGATAGAGTATCTATTTCTAATGAAAGTTGGGCAGATTCACGTACTGCCCTTTGTGAAACACTGTTAAAAGCAAGATTTGCTGTAAGGGATGCAGCAAACTGCATGAAATGTCTCAAAGAAACAGCAGTCCTTAGATGTCATGAGTGTCCTTCCACTAAATACTTGTGTGGATCCTGTGACAAGAACCTCCATGAAGTGTTTCCATTTCATGACAGAGATGCCATTGTTAATGAGCACTATCAACCAATTCCACCAACCCTGTCAATGAATAGCAGTGGAGAATGGGTTACAATTGGTATGTGATTTAATTTTTAAACCATCTAATAGCTATCCTTTTAACATAGCAATTACCTTGAAGTGAACTATATATTCATATTTGGTGACAAAACACTAATATTTTTTACATCAAACTTGTTGTCACATTGATGTTTTTACTTGGTTAATAATAACCATAACAGTAAAAATAATGATAGTGATAATAATAATAATAATAATAATAATAACAGTAATAATAATAATTATTATTATATAAGTAATAATAATAGTATTTTATACAATAAAAATATTTCCTAGAGAAAGCGAAAAAGGAATTAATTTATTAAAATAATTGAACACAGCTTTCATTATTATTTACATGAACATTAATTCTTTCAATTTACTACCTCTTGGTTGAGTAATGATTTGTATAACCTATGCAAATATGTGTCATGAGTTAATTACCTAACTTTTATTTACAACACTGCTTTATCAGTAACAGGATATCTTGCCTTTGGTAACCACTTCTAAATACTCATGAAGCTGTGTTGCCCAAAATTATTAATCCATTTATAAATTTATCCATTTTAACAATGTGTGTTTTAAAAATGCCTGTTTTTTAGTGAGGCAACTCCCACATTCAGAAATTTTCTGCCCTGCATGTGGTGGAAAATGTAAGCCCCTGGTAAATCAGCAAGAACATCACTGCATTGCTGTTTCTTTCAGAGGTCAGTAACATTTTAATTTTTTGCTTTATTTTTCTACCAGATGGTTACTCAAAAGTGATCTAAAAATTTATTTTGTGCAAATACTTGCATAATTCAAGTAATCGTTTTTACGAAATGATGTGTGCAATCGCTATGTAAGATCCTTTTTTTGTTTAACAGATGCCATGTGTACATTTCTACCTCATGCCCTTAAAATAGATCCATGTTACATGTGGTCATGTTACTGTTAAATTATACAACTTCGGAAGGGGTTTTGGGTGGGCTTATAAGCGGGTGAGCTTATAAGCGGAATAAAAAAAATGTTTCGAAACGAGCCACAGTAGTGTTGATTGAAGTACGTTTTTAAGTTGAAAAGTCATAATGAAGCAACATTTAGCCCTGTTCAGTACTGTCATCCAGCAGAGGGGGGCTTATATCCAGGGGGGGCTTATGACAGGATGTATTGTATTGTTTCCAGGTAGATGGGCCTATAACCGGGGGATCTTTTAAGCGGGGAGGCTTATAACCGGAATTTTACAGTATTCCGTGGAAGTAATGAAGAAATTAAATATATTAATATTATGATTTCTCATTAGGACGATTTGATCTCAATCATGGAGGCTACCAGTGTCTGGATTGCCAGAAAGTTTGTAGCACATCTAATCCATTGGTGATTAGTCAGCTGGGATTCTGGCCAGGGAGTATAAGTGATACGACATACATCTTCCATCAGGACCTGTTCCTTCATTGGAATATTCTGCAAAAACAAATGCCTGGTGTTTCCGAGAGGTCTTTTGTTAAGTCACTAGAGCTTTTCTCAACGCGAAAAGGAAGAGTACGTGTGTCAACATATATTACCTTTGGGTTCTTGTTTTTCCACAGGATGTGTAATGTTGCATACTGGATGACCTGCGTGTATATATGCTCTCTGGCATACCCACTATATAGGACATTTTCTTATGTAAAGTTTTGAAAATTGAAGAACAAGAATTATACTTTTTTTTTCACTTAGCTACACTGTAGTTAGAAATTATTCAACTAGAGAGTTTAGTTAAGAGACCTTTGCATTTACTATGGAGAGACTTTCATTGCTTCAATTTGATGCCTGTGACTAGCATGTCCTGATAAATGTTGGTAAACCCAATATTAAATTTTCTTCTTGTAGTTGAAACAGCCTTCTTACATGTACATTGTATCTACTAATTATCACAGCTTGGAACAATAAATATCACCGCATTTGCCACTTCTTTCAAGGAGTGGAAATTCTGCCAGTATGAGCTTGATCTTAGTGGGAGACAAATCAACTGGATGGAGTGTCCAGCATGTGACACCCAGCAGCATTCTGTTCATGTGGATGGCAACATGAAGTTGTATAGGTTCAAATCTGCTGGTGTGTAAGTAAATATCATTGCTGTTGCCCTGCTGTGGGAAATTATGTGCATGTATTCTTTTCATCTCTTCCTTTTGCAAAGTTATAACTTGGATGGAAATTTTAATGTTTCATTTATTGGCTTCACAAAACATACATGTATTTTTCTAAATATTTTTGTGTGCCTAATAATCTGTCGTTATTGATGTTTCACTATGCTTACACGACATGTTTTTTCTTGCAAAAAATGATGATGTCCCAATTTTCTTTGTTAGGAGTAAAAGAGAGTGTTACTATGGAGAGATGTTCATAGCTTCAAATTCAAAAGTTGACAGTCATATTCATAAAGTTTACCAAGGTGTCAAGCACAGTGTGAGTTTATTTGTTTTTAAAACTAAAAGCCAACATCAGATTGGGCAATTACCTTGTTAAGTGTGACATAGAGAATCAAAGGAAACAGGGAAGAAATGCAGAATTGAGTTTATCTTTGCTAAGAAGAAATTGCATGAATAATCTAGATAACAAATAAGATATTAAGTGTATTATTTGTTGTTAATTGCAATTGTATCGATGTCAACTGCTTGCTATTTTAATCTACAAGGCTAATAGTTGATCTGAATTTATTTTTTCATATGAAATAAGCCCTTCAGTTTAAGAAATGTTTATTGAGTTGCCATTTGAGCATATCAAACAAATTCTCCAAAATAAAGCAAACTAAAAATATAGAAGAACAGCGGAATTTTTGGTAAAAAAAGATCACACTACACACTTTATGTTGCAGAAAGACAACCAGCAAAAACTCTGTGGTGATTCAAGCTGGCATGCAGCAGGCAACTCAGTACAGAAAAAGAAGAACCTCAGTGAGACAGGACTAGAGATTGCTGGCTGTAGACATGCTGTTGCCCAACATGCCATCAATATGATGTATGGCGAACTGTATGGCTATGCACACTACATGCAACAAAACTACTTCATACCGAGGAATGTTAAATTTCTTTGGTATGATGTCGTGTGCAAATATTGGCCATGGCTCAAAAAGCAGAACAAAGAGTTTTCCGAGAGAATGAAACCTGCTTTGTCCATCATGCATGCAAAGGCCCATGCTTGGTATTGTCAGGTTGGCACAGTTAGTAGTTATGTGAAAATTGCTTTATTTAAATTGTGATAAGTGTTCTTGTGATTGCATAGTAATGTTGGTTGGTCAGTGTGTATGTTTCTGATATTTCATTTAAAATTTTTCTACACAAATTGTATTTTCCTATGTCCACCACACATGCGCAATCTTCCTGTTTTTAAGAGCTTGCATGTTTTGGTGTAACTCTGCCACTGCCCGGTTCCAAGCCCACGATGTGAAAGGAGGAGGCCAAGTTAACTTAACTTTACGATTTAACTTTACTTTGCCATTTTTTACAGTCCATGCTGCAGACATGTGATGAAAAAGAAACCATTGGTAATGGTTAGTTGTTAATATTCACGGCAAATGCCGGCGAAAAAAAACCCGTAACGTGTAATAAATAGTTCGTCCTTAGTTCCTCATCGTGATATACGTAATATCAATTGTTGATAAACGCCTCAATATAGATAATTTCTTTATTGTTGCATCACCCAGATAAAATGTTAATGTGGCTAGCTTTCTTTGAATTTCAGGTTCAGTGGGGAGGAAGATGGCAAGATGAAGCGGGTGCAACAACTGGCGAGGAAGTTGAACAGATTAACAGCCACTTCTCGCCGCTCGGCAATTCCACCAAGCACATGCTTCCAGAAGGTAACATTTTAGTCTATTTCTCAGGAATACTATGGAATTATGTTGCACAACTTACAGCATATGACATACCGTTGTTTTTCGGTTACATTCGATATGAGGAACACTTGTGAACTTCATCATATCAGACTTTATAATGGACTTTTACTATAGTATTTATTGTATGCTTGGAGTATCTAATTTTTTTTTTCATTATAGGGAGAGAAGAATTACTTACCGAGCATGCTCTTGAGTGGAATAGACGGAAAGTTGAAGGGCTTCCGCAGTCTCTGGCAAAGCGTTACAAAAAGGTTTGCATATTGATTACATCCATTTGGTTTTACTCAGTGAAGTATTTTTTATGCGGTAAGGACATTTCTTTAACTTGTTAACTGCACCCGTTTTACTTTACCTTTTCTACCATGATCCTTTTTTAATTTTAACAGATCCAGAGTCAGCTTAAGAAGGCATGTCTTGACCTCGATGAGTTGTTAAAGGGACTTCATCAAAACACAGAATGCCTTGAGAAGTGGAAAACCGATGTACTTCAGTTTGCTCAAGGTCAGTTGTTGCGCTAACTTGTTGTACTTTTTAATCTGCCGTATATTAAAAAAAAACATTCAGCTGGGTTGTGTTGAATACAGCAAATAATTCCGAGATATTGCGTAGAATAAACACTGTACCTTAACGTGAGATTTAGTAGCAATTCTTTAATAATCCGTACTTTTTTTACTTAGAGGAAGAAAGTTTGAGGAACAGAAAGGAGCATATGTCGCCGCAAGAAGAAACCTATCTGTGTCATTTAATTTCACAGGAAAGGCTAACACCAAAGCAGCAACTTCTCTTTGAAGCTGCGCAACAGCTGTACGGGAAAAAGGTGAAGGAATTGTCCGCCACAACAGACACGAACTTCGAGGCAGGCGCAAGTGTCCTAAAAAAGAAGACCTTGTCCCATTTTCGGAAGCACATGGAACATTGTCATTTTTCGATATCGCATTTTTCTTTGAACATGGGGAAACTAACAGGTGCAGAAAAGACGTTTTTGATTTTTTTGACTCAACTTGTAGTGTACCATTGCCGTGGATAACATGCCGCGGATTGCAGTTAGTATACAGTGTTAGAAGTTATTACAGTAAATTATAGTAAAGGTGTTTACTTTTTGTTACAAGTCTAGCTTGGGCCACACGTTGTATCATTGTACAACAGATGTCGCTCCGACAATGTTGGAACGTGTAGCACCCGTACTGGATGATGTTATTCCAACATTTTTGTCAAAAGTGTTTTGATTGCGAATAAACATTTCGCCGAACATAAATCAATGCCGGAAGGTTTAGCCGGCTTTTCACTTGAATAATGTCGCATGCCAACGACCAGTCCGTTTAAGCACCCAGTCCCCAAGCCGACAACATTGGCTCTTCAATATAGTAGATCAAGTAGTCGAATAAGGAGCGCATAGCTTTGTCACACGTGCACCTTATCATATCCGACATTTGTTTTATAACAATGTTGGAGACGTCTTACAACAATATTGAAAGGAAAAGCCCCTCCTTAAGTTGTTGTTTTCATTTTCAGATTCCTCCAAGCAGCGAACGCGGCTTCGTAAGAAAATCTCCACGGAGAAAGCTGATCTCGAAAAAACAATCTGCAAATACAACCAACTTGTAACAGACCACCCCATCCGCAAGGAAGACATCGAAAAAGGTCATTTCCCATGGAGTGAGAGTTCATCTGACGCAGGTACTGCGTACTGTCGCACCAGTATGAAGCCTTTATTAAGTAGTAACCTTGGCTATTAAACTACCGCGGCTGTTTTCTAGCTGTTTTTATCTGAGTCAAATGGTGACTTCATAAAAAGAAGCAATGCTAATAATTGTACCCTGAATGCAAAGAGAAATATGAATATTTACAATACCTTTTAATCTTGTCGTGTTTTAGTTCCTGCCAGGACTAAGAGGCTAGCTGTAGACAAGCATATGGAGGTTCAAAGGTTCAAAGAAGAACTTAAGATTCTTGAGAATGAGATGCTCGTCTTTATGAAGTTCTACAAAGACAAGATGTTGCCATCTCTACAGCTGCAGCGGCAAAAATTGCTTAATGGCTTGGAAGGTAGGTATTTCTAGCGTTGTCTAACATGATGTAACTTGCTGTAACCGAGAGTAGCTATTAGCTATGACGCTACAGGTGAAGAAAAAATCAAACGTAATTGATGATATGATGACTTTAAATAATCTACAATAAAAAACGAAACTGAAAATAATAAGAAGTGGAAGAAAAAAATAAAAAATTAGCAGTTCCCTTTATTTTCCGTTTCTCGTCCTTCCCAAAAGGAGCTTAAAAAGCTCTCTCTTCTCTCGATTTAATGGAGAGCCTTTTCTGTCTGTAACGTGAAGATTTGAATGCATATGATTTCCAAGTCATTTAAAGAGTTATTAAGGGCGCCAAACACCCGCTCCCCCGCCTTCTTCGCGTGTCATTCATTAAAACTGTCGAAGAACGTTCAAAGAAGCAACTGTCTCTTTTAGATAGGTATCATTGTCACATCTGCAAATAACTTCATGTTTTGTCTTCCTTTTCAGATGATGACACCAGCGATGAAAGAATTAACAATATAGTAGGTTTTTTTATAATCTATTCATCTTGTGAGCCAAAATGTTGGTGTTGGCAACTTCAGTTACTGAAATAGTTTTGTATTGCTATGTTTTATTCTGTAGGGCCGGCGTTACTTCTCAGCATCAACAGAGAAACAAGTGGTAGCTGGAAAGCTGGCTCTCATATCAGAGGGCATAGCTTTTGTCATGAAGCAGGTGGCAGCCGGCATTGTGGCCTTTGCACCTGTTCTTAATTGCGAACTAGACAGTTTTCGCGAAGTGCTCCTCACCCATCAATGTGACGAAGTCGAGAGTGACGAAGAATGTGTAGATGACGATGACAATGGCGACGGCGATGATGATGGCGATGATGATGGCGATAACGAAGTATTAGAGTGCGATGAGGAGGATTCCACCAGTGGTAGAAATTCTAAATCCGAATTTATTCTTGTTGCTTTACAGAAATTAACTGTTGATTCTTCGGAGCCTGTTTCGGCTGAAGAGGTTCGACCTGGTGTGTCCTGCTGGCGCCTTCCAAGTGAGATAAGCCAGGGTCGTTACAAAGGGCGCAATGGAAGTAATGCCTGTAGTTTAATATCACTTATGATTGGATACGTGTTCCACAAAAACAAACCGCCAATTCCACTGCAACAAACCACCTTGTCTGACAACATCATCGCTATTATATGCGGTTGCATGGAGCTTGGTAACCGAGTTTATGATTTGTGCCGACACAATTTACCTTCAAGATACCTTTCCATTCAAGAGGCTGCGAGTGTCTTGGACACTTGGCTTGATTGCTCTGTTGGAAAAGCATTACCAGTCCGATTACAAGATCCACACGAGATGTCTACTATTTGTGGTCAACTTAGTTTGGCCATGTCTTCCCAAGATGCTTCTGTTTCATTTCTCATAATGAATGAAAAAACATCGTTTTTCTTTACGACAACGAACGAAGTACTTTACCTAGATACTCACAGCCATTCACCTCATGGTGCTGTTGCAATCGTTTCCACATTACCTTATATTGGTGAATTCTGTAATGCTGTGTGGAATCTTGAAGGACATAGCGAGAACACATTTGGAAACTTGGCATTTGTTAATTTTCCAGTGTAGCTGTTCAATTAAGTTATACCTTAAAATCCTCAAATGCAGTCGGCTGTATGTTTTGTTCTTGAGAACTGCCGCACAGAATATTATAAAAGAAAAAATTGTAACCACGGTATACCGTAGACCATGTCATGCTACGCTGTATTCGCAACGTACTCGTTGACGAAAGTGGCGATAGCTTCTAAAATGAAACGAGCAATACTCTGAACGGATCAGATATGAGTAGCTTTCCAGTTCCACCTGTGCATGTTTCACCCATCCACTAGTTTAACAACTGAAAGATGCTAAAAGTTTTTTTTAAATAGCCGGAATAGATTAGACTAGTGTAGACAAACTTTCTTTAGAATCTGGAGTGGTTGCCCATTCTCCCGAGCCTGGATCTCGAGTTAAAAACTCACAGCTCGTTACATTAAAAACATTACTACTTTCATAGAGGTCTTCAATAAGGACAACCTTGCGTTATTGATCTTTACAATTGACAGCTCAAGTGCGGGAATGAAAAATATGAAAATTAATTAAAAATCAAATAGAAGTAACGATTGTTTCAGTTATATGAAAATATATAAGAGAGATTTAAAAAAGTCAGTTGGCTTGCTGGATACGTGTAGCTTGGTTGATCACAACGCTGCCATATGAGTGGTATTAAATGACGATCATTGGTTGAATTTCGTTCAAGCCTGAATATCTGTAAGGCTCTATTTTTTACTACTGCTGACCTATGTATACATGTACAAATGCAATTATCTTTCTTATATTAAAATCTTCATTCTATTGTTCAAAATACGAATTTTGATATTTCCTGTTACAATTAAAATAAACCTGAACACGCCCAACACCTTGCAAAATTTTTAAAGCTCTTGTAATATATTACATCACAGAAATGCCAAAATTGCACCACGTACATCACACGAAAGCCAGTTAAATGGCCATTTACGAAAATAAACTATTCCACAAGCCACGCTTGCTTTCCATCCTATTTTCTTAACTATCTCAACACAATTTCAATCTGAGACGCGAGGCGAATATTTAAAAACAACGCCTGGTAAGTCAAGTTTATCCCAGGATATTCTCAAAGTCTCGCGTTTTTTCTTGATTTCGCGAGATAAAATCAAAAATCGATGATCTTTGGATGTCGCAAGTCTCAACAATATTGCATTAATAGATTGGATTGTCATGATTTACCCCGTTTTTCTTGAATTCGGTAACAAAAACAATGGAAAATGGGAGTGAACATTGAATATCGCTAATTCAAATACATTGCATTTAATTTGAAGGCTGGAGTGCCCGAATTTACACCGTTTATAAGGAACAGTTCGCTGACCACAAAATAAATCGAACATCAGTGTAAGGATTGGATATAGCAACCTGGGACATATCGCATTCGTAGGGTACATTGTCACAATTCACCCAGTTTTTCTTGAATAGTTCGCCGATCACAATATAAATGGAAAATCGGGGTGAAGATTGGCTATAGCAAGTTGGGACATACATCATTTATAGGTGACACTGTCAGAATTCACCCCGTTTCCCTTGGATAATTAGCCGATCACAATATAAATGGAACATCGGGGTGAAGATTGAAAATAGCAAGTTGGGACAAATTGCATTTGTGCGGTACATTGTCAGAATTCACCCCGTTTTTCTTGAATAATTCGCCGATCGCAAAATAAATGGAAAATCGGGGTGAAGATTGGAAGTAGAAGGTTGGGACACAATGCATTTGTGCGGTACATTGTCAGAATTCACCCCGTTTTTCTTTAATAACTCGTCAATTACAATGTAAATGGAAAAACGGGGTGAAGATTGGAAATAGCAAGTTGCGGCTCATTGCATTTTTGGGGTACATAGTCAGATTTTACCCCGTTTTTCTTGAATAATTCGCCGATCGCAAAATAAATGGAAAATCGGGGTAAAGATTGGAAATAGCAAGTTGGGACACATTGCATTTGTGGGGTACATAGTCAGAATTCATCCCGTTTTTCTTGAATAATTCGCCGATCGCAAAAAAAATGGAAAATCGGGTTGAAGATTGGAAGTAGCAAGTTGGGACACAATGCATTTGTGCGGTACATTGTCAGAATTCACCCCGTTTTTCTTTAATAACTCGTCAATTACAATGTAAATGGAAAAACGGGGTGAAGATTGGAAATAGCAAGTTGGGACAAATTGCATTTGTGGGGTACATAGTCAGATTTTACCCCGTTTTTCTTGAATAATTCGCCGATCGCAAAATAAATGGAAAATCGGGGTGAAGATTGGAAGTAGCAAGTTGGGACAAATTGCATTTGTGCGGTACATAGTCAGAATTCACCCCGTTTTTCTTTAATAACTCCTCAAACACAATGTAAATGGAAAAACGGGGTGAAGATTGGCTATAGCAAGTTGGGACACATTGCATTTGTAGGGTAAATTGTCAGAATTCATCCGTTTTTCTTTAATAACTCGTCAATTACAATGTAAATGGAAAAACGGGGTGAAGATTGGAAATAGCAAGTTGCGACACTGCATTTGTGGGGTACATAGTCAGATTTTACCCCGTTTTTCTTGAATAATTCGCCGATCGCAAAATAAATGGAAAATCGGGGTGAAGATTGGAAATAGCAAGTTGCGACACATTGCATTTGTGGGGTACATAGTCAGATTTTACCCCGTTTTTCTTTAAGAACTCGTCAATTACAATGTAAATGGAAAAACGGGGTGAAGATTGGAAATAGCAAGTTGGAACAAATTGCATTTGCGCGGTACATTGTCAGAATTCACCCTGTTTTTCTTTAATAACTCCTCAAACACAATGTAAATGGAAAATCGGGGTGAAGATTGGATATACAAAGGGGGGATATATTATGTTAGTAGGTTAGATTTTCAGAGTTTACCCCGCTTTTAGCGAACAAGTCGCCGATCACAAAATAAATGTGGGGTCGGGGTAAGGATTGGATATAGTAAGTTTGGACATATCGCGTTTGTAGGTAAGATTGTCCGAAATCTCCCCGTTTTTTTCTTGAATAATTCGCCGATCAAAAAAAAAAAGTGGAAATCGGGTTGAACATTGAATATCGAAAATTGGGATATATTAAGCGCCCCTATTCCAATAAGCGCCCCCTTTTTTACAAGCGCCCCCATTCCCCATTCTTGCCACTGAAGTCATCGACGTCGAATAGAGATACTCATGAACATTCACCGTACTGTACATGTATATTTGTAACTGCTAAAATGAACAATTCTTTTAAAAGTAACTGAACTTTCAACAATTTGTTACTATTACAGTTTCTGTTATTGTTAGTTATTTTCATATTTATTGAAGTTTCGTTCTTGAACATTTGGTTGTTTTCCAATAAATTAATTAAGCGCCCTGTCCCGAATAAGCGCCCTGTCTCGAATTAGCGCCCTCCCTTGAGGTGCCAAAGGTAAATAAGTTCCCCGGGCGCTAAATCGAATCATTACGGTCTGTGGCTGCTTATATTGTCGTTGAATATCTGGATATCACAGATTGGGGCAATTGGAAATGTAGGTTATATTGTCAGTATCAGCCCTGAAAAAAATTGGTTGAAAATTTGATGCAAACCATTTTCTCTTGACCCTAAATATTGCAGTTCGTTTTGGCTAATTGTACTTCAATTGTACACCTAGAATTGTCATTCATGAGAGGGCAGCCCTGTCGGAACAGTTTGATGTTTTGTCTTTTTTTGTGGTGTTTTTTCATAAATAAGTTCACTTTTGAGGGGCGCATCATGTCGGCACTTAGTTCTCTTTTTCAAATGTTAGTAGTCTGACTAATTGATCAATAGGTGGGAGGGACGGGTGAGGCCGCGGTAGAAAATAATTAACGAAGTATTGGACACGTGATCAACTAGTGTACATCGCAAGTCAGGTAAGTTTTGATATCAAATTCACTGCGCGGCCTAATGCTTTTACACAGACATTCAATTTTCTGTTTCTAATTCTTTTTAAAGTCTTCATACGTTTCTGACATTTTTAGGATCGATCGATTGAACGAAATCGAATTATTATACCTCGCTCTTTTTCACAGCTTCACTGGAGTCCTAAAGAAAAAAATGTTCCGAAGAAATCGTGGTAATTTTCCTTCGAAGGTAAGGTTACTCCCCGAAAACAGATAGAGAGATGAGCGCGCCATGCAGTGCTAAATCATTCTTAATTTTGGCACATTTGGACTTAACAAAATTACAAAATTGCTTTGGCACGGTTTTCCACGCTCGTGCAATTTTCAGAATCCAGGAATTCGAGTAATAATTGTGATTCTTGATATTAAAAGGAAACCAAATTGTACACTAAAGGAATACTCATGAAATTAGGAAATAATTTGACTCATGGTATTTTATTTCAAAGTTATAATAATCGAATGTTTAATCTGATAAATTGCACGTGCACAATATGAAGCCATTTGATTAGTCGTCACTATTAGGTTAAATAATATAATGAGTTTAATTTTGGCGCTAAATTTAACAAATTGACCTCCGTTATTTATGCGTCTGTCCTCTTATTGATGATAAATTGCGTCATAACATTGTCAAAGTGTTGTAGATCCACGAGCCGATAGGCGAGTGGATCTACAACAAACTTTGACAATGTTATGACGCAATTTATCATCAATAAGAGGACAGACGCATAAGAAACTGACGTCAATTTGTTTTTTACAATAACAAAACGCGAAAAAGGTCAAATGAAGCCTTAAAGGAAAAGAAAACGCAAGTAAACAGCAAGTAAACTCGAAAAATGCTGAATTTTATTTAAATTGACGCAATCAGGGTGCAACTATTCTCAATAACTTTTCTTGCCTTCTTATTGGCTTGTGACAACACGTAATACAATTTGATTGGGTAAAAATCTGACTGTTTGACAGCTCACTTATCACGCGAAAAAACCTTGCATAAATTAAAATTTTATGTGTCTGTACTCTTATTGATGATAAAAATTAGCCAATCAGCGCGCGAGAATTCGCTCAGTTATTGTAAAATCTATGATTTCACATGTGTTTACGTGAAGGACAGGTGTGGGGTGGGAAAGAGGCAAGGGTACCCCAACTAAGTGAGCATCCCACCTAACCAATCTACCCTGGTTGACCAACTTTTGCATACATTCTGTAAGAAAAACCTGTGTACATGTGAGACAGGCCAGGTAGCCTGGGTAGCCTGGCCAGCCAAGGCAGTAAGACACTACCTCTCAACCTCCATTTTCATTCGCCCACTGTAAACACTACCTCTACTGTTATTCAGGGCTAGGGGCATTGTTATGACCTGTTATCTATTGTTTTTAGAACCAATGAAGTAACTCGTTCTGAAAGGTAGTGGGCGACCCAGCCAAGGCACCCTGTCTGCTTGTTTATTTGTACCACAATTCTATGTGGGCTATCAGAATAAGGAAAAATTCAGAGACAGACCATTATTTTTTTTTTTGAGCGGGTGGGGGAATCTTGGCAAGGTAGTTTTTCCTCTTCAGGATGTGCAACATTTTTTTTATTGGCCACTTGGTTAATGTTTTTCCCTATGGCTCCCCTTTGGCATGATTGTGTTCAGCCTTTTTCCTGTGCAGGAATTTTTTTTGGAAATTGCTCATACCTCCCCCCCCCCCCCCCTCCAAGACATAATGGAAATCAATTATTGTGTGCTTTCTGGCACAGGCATACATCCATGAAAAGACACTGATTAGAAAACATATTCTTAATTTCAGTTACAATTTTGGAGAAGAGTTTTTTGTGTTTTGCAGAATATGAAAATTACTGCTAAAATATAATCTATTCCAAAAGAAACATGACAAATTCAAAAGGATAATGACTTGTTTTCTGAGTATGTGTAGAACTTTTGTCAACCAAACCTTGAGGTAAAACCATGAGGTCTTACTTAAGTATGTCAACTTTAGGGGAGGTTGGATTAATTGTCAGTACACATAGAGTTTGTTGTTCAAATTTTTAACTTCATGGGAAAATTGTTTAGTGGGCTGGAGTTAAATACATTTGCCATTTTTTTTTCATAACGGTTTTTTTTTTTAAAAATTGTCCAGTGCTGTCACTGACACTGATAATTATTTTTGTAATAACTTTTCAGGGCAAAAGTGGTGTTTGTCGAATTCAAGGCTGTCCACAAATGGGAAAAATGCTCAAGAGACTCGACAATCACCTTTCAAGGTGCCACCAAGGGGTGACAAGAGCAATGAATGATCGACAGCCACATTTTGCATCACAATCTAGGTCACGTGTTACTTGCATGTTGCCTGGTTGTGGAAAAGAGGTCCTGCACTTATCCAAACACCTCAAAAACATCCATGCAATGAGTGCCACTGACTATCTTGCAAAGGTGGAAGAAGAGAGAGAAAGTCAGGGAAAAAGAAAAAGTCCTTCCAAGTACCACACAAACATAGATAAAACAAATGAGACTAAGAAAATAAAAAATGACGAAAGTGTTCATGATAAAGAGACAACTGGGATGGGCTTTGAACCTGTTCCAGAAAGTGACTTGAGTGAAACTTCCACTGTGCAGGACAGTCCAGATGTCTTCAGAACTGAAGATAAGGATCCAGAGACAACTGGGATGGTTTTTGAAGCAGTTCCAGAAAGTGATTCAAGTGTACTAGATTTCACTGAACAAGAAAGACCAGATGTCTTAAGAAGTGAAGATAAGGATGCAGTTCATTGCGAACCAAGTAAACTGGTTTTAGAAGAGTTAAATCCTGATACATATTCAAGGGAAAAACTCAGATACCTTGTGCACAACACATCACCTGATGGTGTACGTTTCCTGCTTGTGTATGTAAAAAGAAAAGGAGGTTTGGCAGACTTTCATAGGTCAAAACTCTGTACAGACATTCTTGGAAATATGCCTTTTTCCACAGTGAAAGAAATTTACCTCTACCGGAAGTACCTGACAAGTTTTTATCGGTTGGCCAGGTTCTACCCATATCCTGATAAAGAGATGATAAATAGTTGCTTGGCCTGTGATGTGATGGGGAAAGGACAATGTTCAGGTCCCGTTCTTCCAAAGTCTTTATATTTTTTGTAGACAAAAATGCTCAAGTGACTTAAATTGTAAGAAATGTATTTATTTTGATCACAGACCATCTCATTGTTTTGATTTTTTTCACTGCAAACGATGTGATGAGGACTACAAAGCATCCACAAGACATCAGCCGTACCCACAGATTAACAATGGTGCAAATTAAACAACACATTTTATAATTTAATATTGTTATTATTATTGCTATTTTTATTCAACATTCCAAAATCTGTACTCATAATTTACTCTGTATGCTTATTACAGAAACAAAAGTCAGACTCCCCACTCAGGTATTTATTATGTAACAACTCCAATATTTCTGTATAAACAGAGGATATTACTTGGCCACACAGTAATAGTGCTATAAGCATGTATAGAGGGTAGGAAATTGATAAAAACTGCTATCCCACTGTTATACACTTGTTTTATATCATGGTTACATCGTGTGATATCATTTTTATCAATTTGCTATCACTTGACATACCATGAAAGTTTTATATTACAATAAATAGAAATATCACAAGTAATTAATGCAAAATATCCAGAATCCAAAAAGGTTTCCTGAAAGGTTGGAAACAAACCTCTAGATACCACTTTCAAAACCTCTTGGATTTTGATTGGTGTAAGTAGAACAGAGCATATTATGTTTCAGAACAATGAACCTAGTGTAATGAATATCTTTTATTAAGGCACTCAAGAAAAGTTTGTCTAAGTATTCATTAGAAATTGGATAAATCAAACGAGTTGATTAAGTAAGTTATACCACCGTAAGGTGAATGGGAGGTACTGACAATTCGAGCGTTAGCCCTTCGTCGGAGCGAATGAGAGGATTGTGGGTTACGTACAATTTATATAGAGAAGTTTGGAGCCATGCTATCGGTGGAACCATAGCAATGTGTGAATGGAAGTGAATAAATTAGATGAATGATTAAATGAATGAGAAACGTTCGTTGATACCGTGGGGATTAAGAGAACCGAGTTGGAATATAAACTTCTGTTCTAGGTTTTTACGGCTTTCCGTGTTGCCCTGATGCACGGAAAGGCCACATACTGCCATGTTGTGAGTTGAGTGGTTAGGTAGATTAAAGTGTCACGCTACAGGTTTCGATGCATCTTTGTCATCTCGTTCGACGTCACGCAGATGTTCGCGGAAACGGTCACCTAATCTCCTTCCGGTCTCGCCGATGTATATCTTCTTGCATAAGGTGCATTTTATGCAATAGATAACATTGGCAGAAATGCATGTGAAACGGTCTGTGATTTTAAACGATCGTTTAGGTCCTGCTATTTTGTCTGTGTTGTAGATGATAAGTATTCATTACACTAGGCTCGTGGTTCTGAATTCAAAGTCTGTTCCTCAAGGGGAACGCTGAGGTAACTGCCTCCATGTAGTTCTAACTATTTACTATACTTTTATCTTTGTTCATATATTGTATTTACCAGTACCATATGTGTCTTTTTTATGTGGACTTGCAAATCAGAATAAATCAAAAAGGTGTACATGACAGTGTACATCAACTACTTCCTGTAAACATAGGGTGTCAATGCTAATGATTTATTGGCTAACAGCCTTGCTGTCATCAAACACTTAGCAGGTAATGCAAAAAACTTTCCCTTCTCCAGAAATGAGTTTTCAGACTCATCCCCAAGAATGAGTGGTGCCTCATGGTTTGGTTTGGTGGTTGTGATCATAACGCAGTGATGGTCTGGGGGGATTCTAAAACCATGAATGTTTTCTCTTTGAGGTTGAACATGACCTCCTGCAACAATGGTACCATTAAGAACATACACCACCATATCTCCTACAACAAAAATATGTGCACATATCAGTATTCATATCTGTATCAGTGCAATTAATGTGAATAAGGGGAAGCAGTGTTGAGGCCTAAAGAGAAAAGAAATAAAAATGGCTGTGAACAGACCATCTCTGTATATTTAACAGTTATATTTCCACAAGTGTGCATTGGACATGAGATGGTAGATAGCCAACGAGGCACGTTAAGCGCCAAGTTGCCTATAACAATCTAATATCCAACAAGCACAAGTGGAATAATTGTTTTATTAAAAACACCCAAAAGAATTTCAATATTTGAGCTCCCCAGCTGTTTTTGTTCATGCGCATCAGTTCCTGTTCACAGAGGTTGTTCATTTGCTCTCAACCTCTCACTTTATTATTTTTGTGTAGTATGTAGTGGATCATATACCTGATTGAGGTGTCAATGAAATTGGTGATGCTATATCTTCCAGGCTGTTGGATTCCAGGTGTGATTCTTTATTACCTGCATTAGGTAAAATATGAACCACATTTTACAATAACAAGGCAATAAGCGCAATTTTAAATTCATGTAAAGAGCTCATGAACAAAAGCATAGTCACTATGTCCATTCTACAGTATGGTCTCTACAAATTTAAAAATGATTCAGGTATGCAGACCACTTCTGTTAAACTTGTCCATAATTATTCCCTGCATGCCTAGACATCTTAATCACCAGCTACACATTAAGAAGGTGCTGCAGAATAAAAACCACCCCTAGCTATACACTTTAATTTCAATAAAGCTTGAATAGTTGAAAACAGTGTTCTTTCCATTTCTTTAATTACAGTAATACAACTCCGCAGGGGCAAGTTTAACAATTATTAGTCATATGATTAACAGTTGCAAATGGGTTATTCATAAACAGTTTTTGCTATCAAGTTCTCACTTTGATAATTTTTTAATGTAGTATATTGTGGATCATATACCTGGTTGAGGTGTTGATGAACTTGTTGGCATTACATCTGTTACCCCTTCACGGCTGTTGAATTCCTGGCCTGATACGTTACCTAATATATATATTTATATATAACTAATTAACTGGAGACAGTACTGTTTCGGCATTCTGGGCCTCATAAGTGCAGTGCTGATGCTAGGATGGAGGTTGAGCTATAAAGCCACCCCAAATGATCCCACACATGGTATCATCTAAGCCATGAGTGCTCAAACTAGTAAAACTAGTGAGCATATAATTTCAATTTCATGAAAAGTAAACACTGTCCAGCCATAGAATTATCACTACCAATTTGGAATGATTCAGATATGCAGACAGCACAATGGTGTTTGTCAAAGCTGTACAGGGGCGTAGCCAGGACGATCCCTGAGGTGTTCTTGATTCCCTCCTTTGTGATATAATGTTTTAATTAAACAACATACAAACCTAATAATTCAGGTGGCTAAAAAGTGTGAATCAGGAGAATCAACATGCCATAAATTGTTTGTAGTGCTAGTTAGTTACATACTCCATTTTCAGGACCAACCATCTGCAGTGGACTACGTAAGTACCCTGGGTGTGAAAGTGTGACCATGCACTTTTTTGAAAACTCCTTACCTAGCTATGCCCCTACTATAATATGTACCTTAAGCAACTAGAGGAATAAATTGCTACTCTTCCTGTATGATGAGATGCTTCTCCATGGCAGGTGACCCCCCCCCCCCCCAAGCATTTTGTCAGGTATCTTTGACAGTTTGCTGGTTAAGCCATTTATACAGCTACTACATTAAAGCTCTTAATCTGCCTAGAAAGCTATAACCATCAACTAGGCAATGCATCTCCCAAAAAAAGTATACTCATAGCAAATACCCAGAGTTAACCCTTCACCTTGCAGAGTGGAGGAACAGTAAAGTTGTCATTATTAATATTGTTAAAAAATTATTATACATCTAAATTTTACATCTTATTTGTACAAGCTACAATCCACATAAAGCAGCTTGGATACATTTCCCGTGAATAAAACAAATAAAAATAATAGCAGAAAAGAAGAGCAAAATACATGTACAAACCATTTTCGTGGGGCATGGCAACCTCCTTATTGCCCTTGTCTGACTTGAGTGACTTGAGATCTATGCACACACACACAAAATGCACAATTATTTAAAAATATATTTAGTAGAAAGTAAAAAAAGAGAGAAAAAAAAGCAGTTAACTGCATGTATTGAAGCTTAAGGTCCCCTATACGTTTTAATGAAGTGTGATTGGGGTTATATATTTTTCTGTGAAACATTTCGTGCTTCGTGATTTCCAATTTCAGTATCGTTTCTTTACCTGCACATGAAATATGCACTTTTTAACTTAAACCTGACCATGCGTGAATAAAGAATTGAATTAGATGTGATTCATGAATCATCTTGTTTTGTGTGAGTAGTAAATGTATGTCTTTGTTTTCCGCTCTGTGGTTGGGTTTTTTTGAACACAAAACTTTTGTGAGCAAAATCAAGATGTGATACTTTTGCAACACAAATTTCAGCAGTTTTAGGCCTTCAGAGCGCAACAGTTTGAACAGGGATCGCCTTGATTTTTGCATGAATGTGATAATATCTTGGTTATTATTCATGACGCATGATAATTAAGGCCTAACATTTTTACGTTATTACATTTAACAAAGGGGTATAAAGGACGCTCTGTATTTTCTTATTTTCTTAATTTTCTTTAATTGAATATTTAAAGCTACAAGGTAAAATATAAATAAAACCATACTTTTGTTCTCTTTTCCAAAGTATTACTATGCACTTTGACTCATTTTTTGACAGTCAGTGAGATAATACAGATATAATGATGACCATGCAATTTTCTCCTTTTCATGGCCCAGTTGTTCAAAAACTGTATACCATCCAGTGGATAAGAAACTTTCTTTTCTTATCCCTTTACCACTGGATAGCAATTATTTATAGCACGGATTTATCTTGTGAATAGGGTTATTCACACTTTGATAAACTGGGGCTAGTTGTATTATTTTGTTTGTAAATATAATTTTTGATTATACCCTCCATAAACTTTCGAAAAAGTCTAACAGCCATTGCACCGCCATCTGATGTTTTAACATCACTTTTGTTTCCTATGAATGAGACACCTTCTCCCTCTGTTCCATAAAAAGTGACGGTTTCACCACTTGCATACTTGTGGCACATCATGATGACAACATGGCAATCATGATTATAGTGAAGGATGTCTGCCTGCAATGACAAGCATATGTACAAGAAAAGCAATATACATACTGAATTGTGTTAAAAAACACAAATTTTAATATGAAAAATATGATTTTTCAAAAACAATAAGTATAATTATAATATACAGTTAATAATTATATAATAAACACCAACAAAAAACAATACCTCCATAGCAATAATTAATGAAATGATATACAGATGCTATAATATGGCCAACAGTATGCAAAAGAGCATTGCCCACACATTTGTTGAGTGCTACTGTTTAAAGTTTTTCTTCAAAATTATACTTTATGTAATGTTTAATAAATGAGCAGCAGTGTTTTATCAAGTTTAAAACATGAGGCACAGCCGAGTGTTTTAGACTTGATAAATTATGAAATGCGAATTTATTGAATGGCTTCAAACTCTTCTGATGTAGATCAACTCATTCTTGTACTAATATTTAGATTTGAGGTTATTTTGGCCCAGAAAATTGAACGTAAAATTCAGCCATGTCTTTATCAGATATAAAGACACTCATTAATAATTACTCATTACTATTAATGAGTTTCTGAATATATATTGTATCATCTCACAGTGCAGAGTCATTTCAGCACTGGGTAAAACACCAACTAGGCAGGGAGCAACCAGTTCTCTAAGTCTAGCAGGCAGCTGGGAACCTCAACAAGATGCGGAGGCCAGGACTGCTGTCTTCTGGATAGCGTCACTAAGGCACTCGCTCTCAATGCCTAGATGTTTATTATTTATTTTATTGAACTACTTCAATAGCTAAATAATGCCAATGTTCTTCCCTTGTATGTTATTTTCTTTCTGGATTTACCATAAAGGCCTGGCTGTCACATAGTCCAAAACAGAAAACAATAAACAAAGAAGTTTGATCAAAAGACAAAAAGCTACTTAATTTTATCATCTCTGTATAATAAATACTTAATTGGCTACATAGTGCTAATTTTAATGTAAAAAAGACAAAACAGTAATAGATGGGCAGAAATCATTGTGAGTTTAAATATTTTGAAAATTATTATGATTAAATATCATTACGAAACAAATAAACATGTTACAGTGAGATAAACACATTGAATTAACTCACCCGTTTTTCCAGAAGTCTTTTTTGCTGAGTGATGTTTGTTTTTAAGTTTTTCAGTTTGTCAACATCCTTGAGCCGTTTCGGAAATGGTGTCTCACATTCCCCACATATCTTTGCAGCTATTGGCTGTTCTTCTGAACAGTAGGAGCACCTCTGGATTACAAAAAATAAATAATTTAACAAAATAAAGCAACCATAAATTTTACTTAGGACCTAATGAATGCTCTTTTGGGCTACATCACGGGCATTTCACAGATTTTTGGTCTAATCTGTTCTGAAATTAGTGGTTAAGGTAACTTAACCCAAGGAAGACATAATTCCCTAACTTTGTGGATAGAAATCAAACTCAAACTATAAATATTGATTTTCAACAATAACGCTCGGATGAAAAAAAAATTTAAGTTGCAATCCATTTCCATCCAAGCCATCAGCAGGAAAGCTGCTTGCTGACAGTTTCAGTGCTCTTATATAGCAATTATTGTTAATAAAAATGAGCATTATGAGCGTTAACTATAAATTTTAGCTGTTTGGAAATCTGTCAAAATCCGTGACAAAGGTGCAATCATTATACTGGAGTAATTTTCTAATATTTCATTAGAAATATGAGCTGGGAAAACCTTTGGCAGTCCAGACTTATGATGTGAGATGTAGTCACCATCAATTTATTCAGATCATTAGTGCCACTTGCCTTATAACCTTTCCTCCCTTTTGCTTGTGAGTTATCTATGGGACAAGTGCACATTTAAGAACCATTTTTATTCACATTTCTAATTTTGCCTTATGTCTATAGTTATAACATTGCAGCCATAATTAAAGATTCTACTGTAAAGCGCAACCAAACTTATTCAGTGGATTATTCACACGCCAAACGTGTCACAAGTAAGATTCTAAAACATTACATCAATTTAAAAAGGACAGCCTTAGTATACATATCCGCTTTTTTTGGCTGCTTGGATTGTCAAATAATTTGAGTGATGGGCTGATAGGCTCTTACAAGTTCCTAGTAAAGCTACGCGTAATCATTTATAAGCTTAAATTTGTTCAGATTTGTTTGCCATATTTACTACGTACAGCGCACCGCGTAGCGAATATATACACATTGTAAAGCAGTAAAGGAAGCTTTCCCGCGACGTATCCTAGGAGTTGGAGTGCCAGGGTATTCCGTAGTTTAGCTAGCCAACTTAATGACTGAGTAGCTATACTGGTATGGCAAGCATTCAAACTGTTCGCAGTGAAGCAACATTTGAATTAAACTAAAACCCCTGGGAGCAACTCTGTGAATGAACGTGATCCATAAACGGTTCATTAGCTTAAAATAAAAGAGCATGCGTGAACATAAATTAAAACAAGCAATTATTCAATAGAAAACACTAAGAAAATTATAAAACACTTACCAGCCATGCTTGACCTTCTTTTGTTTTTCGCGGGAAACGCATCGACCCGCAGCATTGGAACCTAGTCTTCACTCTGTTATCTTTCCAGTGTCATGAAATAGTGATTATCATAAATTGACGCCTAATTTATATTTTACGATAATCGTAATTCCAGCCTCGAGGACATGTTGTATATACACACGTACGTACATACTACATACATACATACATACAGAAAGACAGACAGACAGACATAAATAAATAATCACAAAAATTTCAAATTCGCCTGGATTAGGGTGCGTCCTCCTTCGTCGAACGCTGAATAAGGCAGTGTATATATTGCACTCACTTAATAAGTGAATTGCAACTCAGATCGATCGTGAGATTGGCATAGTTGTAACGGCGAAGACCCAGACCAAACAAAAACGAAGACGCCCGTGTAATTTTGATGTTTTATGGACTTTGCTTTGAAATTCAGAAAAAAAAAAACTGCCATTAGATCGCATATGTTATCCGATGTGCAACATTTCCTTGAATTACGGTGAAAATACAATGTCAAGCGCTCACCAAGAGAAAATTACGATAGAGAACATAACCCCGTCTGAGATGATAAGAAGACAGAATCTATTTTTAGCGCGGAGTCTATTTATATCTCGTTCCATGGCTGCGCGGTTTCCCAATAACGCAAGAGTAAAATCGTTGTCAAACGAAACCAGACCCCCATGGCGCATTGCAATTACAACCCCGTGATGAGAAGGACATCAGCCATTGGTCAGTTAAAATAGTTTTCGGATCTAAAAATAGATTCTGTTCCCTTATCATAGTAAGAGAACCCAGTATGGAAGATGCATTCTCAGTTACCTCATTTTCTCTTGCGCTCACTTGAATTTAGGGGCTTAGGTACAATTTTTCAAAGGGGTGATTCGTTCCTGGGTTCACACTATGTCACAACCAGAGTATCTACCAGATTTGCATGTTTAAGTTAGAAGCCTACAAAACAGCTGCATAGTTAAGTCAAGTTCCACGAAACTTAAATTCTTATCGTCGTTTGCTCACCACAAGCAGTGCCGTAACAAGGGTAAAATATGGGGGAGCACGCGAGATAAAATTTTATTTTTAACATTTTATACAAGTCTGTTTTTACTTTTTGGGAAAAAAACTGGGGGGCACGCCCCCCCGGACCCTCCCCTTGCTACGGCACTGACGGAGGGGGACCACGGAAACCCAACGAAACAAAACTATTTATAATTGAAATCCACGTTGAAGACGGATTTCTCGGAGTCGAAATCCATTTTTGGATTTCATGTTTTATTGAAAAATCCGAAAGCCGGATTTCAAAATCTAAATCTGGATTTCCCAATCAAGAACACCCTGAAAGAGTTACTAAAATATCTAGAGACCAGATTGCCCGGGGGATATCCCCGGGGGGGTGGTACTAAAAAAAGTCAATACGAGGAGGCTCCGCCTCGAGGTCCGATCTCCTACCCGTGTACATACCATTTTTGGCAGAAAAGATACCCCTTTCGTATACCTTCCATTAGAAAATAGTATCCCTTTCAAGCGACTGAAATCAAGCGTACCTTGACTAAGCTTGGGATTCAAGTTGTACTAAAAGAAGGTGTCGACAAGATGAAGTAATATAAATAATAAAGACGAAAGCGTGATGCGTTGACTGAAATCCACCAATCACGCGAATAGACAGTAATGCGAACCCAACGAGTTTTATTTTTAACTGCTCTCACTGGCTCGTCTTGAGAATAAATCGCTAAAACAGGAAGTCTTCTTGTCATTTCCATGCTGTGTTCAATAAATTAAAACAGTACAGTCATGAGGTATGTGTGTTCGAAATATTTTAATGAAAGGCCCTTTTATTATATATATTCATATATTTATATTCAGATTTCTCTATCCTTTCACATACTTCGACTCGTGAAATTCCTACCCTTTCATATACCCTTTCAGGCGGGGCATCCCCTTATAGGCCATTATAGGGAGTACCCATCCCCCCCCGCCCCCCCCAGGAAGATATCACGACGGGCTCAAATAATCTGTGGGTTTCCTGTGGCATACTAGTCTATAGCCTACGTGTAGACGGCTCCGCTTGCAACAAAGGAAATAGGAGAGGTCAGCTCACAGGCTTGATAATTTTTAAAAAGATTTTGCTTAGGAATGTATGACAAAGTTTGTAAGTTGCCTTACTTTTTAAAGGGGAAAAGTATTCTCCTTTGGCAAAGTTTTACGGGCAGAAACATCTTTGTTACTTAAATATAGAGCGAGGTTTTGCGCCCAAAAACGTCCCATAAAGAGAAGAGGATTTGGGAGCTGGCGATTACCCGGCGCCACCATATTAGGGACGGACCATTAGAATAGTGATGGGGGAGGGGGGTGGGGAATTTTCAGCTTGCACGTTTTTTTTTTTTTTTTTCAGGTGAACCCCACTGCACGAATTTTTTTTTACTACGTGTGAAAAAGTCACAATTGGACCTTCCTTCTGCATGAATTTTTTTTATCTTCTTCTTTGCATGAATTTTTTTTCTTGGCATTTTCCCTTGCGTGAATTTTTTTGTTTTTTCCCCACCCCCCGTCCCCCATCACTTTTCTAATGGTCCGTCCCTTAGAAACGCCGAGAAGACCCTGGGACTGGCAATGAGAAGTGTGACAGGTTGTAAAAGTACCCGAGGCGTGACAGGTTCCGTATTATTCAACAATCAACAAATACTGAAAACACTGTACAAAGGCCACCGTATGTCTTCGGTAACAAAAGGTTAGGTGGCGGGAATTCGCTTTGATCTAAGTAAGCGGTAACCCGTGCGGAAAACCTCAAATTTCTGAAAAGCCGCAGCGCATAGTTTGATTGTTTGGCGCTGAAAACGTAAAGAAAGGCTATCTGTCTTATTGCAGTATGGATCATTTGATTTACTGGGCAGGCTTGGCATGAGCGAAGCTAATTAACAGGATCCTTGATGAATAGGGGTCTTGAGATATTGACAGCGGAAAACTTACCTCTTTATTATACTATAACATTCCTTCAGCGGCCTTAAATTTGACGTTCGCAAAGGTAAGTAAATGTATTGTTTACTTTTAGATCTCGGCTTGAAGTACTTTTAATCCGCTTTTGGTCACTTGAGCAGAATTTCTTCTGCGCACGCTTTGTAAACTGCTTTTGCCTCTTTTTGCAATGTTTGCGGAACAGTGTCGATTTCTTAGGTAAAATTGAGAGCTCATTATGTTCTTAACCAGATGGCTGCATTCAGCTTTCATCACACGAAGCTTTTACGGGTATACGTTTTTAGGTACCCAATGTTTGGAATTGAGGCTCGAATTGCGTTTCATCGTACGCTGGACAACGTTATTTCAAGCACGCTTCATGAATTAAAGAAGCTCTAAACACCTTTCAACTACGCTTTGTCCGAAATTGTTTCCTTTACATAAAATTACAACGGTTGCTTAAACCATCTCGTGTTTTTTAATCAAAGTTCTCATATTTTGTCTTAGTTTGATCGTGAGCGCTGCCTGTAAATTTCTATGCGAAGATGAAACCCGATAACGGAGATTTCATTATCACATTGAGATTTCACATTAACGAGATACCTTGGGAAACTCTTCACTGTTGCCATATGCTGCTGTTGAAGTTATGTGAAGGGCACGTTCAGGAAATTGCGCTCGCGTGAAAACGAAATCCAATGAAAAGTTAGAGAAGCTCTTCAATAGTTCAGCAGCTTTCAACAATTGTTTTTCTACCGTCTCTCAGGGCATCAGATAACAAACGTATTTCAAAAATGCATACACTGGAAGTGAAACTACATTTCCTTTCGGACGGCAACCGGCGACAGTCACAGTAGGCTTCCTGCACTTTGTTGGGTTCGTTCGTTCGATTTTAATCGAAAAAATCACGATTCGAAGGTAACATCGTAACAATGGAGTATTGTTAGGTTACAAGAAAGTTTGCGACATGTGCGCTGCCCTTTGAAAGTAAAAACAAGCGTTCCATTTATCGACATTTAGCGGCAGCCCTAACCCAAACAGTGGCTTTGACATGCGAATTGCAAGTTATAAAAGAAGTATTTAAAACTAAAGTGTTTTGTCCTAGAGGCAAACAAAAAAATTGTAAACAGCTCCCTAGCTTGGTATATGTGTTAAGCACCTGCTAAGTGACGGCTAGTTTAACGGTTATAAAATTTCTATACTGCCATGTATTTTCTCTAACTTAAGTTTTTAAGCTTAATACGGTCGGTTGTTTTTTGGTTTATTGTGTAATGTGCTTATCACTTCAATTAAAACTCGATGAGTGGTGAGACGTACTTGTGGCTTTTACCCCCCGTATGCGTTTGTTATTGTTCGCAAAGTCAACAGAGACTGAAGATGCTTTCAATTACAGAAAGTTCCTTCTGAATATTCATTTTCCAGATCTGTTCAGTGATATGGGTAGTTACATGGAAATTTTTTCTAAGTTAATACTACAAACCAAGACTGCAAATTTTTTCTCGTCTTGTCAATGCACTCGCAACTACGCGTTGTTTAGTTCCTTCGGGGACATTCCACGGCGCCCATCGCCGGTCAAAGTTATGAGCATTTCCTGAACGGACAAGTTCATAATAATTAAGCTTGATTCTATCAATTAAATGAGATTGTATCAATTTCCTTCTTATCTTTTGCAGACATGTCGGCGGTGTCTGTACTGTGGACAATTCTTTCGTTGGTGCTGCTATTTACGTGTTCGCTGGCGTTTTTCTCGCCGTTCTGGTACGAGCACGTTCCAAACCCCTTGTCAACAAACAGCAATGAATCCTTCGTCGCTTTTGGATTGCTTCGATTTTGCACTCAAAAGCAATTTGTAACACTTCAGGAGATTAACGAGTGGAGTCCAAGATCTAAGTTTTGCTCGTTTTACGAAAGGGCATTTCCCGGAATACCTTCGTTGTTTTGGAAAGCTGCATTCACGTTGTTTGTACTAGCACAGTTGCTATTACTGGTTGCTGTACTGCTGGCGCATGTTGCGTGTTGTCGAAAATTTATTTGCGGGAAGTCACTGTTTGGCATTGCATCGCTGGTTCAGCTTTTTGCAGGTAACTTACGAGATACCGATTTAAGTGATACTAATAATTTTTTAAGTGTTAGAAATATTTTTCCCTTTAGTTAAGAAAGCTACATGCATACAGTGTTTGCGCACTGTAACTGGAGCATGTCCAAACACACTCCAAGATGAAGTATGTAAACAATGAGTATAGTAGCAGTGAGTGGGTTAATTCTCAGGGAGAGGTGGGTGGTCAGGACTTATGTCACTGGCTTCCCCTTAGGGGTGGGGGATAGGCTGGTGCAAATGGGGTGGGGGTCATAACTTTTTGTGCATTCTAATTTCCAACTTCTAGATCTGCGAGGAGTGCTACCCTCTATTTGCTTTAAATAGTTTGGTGAGTTTTATTTAAGTTGTATTAAAACTGTTTCTTTGGTTGAGGGCGGGTCATCTTATTTCATGTGCAGACTCAAAAGGGGCTTCATTATGTTATGCATTGTTAAGAACAGACCCACAGGAAATTATGTATCGTAAAATTAAAATGCACCTAACCACCCCCTAATAAATGACCAGTCCCTTAGGACCCTGGACCACAGGCAAACTTCGAGACTTCGGTAATTAAGTTGTGGTAGCAGTATCACCTTTTTAATTGGGGCTTTTGAAGATCACGTGGCTTGGGGCTGACTGTGCTTAAAAGATTCCTTCAGTTTTACCCCAGGTGTCATTGCTTTTCTTTTATGTGCCGAGTAACAGCTGGTGCTACATGAGAAATTATTGTACAGTCACAATGAATGGATAAAAATAAGAAATGATCCATGGTCAATGTTATTAGCCTCTTACACAATTTTCTTTGGGTTTTGTCCAAGGAATGTATGACCTCTGAGTTGAAGACTAATGGTTGCTGAGCTATGGTATTCATTCTAATTCTTTTTTTTTCTTCTTCAGTTATTTTTCTAACAGTTAGCCTGATTCTGTTTCCATTTGGACTGGATTCCAGTTTTGTTAAGCAGCACTGTGGTTCAACAAGTTCATTCTTTTATTCAGGAAGCTGTCGCCTTGCTTGGGGTTATGTTCTAGCCATTGTTAGTACAGCGCTGTTGATCTTCTGTCCTGTGCTGGCTCGGTATCTCTCAGTTACTACTCCTAGGTCAAAAGCGACAGTTGTGTAGCTTACACTGTACCACCTTTGGGTCAAATAATCAAGAACAGACAGTGATAGTTATAACTGCAGTGAAGTGTACTATATGGCAAGATTTCATTTGCTCAGCCTCAAGCAAACTGTGTTTGGTCCTCAGTTGCTGTGGAGGCTTCTTCTCATTAGATCACCAAGTATGTGGAGATCAAGCAAAGTGGCAAGCAATATAATAAATCTAAAGGGATTTCAAATAGCAAAAATGGGAACATTTTACTTCTTCACTTGCACGTGGTAGCTTAATGACTTCAAAGGATGTTCATAAGACAAAGAATTACCTTTTAAATAGCAGGTACTTCTCATTGACCTCTAGTGGTTTGGTTCATGGCAGTGGAATAGAGTGATTCTGTTCCTTGTTCTGTTAGTGCTGAAACCACATTGTACAGTAAAATAGTGTTGTTTGTGTCAGTTCAGTTATGCGGCATGGTTTCCTTAGCCAACGAAAAAGCTAAGTTGACATTTATTTTACAGTGTTCTACAATTATTATTCATATCAGAAGCTTAACAAAGAAATAGATCTTATCTCACTTGGTTTTAAATGTTAGCACGTACTATATTGTGCTGTTACAAAGTTTCAGGAAACATAACTAATATATTTTTTGAAGTGAAATGATGCACCAGCATCACAACATTTTCAGGTTGAGGTTGCAAGGATGTTGGTATTGATACCCCACTGTAGCATCTTTAGAACTGAACTTAATCTCACAAACATCGCCCAGACATTACAGAACTCGTGTACTTCAACTATGTGCTCTACGATCTCAGTTACATTTCTATGTGACATCATAACATCCGTTTTCTCCTAAGTTTACAGGTATATAGTAAAAGAGAACAACAATAACCTTTAATCGAATTAAGGAAGGCACTTATCTGATACTGATTCCCTTAATAAAGTAATGATACTGTATATAACCAGGAGCCCATTACACGGAGCGTGCAACTGCTATAGGTTCATGCAACGGCGTTTTCACAAGTAAGGTTATTTTTAGAGCGGCTTAATTGTCCCACGAAAAAAGTTGTTTCCGCTGTCTCAGTTATCTCATCGGAGCTACTATTCTCTGTGTAAATACCTTGACTATCGTCAGAAATGCTGTCCGAACACTCCGATGAAGACTCGTGTATGTCGGCTATGTTCGTTGTCGCTACAGGCAGTTATCATGCTACATATCAATCATGCACTAGCTTGTGATTGGTTCTCCCAAACCAATTCGCGGGAGAGATGATCTAAAAATAACCTTACTTGTGAAAACGCCGTTTCACAGACCTTGTATGGGAGTTGCACGCTCAGAGTAATGGGCTCCTGATATAACATGACTTCACCACAGTGAACTATCAGACATCTGATCAAACACAGATAATACAATAGGTGTTCATATGCATATATTTCCAGCACATTTTATGAGGAATGTGAATGTATGAAAATTTCATATAAGTGAACTGCCAAAGAGAGATTTAATAAGTGAAAGATCATTGCAGTTATGTGAGCAACTGAAACAGTTTACAGTTACAGCTTTGGTTTTCTCACATAACTGTAACAATCTTTCACGTATTAACTTCTTATGCTGTCAAAGCAGTTGAAGAGTTGAAAAGATGCTGATAATAATGACAATTAGTAAATATCTACTAGTATACTAATGCAAATGCCACAATATGATTGGCTGAGCTACTTCATACTATCAGCCAAAATTTAGATTGCGGCACTTGCTTGAAGATTGTCTTCAAAATGGCAACAACTTTGTGCGTAAGCAAAGTTTCACAGGAAGAGTTAGTATGTTGGTATTATTTTCACAGACATTATGATTTTTACTGAGGGATTGGTCATAAAGTACAGGAGGGGATGGGCCATCATTTCTGTGCATGTAAGAAGGGGTGGATTAAGAAAAACCATGCTATTCATTGAGGGTGGACCATGAACAATTATGCTTCAATTTTATAGAGATTCTGATTGATACCATATAAAGGTGAATGGTACTTGATGTGTTAGTTTAGTAAGATGAGCCAGGCTTTGGAAGGGGATGAGAGGGTGGGTCACTTATTCTTGTGTTAGGATTCAAGGGTGGGCTACTTTTTATTGTGTTTAACATGGAAGGGTGAGCCGGCAAACCCCCTCCTGTACTTTATGACCAGTTCCGAAAAAAATTAAAATATTCGCCCCTGATTAGATTATTCGCTCCCAATTTCTATGAGGTGATACATGGTGATAGTTGATTACCCCTCAGGAATCTCAAGCTCATAATCTAACTGTTAATTATAATACTGGTAATAACAATATGGTCTATTAGTAATTCTACAAATGACCATGTGCTTCATACTGAAAAAAAGTAAAAATCTAATCAAATTATAAGCTGTAACTAAACACCACCATCATTGATTCTAATTATATTTTTTTACTTCACTGTGTTTTTCCTGCCATACAGTAAGTAATTTTGTCACTCTAAACTCTGGGAAGTTTTAACGATGTCTAAGTCCTTTGGATAGAAAGTTAAATATTTGTGCTGCACTATCTCAAACTTTGATCCCTCTACTGGTACCATCAGCATAGTTTTCACAATTGATGCTTTGGTGTAAATGGAGGCTGATTAAGGGGATTTTAAATGCACAAGGGTCAGCATCCAACCTTGAATCCTCTGAAGCAGTCAATATCAATTCTTCCTCGTAATCCTTAAGTAGTTGCTAAAAGCCGATTCTGGCACAAAACACCTCCCTAGCACTTCCCAACCTCAACCTCCCATTCTCCCTAGCACCTCCCTAGACTCAACCTCCCATTCTCCCTGGTACCTCCCAACCTCAACCTCCCAACCTCAACCTCCCATTCTCCCTGGCACCTCCCAGATTCAACCTCCCATTCTCCCTAGCACCTCCCAACCTCAACCTCCCATTCTCCCTAGCACCTCCCAGCCTCAATCTCCCATTCTCCCTAGCACCTCCCAGCCTCAACCTCCCATTCTCCCTGGCACCTCCCAACCTCAACCTCCCATTCTCCCTAGCACCTCCCCACCACTAGATTCTCTAACTGAGTGTGCGTTTTGCTACTGGTTCGCACATAGTGACAATTATGAAGGATAGATGTGGTAAGAGCAGTACCCGCCCGTTCTGTCTGCACAAAATTGGCAGCTGAAAAAAGGGATGAGTTCTGGTCGAGCATAGGCTACGTGGAGCATGTGGTGGGATTGCTCTTACAAACCGTCTCCACGTGGTCTTCGGTCTTCCCCTTTTCCTTTTCCCTTCTGGTGCCAAACACATCTCTTATGTTGGCCAAAAACATTTGGCTGGGGGACACGTAGATATATAGCTTGGTAAGTATTTTTTGTGAGGGTACTTGGCCTTGAACGCATCGACTAGACCACCCAACATGGCTTTAAGCTAACACTGCTCTCATTTAATTCCTAATTCATAGGTCCATCCAGTGGGCATTCTCTTGAAGGACACCTTTGACGTGCGGAGCGGCTATGAGGAGGTCTTTCATCTCATGCATGTCGGATAGGATCAAGGACAAACAATGGCGCTTTTTTTCTATCAAGTTGGCGAATTTCAAACTTGAGCTCCTCAAACTTGCCCACTTCAGCCAAGATGAGCCCATATCCTTGGTCTGTGATAGAGCTGTCCCTCATGGCTTTGGACACAAGGCTACATATACTATCCGCTTTGGCTTTGGGGCTAGAGGGGCTCCCACAACCACTCCCAACCCAGTCAGGGAGGTCCCCAAGCCACCAGCCGACAGGAGACAGGAACCCGCACCCTGCCCCCAGCTTGGTACATAGGCCCTTAGCTCGATTGTATTTTTTCCCAACCTCCTCGTAATGTTTTATATCTCCATCCAAGCGTTGTAAAGCCTCGAAGGAGCGCTTTAGTCGGAACTACATGCTTCTATACTCATCCATGTTCTATAGTCAGTATGATAGCTTTGAATGGAGGCGAATTGGAAGGCTTACAAAGTCAAGCTTTCCTTCCTTTATCATCGAGGATCGGCAGCGTAAAGTGGTTGATGGCTTCAATTCCTTGGATTGGAATGTATGGGCAATTATTACAGGGGATAATGGCTAAAAGATTGGATGAAGCAAGTGTTACACCCTCCCCACGAGGGTTAGTATTGGAGTGGGGGGAGCTTCTTTCGATGATATCACAAAACAGGCGCAACGGTCTGTCTACTATCAATCTTATTCGGTGAGTACAGAGAGATTCTACTTTCTTTGGCACACCCAGTTTATTCGCTTGGTTCTTGGAGAGCAGGATGAGGAACTCTTCTATTGAAACGAGGTAGTTTCCTTGCGGCGTTATCCTTATCTCTAAATCCAACGCCTTTTGGTGTAGCTTAAACATATGCCGCAATTCTACCAAGGTGCAATTCTTGTACGCCTGAGGGTTTTGAACCTCACGAGTGCTTCAACACTATAGCAGTCAAGGAGTTAGATCTCCCTAACTCGAAGTAGCGGAGGGTCCAGGTAGATTTTCGTTTCCGGAGCGGGCATAATGATGGATAGGAATATTCACATCGTTTTGCTTGGCCCGCCTTTTCTTAAATTGTTCGACCACATAAACCACAACCGCGACAATCAGCAGCTACGCGTGCTCAGTCAACAATCCGACGACTTGTCCCACCGTCTTAAAGATAAAGCTGCCAATCGCACCAATCATGCATGGTAATATCTCTCCAAGCTTCTTACCAATCGCTTTCTTCCAATCACTTACCCCTTTGGCGACGCTGGTTAAACCACTCTTTAGTTTGGAGACAATCACACCGATGACCACCCCACTGCGGACAGCACCGCAAAGGTGGTGAATCCATATTCCTTAAAGATGGCCGTTATGCGGCCTCTCAAGGACATAAGCTCCTCTATCGCCTCATCCTTCCTTGTATTCCCCTCAATAGTCTTTCGTTAGCCCTCTGAGGCTGTGGCAAGGCTCCTTCTAACTCGCCTATCTTCTTCACACGTCTCACTATTTCCTCCTTATTTGTCTTTGTCACTTCCTCTGCCATTGGCACGAGGGCTTTCCTGATCGCCTTCTGAGAGTTGAGGATGAATTTTTCCTCCCCAGTAGCCTTGTCTGTGATGAAAAAGTGGTATGGTTTCTTGCAAAACCTATGCATCTTTACGTGCAGTTACCCTGTTCTATTGTAAATTGTAATGCATTTCACTGCACTAGCTCTTGCGAATTTCCTCGTAAGCCCTTCCTTCGCGTACTATCCCACCAAACGACGTCTCTGCTGAAGTGGACGTTTTTATCACTACATTCGGTTCGAGAGGGTACCTGGTTTTCATAGGCGCTAGGAAACGTTTCCCTACCACCAGCTCCTACCGGACTTACGTACCCCCACCATCCTCATCCCCAAAGTCCCTACAGGCGCGGAAGTAGGTGGTTTTATCATCATAATCGTTACCGTCTAAACCAGTATCCACATCACCAGGTAGTAATACTTCTGTATCTGCCATAGGATTCTATCACTGTGCTCAAGAGCGTGCTTAGGTGTGCTTAGAAATGTGCTTAGATGTGCTCAGGAAGTCTGCTCAGGAGTCTGCTTAAGGTGCTCAGTAGGCTCTACAACAGTCCCTGGTTTCTCCTCATTCGTCGCTATCTTAACGTGCTCCGCCAGCTGGAAAAGGGCGCTAGCAGGTCTGCGAATCGACCTCCTTTTAGTATCAAGAGTCCTTCAACACTACATAGCTCACGCTTTACCAACCCATCGTTTTGCAAATCCTCATAAATCGCATCCGCATTATCAATTGGGATATGATCGATCATATAAGAGACGGCTAGGGAAGCAACTAGGGCGATGGAGTGTATCAACGTACCACCCACCTGTTGCCCTAGAATGGTTTGATAGCCGGTGTAATAATTCCCCACATCCCTGTCCGATTTCTTCCTCACATCACCCAAACTCATTTCCACACCGGTAAACTCTTTGGTAGACCCAAGCGAGGCGAGGATCGCTAAGGACTCCCTCTTCGCGTCAAGACCATCGTCCTCCTGCTGCGTCGTTGCTTCGCAACCGGCAGTCATGTACTCTACGACCTGTGTCGTGCTCTGTACTACTGTTGGGGACACCTTCAAATCAACGCACCTGGGATTTCCAAGGAGTACTCAAACGGAAAGTATAACCAGAGACAGAGTCTAGACTTCTTCTCGGCCTTAAACGCCTGAACAAGCTTCTTACGAGTGTCCGCATCCAAGTCCTCACGATAGTCCTCAAAGAGCGCCTTCGTACCAAGCTGAGATGGATTATGGAATGCGACCACACAAGCGACATTGCCGCAAAACGGCTTGGCGATGGAGGTGAGTTACTGCGTCAAGACCCATACCGAGAGTATGTCTCCAAGAGATCAAGCAAGGTCGATGAACTTGTTGGAGTGGCGCTTAAGGTCTTTGGACACGGCACAGTTGTCCAGGATGATCAATGTATCGGTACCTGCGAATACCTCAGCACAATTCTTGAGTATCTCGCCCACCTCCTCAGTATTGCTGGCATCCGGCGAGACGAGAAAGAAGCGTTTATCCCTATGAGCGAATCCGCGGTAGGTCTTGTTCCTGGCATAGGTTGGGCATATACCCACACGGCGGAAAGGCCCCCGTATCTGCCCAATGAGGTTCTTGGTCTTACCGCAATTGGTCGGACCTGCAATGATACTATCATGAGAAGGGAACCTTCTCTCGTAACACTTGCATACCCTATCCTTGTAGTATGACTAGCTTCTAATACTTGATGGTTCGATCCCAAGTTGTTTCCCATGATCAGCCACCACAGCCATGTATCAGGTCATGTCCCCCTACCCTCCAGTGCCTTTTGTCATGAGTACACAAGACCTCGGGCACAGTTGTTTACCATACGGGCCTCCCGCTCAGTAAATAACATATATATCCAGATCATTACTGATCTGTATATGCGTTTTCATTGGATATCTAGATTCATGCAGGACATGAAATGCAAATAAGGAAAAACTACACATTCAATAACGCAATAAATCAAATGAATAACACCTATTTTGATCTAATAAACTGTAGATTCCAAAATAGCGGTTCGCAACCAACAACATCAATCCTGAAATGCCTTCGCAAACCAGAAATTAAATCATAAATTGTGTCCTGGCTGGATATCTCTCTTCCCCTCGCTGATTGCTACTTCCAGCACAAATCTACTGAGCCAATAATGGAATGATTTCCGCACAGGTCCCTACTTTATTATGCATGCAGTAGCCATATTGTATCATTCTGCAACAACAAAAAATGTTTACATGTGAACAATTCATCTGATGTATGCATAATGAAGTAGGGACCGGTGCGGAAATCTTGCCCCAATAATTCAGAGTATCCGCATCCATGCTTGTGATATCTGTTGTAACGGTATGAACTTTATGCAAGTTACTCCAATCTTTAAACAAGCCACCAGAATCTATTACTTGAACCTGCGCTACACGACTCATTTGCCATTCTCGGAAAACTTCCGCAGACCATTTATTCTCTGTAAACGGTTGATTTAGGAACACTTCCCTTTAGCAGTTTACTTCCTTCAGCACCGCTTTTTTGGGACACGAAAACGGTTAACTGCATTACTTTCTGCCATAATCAAGCTCCACCCAACCACTGAGCCATAAAGTAAATGAGCATTGCGGGCTTAGTTTCTAAAGAAACTGGTGCTGCGTCGGTGGGGAATTGAAACACAAGAAATTGGGATAATCAAATAAGTTGATAAACTAATTTGTACCACCGTAAGGTAAAAGAGGGAGGTGCTGACGTTTCGAGCCTTAGCCCTTTGTCAGAGCGAATGAGAGAATTGTGGGTTATGTGCAATTTATATAAAAAACCTAGAACAAAGATTTATCTTCCAACTCGGTTCTCTTAATCCCCACGGTATCAACGAACGCTTTTCATTCATTTAATTAATTTACTCTCGTTCACACGCTGCTATGACTCCACCAATAGCATACCTCCAAACCTCTCTATATAAATTGCACATGGCCTAGTGGTCTAGTGGTTCGATTCCTAGCTGAGCCTTAATGCTTTAATAGGGAGACTCCTAAAACAGTATACGCTATACTAGGAGATAAAAATAAATATATAGATAAGCAAGTAAATAAATAAGAAATAATAATTTGCAAGAGAGAAAATTATTTACATTTCAAATCTTAAAATACGTATCTACATTTTAAAATTACTGTTTACAAGATTATCTACGCTATAAAATAATATTACAGTAGCCTAATCATGGAACTTATAGTGGACATTATACCATTAGTAAAGGGAAACGTATCTGAAGTTACAGGTAATTTATTCCAGGCAACTATTAAACTAGGGTAAAACGAATATTAATGATAAACATTACAACTGTACTGAATGTGACGAGAGGGGAATGCATTTGGGGCTCGAGAAGTCCTTGTTAATGGACATACTTCAGATGGAAGGGAGATACCAACCAAACCTTGTCGGATTTTGTAAAACATAGATATTTGGTACGAAAGTCTACGTTGTTCAAGTGTGTCCCAATCAAGCTGTTTTAACATGTGAGTAATATGAGTAAAATTTGAATAGTCACTGAAAACAAACGCTGCTGCTCTATGCTGAACTAGTTCGATTTGGTGAATATTACTTTTAGTATACGGGTTCCACACCGAGCAAGCATACTCAAATTGAGGACACACAAAGGCAGAGTATGCCTTAGATTCGACATCCATGGAACAATCTGACAACACCCTTCTTGGAAGACCAAGCATACTATTTGCCTTAATACAAGTATTATCGCAATGTTGATTCCAATTTAGATTATGAGATATAGTTTTTTCCAAGATATTTGGTGGAGGCTGATTTAGCAATAACAATATCATTCATGAGATAATTGTGGGAGAATGGAACAACCTTATTTGTAACCCATAGAGGATATAACATTTGGTGATATTAAAGTTTAGTTGCCAGGTTTCAGCCCAAACGTATAAACTGATTAAGGCCCGGTTCAAACGTCAAACTTCATGTGCCGAACCTAATGCAAACGAGGGAAAACAATAGATTTTTCTCATTTGCATTAGGGACGGACCATTAGAAAAGTGATGGGGGGGGGGGGGTGGGGAAAAAAAAAACAAAACAAAAAATTCATGCAAGGGAAAATGCCAAGAAAAAAATTCATGCAAAGAAGAAGGTAAAAAAAATTCGTGCAGAAGGAAGGTCCAATTGTGACTTTTTCACACGTAGTAAAAAAAATTCGTGCAGAGGGATTCACCTGAAAAAAAAATTCCTGCACAAGCAGCGAGCGAAAAAAAAAATTCGTGCAAGCTGAAAATTCCCCACCCCACGCCCCCCATCACTTTTCTAATAGTCCGTCCCTTAGATTCGGCACATATGAAGTTCGACGTTAGAACCGGGCCTAAATCCTGCTGGAGCGCGCATGGCATGGTCACAAGTATTCTTGATCTCTCTATAAACAATGCTGTCATCTGCAAAGAGGCGCATTGTTGACTGGATATGTTCAGTAATATCGTTAATATATAACAAATATAAAACAGGTCCCTGTACTGAACCTTGGGGTACACCAGAAGGTACAGGTCGGGGACTGGAGTGAGTACCATTTACAAACACCACTTGGGAGCGATTGCTTAAGAAGGCCTTGATCCATGCTGCAGTCTTTCCACATGTTCCATAATAATCAAGTTTTAGTAGTAGACGCTTATGAGGTACAGAGTCAAAGGCTTTACTGAAGTCGAGAAGAATTACATCAGTTTGTGAACGCAAGTTAATGCATTTAGCCCAGTCATTGATTGCTGAAATAAATTGAGTTTCACAAGAGAAGCGCTGCCTAAATCCATGCTGCTGGTCGATCAGGATATTGTTTGCGGCCAAATGTTTTGCAGTGTTACTCAAGGCAATGAGTAATGAGTAATGCGTAATGAGCAATGAGTAATGAGCAATGAGTAATGAGCAATGAGCAATGAGTAATGAGTAATGAGTAATGAGTATTGAGCAATGAGCAATGGGTAATGAGTAATGATCAATGAGTAATGATTAATGAGGAATGAGTAATGAGTAATGAGTGATGAGCAATGAGTAATGAGCAATGAGCAATGAGTGATGAGTAATGAGTAATGAGTAATGAGTGATGAGTGATGAGTAATGAGCAATGAGCAATGAGTAATGAGCAATGAGCAATGAGTAACAAGTAATGAGTAATGTTATGCTGATTTCTGTTCCCTAAGTTACACACACGCAGTGGGCGGTACAGTGCCTTAAACCTCGTCTGCCCCAGATATAATCGTGAATCTGAGGGAGGGAGAACTTTTAGCGTGTCCGCGACCAGGCTCTAGAACTCTCTACCCATTAACCTTAAAAAAGGATCATGTGTAACCTCATTTAGAAAGGCTATTTATAGTCATTTTGTAACGAGATACAATGACGTTAATCATTTTAGCTTAAGTGAAACTTAATTTTATTTCTTAGTTTTATGCTAATCCGGTATTTCACAACCTTCTTCTCGCTTGAGCCATCCTAGCTGTATTCTTATTGTAATTATAGTTTGTACATATTCATTGTAAGGATATTTTAATTGTAATATAGTTTTTACTCTTTTTAATCTTATTCATATATATATTTATAGTTTTTTTCTTTAATGATATGTATTTTGTTACTTAATTTTGTTTTACAATTTAGTTTGAGGGCCACCAGTTATTCAGTTAAAGTACTGTCCCGTGTTACCCTCGTTAAATAAAGTTGATTATTATTATTATTAATTAACTTTGTCTCTCTATATATATTTTCTTCCAAATGTTAGAGTTAAGATAGCCTCGGTCTTCTAGTTAGCAGTGGCGTCAGTTTCATTGATTCTTCCGATGGTGGTTTTACTTCCGATATTTCTTCCGATGGTGTTTTTAACTCCGATGTTTCTTCCGATGATGGGTTTAGTTCCGATGTCCCTTTCGATGATGGTGTGAGTTTTATTGCTCTTTCAGGTATTGGGGTAATCTTCGACGTTCTTTTTGATGGTGAGGTTAGTTTTATTGTTCTTATAAATGATGGGGTTAGATCCAATCTTTCTTTTGAAGGTGGGGTTAGTTTCATTGTTCCTTCCGATGGTGGTTTTCGTTCCGATGTTTCTTCCGATAGTGGCTTTAGTTCCGATGTTTCCACTGATGGTGGGTTTAATTCTGATGTTACCTCGGATGGTGGTCTTAGTTCCGATGTTTCCACCGATGGTGGGTTCAATTCTGATGTTTCCTCGGATGGTCGGTTTAGTTCCGATGTTCCATTCGATGGTGGCGTGAGTTTTATTGTTCTTGTTGATGGTGGGGTTAGTTTTGTTGTTCTTAAAAACGTTGGAGTTAGTTCCAGTGTTTCTTTCGATTGTGGGGCTAGTTTCATTGTTCCTTTTAATGGTGGGATTAGTTCCAATGTTCCTTTCGATGGTGGGGTTAGAGCTATTGTTCGTTGAAATGTTAGAGTTTGTTTCGCTGTTCTTTTCCATGTTGGGGTTAGTGTTATTGCTCGTTCAAATTCTGGATTTAGCTTTGATGTTCCTTTCGATGGTGCAGTTAGTTTTATTGTTCCTTTCGATGTATGGCATAGTATCATTGCCCCTTTCGATAGTTGGGTCAAATTCATTGTTGCTTCAGATCTATCGCCGTTCCATGGAGCGACACTGGTGACTCCTTCTCTAGCGGAAGTCATCACAGGGTCAACGTTGTTTCTGTGGCGAGAAATTTCGTCACCTCTTGGTTCGTGAAGCTGACAGTTTTGCTCTGCAACCACATACCGGCTTGCCAACGAGGACGAAGCTTGGTTTCGTTTGTTTTCAACGTTTCCTCTTTTTCTAAAAAGTTTCACAAGAAACTTGCGGAAGTCACGCACCTGAATAACATATATCAATACGTTTGTGGCGCTGTTTGAAAAGAAAAATGCCGCTCCAGTGTAACGGATAAGGAAATCAGCTTGTAGGTCGATAGTTCTCTTTGACAGGCTGTTGTAAACTGCATAGAGGGTAATCGCAAAATATGGCACAACAAACGCAAATGTCATAGTGATCAGGAGTAAAGTGCCACGAACTTTAGCAGCTTTTAAGTTCAATTTGATCGCGTTGTTTTGCAGGATATTAACTCTCACTCGAGTCTTTCTACTGTGGATAGTTTTAAGCAACGATATGTTCAAGACAATTAAAAGTAAACTGGGTAGAAAATATTGTACAACCGCGCATCCGACCATAAGCAATCTGGCTAAAAAGTTAGAGGTGTCTTGTTTACAAACAAGTGTGAAATGCGTGTCGTTCACATCAACTTTGATAGCCTTCATCGTTGCAGAGGGAATGATAGCCGTAGAGCATCCTACCACCCAAGCAAACATAATGGCTTTACGAACCACCGGAATACTCAAAACACGCGGAGTTTGACGTGTTGCCGCGAACTTTACAATGGTTAATACAAGAAGATTGTTGATAGTTATAAAGGGGAACACAACGTTAAAAAATCGCACTATTCTGCATCCCCAATCGTGCTGAAATAAGTCGAAGGAAACTTGGATGCAGCTTAAAGGGACGGATAAGGTGGAGCAAAGGACGTCTGATATTGCCAAACTTTTCATATAGATGTATAAATGTTTAAGAAAAGAACTTGATTTCCAATACGAAGCCGGTTGTTTCTTTGAAAGAAAGTAGAGAATAAGTCCATTTCCGAAAACCCCTATGATGCCAATCACCGCCAGCACAATACAAAACGTGAGTTTGGCTTTTGTGGTAGCTGGGGTGAACACATATATATCGCTCTTAGAGTCTGTTCCGTTAATCGAGAGATTGTTGACAGAGAAGTTGGTCAGGAAGTTGCCTTGTTGCAGGTCGGCCATTTCAACAATCGCACCTTGTAAATGAATGAAGAATAATGACGAATAAGAGAACGAAATTACTTACTAATAACACGAGAAAATGAGGTACGAGAACGCATCTTCCATACTGGGTTCTCTTACTATGATAAGGGGACAGAATCTATTTTTAGATCCGGAAACTATTTTAACTGACCAATGGCTGATGTCCTTTTCATCACGTGGTTGTAATTTCAATGCGCCAAGTGAAAACCGCTCAGCCATGGAACGAGATATAAATAGATTCCGCGCTAAAAATAGATTCTGTCCCCTTATGATATCAGACGGGGTTATGTTTTCTTTCCTCATTTTCTCTTGCTAATAACCTTTCAATTACGTTTATTACTTGTTTATTCATGAACTGAATGAACATGCAAAAAATGTAACGTGCTGATTGGCTGAGAGCACGTGAATTAATAGCAAAGGGTGCAGAAAGTTGAAATTAATTTTTAGTTTCATGCGTATTATTAGCAAGTAATCAAGTGGTTTCGAGTGCACTTTTGTATGAATAAGCACTCGTAAAAATTGCATTCGCCTTACAGGCTCGTGCAATCGTCCAGTCTGAAAAAATTTACTTGTGCTCATTTATTCCAAATTGCACTCAAAACCGTTTGATTCCCAATACTTATTTAAAAGTATGTTATTTATATGCGTGTTATGGGATGTTGTAATTAACTGTTACTGTGCTGGACATCCAGGAGATGGTAGCGCTGTGTTATTTCCTTAGACAAGAAATGTGCGTTATTGACCAAGCTCGTTCGGTCAAGATGGCTGCATATTACGTTGAGGTCACACTGCACGAAAAAATGGATTTAAACAGGTTTGCAACAGAAGTAAATATGATGCAAATTTAGCCCTCTAAATTTGACCAAAATTTTCACCAGAAGTAATTATGATGCAAACACAGATGTTTATTCTGTTGAAATTACGTGCAAATACGACGTAAACCTGAAATCTACTTTATATTTGCTTCGTATTTGATACCTCCGCAAATCAACAAATCCGGTGTACATTCACTCCAGATTTGTTCTCTGTGGAAAAATAATGTTTGCTTTCTGCAAAAATCTAAGCAAACATGTTGCAAATTTATATGTATGCATCACTGTTTTCCAACGTTTACCCAAACTACATCCAAAAACTTTAGCGTACGTTTTACTCATGTAACATGTGCAAATATTTACTTTTGGACAAAGTTTGCATTACTTCCAAATAACCAGATTTGCGAGTGTTTTTGCACATTTGCTTTCGGTATACTGATAGTATTCGTTATGATGAGGAATGAACGTTCGAAACGCCATCTTTTTGACGTGACAATGTCAACCTAGTTGACTAAACAATTTTCCAACTTCCACTCCGCAACCGACAGAGCATCAGTCCACTTTAAAGGAAAAGTAACCCCTTAACAAATTTTGACCATGAACTGAGGAATTGCAAAGGCAATAAGAAAGGAAAGAAGGGTAATCTAAAGTGTGTATAATGAACACAAGTCATGGGGTGGATAAAGATCCCCCCTGAAAGCATAAACTTTATTTCAAAGAGAATTTGGAATTAACACTATTTTACATCAGTTCAATTATACCATGTGATAGAAAATACAATCAATCAGAGTACAGATCGACTAGTTGACGGTTTTTAAAGAATCGGTTTGAGCAATGTCACCACCAAATTTTTCCACTCGCATTTATTAGTCTTGTTTTGTATTTTCTTTATAAAACACTGCATTACACTAAAAAAGAGTGACATTGGGTAAGCCATTCAAACAATTTTTCTTTCCAAAACGTAGAAAGCACGTCAGCAAGATAACAAAGTTTTACTAAATTTCAACGAATTAGTAAAAAATAAAGATAAATTCAAGTTTAAGGTAAAAATGATCTTAAGAAACTTGAGAATTATGCCCTATGAAACAACACTTATTGACGTACTAGCAACAGTCATGTCTCTGTTCTTGTCACACAAAATTCAAGATTTGAATTAGCTTTTGTACTAAGTAATGGTAGGTACTAGCTCAAAGTACACGAAAGAACAATGAACAGTAACTAGTTGTTTGATTACAATGTAGCCTTCTCCTTTGGCAAAGTCCACTGTGACTTAGCATGATATATTTACTAGACTGGACTAAGGTACCATTCATATTACCACATGCTCATCATGCACATGAGCTCCTCTATTTGCCGTACACTGTCCTTTCCCAGTCAGTTCTCTTAGGCCTTCGGTTCATTCACAACAGCGTTTTTCCCTCCCACCCACCTTTTGTTCTGACTGGAACCTTTGTTTAGCTCTTTCGATTATCAATTATGTTCACTATATATTTAGCATGACCAGAATGTATTTCAAGCAGATCATTATTTTATTCTTCTACATCTAAATGTATGTTGAAGATTAATCATTTATATTATGGTGTTATACTGGACTAGGTCTTATTCCTTCATTAAGTTCCTGGGATGTGAAACTACTGTCTTGCTTCCCAATAAAAGTAGTGGCAGGGAAGTGTAACCCCTAGCTTCACTTTACCCCACAGTAAGGCTTAGCCCTTGGAGACAGGTCTGGAAAAATGTCCACTCCAGGGTGTGGACCCCCGGTCACACCTGATCTGTACTCCACCCAGAATGGCCACCGCTCCTGGTTCCCCTTAGTTCCTAGTGACTGGGGTATATGGGCCTCACCCCCAGAGACTACCAGGACTCCTGTCTAGGGTGGCTTCCCCCGGTACCACTCAATCTTGTCTCCCCCCAGGAGGGCTTCTCTCCTGGTCCCCTTACCCCTAGATTTAAGTGCTTCCCTGCCACCAGAGTTTTGCCCATTACCTATTGTGTGCTTTCTGTGTGGTACCTGGCATAGAGCCTTTATGCAAAAACACTGCAAATTGGAAGAGTTTATTAACTCAGTTATTAAAAAATGATAACTACAGTGTTCATGTAGTGCTACTGTTGCCATGGCCAAAATCTCAAAAGAAGAAAGAAAATCATAAGAGCACAACATGCTAAATCCTTTGTTAGAAGTCTTCCAGTCTGGACCAAAACTGATCCCAATACAAAAACGTTATCTACTTTGTGAGTGCTGATACACCAGGGATTCACCATCAGGTCTTGACACCTCATTTCACTGCCATTTTAAATAAGTAAAGTGACGTTCAGCAGTGATTAAAAGCAAAAGAACCAGATCCACTCTGCATCATGTCTTTTGGGATCCAGAGCTTCTCTTTCAAATGACCTACACGGGAATGGTATTTACTGCAGAAATAACATGGTCCATGACCAAAACTTGTCGCCCATTATTTGTATTCACTACAAAGTTTGCTTCGGCTAACTTAACAGATGAAACATCTGTCCTGTCCCGTTTCCGGTGCGCTGCCTAAAGATGAAAACATCTGGGCAACTACAAGCTTCCACCTACTCTGCAGTCAACACACACTTGTGAAATTTAAGTGATTGACCAATGTTGAGTTTAGCCTTTGGTATTTACCTTTCTAATCATGATGATTTCATACAGTGAGTCTGGAAAAATTACTACCTCCGCCAATCATTGAATTTACCTTACAAGGGAAGCTTCCGCTAACTTAACAGATGAAACATCTGTCCTGTTCCGTTTCCGGTGCGCTGCCTTAAGATGAAAACATCTGGGCAACTACAAGCTTCCACCTACTATGTAAGGAAAACTGAATTAAAGGTAAATATTTCACCATCACTTTTCTGTAGTTCCAAGCTCGCAAAGGAGGTCATTTGAAAAAAGAAACCCTGCTAGTATGACCAGAAACAGTGGTTTTGGCTTTCAGTTGAGCCTGAAGTAAATAACAATTCTCCTACAGAATGTGAAATCCTTACTTGTGCAGTAAAATATGTCATACAATAGTCAAATCCACCTTATAAATTTAAATTTATAGCCAGGTCATTTTAAAAACAGAAGAAAAATAACCTAAGATCGGACAGAGTGGACTTGGCTTTCAGTCAAGCTAAAGCAAAACTTCAGTAACTTATCAGTAATTTTATTAGAAAGCTATTTTTTTAAAATAAAGGTCTCAATATTAAAATCATTAAAACACTTTTACCCTTTAAGCCCCAATATTCAAAGACAAAATTTCCCTAATAATCTCCACGCATTAGTTGAGAGAATTAATTTGTTGAAAGATGAAACCCTTCTCCTTGTGGTGTTTATTTTGTTGTCATAATCTTTCCTTTAATGAAGTAATGATGTTGTGAGGGGAAAACTGTTTTGGGTGATTCTTGGGGCTTAAAGGGTTTGTAGCCCTGCCACAGTGTCCTTGACAGTGTGATATAAAGTTTTAGTTAGTGGTGGTATGACAACCAATAGAGAGAAGGAGTATGATGTCACTTTACCATGGTAGCAACATTTCTGGATCACAACAGTGGGAAGCTTAAGCAACAACCACAGCGATGGCAACGAACGGCAGAAAAGAAATCAGTTTATTATATAAACACCAATGAAATACTAGGTGAGCTTTCTTGCAAAAACTTGATATCTTCACAGGTGAAAATAACATGTTATCTTCACATGTGAAAATATCACCTTTGCTATGGCTTGATAATAAATTGGGCCTTTCACAAAACTGTTAAAGTGAAATGGCTTGGTATTTCATTGGTGTTTACATAATAAATAGGACATTACATGGCTGCTTGGAGATACAAAATTTCTCTTCTTGTTCAACAGTTGAAGAGAAATGTCTTATCTCTGCGCGGCCATGTAATATCCTCTATTTATGTTAGCAAAACAACAACTTTGCATGTGCATCACGTTTTTTTGTACATTTCTTATCCATTGTTGCAAGTCTGCAACTAGAAACTTCCTAATTTCACGTCACTGGTTTATGGAGTTGGTGAACACAGCACAAGAATTTTCTTTTTCTTTTTCTAAAGTCAGATATGGTCCTTTTGGATTCAACCTCAGAAAATAATTTCTCCACAATTTTACAAACTAAAAGAAACTGAATAAGATCGATAAGTTTGAAACAGTGTGAATTCACTTTTTAAGTGACCTTTTCACTTTGTTGTCATCAAGAAATTTGACATAACGACTTCTCCTCTCTATTTAATATCAAGAACCTAATCATGATGACAGAGACTTGACACTGACCAATAGGTGATCCAAAGAAGCCCTAGCATTTGGGTCATTCTTTAGGCTGCATTCACTAAGGGAGAGAAGTGGCTTGCTACCAATCTTGGTTGCAATCTGCCTTAACAGACGGCCAAGGGCATATACATCACTTGCATAGGATGGAGGGTGAGTTCCTGCAACAACTTCAGGGGCAACATGTGTGTACTTCTGTTTGTATGTTTCTTGTTCTTGTTTGGACAAAACTTTTCTACTGGCTTCCTGTTTTCTAATGCACTTTCCAAAATCAATGATTACTGGCACAAACAGTGTATTTTTGTATGTAAGCAAGATGTTATCACCTTTTATATCCTGATGAATCAGTCCAGAGTTGTGCAACACTTTGAGTGCTTCTAGAAGTTGCAAAATAACATGAAACCACTCTTGATTTTTTAAAACCAAGGTATGGCTGTGTAAAGTCCTGTGAAGAGTGTATGCTTTGCCTTCCACATTGCAAAACTGGAGTACTAACAGGAAAGGTTTCCTTTGTACACAAATACCATAAACGTAGGGAAAACATGGGTGATCCAACTGTTTCATCAGTGATGCTTCTTTGATAACATTGGACTCTGATAACAGGTGTGTGTTAAATTGTTTAACAGCAACTGAAATCCCTCTGTAATACATTTTATAGCAACGTCCAAAGACACCACATCCCAGTAACAGAGGTTGGTCAGTAGAACCACTTGGATCTTTCACATGACTGAGATGACTTCTCTTTACATGTGACACCAGTTGATCTGCAGAAACTGAGGCATCTTTATGTGCCTGTTTCTCATTCTCCATAGCGTTTGATTTATCCATTTTGCTAGTCTGAAAAAAATTAATACCATTCTTGCCAATTATGAAATTTTATTGCTTCTCAGTAGCCCTTACATTTCTTAATTGCTTAATTTGGAATGATTTCCGCACAGGTCCCTACTTCATTATGCATGCTGAAGCTTTCTTGTCTGGTGTAATGCACGTGCAAATATTTCTTGTGCTCGAAGAACGAAATAATACAGTTACGGAATGCATAATGAAGTAGGGACCTGTGCGGAAATCTTACCCTTAATTTTGCTGACGCACCCATTTCATTGTAAACATGGTGTAAACAAATGACGTTCCTACCCTTTCACGAAGATGTAGAGCATGCCATTTAGCGTAATACTTCCTCGCAAGATGGAGCAATCTTTCATTCTTCGCTAAGGTCATCGCTCGTTCATCTTCAAGGGCTAACAAAGCTTTTCTTCTTTTATCTTCTTTGTTCGCCGCTCTAGCCTTTCTCTTTCGCTTTCTTCTTTCGTTCTGCATTGCTGCTCTTTCTTTATGGGTATTCTTTCTCCAAGAAAATGGCTGGTTTGTCTTCATAATATTTATACGCTGCTTATTGCTGCCGTCGATATTTCCCGCCTCAGAGCCTTTTCCCGCGTAAAATTGGGTCAGCAATGATGCTCAATTAGATAATTATTTCATTTATGACACGCGAAATCTCCATAACGGGTGAAACTTTGGCTTGGTTGGATTAATTGATACCTTTTAGGGAATGCAATCGTTCATCAACGACTTAATTTGTCCAACAATTCCAACATTTGACATATTTTACTCTGTAATACAGTAGCTCTTACACATTTCAAGGAGCAAGGATGTGTTCTTTAATTTATATTAACTTTTGCATAGATTTTTACATGATAGAAGAAATTGTGTGCACTAAAACTGGTCTGAAAAAGATTATGCATAGGCTTTATGTCAAACCTGTGCATTAATAATCAAGTTATAAGAAAATATTCCAAGGGTAGGGTGACTCCTGATGTAATTTTAATAAATTTATTTGATCCTGTTAGCCCTTTAACCAAACAAAAAATAACTAGTTTCCAAACCCTGGGCCTTACAAAATACTTCAAAAAATTGAATTCCAGCCCTTTCAAATACCTGAAGCCTGAAAAATGGTACCCCTAAGCAGATCCTTTGATTGTGTATAAAGGAGATATCATTCACTTCTCCTCCGTCTGCTCAAGTCCTTTATCAGAGGCAACTGGAGCATTGTTCTGGCACCCATCCACAATGCACGGGTACATTTTTCAGTTAAAATGTATGTGGGTTTATTTCATTCTTGACTGAAAGTAGATTACTATGAGCAGGATATTTTTTTGCCAAGATCACCTAATTGGATTTGAGTAAGATAGATGCAAGGTAGGTTTCAAGAACTGA
>OX453277.1:12428177-12443177 GCA_949710005.1 Ricordea florida
CGATTTGGGACAACGTACAATAAAACAGGGAGTAAATGGTAAACTTAACGACAGAGAAAATTGGCTTGAATGAACGTTTGGTTTCTGCTAGTGTCAAGGCAAACGCTAACTTTCTAAAATTTTATCCTCATTGAGAAAATCGACTTAAACGTATATTTCTACATTTCTTTGCGACAACAAGGATTCGCGGCAAGTACTCTCGTGCACGACGTATTTTGTACTGGATTTGTGAAGAAGAAGTAAATTTAGTATTTTGCTTCCCGTGCAAATTAATGGTGAGCAAGAATTTTGACTGGATCAAAGCGAAGCAAAAATCGTATTTGCCATCCCTGTAAATTCATCCTTTCAGGCAATAAATTTACGCTTTTTACTAGCATTTACTGCCCCTGTAACTGTGGATTTTTTCGTCACATTTGCCACTCCACGCAAATACGTAGTGAACGATATTTTTCACCATCTTTGCTTCAAATGTAATTTCTGTGCAAATATAACGTTTGCGTAGTATTTGCTACTTGGTAAATACAAAGTGTTGACCGCCTATGCTTTACTTACAAATGTGATGCAAAACTGGGGTTTGCATTGTGGGTAAATGTAATCAAAACGACGTGCAGCGGAATGTTTGCTACAATTGTAAATTCATGTTTCGGTGCAGCAGATTTATCTATTTACCACATTTTTAGTTCATGTTAAATCTGATGCAAATGTGCAGTTTTTCTTCCCATTTGCTTTGGACTGTAAAGATTGAGTAAATGCGGTATTTACCATCTTTGCTTCGCGTGCAAATATTATCCAACGATGGAATTTGCCTCGGGGCAAATATAAACAAATCTGTTCAAATGTGGTATTTACTTCATATTTGCATTGATTTTGCAGTTGTTGTAAATCCATTTTTTCGTGCAGTGTCAATAAGACGCAAAAAGAACTCGGCCAATATTTAGCACTTACACTATTAACCGAGCAGGAGGTCTGTGTGGGAGAATCTTGACCGAGGTCTGTACACACGACCAAGGTCAAGATTCTCCCATACAGACCGACGAAGCTCGGTTAATAAGATGTTTATTATATGACACTGAAACGAGAACAATTCAATTCGTTTAATGTAACTGGCTTGCCAAAGCTGATATTTTCCTTGCGAACGGCGATAAACTGAACTTAATTCTGCCAAGGATTGCTCGTCCTCTATACTTTTTTCTCATCAGGCGTTTTGGCACTTCCAAATAAATATCGTTAGAAGAAAAAAGTCAATATTTTTTACGTTTCAGTTTGCAACTTTTCGCCGCAAAATGTAACCGGTCTAGATGCCGGTCTTGATGGGAAAATCTAGACCGCTTTCAATATCGGTTTCAGTCAATCGAATTCGGGAATTCGGTAGTTCCCAGTCCTTGGACGCTTACCATTAGCCAGAACTGGCCGGTCAGACCAGTTCATTTGTAAAGAGAATTCCACTGTCAATCAGAAGTGTCCAGCCAGATCAGTATATTTCTACATAGCATGTATAGCGAAGACAGATTTTTAGCGAAAACTCTCAAAAGAAACGTAATTCATTTTCAATTTGACCTGCCCGGCTGGTCAGTTCTGACTTTCGGTAAGCGCTCCTTGTTAGACACGGTCATATAATAAACAGCCATTTGGCCGAGCAACTTTGGTCAGTAATGGATTTATCATATAGCCATTTTGTTTTGCCTTATTTTTTAGGGCAACGTGGAAAATCCCGAGCTGGCTTCCCAGGTAGCCAATCAGAACACAGGATTCGCGTCACCTTGCCCGCTCGTGAAAACCAGTCATAATAAATTTACTAGTCCCTTTCAGCCCGTACACATAGACGTTAGTGGGCTTCAATTTTCATAGACCTTGTTACTATTATATCAAACGTTTCCGCGTTTTAAAGTATTTGAATTTGAGTTTTTTGCCATAACATTTTCTAAGTGACCATGTTGTGAGTATCGGCTCAAGTTCAAGTTCAAGTTCATTTATTCACACTTATTCAATTACAATACAACAACAATAAGGGAAAAAAAAAACAGAGCTAACTATACCTCGAATTAAACATAAAGGAAAAGAGTGTGTAGCAGCCAAAGGAGCCAAGCTTTCGAGTTGGCTTCTACCACATAGCGGTTACAAGTGGGTGGAGGTTAGACAGTGCTACTAATACTACTACTAATAATAATACTATTTAGATTAAATAATTAAATAAGTATAACTAAGTGACAGATTAGAGTTGTTCAAGATACCTGGCTATCAAGTAGAAAGAGTTTATATTCTTTTTTAAAACTATTCACGGGGAGACACTTAATTTTCGTAGGTGTTGCTTCCCAGGTCTGTGATGCCACTACACTAAACCTTGCTAGGGGATAATTAGTTCTAGAAAACGGTCTGCACAGGTTTTGATTAGCGGCATATTGAATTTTATGCACAAGAGCACCAATTTTTAATTTAAAGATATTCTCTAACTTCAAGATTTCTAATAGTTTAAATTACGGTGTGGGACTTTCTCTTTTATTAGCAAAGAAGATGCAGCGAATACAGTTATTTTGACTTACTTTAATTTTATTTAACTTAGTTTGGTATGCAGTACCCCAGCTCTTACAAAATACATCCGAAACTCGAGATCTGATGCTCCTGCACTTTCTTGCATACTTGTTCAAACAAATTTTCACGGTGGCCTTAAGAGATGGAGTTTATTTTCTCTATGCAATCTCATTCAAGAGAGGAAATTTGTTACAGTTCAGGGTTTTTCTTCTCAAAACATGTATCGTTTTACTATTCAGGTTTAGTAAAAATTAAAGTTTTGCTTTTCTCTGACGTTTTGGGATAGTGAATTTGAAGAAATATTTGCGGGCAGGTGCAATTAACGAGTGAGAAGATGTTTTAGTGTAAACATTCGCAAGTAAAGAAACAAATGGAACAAGAGCACTCCGAAAGCGCAACCTCCACCAGTGCCCACCATTTTGAAAGCGCTACAGCATACCATCGGGGAATAATCTGGTTGAGTGATTATACCCAAGGGGCAGTGAGTAGGGCACATGGAAACGGCTCTGTTCCGGTTTAGTGACTACATTCAAGGGCAGTGAAAATCGTTTTTCCGTTACCTTGACCTTAACCTTTGACCTAGATACCCCAAAATTAAATCAGTTCTAAGTTAGACCATAGCCAATGTTTTGACCAAGTTTGGCGATGATTGGTTGAGCGACGTGGACGCTAGGCTGCTAACATACAAACAAACAAACAAACAAACAAACAAACAAACGCCGATGAAAACATAACCTCTGTCCAACTCATTGGTGGAGGTTATGAAATGCCTTATTACCAGTACTGTCGGATGACTGACGTAAAAGAAATAAATTAATCCCTTTTGTAAGTAGGATGCTTGCAGGAATGAACCAATGAGATAATCAGAACCAAAAGTGATACATGTCGTTAGTCCAGGAAAACACGTTCGAGGTGTGTTCACCATTGGTCAGTATAATTTCCCTTAGAATGGCTATTGAGGAACGTGGAATGAAATTCGTTGTCAATCAGGACCAATCAGACATCGTGGTGATGCAAAGCATGAATTTGATCCCACTAACTTTGTTTCATGAATCCTTTTCAATGTTTTTTTAGCTCGGCACTAAACGAAGTGTTTCAGGAAATATGGAGACAAGGACCAACACGTACTAATAAAAAAATGGCTTTGGATAATGGAGGATCACGTTAGAGACGACCATACGGTTTCTATCGAGTACAACAATACTGATTAATGGTAAACCTACCAGCAAACGTAGCGTATTTTTCTGACTTATTTCTCTATTCTAAACCGAATTGGAATTTACGAACGTTGATTTTTTTTCGAGGGAAGAAACCAACACTATCAGGATCGTAAAAGCCTTCGAACCAAGAGCGAAAACCAAGAACGAGCACAATTGTTTTAAAAACTGAGTTCGGAAACCGCATCCAGACCGACCCACTTGATCAAAACAAAATTTCGTACTGAGCAGAAACTTGATGGAATCATGAAACGTTTACCTAAACTGGCCTCAGAAAGATCCTCTTCTGCGTGCGGATCCCAAGAACTCTTTAAGAATGTTAATCATTAAATGGGAAAATCTTCTGGGCAGCTGCATCGGTAACAAAGATCGATTACGGTTAGTGCGGGGGTTCCCGCTCTTAACATCATCCATTTTTGTTGTTCCCTTTTATCTCAGAAAAGGTTTTTTTTTTTTGCATTTCAACGACGAATTCTGTTTTATGTTTTTCGTCATTTCAAAGGCTTTCAAAGAGCTAATGAAGCATATCCGCACCTTAAATCCCCTAATCCGTACAGATGCAAGTTAGCCAGTCAAGAATTCGCTCGTTAATTTATATCATGAAACCATTTAAGATAATATCGCCTAAAAGGTAACAACTGTTGTCCTTCATCTGCGTCTAGAAAGTTTATGCACCTTAACTTTCTTAAATTGATATATAACTGAATCTCGCCGTGTCATGTTTTTTCATGTATTTGCCCGGCAGTGCCAAACCTAAACCATGTTTTGTTAGAAAAAATGGAACTTGATACAAAACCAGCCTTCTCTACGGCAAATTTTCAAAGAGCCACCACTCATATCCTTCAGTAAGAGATAGGACAATCCCTCAAAGACATGCTTGTGAGAGACCGAAAACACGGTACAAAAGTCTCAACCGTTAAGGAGCTTTATTATATCTCTCAGTTAGTACGCGCGCTGTGATTGGTCAATTTAGCGGGCCGTACTTCACTGTACGGCCCGCTAAAGTTTGTTTTGGTCGCCAAAATGACTCCAGAGATATAATAAATATCTTATTAACCTCGTTTTCTCGGTCCGTACTGTAAAATACGGATCCTCGTTTTTTCCCGTCGATTTATGGCCCGCGCGCTTCGCGCTTGGGCCATAAATCGACGGTAACAAAGATCGATTACGCGCTTGGGCCATAAATCGACGGGAAAAAACTCGGTCCGTATTTTACAGTACGGACCTCGAACTCGATTAATAAGAGGTATGTATAGGCCTGTCAATCCTTGCTACTTCCCACTTTTGTAAACCACTGGCAAATACACTAATGAAAAATACAGACAGAGGCTAGGCTGAAATTATATATATCATAGTCAACCGACACTAAATATATATACCGTCCTGCCTGAAAACCCTTGCCGTAATAAGGCTGCAATAAATGCTACCCTGATTTCTCGATCTTCTCCCTCTCCCTCTGAATTGTTATAAAACAGCTCTCCTCATTTAATATTTTATATAAATTCAAACTTACAAATCGAAGTGTTAATTTTTAGTATCCACACTGCACTGAACAAACTCAAAATCAAAACATTTCCTGGTATTTCATATTTACTTGTTTTTCTTTTCAGTTCCTCTGCGTTCCTTCGGGGACATGTAATATCATAAGAGGATTTTAATCATTTTTCGCTGAGAAAAAACGGGGAGAAATTGAGATGGAAAAAAAATGGTCTATAAAACATTAAAACACCGAGCAAACCGAACGGGAATCAGTCTCATATCCCAATTTCTTGACATGAAGAGCGCGGAAACTTGACGTACAAATTTCCAGCTCACCCGGGTGTCATCCAAGGGCCGTTTTCAAATCCGCAAATCTACTGAGTCACAAGCCGCTTCTCTGATTTACTATATCAAACCAACCTTGCTCAAACTGCTATTCCAGTATATCTTTACAGGGCTCCCTTGAGTGTTCGATATAGCGTGGTTCGACTGTATAGTTACCTTCTTACAGAGCTCTTTGAATGTGAACTGCGGTTTTAGTTGCGTTGCTCCCTTATACGTATTCACTGTAATTATGCCGTGAAAGTGAACAAGAAGTGAAAGAAAGCAGAAAAGACGTCTCTGCCGCCAGGAAATGCAACTGATAAAGGCTTTAAAACATAATAGTCACAAACTATAGAAAACACTACTTTGTCGTAAGAAAGGTGTCGTGCATGATCATCGCAGGTGCCAATTCAGTTTCGAGAACGGATAACTGCATATTACGAGAAATGTTCTCTTCTTTCATTCTAGATACAGTATCGTGCAAAAGAAATGCGAACAAAATTTAACGAATTTCGCGAATTTTCGACGAAAGTAAAGGAGATTTCGTCGGCAACGATATTTTGAACGAATTTTCGCTCCCTAAGTTAATGAGCTCCTTCTCAGCGACATTTCCTTTTATTTGCTTTCAGTTTAAGTACGTGATCCGGCATGGCCCGAGACTTTTCCGAAAACAGCGTATTATGTATTTCCTTGGTTAGGTAAGACTAAACAGATGAGTTGGGTTATCAGGTCTACTAACTTGTATCATTCATACGGCGAAATTCGACTTTCTCGCTTTTGGCGAACGTGCGTCCTTGAGTTTGTTGTGAGGTAGGTTAATTGTTAGTTTTAAGTGCTCGTCTGATGTACGGTCGAACCTCGCTATCTTTCACTACGTTATCTCGAACTCCCCGCTATCTCAAACTCAAACTGATTCATTTCCCTTGGATTGTTTTTTCAGTCATTTACCATCGAACCCCCGGCTATGTCGAACTATTTTTCGTTTCTTGAGAGATCGAGATAGCGAGGTTCGACTGTACCTATTTCATATAAAGTTGCTCGAATCAATGCAGGTACGTGTGGTCTAGTCTGTAAAGTCTCTCCACTGAGTGATTTAGCTTGACGCACAGTGTCACGGGCGAGGTTTTCTAACAAATTCCGAGTGAAAACCGGGAATGTAGGCGGACAATCTAGGTTTCCATAAAAGCTCTTCAACCAATTCAAGGTTCGAATTGTTGTAATGGTACTGCCGTGTGCTCTCGAACTACGTAGTCCGCGTAGCCAATAAGCGAAGACTGAAAAGTTCCTTTAAAACATCGTAATTTATATAATGAAAACCCGGCGCTCGGCAAACGCTGGGGACTTAGCTTGTGTAAATAAGATTTTTTCTGGTTTTCCCGCTTTCTTGAGACAACAATTGTGACTCTATTTGCACCTCCTGGACGCTTTAAATCCTTACTTCGTCTTCTCAAGCACTGGAAATAATGCAAAAAAAGAGACCTCTTTTGACCTCTTTTGAAGAGAAACTACATGCAGATACCAATGAAACGGTACTAACATGACTTCTTTAATAGAAACAAAGGCACGTGAAGAGAGGTTTGGGGACTTTCGTTGAAGGCCAGAAAGAGCTAGAGAAGAGCCTTTTTGAAGTTGCCGTAATGTTTTCCATTCACAAAAATTCACGGTATATAGGAGAGGTCTCTTCAGTACTTTAGCAAAACTTCTGTAAGCTTTAGATTTCACGAGATACAGAAACAAATCAAAGCAATGGTAGAATTACAAAAACTTCTGCAAAGGCATGAAACTTTCAAAGACAAAATTTAATGTAGGCACAAACGACGTTAGGCAACATTTTATTCACTCTTTACAACAACAAAAACAATTTTAATTAGCTAAATGTGATAGTTAATGGATGGCTTACCTCGAAAATAGCTAGAAAAAGCTATTCGGGGCGGGGCAACCCAAATACAAGAACACGCCTACTGAAAGACAATATTTTACACAACAACACAACAAATCAACGATATAGATTTCATCGTCTTAGTGCGCATATGTGTGGCTTCAACTTACCCTTACTACATTTTGACGTTGTCAATTCAAGCCACATCCCCCAACCCTACCATTTTTCATCACCTTGACATTCATAATGTGGGAACCCAGAGCTCATCTGCTAGCTTTGCATTGCTGATGAGGCCCAACAAGGCCGAAACAGCTGTCCATGGCTGCTGGCTGTTGAGCTCAATCTTTTTCTTCTTTTTTTTGGTAGCAACAGGGTTTTATCTCTTCTACCACTGTCGCCTTAGTGCGCATACGTGTGGCTTCAACTTACCCTTACTACATTTTGACGTTGTCATTACAAGCCACATCCCACAACCCTACCATTCTTCAGATTTCATGAGGACTGATCATTAACATTTAACTGGCCAGCAAGTTTACACACGACTACACAGGCTCGGATCCGCACCGGTTTCTACCGTTTTACGGGAATCGGTCAGATTTTCCATAATGAATAATATATTTTTAATAAAAAGGAAAACTTTCCAAGTTTAAATCTGAGGAGAATGTAACTGGCCAATGTCCTATCTGAATGACTCAGAGACCCAGGAAACGGGACTTAAGGGAGTTTAATCCAAAACTTTTCGCGGGTGAACATGCCCCCGGACCCTCCTAGAAACTTGCACTTTCGGCGCTCGTTTGGGAAATCGGTTACCCTTTACTAGATTCCCGCCTGCTACATATATATCATACTAACTAATTATTAGAATCACAATTTACCTGAAAACTGGCTATTTACAAAATCTATAAGCTGATGAAGATAACATATGATTTAATTTCACCAACTTTAATAATTATTACAGGGATTTTAACGCAGTCATCTTCTTTTTCCAGAATATTAAGAAACGATGTTCAAAGAGCCCTTTCAAATATTTTCTTTGACATATCTCTTATATGGCGTGGTATCTCATTCCATAACTTTACCCCAAGTCGAGAGAAAGATCGAACACTTTTGCATCTCCAGTCTAGACTTTTGGACGTAAAGGTTCCCGGAGGTGGATGATCGTATATTATGCGAGTGAATACTGGACATTTTCTCAAAAATAACGTGTTTATTGGTGCATTGTTGTTATTGATATCAAACATTTAACATCATAAGAAAATTCACCTCTGGAATGTGGACAGATCTTACCTGCTTGTAACTACAGGACAATCTGTGTATGTTACATGACATGATTTGGGAGTGGGAACTAACCAACATGGCGGCACGTTCAAGTTTGAATCCACTTGTTTTACGAATTTCGTATGACGAACTTGTCGCCTTTGCGGACGAACTTGATAGGAAGAAAGAAAAGAGCCCTTGTAAGGAGAAAACTCATGCTGAACCAGAAGAAGCAGACGAAAAGCCCGCAAAGAAGGTGGCTGCTAAAACGAATTCAAATGGACATGTCGTCAGCAAGAATTCCCATAAGAAAGGAATAAGAAGGAAAGAGTCGGAAAAACTGGAAAGCAGCGATAAAAGCGGAACCGAAAATGCCAGAAAAGAAGCTAAGAAACAAAAGAAATCATCATCTCAAGCAAAAGAAAAGCGTAAATCCTCAGCTAGTGAACACAGTGTTGGTGACGTCAAGGACACAACAGTCAACAGTGACGAAAAAAAGAAGAAAAACAATAATCCTGAAAAGTGTGACGAGGAAGTACAAACCAAAATTGTGTTAAATGGTGACGAAAAGGAACGTCAGGACTATGAGCTTAACTTGAGAGCCCGGACTGGCGGAGTTTTGAGACTTTCAAATGCGCCCATACACGCTGTCGACGATGAAGACTTAGCAACGAGCGTAAATACAAGAGGAATAATCAGGCTGCCCGAGGGTTTTCAGCTTACGAATCATGAAACAGCGTTAGAAAAAGATGAATTTTGTACACCGAGTGAAGAGTTGAATGAGAGGGATGAAGGGGAAGTTTTCTGCGTACAAAACACTCCAAGGAAACAAATTAAGGATACATTTAGCAGTAAATTATATGACCGGTCCAAGGGAGATTGTTGTGATTCACAACAAGACTGTCACATGGACCAAGTATCAAGGGAAATAGTCCCAAATAATAGAGTTAGTGAAACTGTATATAAAACTGCACCCAATATTTGTATGGGGAATGAACAAACACAGTCTCCAGTGGAGAAAAGGATGAAAACCCTGAATCTCCGACAAGCTCAAAAGCTGATCAAACTTGTTTCACAAAAACAGTTATCACTCAGCAACTTGCTATCTCATGATATGCTGGACAAAGCAGCATTCCAAAAAATCATGGGTTATAGTAAAGAGATTCAGGAATTTTACAAAGCAATTATGATGCTGGATCTTTCATTTGCTGTGGAAGAAGATGTTGATCAGTCTTTATGGAAGAATGGTTTTTATCAGATAATTGAGACCTTCAGAAAGTATGGCAAGTTGTTCCTGGGGTATACAGATAAAACAGAGGTTCTATCCCAGGAGGAGACGAATGACTGTCTAAAGGAGTTTCTGGAAAGTGCAGAAGCATTTTATAAGGGCCTTCTTGAGTCACTGCAGAAGACTCACCAATTAAGTGTGCAGGATGTTATAAAACAGCCAAGGAAGATAGATCAACTTGGGAAAAATGTAAGTGTTTTGTTAATGCTTACTTGCCGAGGTTGATCGTCTGAGTACAGGGGTTTAAAATCTTTTTTAGTGTAGATGTGTTCTAGTGCATATTATGTTTTATTATATCTCTCAGTTAGTACATGCACCGTTATTGGTCAATTTAGCAGGCCGTACAGTGAAGTACGGCCCGCTAAATCAAAAAGTTTGTTTTGAGATATCATAAATATCTTACAAACCTTGTTTTCTCAGTCCATACTGTAAGTTACGGATCCTTGTTTTTTTGGCTTGGATTTATGGCCAGTGTGCTTCACGCTTGGGCCATAAATCCGAGCAGAAAGGACCTCAAACTCGGGTGGTAAGAGGTATACATCTTGCATAATATGGCTGGTTTCACGAGCAAGTAATATGAGATAAATCCTAAGGTCTGATTGACTACCCAAGCAGCCAAGATAGTCCTATATTGCCTGTTTGGGATTGTCTGCCTTGTTCCGCAAAACGTAGCGGAAAAAGTAAATGTTTTTTTATTGGTCTTTTAACCCTTTCACTCCCGAGGGGTCTCCATTTGACAACTAAAATTGTCTGGCATTAGACAGCGTAAAATCTATAAAGTCAGTTGCAGGAGTGAAAGGGTTAATAGTGGCATGAACTCTGTCTCCATCAGTAACAAAAAAGAACTTGGCTGATATGCAGTGATCTTGACCTTGTGCTTGTTCAGTAACAAATGCATATTGATTTTGATTCAGGCTAAACTTGCACTGCGAAGTTCTCATCACATCTTGATCTGTCTTGGAGACATTAAAAGATATCAATCCCAGTTCCAACCAAGCCAAAACTGGGCTGCAATCAGGTCATGGTACTTGAAGGCTAGCAAACTGGCCCCCAAGAATGGAAAACCATATAACCTGCTGGCTGTTGTGGCTGTGTATGCAAACTGCAAACTGGATGCTGTGTACTATTATGTAAGAAGTCTGTCAGTTAGTAACCCAATACTGACTGCAAGGGAAGCACTGACAAACATTTACCATGACATACAGAAGAGGGTACTGTTATTTTTTTTTACATATTAAATAGATTTAGGCAAACCTAAAAGCGGAGCTCCTCACACAGTCCCTCCAAAAATGCTTGAAAACTTGTAGAAAGAACTCAGCTTTATGCTTTTGTCCCTCCAAAAACGCTTGAAAACTTGTAGGAAGAAACTTTTTCCTCCAAAACCGCTATGAATAATCCGTTTCTTCAGCAAAACATTGTAGACTGCTGGCTGTAGAAAAGCGCACGAAAAACAAAGCCTCGTTTCGGTTTAAGACCTTCTAAATATCCCAGATGACTATGGCCGCCATGTTGGGGCAACGTCGTCGTCGTCGTCGTCGCTAGATAGCCTGAGCTAGTTTTAAATTTAGACATGGAGCACTTTCAGAATATTCTCCTGTTATTTTATACAATTCTCCTGCTGCTTATTGGAAACCCTGTGAAATTAATCGTTACTGCAATGAGAAAACAACATCCTAAAACTACCAGGGGTTCTTAGATTAATAATGTTGTGTTAAACTCTTTGTCGATAGAGTTATTGGAGGGTAGGGGATTTTAAGAGCAGCAAATGAGGAGAGCAGTAATCTCCTTGCAGAAGGGAGGTTTTCAATGCAACCCAGCCACAGCCCACTTACATTGAAGCAGGCAAAACATGTTTGTGACCCTGGAACTCCCCACATACATGTATGGACTGGTGGTAATTGCTAAACAGCATTGGCTAACTTTGCCTAAATTTCATTCAGCCACATAAAAACTGGGCAGTAAAGAGCTGATGTAAAATGTACAATGTAAAAAGCTTTGCCAATGCAACATTTCTTGATCACATTGCTGTTGAAAGAGCAAACTTTGATCTCTGCCAAAAAGAACCTAGTGGTTAAACAAATAGCCAAAAAAAAAATTGGGGTTTTGAGCACAGCCTAATGCCCAAATTTTCATGCAAAATGGCTGGGGTTAGAACGGCAACATTTATAAGTCTGTGTTTCTGCTGTTGTTGTTTTTGTTATTGCATAGGCTAGCGCTCATCACTTTCCCCAACCAATTGGCAAAATTGCAGTCTTTTTTCATGAACAAAGGTTCTTCAAACTAATGCAAAACCAATCACTTTCCAACAAAATTTGCCCAGAAAATTCCAGCACAATTAGTTGCTTTTTGGTGATACTTGTCCTAAAAATTCAGGCAAAGTGGGACTTTTTTCTGCAAAATTTTCCTTTTTTTCTGCAATCTATCAGAGGCCCCGATATGTATACATATTATATTAAATTACATTATTTTTATGCATGATTGCTCAATACCTATTATAACATGCAATATGATTGGCTAATTCGCATGATCCATTTGCCCATGGGTTGCATGCTGACGTCAGATTGCTGAGGTTGTGAAGACTTATGTTATAAAAGACCTGGTAAATGCAGCAAAACTTTGAGTCATGATGCACTTGGAATGTTTTCTAAGCACTGGAGAAGCTAGAGATTCTGTCAGCTGCACCATCAGCATCTCTTGTGCTTCTTTCCCACTTGGCAATCTCCCAAGTGTGTCCATAATTTGATGGTTGCATGCTGCATGTTTACCATTTCTTCATTTGGAAACAAGTGAGTCTTGTGGGATTGAGGGGTATAATGTAAAAAACAAGCTCATGTTCTGAGGAAGAGTACCAAAGTACAAATTGTTAAGCTGCTATTTTTGTTTGCAAAACTGCTATCCTAGATTTGTTCCTGCAAAATGTAACACCTGGAAACACAGCAAGTAAAACAGGCAATATGGTTGGCTAATTCACGATACAAAGGGCTTGCACATAGAGAACTTGCCTTATTTCCTTCAATGATGTGGTGTAAATGAAAACAAACTGCCGATTATTGCAATGTTCACTGCATTTGCATGTACATGCAGCAGTCTGCATTAATAGGGAAATTTTGTATAATAATTACCGGTATGTGAACTGCAGAAGAAAGATTTAACCAGTGAAAGGTCATTGTAGTTATGTCTGCAATTTAACCAGTTAAGAAGCAATTAATGAATGAGGCTGAGTAGGATATGAAGAATTAAGCGGATCAAGGAAGGTGATAACACCCTTCCAAGATCCGCTGAATTCTTGATATCCTACGAAAGCCTCATTCATTAATTGCTTTATTATTTATCAAAATATTTTCAAACACTTAAAGGAGAAAATGAGCTTTATTTTCACAAATTTCACACCCACCAGTAACATAACAAAACAACAAAATAACACAAGCTCATCCCCAGGTCTTCTTGGTTAACGGTGCCTTAACCTGCGAAAACGCTGCATTTTTGACATCATTTCCTCGTTAAAGTCAAAATTCTTCCCAATTTGGTCATCAGTAACTGGTTATGGTGAATTAAACGTGTGCTTTTAGCCAATCAGAATCGGGGAAATATTTTGAATGAATAATAAGAAGATATAACAACCTCTGCAAGACTGAATTTTTTCAGGTCTTATCTTTGCAACTGCTTAAGTTGTGTCCATAACTGTGATGATCTGTCACTTGTTAAGAGTCCATTATGGGTCAATAATATACACTTAATGTATGGTCCCGAGGGAAACAGTTAGATTTGTTTTCCCGAGAGTCCTGATACATTTAAATTTGATCGGTGGCATGTGACTAAGAATTAACCAATCACAGTTCTTGTTTTGTTGAGTGAAAGTATAGGTATATAACAATATAGCTTGGATTTTTTATCAAGACACACTTGGCATAGTCTCAGATCAAGCCCTGCATGACACATACATGTGTCAACTCACCAGAAGCTCTTTAATTCTAAAAGGTTAACCATAAGTTCTCAGAGGCTTGTATCCTAAGCAGCTAAGAAGTGACAAGTACAGTCAGAACGCAATTCTTGAAAATTGTCTTTACCTTTGACCCTTCACCTTTTCAGGCAGATCGATTCCAAAGAAGTGAAGATGAAAAGAAAAAGTGTATGGAGCAAAAAAGAAATCAAGCTCAAAATAGAAGTCCTACTGGGAAAGGTCGGGGGAGAGGAAGGTCAGTCTTTGGTGAAACAGCCAGAGGTGCTGGGCTGATGTCAGAGCACAGTGATAATAACCATGGAAGGTAAACTATATGAGTCAAAACTCTGTGCTCTGTGAAGATAAATGTATTAATTGAAGGGGTCACAGGGCTTGACAAAAGTCTTGTCGGGTGAGTAAATATAACTTGTAACTTGCCCGACAGACGAGCCTGAACAAAGCTATATATGTTCAAACTTCAGCCATAATTTTGCAAGGAAATTTTGATATCGAAATTTTGATATCCAACACTGAGGTGTCCTTGAGGGAACTTTGAGAAACATTCTTATTTGATGCAAATGAATATATGAAAGACCATGTATTTGAACTGCGAAGTAATATGTAATGACATTAATTGATCATCGCAGTTATGTACACAACTTAAGCAGCTGTGAAATTAAGGCCTGAAAAAAAAAAAACTGGGACATGAACGGGATTCGAACCCATGACCTCTGCGATACCGGAGAAGTGCTCTACCAAATGAGCTATCAAGCCAACCGGGAGCTGGTCATATTGTGAGTTCGTAACATACCCGTAAATGGAGAAGAATGATGCAAATTAATATATGAAAGACCATATATTTGAACTGCGGAGTAATATATAATGACATTAATTGATCATCGCAGTTATGTACACAACTTAAGCAGCTGTGAAATTAAAGCCTGAAAGAAAAAAAAACTCAGGCCTGAACGGGATTTGAACCCATGACCTCTGCGATACCGGAGCAGTGCTCTACCAACTGAGCTATCAAGCCATATTTCTTGTTGTTGTTGTTGTGAAGAGTAATTTGTACGACATACACGTAGAA
>OX453277.1:12448177-12568177 GCA_949710005.1 Ricordea florida
TGTCTTGATTTGCATATTTGGATTTGGATCCTTCTTCCGTATGCTGGACATTGTGTTGTTTTATAGAAAATTAAGAAACAATGCACAGTTTGTCTATCAAGGCTTTCATGCTACCTTTGTGTGCATATGTACAACATCCATCGTGCAACAGAGATTTAAAGAATTTGATGTTAGATCAACTCAAAATTCTCAAGTTTTTAAATTGCTTAATTCTCCCCATTTGTTTTCTCAACAATTTATTAATACTGTTACAGGAACTTGCATTTGAAGTGAAAGGGTTAATGTTAATTAATTTAAGTATAATGTGGCAGAGATTAAATGAAATCAATCAAATGAATGAAATCAAAATCAACTCAAAATTCACTCTGACAAGGGGTAATACTAGAAATGTTAGCTTCTCTATCATCTTACTGTACATTGGTGGGATCAATGCAAGTAACTGGGCAACAGTGTACCTACCCTGCCCTTAACCCAACAAGTTATAATAAGTTAAAAAGTTAGTGTTAATGTTGGGTTAGGGGAGGAGTAGGTGCATAGTTGCCCAGATACTTACTATATTGATCCCATTGGTGTAACATACTTTATTAACTTGTTTAATGCACCTTTTCTGTGCTATGTTTTCCACCACTGCAGTACTCATAGAGTTCTTTGGGAGTCAGTGGCCCAGTTTGTTAACGCTGTGGCCTATTTGGATATACAGAACATTATAGATGATGATGGTAAGAAAAAATGATAATAATTATTTCTAGTGAGAGCTGTACCCCATCTATACAAGTAGGTTACTCTCTGTCATGTCAAAAGGGAAATGCTGAAATAAAAAGCATGCCTCTGGGGTTAAGCGTTAAATAAACACACCCTGTGTTCCATAATGCATAATTATAACGCTGCTAAATGTATAATTACTCATTTATAAAATAACTCAGATACTACGTGCGCGCTGATTGGTTGAAAACCTATGGGTTATTGTGCCGGTAAACCCATAGAAAAAGGCATCCGGACCACGAGCCATAAACAAAACCCACTATTGATCTGCAAACAACGATTTTAGAAAGACTAAAAAACAGAACACGTTACTTACCCAGCCCTTCTTAATCTTAAAAGCGTCACAAGGGTCACAATTCGCGACTGCCATAGCTTTAGAAGTTATAAAGTACAAAGCTGGAAAGCAGTTTACATTTCACGACGATGCCAAATCGCAGAGAAATTAAAGACAACAACTGTGTGAATTTCTGGTGTAGAAAGTCTCTAGGAAAACTTAACCAAGTGCCCACCAGCAACAAAACGGATAGTTTTAGCATTCTTGATTTATTTTATGTCAAAATTAAATTCCTTAATGAAAGAAATTATTCCAAAAAGAGATCTCTGATCAAGATATGGTTCAAAATCGGCCGCTGTAGGTTGTAAACAAGCTGCCAACGATGATGAAAGATGTCAGAGTTTCGGGCTGGTTTTTTCCAACATTTGCACAAATTATTTCGTGATATTGATGCCATAACCTACCTCAAACCACCTGACTTCACAAATCGACAAATATTAACGCCAATATGTGACTACGGCAAAGAAACCTTTCTTCGGCATATTTCCATCGGTCGCTGTACGAGCATGTAAAGTTACATGCGACAACTTCGCAAATGCAGCAACGTCGTTACCGCAGCATTTCTTGATCACAATAAAGTCCAGAAAACAGATCTTAAACCACTGCGGCTTGTTAAAAGTGAATGAAGTCCTCCATTACAATAGCTGCCAGTTCCGTCTGTAAGCACGAAATTCTTACGGATCGACTCAACAAAATACAGCTGCGAGGTACAATTAATTTCTACTTCTGTAGTAAACAAACCACAAACGTATTCTTTCATTGTACGTTCGCATGAATATGTGTTGACTTTTGCTGTAAAACAGCTTTCATAAGTTATCATGAAATGAGTGCAAAAACTCGTGTTTTGAAGTGCTGCTGTTTGTTGTTTGACTGAACTGAGTTTTGAGAAAGTTCAGCGCTATTAAATCGTGAGTCATGATTGGCTTTTGATGACTTTAGAGAGAAGACATGACTTGATCACGGTACTAAAAGCATACTTTTTACCTCAAAGACTCCATTCTACTAAAAGTTATTTTATAAAAGCAATAGATCACACTTTCTATGGGTTTACCGGCGTGATAACCCACTTGGGATGTTGGGAGAACACTCGAAAAGCTTGTAAATCACTCGCCTTCGGATCGTGATTTACAAGCTCTTCTCGTGTTCTCCCAACATCCCGCGTGGGTTATTACGCCGGTAAACCCATAGAAAGTGTGATCTATTGCTTAATTATTCCCTTCTATATATAACGGGTAGTACCACACCAAGTGATGGTCATCCAATAGGTACACTTAAAGAGACTCTATGAACAATCTCAGTTAGAAGAGTCCTAATGCTGTGAAAGTCAAGTAACTAGGTTGTAGTGCATTGCTATAAATGTGCCCTTGCTTAAATCACTATTTCAACAAGATTGATAATGTGTAAGAGATTTTATAAAGTTTCCTTAGCGTTTCAGGAACCGTATTTGGCCACTTTAGTTAGTTTGTTTTTATTTTGTGGGTCTCAGTGACTTTGCAAAATTTTGACATATTTGACATATATATTTTTTTGTGGTTATAACATACATTTATTATATCTCTCATTTAGTAGCATTTGACACTAAAATTACCTTTTAGTTAACATTATAAAATGTTCGAGTAATTGCGCGCGCTGTGATTGGTCAGTTCGAGTTCATTATAGCTCCATAAAGCACTCTGCTTACGTCACGCGCGTGCATTATAACTCAACATATGCACGCAAGCTACGTCACGAAATAAGAAAACGTTTGTTTCTTGCCACAAAGGGAACGGTTTTACTTTTCATTCAGCATTTAAGCCAATAAAAAGAAAGCATGTACATGTAAGGAGAATACTTATTGTGATTAATTAAAATTCACAATCCTTTTCTTGTTTAATATGTCTTTATGTTAATATGGTGGTTTACATTTTATAAAAGAAATAAAAAAATGCGCCCTTCGTGCATTGTTGAGTTATATAAGCACTTGGGAATTTTTAAGAACACTCGAGAAGTGCGAGAAGCACTCGGCTGCGCCTTGTGCTTCTCTATGCACTTCTCTCGTGTTCTTAAAAATTCCCGCGTGCTTATATAACTCAACAATGCACTCAAGCGCGTTTTTTATTTCTATATTACTTGTACTGGTAAATTTATATTGCCAGTAACCATTATTTTTTACACCTGGGTGAAAAGAGACTGCGTGGAGTTAAGTTTCTCTTTCAAAGGAAGAACACAAACTCTGGCCGTTATGATGTAAAGTCCAATGCACTAACTACTGGACCACCATGTGGCTCATCCTCGGTGTTAAATACCTCTTACTAACCAAGTTCAAGGTCCATACTGTAAGTTATGGACCAAGTTTTTCCACTCAAATTAATGGCCCAAGCGTGTAGCATGCGGGCCATTTATCCAAGCAGAAAACAGGAGGATCCGTAACTTACTGTGGGACCAAGAAAACAAGGTTTGTAAGATATTTATTATATCTCTTTGACGACCAAAACAAACTATTGAATTTAGCAGGCTGTACAGTGAAGTACGGCCTGCTAAAGTGACCAATCACAGGGCGCATACTAACTGAGAGATATAATAAAACCTGTTATGTTCAAGAGTGATGTAAAACAAAGAAAATAAAGTGGGCATAACAATAGAGACTAGGACGATAATTGTAAAAAAAAAACAGAGAAAAACTTTGTTTTTGCACCATGATAAATGCCACCATGCTGTCATAGCCGTATTATGAAACAAGGTATTCTAGTTATTGTTAATTTACGGTACCTGTCTTTAAACCGAAGGTTAACAGTTATTTGGAGCCCATAGCAATCATGTTATTTACCTTAAGTAGTGATCTTATCATCAGTTAACAACTTTACTTTATTTCTCCGTTACTCAGGGGATCACATGGTTACATTGTTGGAGGATGAGTTTTTGGCTGGATTCAAACCACTCAGTGGCGCCACCAAACCACTGTGTAGAGTGAAAAGTTTGGACCACAAGGTAAGATGTGATATTGGGACTGTGTTTAAGATGTCACTATGCTATGTATTGCTATTGTCAGTAGAAACATTGGGAAGTGGCATTCACCCTTTCTAACTACCTCAGCATTTTTGGTTTTATAACAGTTTCCAGCTAAACTAGGTAAACTTGAAGTGGTATGGATATTGTTTCCCAGTGTCAGCAATTTGGGTTTATATGATGTAAATCATAGATTTGCATTGCAGCTAGGAAGGCAATTCAAGATTTAACCTTCACAGTATTAATTCAATTTTAGCAATTGTGTTTTGTCTTAAAAAAAAGAACTGACTGGAACTTGCATTTGAACCCATGGCCTCACAAATACCAGTGCAATGCTCTACTTGTTGGGCAATATCTGCTATCTAAGCTTGGAGTAAGTCAAATTGCATAAACATGCAAACAATACATAGACAATGCAAATTGCATTGTTTCTGTGGTGAGAGCACTTGCTTTCCACCGATGTGGGCTGAGTTTGTTGGTTCTGTACTCTGTTCCGACTGGTTCTTCTCTGGGTACCCAGGTTTTCCCCTTTCCACAAAAAAACAATGATTGACTTAATTTGATTTGATATAATTTAATATGGTTTGATTTCATTTAATTTGTTCCTTAGAGTGTCCTCAATTAGTACGTCAGTGCTAGATACAGTTGACACTCAAATAATGGAATTGGTCTGTTACAAATAATTTTTAGGAGAAAATATGGCAATATGATATAAAAGTGCTATGTTTCAGCAAAGGTCATTATTATTCGTGTATGCCCATGTAAGGAATGACATCAATGGTTTGGATATAAATAAAATAACTGAAGATAAATTGCAATTGTTAAAATTACCTTTGTGCTGCAAGGGTTAATCTTCTGTTGCATTTCTAACTCAGTGCAGATACATAACTTATCTCATGTACGTGTATACTCAAATCATTTGTAGACAATATTTCTGAGTAATGCTGCTTCTCTAACAGGACCTGGCTGAAGACAATCTCCGCTGTCAGTTGTTTAAGGATTTTGCAGCATTTCTTGTCTCGTTGGAGAGTCCTCCACTTGAGTTTGATGAAGAGACAGGGCAATTCAGTGCCATGATAAAGAGTTCTCCTGTTTCACCAGCAAAAGAATCACCTTCCATTAGGGTTCACTTGGACACATCAGGGCACGACCATGAGGTTTGTACCCCTCCTTGCAGTTTTAATATGTGTTTGCAATGTATGCTGGTGGCTTAAATTAAAATGCACTCCTGACTACAAAAAAAGCATTTAATTTACATAAACACCATGCAACTTCTTTTGTCTCTCAAAGGACTCAGATGACGATGTCATTATTGAGAGTATAGAAGATGAGGTGGATTCTGGGTATGCCTTTTTCATTGCATGTTTTTCAATGGCATTGTTTTATTTAAAAATAGTACTAATATCGATGACACATCATTGCCAATGGATCTGCAGCTTTGTGAACAGATGGGAAGATTTTGGTGGTAGGCCTGTTGAACAGCAAATTAACGATTTGTTTACATTTTCCTATGAGAAATCTTCAGACTTGCAGAACTCCCTTGACCGTGCCACATTTGAATTGTGTAGTGGCAATTGTATTAATGACTTACAATTTTTTGGAAAAGCTTGCTTTGTGAAAAATTGACTGTGCTAAAAAAAAATATAAAAGTTATTCAAAGTTCCTCACAAGTTCGCTTCATTTAACCTCATAGAATTAAGCATTATACTGATGGTATTATTAACTACATGTACCTAGCTTAATTGCAAAATGTTATTGAAATTGGCCATATAAGCTAATTGTCTTGAAATTGGGAGGTGGGCCACATGAATTTACAGTTTATTATTTGACTCATTGTATGGAGCCCATAATAACAAACAAGCAGGGATTTTTTTTTTTACTCTCGTTGTTGGTTGTTTTACTTACAGTGATGAGATGGAGAGAGGCTTGAAGGAACTCAAGGTGAGGCTACCTGTGGTCAATTGTTTTTACCACTCATTCAATGCCCCCCAAATAGTTGGGATGTGAGTGCCCTAACCAATGCGCCAACCAGAACCTAGCTCCCTCTGGTTTGCACAGTGGTCAGATCACTTGCCCTCCCGAATTGGTGCCCTGGCTTCAATTCTCAAGTCTCATGTGAGTTGAGTTTGAAGTTGGTTCTCTTCTTGTTGGAAGGGTTATTCTCAAGGTTATCTGGTTTTCCTCTCCCTCATAGAAACCAATGCATCCAAAAATTCCGGTTTGATCTGGACATCTTGCCAGTGCCTCTGCTTTGTCAGCTCACAGGCTGTTTTGAGTGATTCATCAATTCTAGATAAATAGATTACTACTGTCATTATTGGCACTATCGTTATTATTACCTCCGCCAACGGACTTGGACGGAGGTTATGTTTTCACCGGCGTTTGTTGTTTGTTGGTGTGTTTGCAGCCTAGCGTCCACATCGCTCAACCAATCATCACCAAACTTGGTCAAAACATTGACTATGGTCTAACTTAGATCTTATTTAATTTTGGGGCATCTAGTTCAAAGGTCAAGGTCACGAAAAAACGAAAACATCATTATTTCAATAAGTCGCACTAGAATCATCATATCAACTTCCAAGGGATGCGTCTCAGTTCTGATCTGATCTGTATTGTAGGCCAAGAAAGATGCCCTGAAGAAACAGGTTGAGGTTCATAAAGAAAGAGAAGACAAAGCGAAGGTAACATGCTCTCCTTCAGTCAACGTAATAAGTCAATATTCTGGACTTAATTTATTTTTGCAAACCTATCCACCAAACAGTGTTAGAAAACAGTCCAAAGAAAATACGCGCGCTGATTGGTTAGAATTCATGTTTCTATTAAACAATTAGATTATGAACTCGAGATTTCTGTCACGTGATAGTTGACGAGGGCGCCGGCGGCTCGTGTTTCCACAGCTTTTCTTGTTCTCCCAAACTTCCACGCTGGTTTCTATAACTCGATAAAAACACGGTACATGTTTTCTATTTCTTAATTAAACGGCAGGATGCCGTGAAGATAACAAGTGGAACAAACAGCAGTGTCCTCACAGCATAGCTGTTTCCATGGTAGACAAATCTCCCCTCTCACGGAAGGGATCTTTAAATGAGAAACAATCACACCACATGGGAATCCCTGTAGCTAAATCTTTGACTTTCTCGCTAAATTGCAATTTTGAGGGGCTACTCTTTGGAAGCTATGAAAGAGGACGCACATGTTTGAACAAAGAATTAACTCTGAAAGTCAATTTTAATGCGTCAAATCACTTACCTATATTCTTACTGAGCGTAAGCCTTTAGTATTTGGAAGAAGGAGGCTCACTTGACGCAAAGAAAAATGTCTTTGACCTCGGTGGGAAACGAACCAAGACCTCCGGGAACAGGACTACCGTTGTTCTCCCGACTGAGCTACGAGGTCAGACGAGAGAAAGTCGTGCGTGATTATGATGTTGAGTCGTGGCGAAGTACATTTTTGTAAGCACGTGAAATGGAAAGCTACTTACAGTGCAACGAACTCAACCGGCGCCTTCCGACATTAATCGGCCAATCACAGGTCACGTCTACAACAAAGGCGTCTGACTTCCATAGTTCGTCACCCAATCAAAAACCAGTTACAACAAAGAAGTCTGAGTTCAGTAGTTCATTAGCCAATCAAGAACGAGAACCGTGACTTTAAGTTACAAACTGTTTGTGGCCTCGGTTGGGTTCGTTGCACTGTAAGACGTTCGACCCGTTTGCAATGTTTACAGGGGTGTTTACATAACCCCGGGCGACTTTCATCCCGGCACGAGTTCAATTCCGTTCCCTCTTGTGGCTCTGTATTCGTTTACATAATACCATCGGATAATCTTGCGCCGGCCTCATGTAAACGAAGAAGGACCACTCGATTCGGTATGGAATAGGTGTTGTGGTTCAATTTTATCCTTGGTTTAAATTTTATCGTACATTACCATACCAACAAACAAAGAAAAATATAATTTAAATCAAAGAAAAATTGAACCACTACATAGGCATTTCAATATGCCGAAATGGGTAAGTACATACGTAATTTAAGTAAATTCCTTTGAATTCTCTCTTGTATTTGATAGTTATCATGTAAACACGAAACGGTATGGCGCGCTTTCTCATGTAAACACACCCTTACTGTGCTTCGTACTATCATACTCGCAGGCGGTGATTAGGGAGCACATATCTAAGCCTCAGCTGATGTTAGAAAACTACCCCACGTACCTTGTACCTGATACAAACTGCTTTGTGGATCATATGAATGGCCTCAGAGCCATAGTAGCTTGTCAGGCCTTTACTCTGGTGGTTCCTCTGATAGGTGAGTCGTTTTCTTGATTGGGCACATAACTATGATTACATATGATGTGAGGATAGTTTCTAAAGAAACTGGTGCTGCCAAGGGCGTAGCTAGGATTTTTTTCAGATGGACGCACATTTTTCGCAACTGTTTTGTTTTCTTTCTATAACTCAATAATCACTTTTTTTTTCATTTTGCGGCATTTTTCCGGACGCACGTGCGTCCGTGCGTACAGGTAACTACGCACCTGGCTGCGTCGGTTGGGAATTGAAACACAAGAAATTCGGACAATCAAGCGAATTGATAAAGTAAGTTATACCACCGTAAGGTAAAAGGGAGTTGCTGACGTTTCGAGCGTTATCCCTTCCACGGAGCGAAATGCACCTCCCTTTTGCCTTACGGTGGTATAACCATAGTTAGTAGAGGGCCCCCTCTACTAACTATGGTATAACTTACTTTATCAATTCGTTTGATTTATCCAATTTCTTACGATTACATATGGCTGGTTCCGCGAGCGGGTAAGATGAGGTGAATCCTGAGATCTGATTGGCTTCCCAAGCGGGCAATACGAACCCATCTTGCCCGCTCAGGATTTCCCGCTTTGTTCCTTAAACCAATAAACATACAATGCCTGCAGGCGGCTTTCATTGTAAACCAATCGGATAATTTAATTTTTTTGGTTTGTCCAAAAAAAAACAACAACTCCGCCAATATCCAGCCATTTTGACCTCACGCTTGGTTAAGAACGGATTTGTATTGATATGCACTAGAATACATCCCATACTATCACGTACTATCTTTCGTATTATGAAGCTTGGTTAAGAACTGATTTGTATTGATATGCACTAGAACGCATCCCATACAATCACGTACTATCTCTCATATTATGAAGCTTGGGATTTAAGTAAAGACACAAAATTGACAAGTAGTGTTTCATTAGATTCCGAACACGCCACGATACTTGACTTCGTCTATCCTTCTCTCATTATTTATGACTTTGAGAAAACGTTTTCTACCTTCTGTTAGAGTAGATATCCTTGTCTTCTAGTGATCAACGAACTTGACGGTTTGAAGAGAGAGCTCCATGTGGACAAGTTTCACGACCTTCAACATGCGCAGTACGTGCTGGAAAACGCCAGGTTTGTGAACGACGAGGATTTTGAGATAGATCTTAGTAAAAAAAAAAGGTATAGGACCACATTTTCGTGAGCGTTTTTGCTTAGTCTTCTAATGGGTAATAAAAGTGTTTAAATGTCGCGAAGGAAAATGCGCGGGATTCGGCAGCCCTAGCGTGGCCGGGCGGTTAAACCACATGACTTTCAAACCCATGAACACGAAGTGAAGTCCTACCCTTAACCATGTTAAACCCTAACCATTACCATTGTCCCTACAATTTTTCATCACCTTGACAATCATATTGTGGGAACACAGAGCTCAGCTGCTAGCTGATGAGGCCTAACAAGGCCAAAACAGCTGTCCATGGCTGTTGGCTTTGAGCTCAATTGTTTCTTTTTTTTTTGGTAGCAACAGGGTTTTATCCCTTCTACCACTGTCGCCTCAGTAAGCATATGTGTGTCTTAAACATACCCTTACTACGTTTTGACTTTGTCATTTCAAGCCACATCCCACAACCGTACCATTTTTCATGTTTGTAAAGGGTCAACTGATATGGCTTCAGCTAGTTGGGACTCTTAACCTCAAAATACCAAGATTGCTGAGTTGGTTTATGCTAATTGTTTTACACTTCTAGGTGTGCAATCGATTTTCTAGAGTTTGAGTTCAGCCGTCGGAATCCTCAGATGAAAGCGGTCACCAGTAAAGGGTCAGAACTTGACACTATAGCATTCAGAAGCGAAGATCCGTCAGGAAGAAGGGTAAGCCGTGCGCTCACTCCTGTACACAACTTGAACCAGTTTCAAATCACATCTGACCCGTGTTTCTTGAAAGGCTGAAAACGTTTCGCGCCTTCATCGGATGCATTCACACTGTAGTTTGGTAACCGTGAGAAACGCCTTCCATTGGCGATGGCTGGATATTTCCGAGCTCCTTTCGCGATTTTATGGACTGAGGAGTCGTCAAGGTCTATAACAGTCCAAAAAGACCTCGGCCAACATTGAGCCGTGTTGAACGAACAAGCGTGATCAATAACAGATATATTATATGCCAAAAAATGCATAATATGTGTGGGAATGCACGGAAAATCCTAAGCCAAGAGGATAGCTTTATGCCAGGAAAGCTGTTTTTATGATCAGGCAATTTTAAGTTTACCTGTTGCGTTGGGCAAGTTTTCACGTCAAGAGCTATGAAAAAGATTAGATTGACTCTGAGAAACGAGCCCCAATACTTGGTTCATCTCACCAGCTCGTGGAGTCTGACATATATTGAATGCTCTTAATTCACATCCGTCAACCAATGTGATTTCGGCTCATCTAACCCAAGAAGTTTGAAATATAGACAAACAGTAGTTGAAATTAAGATAGAAGAACTCGAGACTGTCCTCGTGGGATTAAGTTAAATGCGCGCAAATATTTGAAGTGATTCGTTTTAATTTATTTATTCAGGGCAAGGGTTGTAACGACGACATTATCCTGTCCTGTTGTCTACATTACTGTGAGGAGAATTTTGTTAACAGGCTGGCTACAGGTAAGCAATTTCAAGGCAAATTACTCCGTGGAATTGCGTTCTATGATTTTTGTTGTCTCGTGAAGGTGTTGTGTAATAGTATGTACTTATCATATGACCCGTCCGGGCCCGCTTGAGCAATCCTATAGAAAACTACAGTCGATTCCCGCTAACTCGAACCTCGCACTAACTCGAACCAAAATTGATTTCCCTTTTGATTTCTGAAAAACGTTTCAGTAATTTTACCCTCGGTAACTCAAACCCTCGATAACTCGAACCCTCGATAACTCGAACCTTCCGTTAACTCGAAGCAATATTTGTTTCCCTTAAAGTCCTTTTCTGTATAAGTCACTTGGGTGGTGGTACGTGTCATATGGAAAGAGATTTTACTGCAACTTTCTCTTATCAAAATGCCCAAAAATTTAAATTTTGTCCATCTATGTGTTTTTGGTGAGCCTCAAAGTTGATTTAATTTAGTCGCCTGGAAGAGGTACGACCGTCTAATGATTGCAAAAGAGGTGTACTTTGAAGTAACACTCTTCCAAAATTATTAATTCAATTACTTAGTTCAAAGAGGAGCTCATGATTCAAGTGTGAATTATGGTTTTACTTTTTGTGCAGCGAACCAGCCAATCACGATCCAGCGAAAAGTTGTACTGCTGACAGACGACAGGAATCTGCGGGTTAAGGCTTACACAAGGAACGTACCAGTATTGACTGTTCAACAGTTCAGGAAAATGGCCAGACTGTGATAACTTTCGGAATTTACGCTTGCAGAGTGTGCTGCTGGAACGAGTGACCGCCGGCGCAGACTTACAGCCGGTCTGTTGCAATCCCACGATCCCACGGGGCTGTGCCTACGCGATCCGGTACCTACCTGTCAGCTTGTAGACCGGAGGGTTGGCGGATTTGGAGTTTTTGTAAACTCCTTGATGTAACATTGGCGCAAACAGTACCAAATTGGAGAAAAGTCAAGATTCCCTTAAAAAGGATACTTTGGGGAATTATGGAAAAACAAACAGCGCCACCTCAAAACACTTCTCAGTAGCTTTCAATAAGTGTTGTTTATAATCGAAAAAATCAGGGTCTTTTGATGACAAACCATCTTTGTTTGGGGTAATTTAAGGCTTTATGAACAGTTATTTCGCTTTGGACCTCTGGCGCAGGTATTTCGGAAGACCCGAAAACTTTTCGGGCCCCCAAAACAAATAACAAAATATGAAGGATTCTTCGCTCAAACCTTTTCTTTGTTCTGGGAAGGTTTGATGGGTAAAAAAGTTTTTTTTTTCTCGGACTATAATGTTGGTCATTACGTCCGAAAATGATTCGGGACCTGCGAGGGGCACGCACTCGTATCAAGGGTTATGACCCGTGAAATTGGGGCCGGTTGTTCGAAGGCCGATTAGCGCTAACCCAGGGTTAAATTTTAACATGGGTTTCTTTTTCTCTTGTTAAAAAGCGTTTACTCCGATAACGTTTTCTATTTTATTCAGAGCATACAATCATCAAATTGTATTCACAAAGAATTATACTGAATGTGCTTTTTAAGCTCTCATATCTGCATTTAAAATTCGCACTAACCCTGGGTTACCTTAACCCTGCTTCGAACATTCCGGCCCTGGGGTCCGTTTCTCGAAAGGCCCGGTAACTTAGCGTGCCCGGTAAGCTATTTTATGATAACAACATTTACAACGGAAATTACAACTTGGTTGCTTTTTAAGTTTAAGTCGACTAATTCTAAGTTAACTCGCATGTTGGGCTGGTTAGCACGTCATGAACTATAAAAGCATTCGATAGAGTCCCACTTAAAAGTACAGCTTCGGGCCCGTTAAGTCAACGGGACCTTCGAGAAACGGGTCCCTGGTCGGTAAAGTGCGGTATTCATTTATCAAAATTCTTTGTAGATCTATTTAGCCATCTTTTAGCCTCCGCTGTGCCCCACTTATTCTTATCTTTTGAGAACAGCATACGCGAGTGTAGTTGTGGAGATGCTTGGGAATGGGGGTGGGGTCGGATTGGGGTTGAAAACCTATTTATCCGGCACGCATTCGTACCTCATGCAAATATCGTGTTGTACTTTTACTATTTATATTGTATTTTTATTCTACTTTGTCTGTGACTACGACGTGTCAACTTTGATAGCTTTCTTTAAAACAGTTCGCTGAAATATATTTCCTTTAGTGTACTTTATGCCGTTGAAATGTGGCTTAAAATTAGACGATGTGATTCGGTTTGTAATTGTGAGGTAATCTTATCGCATCCAAAAACACTGGTTTAAGTGCAAGAAAATAAAAAGAGAATTCCTTACAGAGATTTAAAAATTTGTTGGATTGGATCACATTGAATTTGAATGTCATCAATGGTAACTGTTTTCGGGCAAGAGAAAATGAGGTAAGATTACGTATCTTCCATACTAGGTTCTCTTACTATGATAAGGGGACAGAATCCATTTTTAGATCTGGAAACTATTTTATCTGACCAATGGCTGATGTCCATGGTTATAATTTCAATGCGCCATGTGGAAACCGCGGAGCCATGGAACGAGATATAGATTCCGAACTAAAAATAGATTCTGTCCCCTTATCATATCAGACGGGGTTATGTTCTCTTTCCTCATTTTCTCTCGTTTCGGGTCATAAGCAAAAGGGCTTTTAAAATGACCTCGTTGCCTCGTACGCTGCTTAAACAACAGGGAGATTTAAGCAAAACAACTCGATACAGCGACTAGGACAACACCAGACAACTGCGTTAATAAACAACACAATGAAACTGTGTGCAAAATACAGTCTGGTTTCTTTGCCGTCCTTGCACAAACAACAAAGTGAAATCACCATGACCAAGGTTCGTCTCGGACGAGATTTCACAACGGCAAATTTGCCTCGAGAAATTTGGAATTAAGTGCGAACGGTAAAATTGGGCAATTTTACAGTTAGAAGGAAATATGGCAAGAAAATTAAACACGCTTAACGCCATTAGCACGAGCAGCAGTAAAAAGCCTAACCTGGCTCACCTCCCCAGACCAATTAATCCACACCTAGAAGCCATCCAAAACCAGTAAAAACCAGTAAAATCCAGAAAAATCAAACTAAACCCCAAAATCCGATCAAAAATCCCAAAATTGGATCCCAAAAATCAAAATCCCAAAATCAGATCATAAGAAAACTCAACAACGTCAAGCAAATCACACGGAGAAAAATCAAAATCCATGCTAGAGTTAACTCGAATTTCAAATTATCTTTCAAAGCGTATGGATAAAATACTCCACCATCGTTTAAAACTGGATGATCAATCGGAATGCAAAATTGTCTTCCTTGAATTTAGATAACAAAACATCTTTGGGCTGACTCGTATCTTTATTACTTGCGTTTACGTTTGTCCGCAATCTTCTGATATTTTCGTTTGAGATACCCTGTCTTAATCTGTCACGTCTTTCTTTTTGGGATAAGTAAAGGTCTTTGTATGTCATAAATAAATCATATCGATCAACATCCTGAAGCAAAACTCCTCCAAAACTTACTTTCAATCGTTAAACAATGTTCCTCCCGAGATTATTGACTATTGTGTTGTTTTCATGACCTGATACGGTTAAATCGAATATTAAAAATGCACTTAGGAACGAGAACCATATCCTTATTTATTATATCTCTCAGTTAGTACGCGCGCTGTGATTGGTCAATTTAGCGGGCCGTACTTCACTGTACGGTCCGCTAAAGTTTGTTTTGGTCGCCAAAATGACTCCAGAGATATAATAAATATCTTATTAACCTCGTTTTCTCGGTCCGTACTGTAAAATACGGATCCTCGTTTTTTCCCGTCGATTTATGGCCCAAGCGCGAAGCTTCGCGCTTGGGCCATAAATCGACGGGAAAAAACGAGGATCCGTATTTTAAAGTACGGACCTCGAACTCGATTAATAAGAGGTATTTAAACGTGGAATTTCGATGACGATCCTTTCTCCTGGATTGGCAGTAGACGGATTGAATGTTAAACGGTTTAGGGGGTTTTCTGCTTTTAGTCCAAACCCGGTCCTGGAGTAATGACTGGGATCCAACTATTGATTTACTACGTAATTCATATAAAATTGAAAAGTGTTTCAATTTTACTGATGTTATTTGAAGCAGTTAAATTATACCAACAACAAATAACTCGGATTAATGAATGGTTAAGAAAAGCAAAATTTTGGAATGTTTATTTGCCGGCTATGGATCTTATACGAAAGTTAGCTGTAACTGTGGGTAGGGTTGTTTTCAAGCCCCCGCCGGATAGATTTTAATCTGATTTTGATTTTGATTTTTGGGATTTTGATTTTAATTTTTCTCTGAGTGATTTGCTTGAAGTTGTTGAGTTTTCTTATGATCTGATTTTCGGATTTTGATCTTTATTGTTGGGATCCGATTATGGGATTTTTGATCATATTTTGGGATTTTTTTATCGTATTTTTGGGATTTTGATCCGATTTTGGGGTTTAGTTTGATTTTTCTGGATTTTACTGGTTTTGGATGGCTTTTAGGTGTGGATTAATTGGTTTGGGGAGGTGCGCCAGGGTCGGCTTTTTACTGTTACTGCACGGGAGGAAAAAAATTATTTTTTCAGAGGCATCGTCGTCGTATTTTCTCAAAGTCCTTGATAATGCTTAAAGAACAACGTAATGAAACCACACGTGTAAAATACAAACTTAGTACAGCATTAAACAACGTGAAATTACCATTTTCCAAGTTTTCCAGACGAAATAGGTGCTTGACCCAAAGACGATCCCTGAAAATTCCGAGACAGATGCAAATGACAAATACTCAGTCTTCCCTCAACTCTGAGGAATATCTGCGCCCGGACTACGGTTAAACTATGAATCATTCAAGGATGTTCCTTCAACTTATCTCTCACAAATAACCACAACGAACAACCAGTCCTCTGGTAGGATTTGATTGGTAGAAAAGTCTTTGTTCTCAGACTACAGTGTTAAGTTATTGCTCTAGAAAAAGGCGCGAAAAGTTTCGCAAAAACGCGCAACATCTTTGAGCGCGCACGATTAACGAAACTCGATGGAGAAACGGTGTTTGTGACGTTGGTTTCTGTGCGGCGTTGCTAAGAACTTTCACTATTTGTCTCAACTATCGTTGCGAGATCGTTGGCGAATTTGAGGGAAGCAATATGTGAGCTTATTCATAACAACCAGAGAGAATTTTTTGTCAGAAAATTAGCGAAATATTTGCAAAAAGAACTGATCCATCAAGAGAGGAAGTCTTTTTCAAGAATTTAGAATGAACAAACATCGGCTTAGATGCCGGAGAATTTCGCGCCGCATGGCGCCACCGAAGACAAAATCCAAACTTCACGTTAGAGTGTCCAGATCTAGCGGTGGTGGTAAGAAAACTCTGCAGAGAAAAAAGAATCCATGAAGAGTGATGGCAAAGCTTGAAAGCCGTCCATGATCCTATAGACCGTGCCACGCCTAACAGCAAGGAACAAAGTTCGTCCGAGGACCAGTCGGAACGACCCCAACAAGGAACATATCCGACAGTTGGCCGGTCGACCTCTTGTTGTTTTCATGGTTTACTTAAAAATTCGTATATTGAGGTCGTGTATTTTCAGTTGTTCATGCTTTTGCATTTACTTCGATCGGAAAATCCGAATTTTGGGGGAACTTACAGACAAACGATTAAACTCAGCGGCAAAACATGATGCGACGAAGAGTACCACAGCAATGATATGCGACTTACATTCTGATTAGTTGAGAGTTCTGAGGATTTTATTTTTGTATTATATATATATATATATATATATATATATGCAAAACGTTGACAGATGTTGATTAAATCTTATTCTATTCCTTGAATTGAATTCAGATCTTTTATTCAATCCGTAAGACTGAAGGGTGCAAAGTTATTTTTTATTGGTTAAGGGAAGTTAGAGAAGTGTATGACTTGAAAGCGAGTTTCGTGTGATCGAGAGTTAAACACGTTTGCATATGGTTTTGGTCATAAAAGTACAAAGTGATCTTAGTCAGGCTTCCAAAGAACACAATCATCACTTCTAAGAAGGGAATAAATATAACAGGATTTACTCGAGACAAAATGTGGCCATCCTAGATATGACTGAGGAAGTCTCTATGTGGAAGAATAATGTGAGAGAACTTTCATTGACAAACTGTTTGCTATGTTATTGACAGGGCTATAATCAGTAAGATGTAAACCTGGTTGCCTTGATCTTGCTTGCCACAATTATTGTGACTATAGGTTCATTCCTTTGAATGTATGAGTACCTAAAAATAGCCTTGTTTGCATATTGTAGTTTGATGAAAACCTGGGTAGTGGGCCAACCTCATTGCGCTCCACATTTTAAATAGAATTTTACTTATACCACACACTATGCCTGCTGTCAGTTGCACCTTAAGAAGAGTCACTTATACAAAGCTAAAACCTAACCTGTACATAATGTTATTATTACTTTGGTAATACACAATGATTGAGGCAAATAGTAATACAAAATGAGTGAAGGCAAGACAAAGGAGAAGCACGTTTCTTATTCACAACATGATTGTGATAGATCACACCACAATACAGTGTAACAAGAAAAAGTCCCCAAGCACAAGTTCTGCAAAGTGCTTTTGAACTTTTATTAACAGGAGCACTCTTATGTTGGAAACTATTTGAAAAGAGATGGCACACAATAGCTTTACTCCATTTTCTTGTTTCCCTATCATTTATCCTCCTTTATTTTCATTTGCACAGATGTCCCCTGGAATGTTAGTGCTATTCTGGTCAATTCCAGTCCAATATCATAACTTGCACCGCATCCACAAAATTCTTGTGAAAGCTCCCTCAATGTCACAGCAACTCTCCTGGAGGTAATATGTTGTCTTTTTATGGCATGTTTCCATTCATAACGAGCAGGACCACTGACTATAATTAATGACCTTCTTGGCATGGTTACTGCGACTTCTACAGTGTGATCCTTGTTTGAGAAGGTGAGCACACTATCTGACAGGAGATTTAATGTGACCAGCTTTTCACCCCAAACCCAGACGTCATCAAAGTGGGGATCAATGGAAGAACCTCTGTCAGGAACATACTCTAAATTACAAAGTTCCACAGGTTTAAAATTGGTAAGCTCTGCAACTGAAGTCCACATGCGCTCCACCAGAAATTTGCTATACCCAGGCAATCCAGTGAAGTTGTTCCACTTAAGCTTCCTTTTCTTAAAGTTCACCTGTGGACCATAGTCCTAAAAAGAATGGGAGTGTACATTATCTCACAGAGAATGATGTCTGTCTCAGAGAAGCACATCCACTCTTCCGAGGATACATATGCTGTGGTTTAATTTTATTCTTGGTTTTCATTTTATTTTCCTTCGTTTCAAACTCATTATCATACATTACCATACCACAAAAAGAAAGGAAAATAAAATTTGAACCAAGAAAAAAATTGGGTAAGATTTCCGCACAGGTCCCTACTTCATTATGCATGCTGAAGCTGTCTTGTCCGGTGTAATACACGTGCAAATATTTCTTGTGTTCGAAGAACGAAATAGTATAGTTACAGAATGCATAATGAGGTACGTAGGGACCTGTGCAGAAATCTGGGTCATCCTCGGTGTAAAAACCTGTGAAGTTTTTCTTTGTTATTTCTCTATTATTTTCCTAGTCTCTATTGTTTTCTCTCCTTTGTTTCCTTTGTTCTACGTCACTCGTGAGCGTAACAGGTTTTTACACCGAGGATGAGCCGGAAATCTTACCAAAAATTGAACCACATCTTATACCCGAAAAGCGAACATCTATACTTCCATTTGTTTCTACCTGCTTCCGTCTCCCAGACTGTGATGGTTTCCATATTGTACTATCGACTTTGTTCAAAATCAGAGCTTCTTCATCTTTGTCGATGAAGTCATGAATTACCAAAACTCCTTCGAGTTTTACATGTTGGGTACAACTGTTCGTTTCGAAATGCATGCACTTTTGTCCAGACGAATAAGTGTTTCCGCAAAAGGAACAAAAGATGCATTGGCTCGTTGGATGGTTCTGTTTATTCCCTGATATATTTTGCTTAATTTCGGACTGTTCGCACTGCAAACAAGTACGGATTCCACTACAAGCACAGTGAGACGACGCCGCCATTTTTCGAGTTTTGCGAGCTGGGCATCTTCTTAAAGCTATTCTGATTGGTTCTTATAGACTACTCCAATGAGGAATCATTTTAGATTTGTAACGATTGTTGTTTGTTTTACAGCAGTGGTACGCATGTCAAAAGTGTGGCAGTCTACACGTGCAGTTTCCATTCCCGGGCTTTTGACAAGTATTAAAGAATTGTGACCGATGTAAGTCCTCTTCTACGATATTAGCCGTGAAGCTGGAACGAAAACGATGTCGAGCATTTCCAAGCTCACTGTTGAAGACGTCAAGAAACGCTCAGGCCGCGAAGATGTATCAGAAATTCGACAGCTTGAGTAAGTGCAGTATAAGCCGTTGCACGACCTGCTAGTCCAGCCTCCAGATGTAATTTTCATTCACTTAAGATGTGCTGCAGGTTATTAAGTTTGACGTAATTGCCAAGCTAATTTGTATTACTTTATTTGGTTTTTTGTCCCACACCATCTAAATCAAATCTGGATATTTACGCGAATTAACATACATAAACAATGCCAGTTGAGGTGAATTTAACTTTCTTCTAGTTATAGTTAAACAATTCGATCATTTTAACCCTAGTATAAGTTGACCCTGAAGTAAAATTCCCGATTATTGTTGCGTATTCATATGAACCTCCTCGGTGTGTTTTTGTCACGAAAAACTGCTGGCCAGCCGGAAGTGGAGCTATCTTCAGTGTTTTCAGTTTGTGACATGTGACGTCGATGTCCTTCTTTTTTACCAGTTTATACATGTATATACGGAATCTGATTCAAGCTGAGTTGAATTTGTGAAACCCTAGCTTTTATTTGTACTGTATTTACTTTAAAATTCTTGGTCTAGCTTCGTGCTTTCCAGTACGCATGTTATGTTTATGACTGGCTACACTATACAGTATATGATATAGATCACGATTATCGAATACTGAAGATGCTGTAAAATGCGCGATTTATAACAGTTTCGCCAAAATTAAAATACCATGGATTATTAATCAATAATTGTAGCTCCACAGCAGATACAGTCACATTTCTTGTTATGTTAGCAGCATAATTTGTTAATACTGACTAAGTTGTAATGCGATGAGGGACATAAATTATCTTCTTATTTATGGGTACAGCTGTTTATTATGCTCAGGTCAGGAACCCATGAAGTGGGTCAGGTATATTAACTGGAGAGTAATAACATGAGTGTAGTTAATTATTCATTTTTGGTCACTACAGAAGCTTAGTTTTGGTATTTGATATATTATATTGGAGTTTTAGTAATTTACTAGAAATGAATCACGTTTTACACTGCATCTAAAAATGGAATTGAAGATTGGATGGCTAGATTTCTATTTTATCTCATACTTCATTTTGCATGTGGTAGCTGAATTGTTTAGGGTAGAGCCTGCATAATGAAGGATGAAGTGGTATGGAAGGCTTACCATTCGTTTCGTACCCACGACCAGTTCATACCCAGACAATTCGTACCCAGCTCGGACGATTCGTACCCAACAAATTAAGACGTTTTGTACCCATCCTATTACCAAGTTGTTTTGTGTCAAACAGTATCTTTTTCTTGTTAGGTATTTTGTTTTTACTTCTTACATTTGACGCAGTGCAAAGTTAAAGTGTTCAATTCAAGTGTTCTGGTCAAGTAATAACTGGCCTGTTGATGTTAGCTATTGATTTGTGTTGAGCGCGCTCGGATTTAACCGGAACCTGTTCAATCTAAAGTTAAATCTAATCAATCAGTGACTTGACTTCGCTTCGCTTGACTTCGCTTAAATATGCTTTTTTAAAATAAACAAAAGGAGTTTACTTGTATCCTACTCGTTACATCTTTAACGACATGTCGCATGCAACAATCGAGTAGGGGCACTAATTAGCTGTCACTGTCAAGATAGTCACAAGTATAACCAATAGAAGAATAATGAGAACGCGGAAAAAAATCACAATAACCTTACCCGAGCAACTAATAAACTGGTACTGCCTAGGAAGTCAAACTTTCTTTACAATTTGTAAATTGACTTGTCCCGAATCCCGAAATCCTGGCTCGGATTTAACCGGAACCTGTTAAATTTAAAGTTAAATCTAATCAATCAGCGACTTGACTTCGCTTCGCTTGACTTCGCTTAAATATGCTTTTTTAAAACAAACAAAAGGGGTTTACTTGTATCCTACTCGTTACATCTTTAACGACATGTTGCACGCAACAATCGAGTAGCCGATCACAAAAAGAATTTGTGAAGCTTGTGTTGCGGATGCTTAAGCCAGTTTTCTTTGTCAAAATGCACTTATGAATCAAGGAGGATAAACATCATTAAAGGTAACTTCAGTTGATCTTGATCTTTAATTATTCTCAAAGATGCTTTTTGTTACGAATGTTGACCATGGTACGAATTGTCCAGAGGGTTGGGTACAAACCATGCAAGATTGGGTACGAATCGTCTACATTTGGGTACGAATCTTCTGGGTACGAACTGGTCGTGGGTACGAAACGACTGGATACCGTGTGGAAGTCTAGGCAATGGTACCCACAAAGTTGTAATGCATGGTTCAATTTTCCCTGTTACCATCATCACCGCTGGATGTGCAAGTTTTTCATTTTTTTGGCAGTCTACTCCCCCACTCCCTGGGCAGGCCAAAAGGGGCAATTCCCCACCCCTTGGAACAATGATTGCTGAATGTTTTTCGGCAACCTTTAAATATCTCCTGAAGAGCTTGAAACAAAGTACTCATTTTCGAGGAGTAATTTATTCAAAGAGGAATTATTTTCAATTTGTCCCACCCCCCTACCCCAGGGACAGACCTGCCTTAGGCAATTCCCCACCCCCCAGGCCTGAAAGGCTGGACGTGTCCCACGGAAAATTGAACCATGCATAATGCAATTTGGGATGAAGCAAATGCCATTTAAGGGAGATAGTTTTTAACCCTTTCACTCCCAATGGGTCTCCATTTGACGAGTAAAATCGTCTGGCGTTAGACAGAGTAAAATCTATAAAGTCACTCTTGGGAGTGAAAGTGTTAACCTGAAATAGAACAATTTTAATGTACTTGAGCTGGTGGCCTTTGTTTTACCAATGTCTTAAGTACACAGTACTCCTGCATCTCTTCCCTTGAGAGGTGGCAGCTCTCTCTTACCTTACAGTGGTACAACTTACTTTATCAATTTGTTTGATTATCCCAATTTATTGTGTAATTAAGCTATTTGACCAAAAGGAAATATCACTAGCAATATCAATACTACCAAACTAGCATTGCCAAAGTACAAATTCTCTGTTATGGTCACATGTATTTCTTAGAGTAGCATGAAGAAGTTCATGTTAAAAGGTAAAGTAACAAAGTTTACCACAAGTATTCATCACCTTATATTCTCCTTACCTCTTTTCATTACTCTGTATTGAGATTACAAGGAGAAAGTGGGTGCTGATAATCATTGGGACACAAAGGATTCAGCATACATTCAACATGGATATAATGTATTTCATTGAAATTTTCTATTTACAGCTTATCCAATCTCGGTTTAACCTGTGTACCAGCGGATGTGTTAAAACAGTTAACAAACCTCGAAGAGTTGAACCTGTCCAAAAATAAACTAACAGAAGTAGAGCATGAAGGAGTGAATTTACCACACCTTAAAATCCTGGACATTTCAAATAACCAGCTGACTAATGTGGAAGGACTTGGTGCTTTTCCAAACCTGGAAAATCTCAACGTTGTTGACAATAACACTCTGGAGGTAACAATGTCTGAATTGAAGCTTTTAGCTATAATATTATAGTGTGGAAGTTTATTTGAGTCAATAGTTGACAAGGTTTGCAAAGCAAAGTGGACTGCTAGAAAACAAGCTAGAATAAGAAATCAAATTTGAGGAATGCTTGAAAAAAAAAAAACCCTAAGTCACTTTAAATGTAACATGAAATTCTTTTCTTCTGTTTTTTTTTGTTTTCAAATTGAGTGCCATTTCACTATACCCTTCCTCTTTCGATTGCCATCTTATATACTTTAATAGCAACAGTCCTTATAGGATAAGGTCCAAAGACGATACATACTATACTGAAAATTCATAAGTTTAGAATTAAAATATATGCAAGGGAATTTTAGGTCTGATAAGTCTTGCCTGCATGTCCTTGGTCTTGTTACCATGGATGGCGCTTGTGCTTACAGGAGGTGAAAATGGGAGCTGGGTTGAAAGTCTGTAAGATAAGTTATCTTTTTCCTTGCATAATAATGACTAGCAGTTGGCCTAGTGTTACCAAAGACAGGTGAATATTTTGAAACATTCACCTGTCAACGCTTAAGACTGTTGATGTTCCATTCAAAAGGTTTCAGACAAATACAAGTTGGTCTCTCTTTCGCCATTCTTGAAGATCCTAGATGGAAAGGTAATAACTTAAAACTTCTCCAGGGCTGCTTACTGTTGTTAATAAAATTTAAAAAAAATTAAATTAAAATAAAATTAATTTAATTTAATTATAGCAGCAATTAATTAGTCAGTTTGACAGGCAGACTGTGAAGTGCTTCATGGCTATGACTTACTGTTAGGTAGATGTCACAGTAATGGTATCAGCCTTGTTTGACTTTATCCTTTTTATGTCATTTTAAATATAAAAGGTATTTTGATGGCATTGAGACCAATATGAACTTACAACTGTAAGGTTCACCATGTTCTCTGTGTACTTGTTAAAATGTCTACTGTTTCTGCTTTTATTGTACCAGTAATTTAAAGAAAGGTCTCTTGCTTTAAAAACCAATGTTAAGCATCAACATATTATTAGTGGATAATGATACCATTATTAATTTTATTACGTTTTAGTAATGCTTTTGCAGAGCCATTAAATGAACCCTAAGTTAAGTTGATTTTCATTGTTCAAGTCACACACTCTTATACTACATAGCTGTTGTGTCATTGTTTTACATGCTATTGTTATTGGAAGTTACATTATTAGATGAAGGCAAAATGTGATGATAATGATGGTGATGACAATGGTGATGATTATTATTATTACTGGTATATCCATTCCTTATAGGCTCAGACATGTCATTTGAATCTGGTTTTTGGTCCTTGAAAGCAGGTTTCAACAAGTCACCCAGGGTCTCAGGGCTCTCTTTCTTTCCTTCTTTCCTTTAGGGACAGTACTTTCCTTAGTATCTTTGTTGTCCCCCAGCAAAGCCGTTTCTGGACCACTTCCAACCTTTGCTTCATTACTATTATCATTATCATCTTTATTATTAGTATGATTATGATTATTATTAATAGTATTATTATTAGTAGTAGTAGTACTATTATCATCATCATCATCATTATTGACTTCCTTGTTACATTTTTAGGACATAAGCCTAATGAGAGAAGCTGTCAACAGGCTGGATGCCACAATGTCAGAAAAGGTATTGGACAGACTGAGGACAATGTTTTATTCGATTTAACTGAAAGTTTACAGCAGCAAGGTGGCTTAGTAGATCCTGGGCTGATTGTGGCATGGGCCATGTGTTTAAACCTTTTGTCCTGTGTTGTTGTGTGGAACAAGAAATTGGTCATCCTGTTGAAGTTGTTAGTCTACTTTAATTGGAAAGCTGAAACCATTTTAAAATCTTCGGAACACAGGAATGTAAGATTATCATGGCTCTGTACATTTTGTATTTTTACTAGATTGATGAACTGTGGAAACAACAGTTAAGCAACAAGTTTCAACAATTGAAAGATGAAAATAGAAGTAAATTTGAGATTGACTTCATCGAAAAAGTTAAGGTGAGAATTATGTTGAGGTGACTTAAACTCAAAACAGGAAACTCAGGAAATATTTTTTAGCTCATTCATCTAGACAAACATTTTAAACAGTAAATATTCATTTTTGTTTTCTATGTTAAAAATTTATATGAATGTTTTTTCGTAGACTCTTCCATACAGAGTATGTTAAAACTTGTCTGAAAAGGTAGACGTTTTGGTTGACTTGGGAAATGTGGAACACTGTTGCAACCTTTTGAGGGGGGAAAAATGATTTGATTACATTGTTCAACTCATCCAACAACCTGTTGGACAAGCTACACGTAAACCTCATCACTCTATACTTTCATGTTGAATCATATGCCTCAACTTTAAACATGGGGTGAAACCACAGTATCTTGAACCATCAAAGAAATAAAGTAGTTCAAGACACTGGTAGTTTGAGATACCAGGGTTTTCATTGATAAGGTATTTACTTGTTTTTCACCCTGGTTTTGGAAGCAGACGTACATGTATTTTTAAGTGTGAAAGGTCTTCTTATTTGCAGTAGACCATGCTGAAACTAACAACAAATTAAGGTTAATATTGAGGATTATTTAGTACTATCAAATTGAATATGCTTTTGTATCATGTTCTCTCAGGCAGAAATAACATGCGGACCACCTATGCTGAAATCCTACAGAGAATACAAGGTGTCAAGTTCGTGCATAATTTCTCTGTAATCTGCAGTAATATTTCCCAGGAACAGTTAAAGTTCTGAAGGGTTTCAGTAAGCAAACTAATGAAATTAATATTGTTCTTATCTCAGCTTGCAATTTTAGGGAAACGTCATCTTAGTAGAGTTGAAGCAGAATATCAAGTGGAGGAGGGTGATCCACCAAAGAAGAAACAGAAAGTTAATGAAGGTGAGTCAAAGTCTATGTTCCCTTTTAAAGACTCCATACTGTAAAAATAACAGTCAATGACTAGTCTTTTTATATGTTGTGGTTCAATTTTATCCTTGGTTTAAATCTTGTTGTCGTTTGTGTTCAACTCATTATCATACATTACCATACCAAAAAAAAAAACAAAAGAAAATTAATTTAAACCAAGGAAAAAATTGAACCACAACATATATGTTATACTAGAAATTGTTAATAGCAAGTGAAGTGCTGTGAGGATAGTCGAGAGAGGAGAATAGTGAATGACAATAAGATAGATGATAGTGGACAAAGCCATTGCAAAGTAATAAAAGGGTGCAAAGAAATGTTCAATTGAACACTTTTAGAAAAGAAAACATCAGCAAGAGGAGAAGTAACTGGATTAAGATTGATGGACAAATAGAGTTATGGAATGTAGTTACACGTCTTTAATTTTAAGAATATTGAGTCTATTCACAATACCTATAACAAGAAAACATAACTGTGAAAGAAATGTGTACTATATTCATGAAACAAGCACTATTGCATCTTAATAATTACGGTTATTATAATTTAAGAGTGTTTATCAAAAGTAAATACGTGGCCAAATAGCTCAATCTGGTAAAAATGTTGATGGCAAAGTCGCTGTTTCTGGTATGATATGTTGCTCAAATGCCTAAAAGTACATCACATCTTCTTTCAGTATTTGATTGATTGTATAATTTTGGTCTGCATTGTGACACAGGGCATAATGACTTTTCGCATGAAGTAATGCTGAAAGATTAATAAATTCACATTGTCTTCCACTAGAAACATCACTGAAATGATTATCACCTTGATGAATACTTCCACACACTCTTAAATTGGCATTTGACATCATAAACCTGAACATGCATTCCCAACTCAATGAAATTCAAAATGAATATCAGGGCGTCAAATTGCGCATAATACAGGCGCCAATGCGACTAAATTTTTGACTTTGGCGACCAAATCCTGAAAGTTAGTCGCCAAATTGGCGACTAGAATTTCTAATCACGTCTTACCAAGAGATGCAGTGATTGTTGAAAATTTGTATGATCCCGTTGTGGACGAACCATTGTAGTGTCCTCTTTGTAGCAGGTGCAAATTGCGGGCTCATTTTTCATCGCATTTGACAACATGTCGACCATGTGAGCTCCTTTAAACAAAACGGCCACTAACTTTGTTTGGAATTGGCTATCACTTGAAAATATTCAGGAGCCAAGTTGCTACTGGAAAAGAAAGTTAATTTTATGCCCTGAGTATTTGGCGATGTTTTACCCTTAGTGAGTTCTCTGCTGATTGCAAAGTATTTCATGTTCAGAGGATCATCCGAATAAATCTTGACTATCCATTCACCATCCATAAGATTGATATATGCAAGTGCCCAGGACCACAGATACAACACTGTAAGCAATTCAACAAAATTGTGCTGCTCGCTTGATGGCTCACAGCAATAAAGATATATTGATATAATTATCAAGATTAATTACCATTGCGTAACCAAGATCTTAGTTGAAATTCTCCTTAGCCAGTGGCTTACACTTCCTTGGTGGCTGCAGGTTGGAAGATTTTATTGTCAAAGCTCGGAATTGCATTCCCTGCACTATAGACGCAGAATTGATCACAAACTATTATGTACATGATTGTACATTACTGTAGAGGATACTTCTTTCAACTGCTGTGGGAATTGCAATGAGCAAAATAGCGGAAACTGTCATGGGGTGTTTTGTCAACAGTAATTGTGAATGACAACTATAGTATTTGATGCATTTTGTAGTGAATGGCAACACAGATGAAACAGAGACAAGATTTGTCAGTGACGCTGAGAAAAATTATAAAATCAGAACACCAGAAAGTAAAGTAAACAGGAAAAGAGACAGGCCAACACCACATAAAGTTATGAACAAGGTAGGTTTTCCTAAGACAAAAAATACTGGGATACATTAAGTGTAAGTAGAGCTAAAAAGAGTTGAGAAATGGTAGTGTAGTGTAGTGTTTTTTTTTTTTTAGTGTAGTAGTTAGTGTGACAGACTTGCGAGTAGGAGGTCTGGGGTTCGAGCCCTGGTGGTGGCACTCAGTGTTGTTTCCTTAGACAAGAAACTTCACCCCACTCTGTCTCTCTATACCCAGGTGTATAAATGGACACCAATGATATAATGCTGGGGGTGGCCTTGCGATGGACTAGCATCCCATCCAGGGGGGAGTAATAATACTCCTAGGTGCTTAATGCTACTGAAACCAGGATAAGCTCTTTTTAGAGCTTGAAAGAGTGATATTAAGTGATGCTTTGAGGAATAATAAACAATGTTGAGGAAACCACTTCAGTCTTAGTTCTTCTCCGTATGATCTGTATGTTGTTTGCTGGTGCCTCAAAGAAAGGTGGAACTCATTACAGCAATATTAATAGAAAGTGTTACTGTTATCCTGAATTATAACTCAATAATTTATGTGGGGGAAGAGTAGCATTTATATAAATATCAGCTAAGCTTTATGGTGTGTGAGCTAGAATTTTCACTTTTGGCTGGAAAAAAATCATATGCTTTGTTAAAGAGTCAAAGCAGTTCAGTTGTATATCCATCTATCATTGTGTTAATTGTTCATTCTCTCCTTTTTTTGTAAAATTATAAAAGTAACATTGGTTTTGTCTATTTTCAGGCTACAAAATCAGAACGGTACATTGTAAACTTTTGATTTGATCCTTGTGTAAATTGTTTGTTTTGTTGTTTGATTTACTCTGTTAGCAAAGACCACTGGAGTGTCAATTTGCAGTCTCTCATCTGCTACAAACTCACTCCCTGAATAATGACCCCACAGACAGAAAAACACAGGTGTGGGGGTGTCAGTTTGAGCCCGACCCAGAAAGACAAGGTACATGTATTTGTAGTGATCAGGGTAATAATTTAGTTCTTGGAGCTTGAACTATTTTATGTGACCGTTTGTTCACGGAAATTCTTATAAGTAGTTCATATGAATTAAAAGTTTGCATTGGCTCTGCCATTTAATAGGAAACTTGTGCCCTTTGTTTGCTTTTGCATTTGGCTTTCCACTTTGGAGAATTGGGATATGCAAAAAAACTTTTTTTTTTCTGTTGGGTCATTTATTTAAACAAGGTTTTTACCCAGCTTGACAAAACTGTTGTCTAAATTGAATTTTAGCTAGTCCAACTTAATATTTTAATCTCATTTATACAACACCAGAATTAACAGTCAATGCATGCACACTGGAAATGGATTAGCTTCATTAAATTAATTGGAAATTGCTCAGTTTCAGACCCTCCCAATTTTACTTAAACCGCGGCTTTAGTTGAACACTGTTCAAATAACCAGCCCTCAGACTTTTTGCCGACATTATTTCCCAGAAATGATGTGCTAAAACGGAAAAAAATGCTGTCTTATCAAGTTAAAAACCCTATACGAGAATATAGCTGATTTCCATGATTTTTTTTTTGTCCTAAATATTTCACTTATTGCCTTGCTTTAATGTTTAATTTTTATCAATTATGTGCTTGATTTAGTTGAGAACTTTTTGTCTTTGATTAATTTAGCTGCCAGTGAGTTGTTCTCTGCAAATAAATGCAACTGTTGAGATTTCTCGCTTTGTTTTGTCTATAACTGTACATGTACATGAAAGGTCAAAGCGTTGATTTTTTGCATTTTATTTTTTCAAAGGACATACTACAACAACTTGTGCAACTTGTGGAGGCGACTCTGTTTGTTTTGTGGACTGTACAACTGGTAGAGTAATGAAAAAATACAAACAACCTGGTGAAACATTTTACTGTCTCGCATGGACAACAGTTACAATGGATTTAGGGGACGGCAAGAAGAAAAAGGCAAATCTCATCGCTGCAGGTGGATCCCAAAATGATATAAAAATAATTGAACCTACACAGCTTGTCTGCTTTGAGGAGATTAAAGGTCATAAAGGTGTGCTTGAATGTTTAATGTTTCACCCTCATCATCCAACATGGCTTCTTAGTGCGGCTCTTGACACTGTCATGGTTTGGGAGGTTGGCTTGCCTAAGGGAACAGAATATGAAAGCAGCTCAAGGTGAGTTGCCTTTGGTGCTATTGATAACCAGTAGAAACCAACACTCACAGTATTCTGAATGATGCAGTGTTGTTGGCTAATGTACTCTAGATATTTGTTTTGTGATAGATATAGGGAGTAGCAAAAACAACAGTGGGTGGAAGAGAACATTGCTCTTATAAAAGAAAAACAAAAACAGTAAATATTGGTAGAAAATCAACCGTAGTACAATGTGTTATTGGATAACTGTTGAGTCTAAGAAAACTTTACCTTGTAGTCATAGTCTTATGGTGAAGTAACAAATTATTGGGCTTCTGTCAAAATGTTTGTACTTATTGCTGACATTTTCATTCCTTCTTACTCCTGTACCTTTTTTTTTTTTTTTTTTTTTTTCGCATTCCACATTTGAGAAATCAGTTAATGCCAAAACACATTGATTTTTCTTGGCACCTGCTAGCTGATTTTCTTAAATTAGAAAGATGAAAGTGGAACTCCCTAACCAATGATATAAGATCAATTCAGAACCTTGATATGTTTAAGCATAAGATTAAAACACTACTTTTTAGTGAGGCTTAGCTAGTTGACTACTCCTTTCATTGTATATTATTTTTTAGATTACTCATTTTTATTGTAAATGTTTTTCTTAGTTAATTTTAGCAAGTCGAATGTATCTCACTTTTTAGAAATTAAAAAGCGCCATTGAAGTTCTTGTATTACTATTGTATTATTAGTATTCGATTATTAGATCAGTCCATGTTAAGTCTCGGGCTCTTTGTGCGCCTTAAATAAAGTGCTAAAACAGGAAATAAATACAAGGCACTGTTCCTCTGTTGAATTGCAGACTCCATGCAAAAATTCACTTAATTAAAATATTTTTAAGTGCAAATCGTCGAGGTCCGTACTGTGAGTTACGGACCGAGTTTTTTCCGCACGAATTTATGACCGAAGCGCGCGGGTCATAAATCCAAGTAGAAAAACGAGGATCCGTAACTTACAGTACGGACCGAGAAAACGAGGTTTATAAGATATTTATTATATCTCAAAACAAACTTTTGAATTTAGCGGGGCCGTACAGTAAAGTACGGCCCTCTACAATTGACCAATCACCGCGCGCGTACTATCTGAGAGATATACTAAACATATTTATGGTGAACGCCTGTCAGGCGTTTATTCTGTTTAGAGCCAGTGATTGAAACTAAGTAAAGGTATTCTATCTACAGCCTCCTCCTGTCTCTGAGGTCTCGCTCAATTGTACGTAGTTTCTGTGTTCCTCCGCATGGCAAGGTTGTCGTTGGAGCTTGTGATGATGGTTGTTATGTATGGAAACTGTTCGAGACCAAAATTGAAAAGACCAAAGATAAGACAAGGTTGGATAAATGTAATATTAATAATTATAATTATATCAAACTTCTTGAATCCGATTGGTTCTCAGCACGCCCTATTTTCACCAAATATGCGCGCGGGCGAAAGTGTCCAATAACAAGGTGTGCAATAACAAAATGCGACTGCAGCGCCCGCATTATTTAGTTCCTCCTTGTGACGGAATGCTCCTTATTCATAGCTCCAAAACGTTTAAAAAATGCCTCTTCCCGGTGAATTTTATCATGGAGATGATAAACCGTTAACAGGTTTGTTTGTCTGTCTGAATTTTTTCCTCGAATTTTTTTTATAGTTATGATTAATTGGTAGCAGGACTTGGTGTCGTCCGATTCAGTCTGTAATCATACGAGTGATTAACAAAATCGGACGACCGCGTAGCGGGAGTCCGATTTGTTTAATCATGAGTATGATTACAGACAGAATTGGACTTCACAATTACCATTACTAATCACAAGTATAACAAAAGTCTCAAATCTGATTGGCCATCAACTGCCCTGATTACAGCCTTAACAGGACAGTTTCATAGGACAGTGGGCGTCATGCGTAAGGGAAGGTACGTTTTTGCTTGGGGGGTGGAGGGCTAGGGAATTATGGTATTTTTTTTTCCAAAAAAGTGTTGGCCCTCCCTCGCGTTTTAACAAAAAAATCTCCTTCCCCCCCCCCCCCACCTTCAGGTGACTGACAAAAGTGCGACCCTCCCCTCACTACTACATGGTATGTTCCATGCTGTAGAAACCTCAGAACGGTTCGCTTGTGAACGCAGTGTTTGAATACAAATATATCTCGATATTAAAAGTGTGCGCGCTGAAACAAGGAAAATGCGAAAAATCAGTGTGGGATATTTACGTTTTATAGCTGAAGTTTGAATATGAAAGAATAAACCTAGACTATTGTAAAAGTTTTGAACATAAAATATCTAAGGGAAAATACACGCGCTTCTTTCTTCGACTAGCCGGCATTGCTGTTGGTTATTCTAACAGGTAAAGTTTATTTGTTTAGCATGCGAAATCTGCCTCTCCAAAATGAATATTTCCTACATTTCCGAATTCTGTTAAAGGCAGACAGGCCTCTGTAGGAAATTTTAAAGGAAACTTCTCGCACACGATTGAAGCATCATTAAAAACTTACCTATGAAGCCAAACATCATTTAAAGGAAAGAAAGATGAGAAAGTGAAGGTGGTGAAGGCACATATTGGCAGTAAGATGACTTCTATTGTGCAGGATAGTCGGAACAACATTCAGCCAGCCTCTGACTCAACTCAATTCAGAGTCTGACAGTGACAGTGACGGGTAGAGCGCATTGTTGGATCTACCAGTACCTCGTCAGAACCAAACGACTCAGGAGATCAGGCAGTAGATAGCCAACAGCAAGAAGCTGAAGAAACGATACCTGTATCAAGCACTTCTCGTTACGGACGAAAAAGGACACGAGTCCTCCGAGTAAACTATGTGCCATGGCATAATATACATGTAGAAATGTATTAAACCTAGTACCCATAATAAAACACGAAATTAAATCAAAGTACTTGAAAAGAAAAACTTAATCTGTAAGAAAAATGGAAAGCGACGTCACAAAAATTCTCATTAGAAAATTCTGGAAAAGATGCGTGACCCTCCCTTCAATAGCTCACATGAGGTATGGCCCTCCCCTTTTGGTGCTCACTTTTCACTGATGACCCTCCCCTGTGAGGCACCAGCCCTCCCCCCCCCCAATAAAAAAACGTACCTTCCCTAAGTAATTGGACAGTACGCGCCATCACGCGCGCGCTCAAATGGCTTTTTTTTCACTGCTAGCAAAAAATTCTTAGAATTTCTTGTGGTTAAATTTTAAAAAGAGCTTTATACATCACAAATTTTGTATAAGTTATGATTAATTGGTAACAAAACTTCGTTTCGTCCAATTCGGTCTGTAATCATACTCGTGATTAAACAAATCGGACTCCCACTACGTGGTCGTCCGATTTTGTTTTAGCACTCATATGATTACAGACCGCATTGGACTCCACTCAGTCCTGTTACCATTACTAATATTATTATAATATTGTTTGTCAGCTGTGGTTACAGTCAGTCAGCAAGTTTCCCTGGGGTGGGGAGGGTGGAGACCTGAGGGAAACCCCTGGGCTGGTCTCTCTTAGGACCAAATAATTAAAACAGAGGACATCTTTTTTATCATTTTCATGTAGCAAGCCGGGTTAAGTCTACGCGAGCAGAAGAAGGCCCACTCTGCTACAGGTTATCTTTTCAGGGCGTCAAATTGCGCCTAATACAGGCGCCAATGCGACTAAATTTGTCATTTTGGCGACCAAATCCTGAAAGTTAGTCGCCAAATTGGCGACTAGAATTTCTAATCACATCTTACCTAGAGATCTAGTGATTGTTGAGGATTTGTAAAATTAAACCTACAGCAAAGTTCCTCATTAAACTCATTTCCAAAATGCAGCACATGTACGAACGTAAATCCACTAGACGCCATCTTGTATTTAGGTAACCTTTCACGTTGTATATGAAACATTCTAGTGTCCTCTTTGTAGCACGTGCAAATTGCGGGCTCATTTTTCATCGCGTTTGACAACATGTCGACCATGTGAGCTCATAAACATAATGGCCACCAACTTTTTGGAATTGGCTACCACTTTAAAATATGTAGGAGCCAAGTGGCTATCGAGGAAAAAAGTTAATTTTACGCCCTGCTTTTGCGTGTAGGGATTCATACGACATTACGTGTAGATAAAATGCTAGTCCTATGCGGGGCTGCCCCTAACAACAGATTTGAAGCCGTGGATTCTCAGATCAGAGTTCTAAGTGGCTAACCGCTACGCTACCATACCTTCATCTTTTTCATGTAAGGTGCAGATTATTCAAACGGGAGCCCATCGTTTTTCTGATTCAAAGTTGTACAATCCCAAATCAGTCTGAAATATTTACATTAAACGACAGATTACCCTTTCGTTTCTTTATGGTCTTATTGCAGTGTACACTGTACTTGAAGGCGTGAAATCCTTTCCCTGATTCCTGAAGAAGGTTCTCTTTCAAACAGTTTTCCCTTGGAAGGAAACACAGAGGTGTAGCTAAGATTCTTCAAGGGGGTAGGGTGGGGGGGGGGGAGTTCAGACCGTGTCACACCAAAGGGTACTTCAGATTGGCATGTCGTTGTACTTAATGTTGGCATGTTGTTCTACTAAATGTTACTATCTAGCACTGGAAAAATATTTATTGCATGTTGATTCTCCGGATTCGCGTGTTTTCGCCAACTGAATTCTAGGGACACCCCAGCCCTCACCCCCACCCCATCCACGTCCCCCACCCCCACGTCCCTGAAATAAGCACTGTCCGAGTTGTGTTTCCTAATCCAAATTTGTACCTATGATAGTACTGTTTTTGAAGTTGGTAAGTGTTCAGGGGAACGATCAAAGTATGATCATACGCTTCTACTGAAAAACATGAAAAAATTCCCGTATGAGGGCCATTCGCTGTGGTGCAAGCTGAGCCTTCAAAAGCCGCGGGACCCTGCGTATGGCCCTGGGAGATGCAGCCACTGCAAAATGGGAAAAAAGGAGCAGGGATCATATAATAAAATGCTTATTGACTGGGTTAGGTCGGACCGGACGGGAAAATATTTGGCTCTCGGCTGCGCTCGTTACACCAGTCATGACCTCGAGCCAAATATTATCCTCCTCGTGACCTCTACTAAGTCAATAAGTACATAGTATTTAATAATGGGGCTATTTTTTGATACATACATTCGTTAACACTTTCCTTTCACAACAAGCTAGCCTTATCACTGGTGTCTAACAAACAGTGATATCACTTTGAATTAATTTTATCTTGCAGGACGCACTGTGCAAAAATGGACTTTCCCGGAAAGAAGATAATTCCTCTGGATAGCGTTGTTTGTCTATCTGACAACCTAGTGGGTAAGATGGAGTTCTGCCTCGGAAGCATGCAGAAGCATGCAGCATATTTGTCTTAGCGTGTGTCATTTTCTTTCTCATTCTAAGGCGTTTTCCTTTCTCTTTTTCCAGCCACAAAAAGAGTGGAGGAAGGCTGTATCCATGTTTGGTATTCTGAATCAGAAATGATGACAGTAAGTAACAATGTTTAGTATAAATACTCAAAATCGCGCGCTCTGATTGGTTCGCTATCTCGGATTATCAGCCGATACTCACCTCGACGAACAAAATGGCTGCCAGTCGTTCGCGCGCTTTTGATGAAATAAAGTTTTTTCGTGTTGTACAATGGTTTTTTTTTTTTGAAGTAATCACCTGTGTATTTATACTAAAACCATTATACGCCCCAGGCTCAGTGATTATCGGTGAATATTCACCTCGACTTCGTCTCAGTGAATGATTTGAACATAAGGGAGGCAGGGTGGCCGAGTGGTTAGGGCGCCGGACTTGTAATCTGTTCAAGGTCCCGGGTTCAATTCCCGTCCTGACCACTACCTGGATATGTAATACGGTAATCCCGAGTTTCATATCCTTCATATCATCGGCCACGCTTGTAAATAGCCAGCTTGTCAGCCTTCCGCCAGTTGGGATTCTTAGCAAAACGTTTATGTTTAATGTAAAATTGACTCTGGGGACGAGCCAATAAAGTATTTATGTATGTATGTAATATACATGAAAGAAATAGTGGATATTACACGGTGGGGCGAGAAGATATGAATTTTATGTTCTAGTGGCAAAAGCAATATCTCACGAGTGAGCGCATCGTGAGATATTAGGAACTTTAAGCAGAACACGACTGCGACGTCGACTACAACGGCGCCAAACAATAGCGTTGATGAACGAATCAATGAAACTGCACGTGCAAAATACAGTCTGGTAGATTTCTTTGCCGTCCTCTGCAAAACAACAACGTGAAATGACCATTTTTCAAGTTTTCTAGAAGACGCGAATGCACAACTACAAAATTGCCAAGAAAAATCTGTAATGAACTGTGAACTGGTTAAGTTGAAAAAATCGGAGGTTTGAAAAGTTATGGAAAACAAAAAATGAAACAAGCCTGCCGCCATTGGTACAGGAGAAAAACAAATTGATTTTTTTCAAACGTGCCGTCCTCGGCGTCGTAGTCGTTCTTGCTTAAGCTCCCTATTGTTCTTGTCACGAGAACATAAAATTCGTATCTTCGAGCTAACGTGTAATTTCTTTTTCTTTTATAAACAAAAACACATTAAGTAAAAGCTAAAACCGTTTTTGTATTCGGAAAAGAACGGAAAATGACGTCATCGATATCCTCAATATTCCACTACAGTCCCGGATGTAGTTTCGTGTGAATTTAACGAGTGGTGTAATTCGCAGTAAAACATTCACGTCTATATAATAAATTATATATTTGACCAGCGGTTAGTAATTGTAATCATACGGTTTCGAGTTCACTTTGGAATTAATTTGCACGAATGAGTTTTTCAAAAAAAAACCGTATGATCACTTATTAATAATATAAACATGAAAAAATTATTGGCCAGAGTAAATCTTTCTTGAATTAATGTAGCCAGTTTCCGCAGAGAATTTTTGTCATCATTTTACATGATATCAACTGGCTTAGAAAATTTCCTTTTATCTTTCAGCCAATCATATTCCAGAATTTCGATATGTAATTTGCACTGCTCTCAGCCAATCAGAATCGAGCATTTTTTTTCATGTATATTATTATAGGCGTTATTTAATAATTAGACCCATAGCCCCCAAGGGCTACGGGTCAATAGCGCTATTGACCCATGGCCCTTGAGGGCGAAGGGTCTAATTGTTTTAGTATCACCCAACTAGTCGGACAGAAAAGACAATAATAAAGTTAGCAAGTGCCAGTTGAAGAAATATTTATTTGAATAAAATCAAAGAAAGCGTCAAGAATTTCATCATTCGAGGACTAGTAGCGTAGCCAATCAGATTGCGGAATTTGCATTAGTCCACTAGTTGGGTGATACTAGAGGAGATTAGACCCTCGTGGTATTGACGCAATTTTTCAGTTGTTGCTATCAAGCCTGAATAAAGACCGAGCTGGTATGGGATTCGAACCCACGACCTCGAGAGTACCCGAGGGATTCTCTACTAGGAGACGGCCGGCTTAGCTTAGGGACGGACCATTAGAAAAGTGATGGGGGGGGTGGGGTGAGGAAAAAAAAATCATGCAAGGCAAAATGCCAAGAAAAAAAATTAATGCAAAGAAGAAGGTAAAAAAAAAAAATTCATGCAGAAGGAAGGTCCAATTGTGACTTTTTCACACGTAGTAAAAAAATTCGTGCAGAGGGGTTCACCTGAAAAAAAAATTCCTGCACAAGCAGTGAGCGAAAAAAAAAATTCGTGCAAGCTGAAAATTCCCCCCCCCCCCATCACTTTTCTAATGGTCCGTCCCTTAGCTTGTAGAGAATCGCAACAGAGTTAATTCCCTCTTCCACCATTCACGATTGTTGTTAAGTATGTCCTTACACAAGCATTAAGTAATGGTCCAGCTATAAGGTAGGCAGGTGTACGGCAAAATTCATTAAAAAGGTGCGAACAGTTTAATGTTAATTCCATTTTAATCGCCTCATCTCATTGGCTAATACCAAAAAACCCCCGAAAAAACAATGAAAAAATTCAAAAAACGTCATTTCTAGACCTTGTCTATTCCATACCCCTATTTTCTATCTTTCGGCCAAATTTGGCTTTTGCTCTAAGCGCCAATTAGCACCACAAAATTAACTGACACTATTGCCGAGCGCTATTGTTTTCTGCCTGCTTCTTAGCCGGACCATTACTTAAGTTGAATTCTTTTTAGCAGGTTTTTTGTTTGATCACCTGTCTGGAAGGGTCTGGAAGGGTATTTCCGGGATCCGGGATTTGATCAAAATACTGTGTGGGATTCTGGAAAACGCAAAATTTATTGACGGGATTCGGGAATTGACTGCCCTTCGGGTAGCGGGATTCCCCAAATCTTTTGCACGGGATACGAGATTTTTTTGCCTGTCTATCGGGAATTCGGGAAATCTTCACAACCCAAATAAACGTACCAGCAGCGAAAGCGAATAAGCCAGGTGAACACTAGTCAAACTAAACCAAAGTGTTCTGATCAATAAAGTCAGTAAAGTTATTAAGAAGTGCGGGATGCGGGATTCTCGTGAAAAAGAAGCGGGATGCGGGATTGCGGGGTCAGGACTCCCCCTTACAGACCCTGGTCTTTCAGTCGCCTTGCGTTTTCATATTGTTCGTTGTCGTTTTTGCAGAATGATTTTAATATAGCCTACAAGCTACCGTGGAGAGATACAGAAGTTCCTTTCTTAAAGTTTACATTTGTACCAGGTAAGCTTTTGCTTGTTTATGTATAGTTATTATCTAAACTGAAACGATATCGTAAATCTCACAAAGCCTGCGTAAAGAATTAAAGCGATCACGCAAAGAAATGGAAATAAACCGAAACAGCTACATGCTCTTTTTTTGCAGGAAAGAAGTCAAACAACCATTTTTATTTCCACCAAACAAGTAATATTTATGAGCAGGAGACTAACTGTACAAGCTTTGAATAAGTTCTGGTTAATAAACAATTATTCATTGCAATCCTTGTGAGTTGTGGGAAATATTTCTTAAGCCATTTTTCACCGAGATTGTGAAGAATAATTGCCACCAAGAGAAAATGAGGAAAGATAACATAACCCCGTCTGATATGATAAGGGACAGAATCTATTTTTAGTGCGGAATCTATATCTCGTTCCATGGTTTCTCGGTTTCCCAACACCTTAAGTGGCAAGTCGAGGTCAAACGAAACAAAATCCCCATGGCGCATTGAAATTACAACCACGTGACGAGAAGGACATCAGCCATTGGTCAGTTAAAATAGTTTTCCGGATCTAAAAATAGATTCTGTCCCCTTATCACAGTAAGAGAACTCAGTATGGAAGATACGTTCTCTTACCTCACTTTCCCTTGATTGTCCCCCTTATCATAGTAAGAGAACCCAGTATGGAGATGGGTTCTCTTACCCTCATTTTCTCTTGTTGCCAGAGTACATACTAATGAAACAACCTCATTCTCATCAAAGTCATAGCGAAAGGTTACTTTAAAGTAGGCCGTTGCAAATTAGCAAAATTCACTTGCACAAGGCTTTCCTAGAATCCCGGCACTACCCATAGTGTTGAAAATCCCGATATAGTGATCAATAAGATTACTCAAAATGCTAAGGTTGCGGAGTAGGGATATACCAAGAGAAGATGTCGACATGTAAACCTTGATAGCGAACACAGTCACAGCTTATTCGCCAGTTTGTTTCTTGTAGAACCTAATGACTCCAATCTTTGTTTAGCATGTTGTGTACTGCTGGCCGGGGATAATGAAGGCTCCGTATGGATGTATGACGTAGAACCTTGTACTTCAGACGTACGCGCCAAAGAGAAACAAGTCCTCAAACAAACTCAGGTAAAAAGACGATTTTTCCTTTTCGTTGTCTGTGCGTAAATCCGTGTTTTCTGGCTTGATTGATAGGGTTAACTGTAAATTCCATTCCGAGGCGTGAGAAATGCGTTGTGTTTCCAAAGTAGTAGACGTTCAGTAGTGTACGAACGCGAGGCTGCCATGTTGGAAGCTCAGTGAATCCAACATGTTTCTCCATGTTTTGTCGCCTATGACGACAGAAGGGTTTAACGAGGACACTAGTCATGGCTTGCACACCCAAGCATTCTCTGACTTTTTGGCAAATCTTTCAATTTTAATTTTCAATGGAATGATCAAAATTTCCTCGAAAAAGTTGCTCATCCTCAATCATTTTCTGACCTTTCGAAACCAGTGATTCCGTGCTTCTTTTTGGCAGATTCTCTTTTGACCGAACTAGAACGCCAGAGACTTGAAGCAAGTCAGTTCATTCAAACTAAGGGCGCTTACCAAAGTCAGAACTGACCAGCCGGGCATGTCAAATTGAAAATGAAGTAGGCTCCCTTTGAGAGTTTTCGCTAAAAACCTGTCGTCTCTGTACATGCTGTGTAGAAATAAACTGATCTGGCTGGACAGTTCTGATTGATAGTGGAATTTTCTTTACAAATGGACTGGCCTGACCGGCCAGTTCTGGCTAATGGTAAGCAGGGGTTTCAATAGAAGCCGGCAACCGGCGAATTTCGCCACCTACTTCCCAAATCGTCGCCGCCTACTTTCTAACATTAAATTTCTTTTTGGTCCCTTGAGTTTCTTGAGTCACAGAATTTCTCACTTGTTACAGCCGTCTACTTTAATATGGTCAGCCGCCTACTTCAGAACTTATTGAAACCCCTGGGTAAGCGTCCTAAGTTTCCGATGACTTTATCAAAATTTCCTGCTTTTCTTTGCCTCGAAAAAGTTGCTTATCCCTAAGTGTTCAGGGGCGGATCCAGGATTTTTTCAAGGGGGTGGACTCGCGAAAAGGGGGCTGAAAGGCCTCGCGAAAAGCAACGTGGCGGGAAAAAAAGACTCTGCATCACAACGAGATTCGATGTTTCGTGTTGCTTCCGGCTATCTATCGTTTCCGGTTTGAGGCATAAGTATTCAACTCGGTTTTGTCTCCCTTGCACATTGCGAGGCTGGTTGGCTTTGCAAGGTTTTTGGCACCGAACGTATTTCTAGTCTATATTATTTATTTATCTTTTAGTATTTCATTGTTTTTTATTTTATTTATTTTTTCTCTGTTATGTTCTTATTGGGGTGGCTAGCCACCCAATCCATCCTCCCCCCTGTTGTTACTGACGTCAGTATCTTTCTGGCAGATTCTTTCTTGTCCGAACGAGACCACCAGAGTGTTTAACCAAGTCAGCGCGAGCAGCACTCTGGACTACATAGTAGCTGTGGCTGACACAAATGTTGTTTGCATATGGAAGAGATTGAACAATGACGCGACCTCTGAGTCGTCATGACAACAGGAGACCAAGGCTGGCCTTTGTTTTTCCCTGTAGCAGTTCAGCGGTGTTTGTCACGTTATCTACAAACGTCATTCAGAGCATTGCGATTCTCGCCCAAGTGGTTCTTCAGTGAAATGCGAACGGTGAAAGAGATTGTCCAAACGGTCACACTACAAACGTCCGTCTCCGTGACGGCTGATCTTGAATCGCATTCTTGATCCCAAAACACTTTTATTGGCGGACTTCGCTCTCTGGAAAAGAGAAGAGTGCCCAGAATGCAGTGGACAATAGAAGTGAGAGATCAGCCGTCAGATTCTGATCTCTTTTATACTTTGTGGAATGCTAATGTAACGAGGGGATTTATTATAACTATTGCAAACTGATAACGTGATGTTTGTGGTATAATAACATTTGTACAGAATTGCGTTAAAACTTTTCAGACTGAACAGTTTCTCATTAAAGTTGTTAGTTTACGTTTCTGTTCTCACCGCGTTCACAAGACAGTTTTGTTACTGTTGTTGTCCTAGTTGTATAAGTGCAAATATAAGAGATGACTGGGAATATAGACACATGTGCGGGGGAGAACAACCCACCATATAACACACTTTTTCTTGGTTACCTTTGTGTTTTAACAGAAAATGTCAGTTGTCGTTTTGTTAAGTAAACGTAAACCATTGATGGAAAATGGTGTTTCTTTTAAAGCTCCTTTTAAGCAGGTTATAGGTACTGGTATTTATAGCGCTCGAAACGTGGCTTGGGTGAGGAATGCAGGCACCAAAACTGAAAGCGTGTCTTGTTATTCTTACGCAATTCATCGATATCTCCAAAATTTCGCGCTCGGAAATTGCCTTTAAACAAGACGCCATCTTGAATTCCGCCCGAAACCAATGAATAGCCAACTTTTTTTTTGAAAGCTATTTTGAGCTGAAGGAGCCAATAAGAATGTTGTGTTAATGAAATTAAGAAGCGAACAGTTATCCAAGCCTGTCGACTTATCATTATGGTGGCATACGTTCCTACACATGTTTTGTATTATACAGGCAAGCCCGTAACTGGGTGTGCCAGTTAGAAATAAACTTAAGTTTTATTGATATTTTTTGTGTAAGTACTTTTGGTATCGGTTCCCTCAACTTACAATTTTTGACTTACAGTAGTGTTTGATATGTTGATGCTGTAATTTTGCCAGCCTAGAATCTAAGGTCTTTTTTACAACAAGAGTTTCCAAGAAGAAATGAAAACAACCGTGACAAAAGGTCGGCACGTTACCTTGTGTCTTTGTTCGGGTCGTTCCGACTCGTCCTCGGAAGAACTTCGTCCCCCGTTGTTTGTTGGCCGTGGACGGCTTTTCTTCGCCAACACCTTCATGGATTCTTTTTTTTCTCTTCAGGATTTTTCTTACTTCCACCGCTAGACCTTTTGTCTTTTGATAGCACCATGTTGCCGTAACTCTTCGGCATCTAAGCCGAACCTTTTTTCACCCTAAATTCCTGAAAATAACTCTCTTTTTGATAGCTTTTCTCTTAACAAATCTCTCGTTAATTTTCTGACAAAAATTTCTGGCTAGATGGGATTGAACGATTGGGATTGAATATTGAAAAGATTCTTTTGAAACTTTTCCAGTCTTGCATTCTAGTAGCCCTAATAATGAAAGAGCTAAATTTCTGTAATGAGTGCTGGTTTCTTGGGTGGTCTCAAACCTCCCCAAGATTGCTCTAACTTTTCCCTTTCTTCCTTGTGCTGTTTAGAGGTTATGGATAATTCAGCATGCACTGCTTGAAGTTGTGGAACAAGACACTGTAATACAGCAACATTAGAATGAACCCATGATAACAGGAATTCTACTTTCTTCTTGGCAAGCCACAAAGACTTGACAAAATCAACACCTTGCCTTTCTGATTCAGGGAAACTAGTTTTGAGTTTTTGCCTTCCTTTGCTCAGAAGTCTTGAGGTATGAGAAAGGGCACTCTCTGCAAACATCACAATGCGATGTTCTCTATGTACATACCCCTTGATTAAGCTAATTACATCAAGAACTGTTGTGTGAGAAAAATCACTGGAACAGTAAATGTCTGTAGAATGTTGTACAACATCCAGAGAACTATAAACAGCAGATTCCACACTGTTGAACACAGCATTTTTGGATAAAACAAGTGATAGCTGCATTATGTTCTCAGCAACCTGCTCAATGCTGTCTTCAGGACATCCATTGTAAAACCTCATGACATAGGCATATGAGAACAGTACATCGATTGTGCTAAATTGTATGTCAGGGTTTAAAGTTGCCTTTCTTGTGAGTGAGCTCAATGGTGGAATATTTTTCCTGATAAGTGGCATCTTCTCCTTTTTGTTTTTGTGTGTTGTATTTTGAGCATCTTCATTTGAAGCACTTTCTTCCTTTGTGGCATTATTAGTTAACTCTTCTATGTGTTCCCTACGTTGGGATAAAACAATAATGATAATAGTTATTGGAGGAAGTATTTTAAAGGTTATCTATGACCTTTTTTGTTACTTGATAATATCAAGTACTTGTAAATGAAAAATGTTCAATCCCAATATGCAATTTCTACATTAGTATGTGTAATCAAATGGTGACTTATGAAATTAGGGGGAAATTTCAGGCGTGCTTTGTCCAAAATCTAATAATTTACTGAACCTTTAGGCAAGGGAAATTATTTGATTTTGGACAAAACACAAGTGAAATTATTCCCTTATTTCACCCGTATACCATTTCATTACCTATTAATATCATGGATATCAGAATCTGTAACATTTTCAAAGCTAGATGCCATTTTGGCACTATAGAAGTTGCCATAACAACACTATACAAGAAATTGGGATAATCAAACAATTTGATAAAGTAATTTGTACCACCATAAAGTAAAAGAAGGGGCTGCTGAAATTTCGAGTGTTAGCCCGTCGTCATTCGCTCTGATGAAGGGCTAATGCTCAAAATGTCAGTATCCCCTTCTTTCACCTTATGGTGGTACAAGTTACTTTATCAACTTGTTTCATTATCCCAATTTCTTTTGTTCCCCACAGACGTAGCACCTGTTTCTTTAGAAACTACCCCACAATAACAACACTGTAGTTTCACATGTGAAGTTATAAAATTACATGTGAAATTTTGCACCAAAATTAAGGAGTAATTTGTCACCCATGATATCATGCAAATTACACACTGTAAAAAGATAGCGTCCTGGGTTAGTAGGAGAGATAGCAACAAGACAATTGATGCAAATAATGTCAGGGCTCAAAGTTAACGACCAACTGGTCGCATATGCGACTGGATTTTTGGCTGTGCGCCTAAAAAATTATGCGCAGTCGCACCACTGCGCCTTAAAAACCAAAGTACAGTGCGACTTTTCTAGTGCTTACTCATCTGACTATACTAACGCACTCCGATTGATAAATATAAATATAAACATAGATATAACACAACCAGGCACCAAGTAATAAAGTTGCACCATTTTCCTTTCATCGGTGTGTGTTCTGTTCGTCATCTTTAAGCCTATTTTCCCAGTGGATTCTCCGAACTCGAACGTTCATTTTTTTTCCCACGTTCTGTGTTGTAAACAACTCCGCTGACACATGCAAATGAAGAAATGGAAGAAATGAAGCACGTGCTTCTTGCGCAATCGATGATCAGGTCAAAAAGAGAAATGTGTGGAACTTTTCTGTTATCTTGAATGATGATAATACGTAATAATTCCTGAAAGTGGGAAGTCAAGTTGATGTAAAAAAAAAAACAATAGTATTTTCGCTATCTTTTGGTTCAACGTAAAGGTGAGCTAAAGGTGGCTAACAAATGTCTTTAAGCTATTGCTTTCTGTTTTTACTGGGGCTTCCGTTAAGCTAGTCCGAGTCAGAAATGCAGGCCGTTAGTTTTCTTGGTCACCAAATGGGGGTCATAGTGGCAGGCGTTCCTTGCGGAGAGCGGAAAACTAGAAGTGAGCCGTTAAATCGTTCGCTCGTTATTCGCGCACAACAGTTACAGAATGCTGCGTTTTGTAAAGAAAGCTTCAACTAGCCAAATGAGTAAAGTTCGTGCTAGTTCTCACGAATACCCAGATGTTGAAAAATTAAGAATCTTTAAGTCGTGAACAAAATTTCAAACGTGAGGCAAACAACAAGATATCGGATAGAGAGGATACTTCTGTTCAATCATTGGTTGATATCGAAGCTTAACTCTTGTGTCAAATATCCAAATTTTTCTATTTGTTTTTGTTGTTTTCAGTACCTCTAGCAGGCCCATATTGCAATACGAAGCCCGCGTCGCTCGTTTTGGAGCGTTAAGTATTCTTTTGGAGTAGGTTCTCCCAGAATTTGATGCTGTGCGCCTAAAATTTTTAACTGTGCGCCCAAAATTTCGGCAGTGCGCCTAAAAATTTACACCTGGTTGCACAAGTGCTCCCAAAGCCAAAAATGAACTTTGAGCCCTGAATGTTGTAACCCCCAAAACATAAATGACCTGGGGAAGTCAAAGTCAAATAGAAGTCAAATGAAATGTATTGGAACATATCTATCCCAAGGAGAAGGGGGAAGGAAGGTTGGGTGAGGGGGTAGGGGGGTGGGGTAAGGGGAATTTTGGATGTAAGGCAGAGCTGATTACTCTAAAACGATATGATACAATGCAGTGCATTGCAGTGTAGTGGCAATTTAAAATTGCATTGCCCTGTATTAAAATACAATACATTACAACAAAACATATACAATAGGTAGATGGGATTACAGTTGACCTCTAGCGTTCCCTTTGGAAAGATTTCCACACAGGTCCCTATATGCATGCTGTAGTTGAATTGTCTTGGGAAGTGCGCGTGCAAACATTTCTTGTACGGCTACAGCATGCATAATGAAGTAGGGACCTGTGAGGAAATCTTACCTTCCCTTTTGCAGTTTTGATATGTTTCATTTTACCTGTCCCCAGTGTTTTCCCCTTGAATCCACCATGGAACCCAAATTTTAATAACACTAGAAATCTCTCCGTTCTTGATCGATGCCTCAAAATCTTTTCGTTCGCTCTCCGTTAGCGCGGACCACACAGCCTGTGGGTCATTATTGATATCTATACCAGCCATGCGTTCCTTGATCCCTTCGATGTCTTCGTCTTCGGGTATTTCATTGTCCTCGTCTAGTTTTTTCAGCATTTCTAGTATTTTTTGGCGCTCTTCCGGGCTTCCTGCTTTCTCGCTCATCGCCTTGAGCACGCAGTCCTTGTAAAAAAGTTCAGAACACTGCAAATGTTTCTCGCTTTTGTAGCACCCACTGGAACAGTAACGTGAATTGCAGCGAGGACATGTGTATTTAGAATTGCTCTTAACGCAAAAATCACAAATAGAGGTTCTCTGAGTTGGAAAAAGAACCTGGTTATCGAGACAATGGTGAGTTTTGACTTCATCATCTGCCATGTGTCCCGCCATGTTTGAACAAAGTTTCTTTCGGATGGTTGTTCAGCAGTCATTGGCGATCTAATGAGTGGAAGGGTTGTTGTGTAAATGACACCAAATGACCATATATTTGAAGCTGGAGTACAGTACTCAGCAAACATAGGGAAAATGATTTCTTTTTTCGCGAAAAGGGATTCCAAACCCAGTAACCGATATCAAGACAACGAAAAAGAAGATGAAGAACCCGAATCGAAGAAGAGATGTACTGAAAATTCTCAAAGTACCGCTGGATTAACAATTCGTCTGGCCGGGTCTGCAAATTTATCTGTCTTGAAACTATCAACGAAAGTTGACCTAAACTGGAGAAAAATAACCTCTGAAAACTTGGATGTTGACTATGCACAGCTGTTTTCTAAGAGAGAAGCAGACCTCTTGCTTCAAGAGGCTGAAAAAGTGATAAAATATAACTCCAATAGCCAGGTATTTGTGTATGGTCACTGGCATAATGTCCCGAGGAAACAGGCTGCATATGGCGATAAGGGCCTAACGTATACATTTTCTGGTGCAACTGTTGCTGCAAACCCATGGAACGATGCTCCCTTTCTGAAAGATATTTGCGATTTGGTCTCGTCTATAACTGGACATGTATTTAATTTTGTGTTAGTAAATCGGTATAAAGATGGTAACGATCACATGGGAGAGCACCGTGACGATGAGGCCGACTTAGTTCGCAGAAGCGCCATTGCTTCTTTGTCATTTGGTCAGGCTAGGGACTTTGTGTTTCGCCATAAAGATGCAAGGGGCAGTGGAGCTAAGAGAAAAATCGACTCTGTTAAGCTTGAACTGGCTCATGGGAGTCTTCTGACGATGAACCATCCTACAAATGTGTATTGGTTTCATTCTTTACCTGTGCGTAAAAAAGCGCTTCTTCCAAGGATTAACTTAACATTTAGACAAATGGTGGTAAACGCGTAATAGTTCGTTCTTCTGCATGCAGACATTACCCATGGGCTCCTTTAAAATTCAAATCTTGCTTCTAGATTTGTAGATTGTCCAGGGGTGTAGCCAGTATTTTCCAAAGGGGTTGGGAAGGTGGGAGTGTCACACTGTGCCACACTCTAGGTACTTGCGAGATAGACAAGTTGACATCCATCCTGTATTTTGCTGAAAAAGCTGCTTTTTTTTTGGATAAGCCATAAGCGTGAGAGAGGGAAAAGCCCACAAAAGAGCTGCATGTATATAAACAGGCTTGTATTCCCACAGCAGGAAGGCCTGGAGTATGTACCACTAGAAAATATTTATGCCTTGTAGATTTTCATGTTTGTACTAATTCGCTAGGTTTGTATGTTGTTGAATTATAGAAGAAATTACCTCACAAAGAGGATTCATGCTCCCTGTTGTTTAATTCAGCTAGCAACATGAAGGGAGAAAAAGATGTTGACAATCAGTTTGAATTTTCAAAAGATTAATTGTTTAAGTTCCCTTGTGCTGTGGTAATAGATAGCAAGAAATTAAATTAAACATGGAAATATCATTTCAGCTTTATTCCAAATAAAGAGCAAGAAAAATGGATCCATGATAAATTAAAATCAAAGTGTACAAGAAGGTGAAATAAAAAAGGAAAAAAAAAGGAAGAGAAAACAAAATAATAGATCTTGGAGTAAAAGATGTAGAGAAAACAGCTGTTTTCTTTTCCTGCTTGTTTTGTTTTGTTTTTTTTTTTAGTTGTTTTTTTTTTTCACACTCCACAGTTTAAGAGTACAGTAGGGCTGTTCACAGTTAGGAGATTTGAGGATCAAAGAGCAGAGTGGAAAAAGGATCCATAGGTCAAAGTTTCAAATGTCTTAGAGGTAGAAATTTGGATATAGTCAAACGAATTGATTAAGTAAGTTATACCACCGTAAGGTAAAAGGGAGGTGCTGACGTTTCAAATGTCAGCCCTATGTCTGAGTGAAGTCTTACAGGTAGCCTGTCCACACGACGTTGATAATTCTGAACATTTTGGGTCCCTTCACAGGTACATTACTAAACCATATCCAGATAGCTATCTTCAACCTGCGAACCAGAACAAATAAAAAATACAATTTTTAGAGCAAAGTTTTCTGTTTAAATTTGGTCATCCAAAGGAAAAGTGTGCATGAAAGTGAATCTGTTTACCCCGGCGGAAATTACGTCAATGTTTCAATTACTAGTTCCCAGGGCATGTCTTTGATCTCGTTTGTTGGAAGAAAATGCAACAATGAGATCAACAATGGCGGAACCACCCGGAGCACATTCTCTTCGGGAGATTGAAACAAACACAGATGAAAGACATGGACGGGAATTCAGGAGACAGAAGTAAGCTATTTACTTTTTAACAGTTATTTGTACTGGTGGATTATGCAGCCAGGCGATTTACAACAGCAATCTTTTCTTAAAACATCGGAGAACCTCGCTGACTTCTCTACGTCCGGCTGGAATCTAACTTCACGAAGCGTCTAAGTGCAAATATTTATTATTTATATGTCCTGTTTCTGTCTAAGTTTATCAGCAGTGTTCATTTGAAAAGGATTGCCCTGTAGTTAAATGGCAATAATTATGTAAAGGGAAAAAGTTGCCAGGAAAAATGCAGTGTAATTCAAGTAAACTGACATAGCTTTTTCCGGTATATAAACTGTGGACTGCAAATAAGTGCTGGCAAGTTGGTGTTTATTGCATTATTTAGCCTTAAAATTCTCTTTGCGAGAAAGCGTGCTAGAGGACACACATGTACAGTATCTTTCCAACTGCAAAGCAGCCGAACGAAAACGTGTTAGCTAGGTGCGTGCATCGATAAACAAAGAGGAAATCTGAAGAGAACAGCCTAACAGTGTTACACCAATAGCTGTAACTTGGGACATGGAGTTCCACGAACTTTTTCTTTGCAGTTTTATAACAAATGTTTTCTGGAATTTTGTTTGTACTTGGGTTTTAAAAGCATAGAGCCTACAGCTTTTGATTGTTATATACCTTGACATATCACAGTAGTGACTTGAGGTGTATTTTGGGTAAGATTTCCTCAAAGGTCCCTACTTCATTATGCATGCTGTAGTTGAATTGTCTTGGGAAGTGCGCATGCAAACATTTCTGAGAACGAAACCGTACGGCTACAGCATGCATAATGAAGTAGGGACCTCTGTGGAAATCATTCCGTATTTTGTATAGTGATTTTGTATGATATGTTGTGGTTCAGTTTTATCCTCGGTTTGTATTTCGTTTCATTTGTTTTCAAAAGCTCATTATCACACATAACAATAAAAACAAAATTAAACTTAAACCTGCCTAGATAAAATAATTGAACATATACATGACAGAAAAACTGGTGTTTGGAGAGAAAAAGTTACACAGCTGACTGCCATGTGGCAGTTGGCCAACAGCTAACCAACTGTTGACTTGCTCATAGTTGAAATTCTCAACATTCAGACACTTTTATTGAAGTTTTCATTCATTTATGGGATAAAAAGCCTGAGTATGATAATGAAAACAGCAGTGACTTAGCGCTACAACCATATTTTCAAAAAGGTGTCTTCATTTCCCCTTTCCTTTTTGTTGTTAAGGTCTAAAAAGTACATGATAACCTCACAGGAAAACTTGTAGCTGTTGTAAGATTATGTGCTGCCAGTTTCCATTCTAAGGAACTGACAATAAAAAAACAATGCCCTAAATCATAAAGCAATGGAGCTCTTCACACAATGATCCAGACAAATCAGAAGCTCACAAAAACTGGTACCTTGCCAAAGATCACTAGTGGAATATTTTAATATGTTTTGAAACTCTCAGTAGCTATATAGGTATTAATATTAAGATAGACTGAGTTCTTTTTTAAGTATTCTGAGGTAAAAATCAACAAATGTTGGTATAAAATTAAAGGTGGTAGGTTAATTCAATTCTTCTTATTAAATCAATAATAATATTATAGTTCTGAATCTTCAAACTATCTTTGAAGAGTCAAATGTGCACATTGTACTGATATTAGTAGATTACCAGAGGCGTCTTGAAAACAAAGACCCCCTAAGACCCCAAAACCTGAGGATACATTTACAATTGGGTCTTTGTTTTCAAGACACCCGATTACCAGTTCAGTTTTTCTATAAAGTCAAATGATAATAATGATACCTCTATGCTAGATGTATTATCAACCATTGACTCGTAAAGTGAAACTTGTACTGCTGTTACATATATTTTTTGTCTCTATACATTATCTTAAAAGAATTCAGTCTTCCAAGAAACAATGTGATGCTGCTAAAAATGAAAATGAACCCCAAATGGCTTCATGACATACTCTTTTTGCAAGAAATACTTTGATTTTGTTTATTCCTGGTATGCAAATATGCATAGACTTTATTTCAAAATTGTCCATGGAAAAAACCTTCCAGGACAAATATAATATAGAATTATACTAATTGATATTAGAAATTGATGTAATAACATAATTTGACATAATAATATTCATCAAATACAAAACAGATATTACATGGCCGCATGGAGATACAGCATTTCTCTCTAAGTGTTAGAAAATATTTCGTGAATGAGCACAAATAAGTTTCATCATGAGAACAGAAATTTTGTATCTCCAAGCATCCATGTAGTTTTCTTTTTTTGTACTTTGATAACTTTAGTGGTCTACCAAGTACAGAGTGATAGCAAATCAATAAGACCACCACCCCACCAGTGATAACATGCATGCGGATATCATTTGTATCCTCATGTATGATATCAGTTTTATTAATTTGCTATCATTCATTATTACCACTCAATTTTATATCATAAATATATATTATGTACTGAATTTTGGAATTCTTTAAAAAATCATTTAAAACTTTTATTCAAGGCTTGTTTTATATAGAGACGTAGAAGCCAGCCCTGAAGATCAGAAGGAAGTTAAGAGAGAAAAACACGTAAGTGGTTGAATACTGATGTTGATAGGTTAAGTTACAGGTAACTTGAACTTTGCAGTCTTTAGGATAAAGTTTATAAAAAGTTATATATAAAATACCTCAATTCCTCAATTCACTCTGAACTGAACTGAATCAATAAGTCATTTAAAGACCCCAGGAGGGAATTAAGCATTGGTTATTGTCTGCCTCAAACTAGTTTGACTGCCTTTTTACTTTGCAGGGAAATAATCCATTTAACTTTACAGCAAAGAACTTCCCAAAACGGAGGTATAGCCAGTTAACTTTCTTTAATTTAACTTTCTTTCATAAAATATTCTCTTGATAGTGGAAATCATATAAAAGGTAATTTTTTCTTTTTGTATGAACAGAGGAGATATGAGTTAAGTATCAATTTTTGCTTACTGCAATTATTATTGCATTAGACCCTGTGCTTGCAGTGTTTTTCAGTGAGGACTTTTTGCTTTGATTCCTTTGTTTCAAACAATTGATTTGTTTACAGAGATATTGTTGTATAATTAATTAGCCAGGGGCCGGTTGTTGAAAGCCTATTAGCGCTAACCCAAGGTTAAATTTTAACCCAGGTTTCTTTTCCTCCTGTTAAAAAGCGTTTTCTCTGATAACTTTCTCAATTTTATTCAGAGCATACAATCTTCTAATTGTATTCAAGAAGAATTAAACTGAATGTGCTTTTTAAGCTCTCATATCAGCAATTAAATTTCGCACTAACCCTGGGTTACCTTAACCTTGCTTCAAACAACCCGGCCCAGCATAATAAGACATGCTTCTATTTGAATGTACCAGGAACCGCATGCATGCTGCTGCAGCCTCTTACAACAGAACCAGGTATGTGACAAGTGTTATCACACTACAATCAACTCCCTTTTAAATGACCACCCTTGATGCAAGAAAAAGTGGACATAGAAAGGACGAGAAAAAAAGCCGAAACGTGGGTGGTTCCACTGATTATTTCACAATTAATTTATTATCAGTGAATATTCGCCGATAATCACTGAGCCTGAGCCTGAGGCGAATAATTGTTTTAGTAGAAATGCACAGGTGATTATTTCAAAAAAAGAAAAGAAAAAGCATTGTACAACACTAAAAAAATTTATTTCATCAAAAGTGCACAAACGACTGGCAGCCATTTTATTCGTCAAGGTGATTATTGACTGACAATCCGAGATAGCGAACCAATCAGAGCATGCAATTTTGTATAATCACCTGGGTATTTATACTAATATACACTTAATGTATGGTTCCGAGGGAAACAGTTAGTTTTGTTTCCCGAGAGTCCTGATGTTTCCCGAGACGAAGTCGAGGGAAACATCAGGACTCGAGGGAAAAAAAACTAACTAGTTTCCCGAGGGACCATACATTAAGTGCTTTGTTATATATTTAGACTTTCCCTTAGCAAAAACAAGCAAACAAAGACAGTACAACTGGCGCGCGGGCAACAACTGCGCAATTGTCTCCCGGTCGGGATACATTTGAATTTGTTCAAGGGCACGTGACCAAGAATCAACCAATCACAGTGCTCGTTTTGATGAATGAAAGTCTAGGTATATAACAATGCTATTTATTACCTCATAAATTAAAATGAACAATATACAAAGCTCCTCTGAGAAAAAGAATAATTTTTATTTTTACTCCATGGCTTTGAGAAAAGATTGGATGCACTGTTGGGTTTCATATTGAATAGGAATCCCTCATCTTATACTACAACTGTTTAAATTTTAAGACCATGTGACCATGATCTAGCAGGTTTCTTTCAACTGTGTTAAATATCTGTCAGCACTATATATTGTGACATCTAAGTAATGCAAAGATATCAGGCAGTCAGAGAAACACAAAACAATGTAATTTGTCAAGTTTCAGGCCTCCACAGTGGTCATGTTTCGCAGTCACTAAATTTGAGAAGTGGTCAGTTAAGAGAGAGTTCTTGAAACTGTTTGACTGAGAATCAAAACAGTTCTTTACAAGGTGGTTATTAAAAGAGAGTTGTCTGTATTCTTACTTACTTGGTTCTCTTAATAAAATAACTTGTCCAAAAAAAATAACTCACGGGTTAGTGGACCAGTGTTTCAAATAAACTTGGAGTTGGTGACTTCACAAGGAACCTTACTGGGCTGTTGCTATCAATTTGTGCTTGTGTGGCTCTTGTTCAGGCAGGTTTAGTTAACAGGGATGATTTGGAAACAAGGTGACTGTATATTGCCAGTAGCCGTCACACCGCATTTTCTAAGGCTTTGGAAGTTGGGCATGAGGGCATTCACAACAGCAAATCATCCATGTATTTCTTGTTTGTATTTTGCTAATATCTCATCAATTATTGGCCTTGCGATATTTATGGTATGTGATTCCCATCTGCAAGTGCTGAAAAAAAAAACTTTAAATTCCCTCATATGTCATGTCAATTTGTGTTTGATAGAGGAAGCACAGTGAGTGCAAACAAAGGATTGGAACTTGTACGAGCTGCTCTTCAACCATCATTAAATGCTGAAATTGAGGCAGTACTGAAGAGCTATCAAGAGGTACTGTATAAGTTGTCTTGGAAAGAATTAGTTACAATAATGTAGTACTGGCATTAAAAAAAGTAAATTATCCAATAGCGCAAGTATGATTATTTTCTTGGTTGAAATGTGTTTCCATTTCGCAGATGTTTCACATGGCAGCACGAAACATTAAGGATAATACTGGAGAAACCGTCTCAGACGAACAAATTAAAGCAGTTCTTAGGAGAAGTTTGGATGAGGTAAAATTTTCTCTCAGTGAGCTAAAGATTGCCGCAAAGAACTTGAAAGATTTTAGTTTCCACACTTGGTTTTGTTATCTATGATTTTATTTCCAGTTATTTTTGACATTAAACTTCTCTGCAATTCTAGAAATCTTACAGTGCAACTGGCACCCAGATAAATTTCCTTTGTTTCAAACTCATCAACCAAGGCCACCAAGATAAATTTCCATACAAATTTTGCATGTCTGTTTTTGGTACTAAACAGCAGATTTGTGGCAAGTTTCTACCAACTTAGATGATTCTTTTTCAGTCTTGATATGTTTTGTACGGTTATAGAGCAAATTATATACATTTTAAGGGAAATATAAAACCCTTGTAGAGACTCTATTTAGATACTCGATCCTGATTGGATAATTTGTGTGAAAATTTGTTTGGGTGACATTGGTTCCAGTGCTCACACTGTAAATAATTGCACGTCAGAGAAACAGTTTCTGCAACACTGATTTATTACTGCTGCCATGTTAACTAAATACTTCCAACAGTAAGTTTAATTTTTTTTGCTGTTATTTCTTCCTGTTGTGCAAGCTTACAATAGTATCAGTATGAATTTGTTTTTTTTTTCTTCAGGCTAAAGTCCTCTTTAGGGTTGATACTAAAAGTCATCCAGAACGGGTATGCAAGTAATTTTTTTAATCATTATTATTATTATTATTATTGCTGTTGTTGTTGTTGTTGTTGTTGTTATTACTACTGTGTTTTAAAATATTTTACTAACTACAGTTACTGTAGTAAGTAAGTTACTAAGGTACGTGTTAAGGTACTTGACAGTACAATGCATTTGACATGTAGTAATGCACAGCTTATTTGCATAGGAACAATTTTTTAATTAATAAGGTTGTCATCTTTGTGTTACAGCAGAGGCATGAAAGAGGAGGAAGTCCTGCAACCATGAAAAGGGTTTGTTACTCTGTGCTCGTTAAATTAATAGTGTAACATGATCATTTGAAAATTATTTGCAGAGTTTAATTGTTTGGGGGTATAGTTAACAGAGAAAAACTCTGGTTCAAACTGAGATTTGTCTGATAAACCTTGATCGTATTGCGTGAATCTTAAAATTTTTTGTGACATTCTTTCAAGGCATAGTTAAATTTGTTGCATTACAGGGCACCAAATAATTTTTGAACAGTAGGCAGTCATGTTGACTGGCCAGGGTTGTCACAATTACCCGGCAACTTGAAATCTTAGTGACAACCCTGCTGGCCTTAAGGTTTTTAGCTTGGTCACGTCTCGATTTTGACTGCCAAAGTGAAATTTTGTCTAGATGGATAGTCAGCATGGTTGGACATTGTCTGTCGACCGGTCCTTATTTTGAGCCCTTCTTTATAAGTAAAATTCTACAGATTTCCACCCTTTTTACTCCCAATGTATATGAACACTTTTCATGAGTATCATACACTTTCTCATGTGTTATGCAGTTTGAACAATATGATGTTAGATCAACTCAAGATTCTTGAGGTGATAAATTGCCATATTCTCCTCATCTGTATTCTAAATGATGAAACAGTAGTGTCAGAAAAGGATCCTTCGTATTCACCATTGGTAGTGAAAACGTTTAACCTGGCCTTGATTAATCTTTTTATGCAATTTCCGTACTCAGTTTTGTTTAATAGTAAAAGCTCCACTGCAACATTTTATAAGAGACTAGGATATCATGCTTTTGAGTTGGCCAATAATTGGATTCATGACTGTATGTGCGGTTCTTTATAAAGTTTTACCCCTTGTGTCATACAATGTTGAATGTTGTATTGGCAGTATGACAGAGCTTTTACAAGCCCAACTCTCATTTTTGTCAAGTGTACAATGAGGGAAGTTAAAGGAAGGATTGTAATAATAATGCTTTTGATCCCATCTGAAAACTCAAAAACCCAATTTGGTTTACTTCAGTCCACTGAATGTACTTTGCTGGGAGACAAAAGACTTGATAATCAAAAGCTTCTGTGTGTTTTATCAGCAATGACAGTACTATAGAGTTGAGATTGAAAAAGGTAAAACATTCAGCTGTGTACCTTCCTCTGTAGTTCTTTTCAATCTTACACCATACCTTTTTTTTTCCTGTAGAAGAGGGCACGCCCTGAAGGGGACAAGGACAGGTAAATTTCTCTTTCTAAACTCTGATATAAGACGAGATGGGGGTAGTAGGGATTAGGAACATTCATTTTGGATCCAGTAAACATGGCCTTGGTATTTATGTTACAACTCACCTGGCACTGACTTAAAAGTTTCTTGTTGGAGTCTTGGTGCTTTGCATTTTGCCAAAGGAAAGGAAACTTAAATGAGCCTTAGGAAGGTTATTGTCAATACTGAGTGGAACTTGTGGTATTCAACAATGTTGGCAAATGATTTTTTTTTTCAGTGAATGCTCTCCTTCTAAGTCAAACAAACCCGACTCCAAAGCAATTACGCATGATGTGAGTAATTTAACCCTTCTATTATCAGGATCTGAGTAGTAAATCTCCTTAGTGAGTATTATACACTACCCCATATGTTGGTTTGAAGAATTTGGTGTTAGATCAACATCATGTCCGTGAGCATCCTTAATGTCCTCAAATGAATGGTTTGGTCAGCTCCTGAGCTTCCTCTCATTATTGGTTTGTTTAGAGGATATAGTTTATCTAGAGTTATCTATATTAGACATAGATGATATAACATGGCCTCAGGGAGATACAAAATTTCTCTTCAACATGAGAAGAGAAATTTCATAACTCCAAGCATCCATGTATTTTTTTGTTATATAAATCTAAAGGTATGCACTGTACCAAGAACCATGTGGTAGCAAATTGATAGTGTCACTACCCTGCCCATGATATCAGCCATGTTTGATATCATTTTTATCAGTTTGCTACCTCTCAGTATACTTCTCAATTTCATATTATAAAAAAAGGTGTATTATATAGACGTGAGTGTTTTACTAGTAATTACACCACTCGTAAAATTCATACGAAACTACATCCAGGACCGCAGTGGCGTATTTTCCATATCCTCGCTAGCAAGGATATCGATGACGTCCCTTCCCGTCTTGCATGATTCAGTTTCTGTATGTTGTGGTTCATTTTTTTTCCTTGGTTTAAATTTTATTTTCCTTTGTTTTTTTTTTTTTGGCATGGTAATGTGTGATAGTGAGTTTGAAACAAAGGAAAATAAGATTTAAACCAAGATTAAAATTGAACCACAGCATGCACAAATCTACCAAACGAACGTCTTCATCTGTTTTTGTCTATATAATAAAAAGAAAATTACACGTTAGCTCGAAGATATGAATTTTATATTCGAGTGGCAAGAACAATAACTCATGTTCTTGCCACTCAAACATAAAATTCATATCTTCTCGCCACCTTGTAATATCCTCTATATATTTCAGTTGGCAAGTCAGAATTCAAGATGCTATTGATTTGTCATTGATGAAATTAAATGCATGATGTAATTCTTTTATTTATGACAACTGCAGTCATCATAGTTGAGGAATTTTGTGTATTGTTTATCATTGCTATCTCTGTGTTGTTTTGAAGTGGGACCCAGAGAGCCTTGGTGAAGACACTGAGTTCATTATGGGAGTTAAAGCAAACAAGTGAGTGACTTGATGTTGCTGGGGCTGATCCCGGTAATAGGAAACGTAAAACAAGATTTGAACCTCGCAGTATGAATGGTCAAATGCGCTAACTGTATGCAATGAAAGGAGGACAGGCTGTTACGGGATTCGAACCCTCGACTTCGCGAATTTGTGACGTGAGGCGACGCTCTTCCAGTGGGATTTCACCAGCCGCATGCGCTGGCAGCAGACCAATGGGCTTCATGCATGTACATGTATATGCCCGTGTAAGAATTTTATAAAATAACCCACATACAACGCGCGCGCTGATTGGTCGGCGAAAACCTATGGGGTATCGTGCCGGTAAACCCATAGAAAAGAGAAACATTCTCTGTTTTTATTTTAAGTTAGTTTACAAAAGCAATAAACCGCAGTTTCTATGGGTTTACTGGCGTAATAAACCACGCGGGATGTTGGGAGAAAACGTGATTTACAAGCCCTTTAATGATTTGAGTAGATATGGAATAAAACATATATTGTAACATATCTTTAGGAAAGCGCGCGCTATGATTGGCTAATTCGCGTGATCCATTTGCCCATGGGTTGCATGCTGACATCAGATTGTGAAGTTGTGAAGTCTTTTGTTATAAAAGAAATGGTAAACGCAGCAGCTTTGCAACCATCGAGTTATGGACGCACTTGGGAGATTTGCCAAGCGCTCAAGAAGCTAGAGACAATTGCGATTAAGTTTGAAAAAAGTGAACAGGCTTGAGTGGGATTCAAACCTGCGACCTCGCGAATATGTCGGTGCAACGCTCTACCAACTGGATAAAATGGAACGGGGAAACGTTTCCATGAGCAAGGAAGAAAGGAAATTCTTTCTAGTCGTTTTAGAATTCAGCATTTTTACTTTCCAGGATCAAATTTTGCCTCCACATTTTTGGTCTTTATCGTACAATACAAAAGAAGAAAATGAGATAGTGATGGACAGTTAAAATTCAGCAATGTGTTTCCTACATAATTGCACCGAATGTGTTTTGTGTTTCTTCATGCGTAATGTAACAATCTGTTTGCAACGTTATCACAACGAATTCATTTATTTTCATTATCTGTTTCTTGAAGGGCTTTAGGTTTTGCTGCAACAAGAGGAAAACTATACTATCGACATCCAGAACTGTTCAAGGTAAGAGTTATCCTGGTCCCAGAGGTTTTCCGTTCCCACGTTTTTGCCACATAGCAGAGACAGGTGATTTTTTATTTTTAAGCATTTCGGTAAAAGCGAATGAGTACAGGTTAAATGAGAACACTCTGTTGTTTGATTTAACTCCCTCAGTACTCAGGAGACTCAGACGACAAGCAATGGCTTTATGAACGGAATGAACTGCCCATCACTGGAGGCAAGGTATCTAATGGAGTTATTATTTCAGTCGCTCTTCCTCAGAAATTCCCTCGCTTTCTTGATCAAAGTGTCTTTCTCATTTGTCTTATAATAAGTCTTTTTTTGTGGCGAAGCTTTTTTGGCTGTACACTCCCTTTGTGTCTTTGTACACACCTCGTCCCATTTGTGCTCAACCATTATTGTCGCCTCATAGCTGGCAAGTGACTCTTTCCTGGAGCCCATCACCAGAATGTTCCTGTGTTGAGTTGTGTCTCCAGCACAATAGCGGATGGAACTATTTGTGCAGTAGAAGTCATATTTCCTGCGAAAATGTCTTCCATATGGAAACCTCTGAGAAAACTCCAAACCTCTCCTCAGAATTATTTACAAATAATTTGCATGATTAATTAAGATGTTATGTGACGAAATTTGAAATGCGTTGCATGTTGATCAAGCGTGAGGTCAAAATGGCTGAATAATGGCCAAGCTCTTCTTTGCGTTTTTGTTGACCGAGACATAGTCGAGAAAAAAGAACGGAGCCAATTTTCAGCCATCTTGATCGAACAAGCTGGGTCATAAAGGGTTTGTTTATCTTCAAGATGTTATAATTCTATTTTGAGCGAACATTTGCGAGTTCAAAATGGCTGGATGTTGGCATCGTTCATTTTCATATGTTTTGCGTCGCAGTCATCTTGACCCTACGCAGGCACAAAAGTCACATATACCTTCCTTCTAAAATAGTGATTCTATTATTTTCACTCGGGTGTGTACATTACAATAACGCTGAAGTAACCCGTCTCATCTGTTCTACCCCAGGCGTTTCTCATGTTAGCCAATGATATCAGGAAACTGGCGGATCACCAGGACTACAAGTAAGTGCTGGAGCGGGTTACCTGGCCTGGTTACCTGGCCTGGTTACCTGGCCTGGTTACCTGGTCTTTTAACAGGCTGCGTCGGGCATATAATTCATGGTAGACTACCACGTAGTCTCCCAGGGTGTACAGGGGTATACAATGGTTTGCAGGGGAGTATAACAAGATGTTCATTGGTTAGCATTATATGGCTGGGAGACTATATGGTGGCCTACCATGAATTATATACCATTGTATACCCCTGTACACCATGGGAGACTTTATGGTGGCCTACCATGAATTATATGCCGTGCGTCGTGGTTTATCTGCGAATACAGCCGTCTATCAACGGGCGAAAAGATGAAGTCGGTGAGATGAGAAGCGGCTATAGTGGCAGGCTAGTTTATGGAGAAAAAAGGAAGAAAGAGAACTGGCGGGGATAAAGGAAGGGAAAACAGGATGCACTTCACTCGACAAATTCAATCTTTTGAAACAATCGATAATGGCAGATCATGTGACCGGAAGTGTCGTGACAATACAAATGTCATTGTTGTCATGTAGTAAGTAATACGAGACTCAAAAAAGGAACTACTTCGGGGAGGAGACGTGTGAGTTGTAGTGAGCGAAATCGAAAGAATTAAAGACGGATTTGACTACCACGAGTGAGTTTTGGTTGAGTTTTAGGTGTACCATACAAGTTCGGTACATTTGTGGTGCCGAGACCAGGATACTTTGAGGATTACTGCGAGGAATTTATTAGAAGCGTAGGGACCGAGGAGAATAACAAATTCGACACAAACATGAGCGAGGCGGAGGAAAGCGCGGCTTCACACGATGAAGAGAAACTACTGGAGGGAGAAATAGAGAAGGAGGTCAAGAAGCTGAAGTATTTCCTGGAAGAAACAGACGATTTGATTCAACTCAAGGACTACGTCGAAATGGAAATCGCCAACAAACGAGCGGACAGAATTATCGACAAACTGGCGGATCTAATTTCGCAAGCAGAGGAATTGAAAATAGACAACGGCGCGTCCTCTAGATCGGTGAGGCAATGGAAAAAGGACGTCAAATCAAGATATGCGACGTTGATGGCGGACAAAGAAAGTCTCTCAAAGATTCTAAAGAACAGAAAAGATGAAATGGACGAGGAAAGAGAACGGCGGCGATCGGAAGCGAAGGAAGAACAACAGCGACAAGAAGAGCAACGATCAATGGAGTTTCGAGAGAGGCAAGAGGAACAAGAGCGTCGAATGTGGCAAGAAAAAATGGAGGCCGAACTGGACGTGACGAGAAGAAAGCTAGAGCTGGAGAAAGGAGCCCGAACCATTACAGCTAAACTGCCGAAGTTAAAGATTACACCGTTCAAGGGAACTCCCACGGACTGGGTCAGGTTTCGAAATATGTTCGTAACGCAAGTCCACGACAAGGATATAAGCGAAGAGGAAAAATTTGGGTACCTGCTTGAAATGGTCAGTCCTATGGTGAGGGACAAAATCGCAAATCTAAAACCGGGAGCACTGGGATACAAGATTGCGTGGGAACGGCTAGAGAAAGAATTTGGCCAAACGAAACGAGTTATTAACGCACACGTGCAACAGATCATCAACATTCCCACAGTGAGAGGATCAAACTACGTTAAAGTACAGGAGTTGTACGAAACGGTCAGCAAGAATCACGACGCGCTGTTAACCCTGGGAGAAGCGAACATGCTCAGAGGTTTCGTTATGGCAACCCTCGACAAGCTGCCCCAGGTCAAACCAGACCTCGTTCGCACGGATGAGGACTGGGAAAATTGGGACATGGGGGACTTGATTGACGCCTTGCAAAAATGGCTCAGGAGAAACGCAACGGAGGACCGGTCTGTGGATTGTCGTAAGAGCGAAAGACACTTGTTCTCACCGACAGGAAATAGCAGGGAAAGGGGAAATCCAGTCTGCATCTTCTGTGAAGGGAACCACTGGGGAGATGGGTGCCAGCTCGTTAACACATTGGAGGCAAGAAGGAAAGTTTTCCATGAGAAGAGGCTGTGCTACAACTGTGGTCGACCAGGGCATAGAGGAAAACAGTGTCGAAGCCGAGGATGCTTTAAGTGCAAAGGAAAACATCACACCAGCATCTGTGACAGGATTCAAGGGAGACCACAGAATGAATCGGAGACAGTGGTGACCGCCTACACCCCATCGGTCGAAGAAAAATCGTTACCTGCTGTAATTCCCGTCAGAATAAAGGGAAAAACCTTCTGGGCCTACTTGGACACTGGATCTAGTAGGAACTTCATCACAGGCGAAGCAATTAAGAAACTGAGGCTGACCCCCGAACATTATGAGGAGCGACAAATAGTAACTGTGAACGGAGTCAAGTGTCAGACCATGCCTGTCTTTAACCTCACCATAGAGTCTTTCGATGGGAGCGCGCAAGAGAAGATTGAAGTCACGGGAACAAGACTATCAGATTTCACAACTGTGAGAAGACCCGACATAAGGGAGCTGGAAAAGTTGTACGCACACACGAAAGACAAGGCGTTTTACATGCAGATTGGAAACGAGTGCCCAATCCACATCATAATAGGAGACAGTACTTACTGCCGCATAAAGACAGAAGAAGTATACAAAGGAAAACCAGGGGAACCTATCGTGGAGGGAACGACCTTTGGATGGGTAATCCACGGAGGTGACTTCCCGGATAGTCAATGCATGTTTACAAGAGAGTCAACGGAGTACGAGCGACTGTACAGCCTAGACGCACTTGGAGTGGAAGACAGAGGGGAGGACGATCAACTGGACGTCTACACTGAATTCCAGGAAAACATTACCAGGAGGAGTGACGGAAGATATGAAGTGAGCGTCCCATGGATTACGGGGGCAGAGGTGTCCAACACAAACGAAATACCAAGTAGGAAACGCCTCGAGAATGTCGAACGAAAGCTGAGAAGAAATGACAAGTACGAAGAACAAGTTACGGATCAAAGTGACCTACAAAGCAAAAGCACAAAGGCATTCGCTTCACACACGTTTGAGATGATACCTACAGGACCAGGTAATATAGAAAGCGAGGAATCAAAGAACACAGTATCAGCTACAAAGAAACAGAAGAAAGAAAGCAGCTTGAGACGACAGGTAAAGAAATTCATGTCACCTAATAAAGATGAAGATAGAGACAAGAAGGACGGCGAAGGAAAGGAAGAGGATGAGGAGCAAGGCGCTGGTAAATCAGACAGTTTAGAGCAGACGCATGAAGAAGAACTGGACGCTTCAGAAGAGAAAGACCAGCCCTCAGTGGAAACGGAAAACACAAAGATTCTGGAGAGAAAGAAAAGCGGTCCACTATCGCAAGCTTTGAAGAAAAAGACAAATGACAAAGAAGAGGAACAAGTGAGCGGCGATGGCGAGAATAAATCAGTCGCAGAAAGTCAAAGATCGAACACTGATGAACCGACTAAAATTGCAAAAGAACAAGTTCCACAGGGATTCGATGGAACTGACCCTCACTTGAACAAAAAGGGAGATGAAACGACCGTAGATAAACAGGATCAAAATGAAGCTGAAAAACCAGATATGGTTGAAGGAGAAGAAACGGAGGAGTTTGCTGGAAAGGCCGAAGAAATACTGGAGAACAGTTCCGCTATTGACGCACAAGAAACGCAAGAACAAAAGAACAGCACAAGCGGAGAACAAAGAAGCACGCAGAGTCGAGATCACAACACTTCGCTGGAAGGAGATGGAAAGAATGAAACTACCATTGAAGCACAAGAAAAGATTGCGAAAATGATGAAGAGTGTTGACGATGAAATGTTCGCGTCTGACGCGAAGAAAGAAGCTTCGAAAACCGAGGAAAGTAGTGTTCAGAGAAGGAAAAGTCAAGAACAAGACAAGCGCGACAAGAAAGCGGCACAGGTGGAACAAAATCCTTTGAATACCGAGGAAGATGAAAGAGAAATTAACCTTGACGAGAATATCGCTGGCGACAAAGCTGAACATTCTGACGGAGAGAAGTGTACTTCAGAGGTAATAGATGAGACTGTAAAGCCTGTAAAGAGAAAGAAGAGCTCAATGGAAGAGAAATCTCGTAAACTGAAGAGATTTAAAGAGACTGATGATGATGCACAAAACTACAGCAACAGCAAAGAAGAGAAGCTGGAGTCAGAAGGCCGCAAAGATCAAGAGGAAACTGAACACAAGAATGGACTGACAAGTGAAGTCTATACTGAGAAACGAGATCAAGCATCTGAGCAAGGAATGAAATCGACTGGAAACGAATTTACCACAGAAGGAGAAAAAGCGACTAATGAAGACAACCGGAGCCACGAGGCCGACACGAGACAAGCGTACGAACAACTGGTCACTATAGCAACACCTAAAGACAAGGACGCTTGGGATACCGGTCAAACGCCGACAGCTAACAAACAACAGGATGAAAAAGATACTGAAGTGGACAAAGATTTGACTAACGAAAACCGTGATTCTGCGCGCGGCGAGGAAGAAACCGGCGCAAAGAAATCTCAAGATCTAAGTGCGAGCATTGAGAGACCATTAACTCTTGTGTGCCCGCTAGAGATCAAGGGACCTGCAGTTACTGATGCTGCGCCAACGACGGAGACACAAGAGTTGCGACGCAGTACCCGACGCGCAGCACAGGACGCTCGAGTGAGACTGCAGCTGTTGTCGCAAGACGAAGACTGAGTAAATTATTTCAGCGAAGGACATTGAAGACCACACATTTTTGGAAACGTTGTTGTTAGTAAAATTAAATCACTTTAATTTTAGGGGAGCGTGACCGGAAGTGTCGTGACAATACAAATGTCATTGTTGTCATGTAGTAAGTAATACGAGACTCAAAAAAGGAACTACTTCGGGGAGGAGACGTGTGAGTTGTAGTGAGCGAAATCGAAAGAATTAAAGACGGATTTGACTACCACGAGTGAGTTTTGGTTGAGTTTTAGGTGTACCATACAAGTTCGGTACACATGCACAGAAACGTCATTTTCTAATTAAACTAAAATAAATAAAACAGTAATCTTAAAACCTTCATTTGGCTTCGAAATATACACAGATATTTGTTCGATAGCGTCATCTGTTCTGATAATCAAACAGTTTTCCCTGGACGAAGAGTGTTGAGTGACAGACTTCGGCGAAGGAAACTATTCTCAAAAGAAAAAGAAAAATTGCAACCAGGTTGACGATGAGACGTAGTTGATGCTACGCTGGTTTGAAATAATGAATGTAACTTAAAAAAGTTACAAGTCACTGACCAGACGTTTCGAGACTGCTGTCTGGTGTCTTCTTTAGGGGTGGAGTGGGTAAGGCTGCGATGAATGGTGTTGCTTAATGAAAATAAGCGTCGGGTAATAACCCGTCATCGCCCGTTTCAACGAAGCGCGGGCGTCGTTGATATGTGAAGGTTCTAAGCAACGTGAAGTATGGTAAGTATAATTGTATACTCACATGCGTTTTGTGCTTTTGTGTTTAGGGACAACGAGGGTCTTAACCTTGACGAATTAAAAGGATTTAAAGTGCCTTCGAAAATGGTGGAGAAAATGAAGAGCCACATGAAAAGTAAGTTAATTAGTCAAAGTTGGAATCACTGACGGAACGTCTGCAGTCTGCGATGAACATTGCGATTTGTAGAGGTAATCGAATGGTGACTCGTGCAATTTGGTATAAATGAACACATCCGAAACACAAGCAAACATTGTCTTTCAAAAATTTACAAGTGCTTATTTATTCAAAATTGCACTCGCAATCATTTGGTTCCTTTGTAATGAGATACATGCAAAAATTCAATTTAAGGTTTCTGCACTCAATTTCATTTGTCCTCATTCTTTAAAATATTTACTTGTGCTTATTTATTCCAAATTGCACTCGAAATCATACGATTACTTATACCAATCACGTAAAAACCAAAATGGCTATTGAAATGTATTGAGGCAGCTGACCAATAGATACCTTCCTTTGAAGACACTTAACTTAAGTGTGAACGCCTAAACCAAAGGATCGCCAGAGCACAGCCCTTCATATTATTAAGGGAAATAGGAAATTGTGTATATGTTGTAGTTCAATTTTATCCTTGGTTCAAATTTTATTTTCCTTTGTTTCAAACTCATTTTCATACATTACCATACCAGAAAACAAAGGAAAATAAAATTTGAACCAAGGAAAAAATTGAACTACAACATACATGTTGAGTACTATGCAAGCTAGGTTAGTAAGAGTTTAACAAGTATTGTGGGGATAGTTTCTAAAGAAGTTGGTGCTGCGTCGGTGGGAAATTGAAACACAAGAAATTGGGTAAATCAAACGAGTTGATTAAGTACGTTATACCACCATAAGGTACATACATACATATCCTTTATTTAAACACGATATGGTTTAGAGCTCAAAGCTTGTGGGGTCGTGTAAAAATGATTACAAATGGATAAAACTGTATAAAAGTAAGAATAACATCACTTACAAAATAAAACTACAATTGAAACTCTAAAAATACACAGTAAGATTTTAACCAAAAAATAAAATGAATTTACATTGGTTACCTCTAAGTAAATTGACTATAGTTAAAAGCATTTAAAATCTTGGTAGTGCCTGGGCAGCGACTGGACCGACTGTGCACTAAAATCAAGTTCCTTAAAATAAGAGTCCTTCTTCACTTTGCGATAAAAAACAGTAAACTGGTCTGTAAAATGACTCGAGACAGCGAGGTAAAAGGGAGGTGCTGACGTTTCGAGCGTTAGCCCTTCGTCGGAGCGAATGTAAGAGTAGTACGAGGTTACCGTGGCACTCACAAAAAGAACTTTTACTTCGATCCTAGTAGTGAAATGGTCTAGGAAAGAACTTTTCAATTTATTTGATCCAGTTTAATTGTTCCTTCCTTTCATTTCATCAGAGATGAAGCGGGAAGCCGCCGCACGTGGAGAAAAGCCGAGAGAGGAAATAACCATCAAAGTTGAACCCGTGGAAAAAGTTGAAGAGGAACAGAAACCTGATGAAAAGGGACAAGATCCCTGATTTATCACACATACTACGAACTCAAGTAACGAATCTTATAAAATTTGTAACTGCGGTTTAGAAAACGTCAGGAAAGTATTTTAGAAAGTATTGGAAGTATGGGTTGGGTGGGTGAGATCATATATGGACTGATCGTGTCAGCCAGAGGTGCCTTTACATGCTGACGTCCGATCTCACCCAATAGAAGTGTAAAGCGCCTTTGAACATATTCATATGAATAAGTGCGCTATATAAATTCATTATCATTATCATTATTGTTAGTACTAACCAATCGCGGAAAGGGATTCTGGCATTGTCTGGGTGATGAACACGAGATAGACGATCACCTTTAGAAAATATTACAGCGCACTGTGGTGATGCTAAACTGTCTTGGACTGCCAAGTCATGCTAAGTATGAAACCCCAATTTAGAAAACCGTCTGAGCACTTGGCAACGCGGTAGGGAATCCGGATTTCAAGTTTGCATCGTGGTTAGTAAAGGTGATCATACGGTTTCGAGTTCAATTTGGAATTAATTTGCACGAGTGAATTTTTCAAAAAGCTGAAATTGCACGAGCCGCTTCAACGAAGGCAATTTCAGCTTTTTGAAAAACTCACAAGTGCAAATTAATTCCGAATTGAACGAGAAAAACCGTATGATTTCTTATTAAAAATATAAACATGAAATTCGCCTGCAGGAAGTGCCGGAAGATCTCGTTGCGGACGGACAGGAAGTGAGCATTTGACGGAGCGAAGGGCTAACGTTTCACTTCGTCGGAGCGAAGGGCTAACGCTCGAAACGTCAGCACCTCCTTTTCACCTTACGGTGGTATAACTTACTTAATCAACTCGTTTGATTTACCCAATTTCTTGTGTTTCAATTCCCCACCGACGCAGCACCAGTTTCTTTAGAAACTATCCCCACAAGCTTGAATTATATTGATTGACTTAGAAAACAAACAAAATTGTAATCCCGTTTCAAACATTCTGATCATATAGTAGATTTCCCTGCCCGCTAAGTTACTGGGTCTTCAAAGAAATGGACTTCCTAGCCTCAGTCCCTTTGCGGACACTCTTTTGGTTTCTTTTCGCATTTTGCGTTGGAGTGGGAAGCGGGACAAAGCCAAGCCAAAGCACAAAGAATAACGTGTACGAACTAGACTAACTATTGATTGATTAGTAATGGTAATCATACGGCTTCGAGTTCAATTTTGAATGAATTTGCATGAGTGAGTTTTTAAAAAAAGTTGAAATTAAGCGGCTCGTGCAATTTCAGCGTTTTGAAAAACTCACAAGTGCAAATTGATTCTAAATTGAACGAGAAAAACCCTATGATTACTTATCAATAATATAAACATGAAAAAAAGTATTGGCCAGAGTAAGCTTTTCTTGATTTAATGTAGCCATTTTTTCTCACTGAAGAAAACTCTTTTCAAAGTTTCCACAGAAAATCGTCGTCATTATTTTACGTGACATCATTGGCTTAGAAAATTTCCTATTGTCTTTCAGCCAATCATAGTCCAGAATTTCGATGTGTAATTTGCACTGGTGTTACACTTCAACTGCACTGCTCTCAGCCAATAATTATCGAGTAATTTTTTCATGCATATTATTGACTCAGTAATATCGACTTCGCGAACCCACAGAGTTTTAAAAAGTGAATTTGTAAGTGATTATTCCATAACAGTGTCAAATTGTATGAATAAAGTATAGTTGTTACGTTTGAAGAAGCTGTTGTTGGTCTTCATTAGCCCTTCAGATGCCAAGTGGTGCACAGAGCAGCAACAAGCTTCATCCACTCCTGTCGGTTCATAGCAAGCCGTCAAGCTTGCGCCCAGCTCAGGTTCAGAGACTTTTTTTTTATTTTTTTTTTGTTTGTTTTCTTTTTGTTTTTTTTGTTTGTTTTTGTTTGTTTTTTGTTTGTTTTTTTTTGTTTGTTTTTTTTGTTTTTTTTTTTTGTTTTTTTTTTTAGGTTCAGAGACTTGAGTTCTGCTTCAGCAGTCCTCCTCCAGTTGGATTTCGGGTGGCCTCTTTTCCTTCTATCCTCTGGTGTCCTCTGGTTCTATCGTTCTCTCTCCCTTTCCTCGCATTTTTTTCCCTCCCAGACTCCCGCCGCTCACCCGCTGTTTCGATCGTGCCCACGAACCGAGAGCCTGGCACAGGCTAAGGAAGAATTTAGTTGTTAATTAGGTAAAGGTAGTCGCACTGACACCGCAAGACTCTCGAATTCCAACGTGCTGCGTAACCTGGATTCCAAGCTGTCTCACTTGCGAGAAGCTCAAAGAAAAGACCTGGAGAACCTTTTGTTGAAATATAAGCATCTTTTCCTGATGTGCCATCAAGAACGGATCAACTGTTTCATGACGTTGATGTTGGCAGTGAAACAGTATCCATACAGGTTTAGTCCTCAAAAACAACAGTACCTCAAAGAAGAGATAAAGTACTTGCTTGGGAATGACTTTAGCGAACCAAGTACCAGTAGCTGGAGTTCACCGTGTAAACTTGTCCCAAAGCCAGATGGAACGTACCGTGTGAGTACGGATTAAGGATGAACAGTGTTACCAAAACTGACACCTTTCCAATCCCAAGAATGGATGATTGCATTGACAGTGGGAAGAGCTAAATATGTTACAAAGTTTGACCTGCTCAAAGGTTTCTGGCAGGTTCCTTTAACGGACCACGCAAAGGAAATGTCAGCCTTTGTGAGTCCAGACGGATTGTACCGGTTCAAAGTTATGCCATTTGGAATGAAGAGTTCGCCTTCCTCTTTCCAGCGCCTGATCAACAAAGTCATTGCAAACCTTGACGGATGTGAAGTCTACAGTTGAAGCTATTATGGATTTCCACGACCACAGAACAAACGGCAGCGCTTCCTTGGCATGGCTGGCTACTACTATAGGTTTTGTTTAAATTCTGCCTCTGTCGCTGAACCTCTGACAAAAGCCAGCAGCTATGGACAGCTGTTTCGGCCTTGAGCTCAATTTTTTCATCTTTTTTTTTTTGGTAGCAACAGTGTTTCATCCCTTCTACAACTGTCGCCTCAGTGCGCATATGTGTGGCTTCAACTTACCCATAGTACATTTTGACGTTGTCATTTCAAGCCACATCCCCCAACCATGCCATTTTTCATTATAACATCATCGTCTGACAAACACTATTCACTTGACTCTGAAGATGACTTCCGGTCAGGTTGTCGAAACGTCAGTCACCAACAACAGTTCTTTTCAGAACTACCCTCACCCGGACGATCAAACTATACGAACTACTGATACTCCTGGGTTCAAACCTTTTACTAGGTTTGGTATATTGTTAACAATGCTTTGTGTCCTCTGTTTAACGGGCAGTTGGGTGAATAAATTATATTACCCCGGAGATGAGCCAAAAAGTGCCTATCGGTAGAACATTTTAGTTTGCATTGACAATGAATTGAGTTCCACGCCACCTTCGGGGCCGCCACGTATGATAAGTGCGAGTTGCAAAGCATGTACGTTAACTGAAGAGAATGCTCTACTCAAATAAGCCTGGTTGGCTAGTCCACTAGATTATCGAAACATAGGTCCACAATGCGTACATGTGTGGCTTTCTAGACCACGTGAAAGGCGCTTGACTCTCGTGGACAAATAAATAAATAAATCCGATCGTGCCATAATGTGGCTACACACTTCGTGTAAGCCACACAAAAATGGCTGTTAATCCTGCCAACTTTGATAGATTTTTTAATGGCCCTGAAAAATTTTCAGCAATGCTTTCGCTTGTGGGAGATGTATGTAAAAGATGTATAGTAAGTAAGTAAGTAAGTAACGGCTTTATTTAACGAGGGTAGTACATAATAGTACAAAAGTACTAACAAACTTGTAGCCCTCAAATGGAGGGCTCATGTATGTAAAAGAAAGTTATGAAATTAACGCAGACCTTTTGACTTCTGCAAATCAAGAAAACTTGACGTTAATTTCTTAATTTATTAGGTTGATAACTGATTGATTGACTGATTTGGTTGAGAAGAGCTCAACAGCATGGAACTTAGTTTTGGTTGAATGCAAAACGTGTGGTAAAACATGGAGTCTTATTTCAAAGATGAGCTACATGTCCTCAGCAGAGATAACGAAGACCATGGCGAATGTTATTTGAATGAATCGGTGGAAAACCTGTAAAATTGACCGTTTGGATAAAGGGTCTGGATTACTTAATAACAGTATTATACGAGAACGTTGCCTGGTGTCAGCTTCTACCCCGGGCGACGTATCTTTATAAAACTCCCATTTGAAGTGAAAAACAACGTCAAAGGAAAGACAAAGAATTTACTATTTTTTTATGAATACACAGCCGCCAGGTTTATTAAGATGGCTTAGACTACACAGGCTTTGACCTTCCAACAGCATTTTCATGAACAGCGAGGACGCGAGGCACAAAATGAAAGCCTGGTGACAAGGGCGTATGTGCACTGTAGCGTGAATTAACTGGCTCAGTTTCTTGCGTGGATAAAATTACAGACGATGTGAGAAGCTTTGCGTCAACGTAAAACTTCGAATGCTCTTCAACCGACCTTCTACGTTTGCGTGAAAGCCCCATAGATTGCGTCTAATTTTAATTACGATAGTTAAGACAGTTGAATTCACGCCTATCCTTGCGTTACGCATCAATGAAACTCCACCGTTAACGTCTTACGGCACGGAACACGGTTACGTAACGGAACATAGGATCGGTGAAAATTGATGCGGATAAACCATATGCTTATTGTTTTTACAAGAAAAAATGAGGAAAGAGAACATAGCCCCGTCTGATATGATAAGGGGATAGAATCTATTTTTAGCCCGGAATCTATTTATATCTCGTTCCCCGGCTGCTCGGTTTCCATGGTGCATTGAAATTACAACCACGTGATGAGAAGGACATCAACCATTGGTCAGTTCAAATAGTTTCCGGATCGAAAAGTAGATTCTGTTCCCTTATCATAGTAAGAGAACCCAGTATGGAAGATACGTTCTCTTATCTCATTTTCTCTTGGTTTTATTTTTATTATTATGGAAAACGGCTAACGCATTGCACAATCGTGACATGATGAATTACTAAGAGCAATTACTCGAGAATCACAAACAGTATTGACAAGGTGTTGATGGTGCACTCCAGACCGAGAAGGGTGGAGATGATAACCAACGGAAAACACAGTTTGGTTTGTTCCCTTAAGTGTATTGAAGTGGCTTTTTCGGATTTGGAGAGAATGCTTCAGGGTTTTGAGCGGGATAGGTATTCGGGAGGGGGGTGGGGGTGGGGGGGGGGGAGCGGAGCGGAGCTGAGGCGGAGAAGGAGGTTAGTTACACTAACAAAATAAGCATGCAGTACATTCCACCTAGGATTTTCTGTCATGCGTACGCCAGAGCTAGCAGTAATGATACAACATTTGACCAATAAAAGCTAACACAGGTGAAAACGCGTTGGAAACATCATATACGCTGCAAATATGGGCGAAAACAATATGAAGATTTGAAATCCCCCAACAACTGGTGATGACATCCAAGGATAGGAAGAGTAACAAAATCGCCACTTATTGCCATATTTGCAAGTTAAGGTTTTGGTACAAGAGAATTTTAGACTCCAAAGTTACGACCACAATCAGACAGGCTGTTCTTCTGGTATGTCACAAGAGATTGGCTCATGATCACAATATGCTGTTATCCCTATAAGCTAATGAGGACCTTACGTTTACCAGTGTTGCAAAGTTACTGCAGTGCACTACAACCGCTACTACTCCGCTCGGCCACGCAAAAGTCAGGATAGTTAATTAATCAATTTATAAGCGTTTAGCAAAAAAGGGACTTATTTAATCGAAAATCAAATAGCCGAGGTAGTTAAGCGACAGAGTACTGTCTCAATTTGTTCTTTTTTTACTGGGTTGCCATGGCTACCCAGTCAAAAAATGAGATCTATTTTTCCGTTTTTTTTCTCCTGCGTCAAAAAATGGAAAAGTTGTGCAATCTGCTGTCACTCAATCGCCTGTTATTCAATCGCCTGTCACTCCCGCTGGCACCGTAGAATATTAATTACTTGCAATAGTATAACAGCAGGAATGTTTCTTTTATTTGTTATTTGAGCGAAATATACCCATATGGATCTGAAGAATGGAGTGTTAATTCGATAAACAACATAAGCGGTGAAAAGTGGTCATCTGAAGTCTTAAAACCAACGAATAATGGACCTCAGGAGCCAATGATCAGTACATCTATCGGGGTTGGCAATCGTTAACCCTATCTAGACCGGGCCTTTTTTTGCTTGTTTTGCCCGGGGGGGGCCTAATGGGCCGCCCCTCCGTATCTCGTTAACGAATGGTCGTATGACCTCCAAATTTACAGTGAAAGGTGTATAGGCCAAAAACAATCTACACAGGTAGTTTGACGTCATGATGATGTAATACATTCTTTTTATGACGTCATCTCTTGTATTTTATTGTAAAATACGATATTTTTTTCTCTTTTAGGCATCAAACGTTATAACATAAAACTGAGCAAGATAAATGTTACTAATAACAGTTTTGTATATCTCAAGCATTGTTCACATAATTGGCGATTAATATATACGTCATAATGACGTCATATATATGTATGTGTAATGACATAACTTTATGACTTTTCAAAGTATACATAAAATGTAGGTAATCATTACAAGATCATTACAAATCAGAGTTCGGGTAAGTCTTAATGTCAATCGCCATTTTTATTACCTACAATGCATTGATAAACTATCCCAAAATGCAATTCTCCATAGATTTCCAAAAAATCAGTAAGTGTCATACTTACTCGCCAGAAAATAGCAATTTTCTTGAACAACAATGTTTAACAACATATGTGTACTGTTTTTGATAAAAGGTTTACAAAAAAAATCAAGTTTAGTAATATTTTTATTTCTTATGATCCGCCATCTTGGATCCGCCATCTTGGAATTTATCAGTTATTCTTTTCTGCATAATAATGTTTAAAAACATACATCAATTGACTGGAAACAACTAATTATAGTTTATCAAACATTTTTATAATCAAATAATGGTATTTACTTATCTAATATTAGAGATATTCTCATGAAACTAAAAATATTGTCCGCCATGTTTGTTTTTGCTAATTATAAATTCATGAATTCATCTAATTTACATACAATGATCATAAATTGTATAAACTACTATTAAATTAATGATTTATTGATGAATCAGTGTGAAAAGACCAGTGCAATGGGGAAATTGTAAACAATATGTCCAAAAAAATACTCATTCAAAAATTTTGAAAATATACCTGTGACGAATCGGTTACCATGGAAACACCAAAAATGACAGACATTCATAACCAACATTGAAATGTTGCCAGATAAATTTTAGAAAAAGTCGTCAAGTTTGTGGTCCTAGCTTTCCTGGTTTGGGAGATACGAGCTGTTAAATTTCGGTAGGGCCTCGAAAGCCCCCCCCCCCCGGTCTAGATAGGGTTAAACATAACATGGAACAGGTCTGTCTTCTACCTCAAAATGATCTAATAGTATACAAACTGGTACAAATTGGTAATCCTGTTGGATATAGATTTAACAAATTGTGAGAAGGAATCGCATCGGTGTCTGGCGTAGGTACGCGCGACTATTAGGATCGTATTGCCAATTATTTCGAATCCGTTGTGTTGTTTGACTATTCTTCCTTTTTATTTTACAAAATATCGAGTGGTATGATCGTCTCAAAGATCCAGCTCTGTCCACTTGTAGCTTTGACGAACTCCCGTAATAATTTTTGTAAAATATTCAGTGATGACACGATAATTAAAGAATTCCTGTAACGTCTCGAAAACACCTCGCCGCCTTTGGGACGCAAATCCCAGCGAGGGATTAAGTGACAATTTGACAGATAGGCGTGCAAGACGCGTAGTTAAAAGTTTCGCGATTTACATTTTTTGGGTGTGTTCTCTCGTTCGTTCGTAGTCGTAGAGTTGAGGTTGTTGTTACGTTTATTCGATATAGTTTGAAAATAGTTTTAAATAAAATTCAGAAATTCGTCTGAACAAATGGTCCTTCGAGCCGGATGGAAGAACAAGTTAATGATGATGACGAATTGGCCAACGTACGCGTCGGGAACGATCAGTTTTGTCGCCTTAAGAAGAGAAGAAGTGCCTTCAAAGGAATTATTACAAGGAACAAGAAAAAAGCACAGGAAATCATTGGAAGTCATGGCAGTTGAACCGTTTTGAGATGCATAAAAGAGAGAATTATTCTGGCATGGAAAGATGCAGACGAAATTACCGGAAAACTCGTAGACTTGCAGGAAGGAAAGGATATCGAACAAACTGCCACCGAAGAATGGCTTGATGACTTAAGAGCCGACGTGGAAGAAAGTGTCGATAGCATAGAGGTGTATTTGGAGCTACGTTTGGATGACCCTCCATCGGTAATTAATATTCCTTTCCGCTCAGCTCACTCGGGGAACGATGATGACATCGATCGATTTAGCCAAGCGACAGGTAGTTCTGGTAAATCACAGTCGTCGCGTGCTACAACGGTTTCTAAAGCGGTAGAAGCTGCAGCAAAAGCTAAAGTAGCGGCCTTGAAGGTGCGGCAAGAGAAAAAGAGACTTGAAAGGGAACTTCAAATACACGAACGTGAAATCGCTCTTCGAAAGGAAGAGACGCTTTTAAAGATTCGACAAGAAGAAGATGAAGCTGATCGATTGCAATTGGATTGCAACAATCTGAGAGATCTGGAAATATTTTCTGACCGTCTCACTGATGTGGTTGCCAAGCTTGAAGATTATGGACAAAAACAAGAATTAAAAGGAGTGTCAGCCCTGTACGTTGCAGTCCAGCAAAAGATACCTGAATCACTTCTCGTTTCTTATCAAGAATGGTTGCATGCAAAACACAATAACGACGGCCTCTCTACCTTTACCAAGTGGCTGGAAAAGCAAGTCATTTACCGTATGGAGGTCGAGGAATTGAAAGAGAGATCTACTAGAAAAAAGGAGGATAAGGCTGAAAACAGGAAACATAGGAAAGCCAGTTCTCACACAGTAACATGTTGTCCACGAGTGGAATGTCCTATGTGCCATGGTCCACACAAGATCAAAAGCTGCAAGAAATGGGGAGAAGTTTCAGTACAAGAACGATGGAATATCGCCAAGAGGTACCACCTTTGCTACCGCTGTCTCGAACAAGGACACCAAGGGAAAGAATGCAGAGAGAGTAACAGTTGTGACGTAAATGGCTGCAATAAGACACACCATTTCCATCTTCACGTTGAACGGACAACAACTCCATTTCTTAAAAGTGAAGAAAATTCTAGGGTTAGCAGAGCCTTCAGTGGTACTGAAAGAAGTCGTGAGGTTCCAGGTCAAGTAGTCCTGCGCACAGTGCCAGTATGGCTCAGAGGTTCCGAGGGGCGCAGAATCAAGGCCAACCCCTTCTTAGATGATGGCTCAGATACAACGTATGTACGAGACGATATTGTCACGGCTTTAGGACTGGAAACTAAAGAGCAGCAATTAAAGGTGTCAACTCTCACAAACTCTGAAGTTCAGTTCAAAAGCAAAGTGGTGACTTTAGAGGTCGAGAGTCTAGATGGTGAAACCAAGGCTACCGTTTTTGCCTGGACAATGGAAGAAATGTGCCAAGGACTTGCAATACCCGACTGGAACAGACACAGGGCAAAGTGGGACCATCTTCGAAGCATTCCATTTCCAAAGATCCCTGGAAGAAAAACCGTGGATATTCTGATTGGATCCGATCATTCGGAGTTAACACTGGCGTTAGAAGAACGTGTTGGACCACCTGGAGCACCTGTTGCAAGAAGAACACCATTAGGATGGACGTGCATCGGAAGACTTCCTCTGTTGGCTGGAACTCAAACTCTAGCGTACGCAAGGACCTTCAGAACACAAACCACATTTGAAATTCGCCTAGATGAGCAGTTACGTCGAATGTGGGAGATTGATTCACTAGGAATAAAGCGGGTAGAATCAGAACCTGTTACGCCTGAAGAAGCCTTAGCGATTAAGAAAGCCATCCAGTCGAGAAGATTTCGAAACGGTCGATATGAAGTTGCGATCCCGTGGAAGGAAGAAAATCCATCCCTTCCAAACAACCAGGCAGAAGCTGAAAAACGGCTGATAGCTCTTGAGAGAAGCTTGGCAAGAAAACCCAATGTTGCGGAATGCTACATAGAAGTAATGAAGGAAAATTTGAGGAAAGACTATGTCAGAAAACTAGATAGGCAAGACAGCATCAACGAGCCAGGCTGGTTCCTCCCTCATTTCCCAGTTATCCGTGAAGAAAGAGAAACAACTAAATTGCGCATTGTATTTGATTCAGCAGCCAAATGCAAGGGACTTTCCCTGAATGACGTCATGCTCACTGGGCCCAAACTTCAGAGAGACGTACTTGATGTTCTCCTCCGCTTTCGTTCAAAGCCGGTGGCCATAGTAGCAGACATCAAAGAAATGTTCTCGCAAGTCATCATGGCTGAGAAAGATCGCTGCTACCATAGATTCCTTTGGAGAAACTTGGACGTCTGCCAACCCATGGGCGTCTACGAAGCAGCGCGTTTAACCTTTGGAGATCGTGCTTCTCCCTTCTTGGCTCAGTTCATTGTTCGAAGCCATGCCGAAGATCTTAAAGACAAATTTCCAGTCGCTGCCCAGATAGTGCTACACAAGATGTACATGGATGATATCCTTGATTCAGAAGAAAATGACGAAGAAGCAATTAGGGCGAGGCAAGAACTTACAGAGCTTTTAGACTGTGGTGGATTTCAAGCAAGAAAATGGTGCAGCAACCGGACACGCCCATTGGAAGGAGTGGCAGAAGAAAACCGTGCTGGCGGGATCCAGATCGAAGAGTCGATGTTGCCAACTCTGAAGACACTGGGAGTTCAGTGGGTTGCATCAGAGGACGTATTCACCTTCAGTGTGAAACATTCAAATGAGGTTTCTTACACAAAGAGGGGATTGTTAAGTCGTATTGCAACTATCTTCGATCCACTTCAGCTTTTGGCACCATTTACCATTCAAGCCAAGATGGCCTTGCAAGAAGCATGGTTAAGGGGTCTTGACTGGGATGAAGAATTTCCCTGGGACCTGCGGGAACGAGTTTTAAAGTGGTCCAAACAGCTACCAATAGTCAACAAAGTCCGTGTCCCGAGGTGTTATCGCCTATATGGAGAATTTAGTAAGATGCAGCTGCACACCTTTACAGACGCGTCGAAAACGGCTTACGCTGCCGCTACGTACGTTAGATACGAGTACGCCAATAAAGATTGTTCCGTTTCCCTTGTGGCTGCCAAATCGCGAGTAACACCCCTCAGGGCTATCACCACTCCGCGTCTAGAATTAATGGCGGCAGTGATGGGTTTACGGCTAGCTGAAACCGTTGCAGAGGCATTAAATCAGCCCTTGAGCCAACACACCTTTTGGAGTGACAGTATGGACGTCATCGTTTGGATACAAGGAACGTCGCGACGTTTTAAGCCGTTCGTGGCCAACAGAGTGTCTGAAATACAGGAGAAGTCTAATCCGAGCCAGTGGCGACACGTTCCAGGAGAGGAAAACAGTGCGGATGATGCAACTAGAGGGTTATCAGTGGATAGGCTACTTACAAGGCATCGCTGGCTCCAAGGTCCCGAATTCCTTGTTAAAGACGAAAGCTCATGGCCACCACGACGCCTTCCCATAGAGGAAAACTTAACTGAAGACGCTAAAACAGAGATAACAAAAACAGCACTTACATTTCAAGGCAAGAAAGAGGAAACGCTGCTGGACCCCGTAAGAATAACAACCTGGTTGAAATTGTTGCGATTAACCGCATGGATTCTACGATTCATCTCTCGCCTGAAGAAAACTAGAGAGAACAAAAAACTAGCCTCCACGCCTGCTCTCAACTCGGAAACTGCGGCTCAACGCCAGCCCGGTAAAGACATCTCTAAAGGAAATGAAGCCAGTAAAGTTCTGACACCAGAAGAAATAATCGCCGCGGAAGAATACTGGTTACAAGACGTCCAGCAGGAACGTTTCAAGGCTGAATACAACGCTTTGAAAGAAGGCAAAACAATACAAAGATCCAGCTCACTGTATCGTTTATCGCCATTTCTTGATCAAAAGGGTTTGATGCGGGTCGGAGGGAGATTAGAGAACTCTTCTCTACCTTATGCCGCAAAGCATCCTGTGATTCTTCCGAAACGACATCGTATTTCGATGCTTATTATCGCTCATCTTCATGAGAAAAGTCATCACTACTATGGGGTAAATCACGCTTTGGCCGAATTGAGACAGAAATATTGGATCCTCAATGGAAGAGAAGAAATCAAACGCTGGCTAAGAAATTGCAATCTCTGTAGGATTCAGAGAAGGCGCAGAGGAGAGCAAATTATGGCTCCATTACCCGAAGAGAGACTGGGTACTCCTTTAAGATGCTTTGCGCAGTGTGGCGTCGATTTCGCCGGACCATTCACGACTAAATTAACTAGAAGGATTTCCGCCAAGAGATACTTGTGTCTCTTCACCTGTGCTGCTACACGTGCGTTGCACTTAGAAATGGCTTACTCTCTTGACACTGCGAGCTTCTTAAACGTGTTCTCCAGAATGGTTGCAAGACGAGGGAAGCCACTAGAGGTGATAAGTGATAACGGGACCAACTTCACTGCGGCGAACAAGGAATTGAGAGAACTTGTGGGCGCGATGGATCAAGATCAAATTAGAGACAAGGCAGCAAACGAAGGCATCCGATGGAAATTCAATCCCCCTGGCGGTTCACATCATGGTGGATTATTTGAAGCTCTCATAAAATCAGCAAAGAAAGCTTTAAAAGCTGTACTCGGAAATGCTGGAATCAGTGACGAAGAACTGCTGACAGCGATCACCGAAGTGGAGGGACTGCTAAACTCACGACCACTAACCTATTGCAGTTCAGATCCGAAAGATGAGCCCGTACTCACTCCCAACCATTTTCTCTATGGACAAATTGGAGGACAACTTGCCCCATATGCCGCCAACGAAATTACTTTCAATCCACGAAACCGTTGGCGTTTCGTACAGCAGTTAATATCAAACACATGGCGAAGGTGGCAAAAGGAATACATCTCCACGCTCAACACTCGCAGCAAGTGGGTGGACAGAAAGAAGAACCTTGCTGTTGGAGATGTAGTCCTCCTGGTGGATCCCAGCAATCAAAAGGGAAAGTGGCCCTTGGGTCGCATCAAAGAAGTTTTTCCCGGGACAGATGGTCTCGTCAGAGTAGTTCGTGTGTTGTCGGACGGAAAAGAGTACATCCGGCCGATAACGAGACTTTGCCCATTAGAGTTTGAGGACTTCGAAACGGAAAAGTGAACAAGTCGCAATTTGTTCACAGGGGGGAGGGTGATGACACGATAATTAAAGAATTCCTGTAACGTCTCGAAAACACCTCGCCGCCTTTGGGACGCAAATCCCAGCGAGGGATTAAGTGACAATTTGACAGATAGGCGTGCAAGACGGGTAGTTAAAAGTTTCGCGATTTACATTTTTTGGGTGTGTTCTCTCGTTCGTTCGTAGTCGTAGAGTTGAGCTTGTTGTTACGTTTATTCGATATAGTTTGAAAATAGTTTTAAATAAAATTCAGAAATTCGTCTGAACATTCAGTGTTACATATGCCTTGCTACTCTCGTGTTCGCTCTGGCTGCAGTTCGTCGAGTGTAACACTTTCCCCGAATCAAAATAGACATCAACAAAATAAAAATAACAATTTGAAGCAGCGATGTGTAGTACCTTTCATGGTATGTGATCTGATAAACAAGCACGCAAAATATATATGTGCTGTTTGTTTAAAGTTTCTAGATTTAGTTCTAGTAGGGGTGGAGTTTCATGCGTGAGTAGTAGTTGTGTGGACCAGGACTCTGGAAATCGCTTGGACTGAACATTAAATGTTGCTCATCTTAGCTGATGAAAAACCAAAATAATGCTGATAGGCTTTTTCTTAAGAAGTTTTTTTGGCCTGCCTGGCAAAACGCGGCGTGACGACTGCTGCGTAATTTGTAATTGGCCTTGATTTTGTTTTGAATTCGAGAGCCCTTGCAAATTATCTGAAAACAATAATACTGTTGTGTCGTCACAGGTAGTCAATGGGCACCGCAGGTCAGAAAGCTTGCAAGGTGGAGTTAATAATAACAATAATATATTCTATTTCTATTGTGCATATTCTATGTGCATAATTATATGCGCATTACTATTAGACCAATGACGGCACGAGTCAGCTAGACCATGACACCGGGAACACGCCCTACTACTTGTAATAATAATAATAATAATAATAATAATAATAATAATTACAATAATAATGATAATAATAATAATAATAATAATAATTATTATTATTATAATAATAAAAAATATTTATATAGCGCCAATGCACTTTTTGTCCATGGCGCTTTACATTAAAATCATTAAATCATCCAAAAATTAAAAGGGTTTATAAAGCTTGTTAAAAAGATGTGTTTTTAATTGCCGTTTAAAAATGTCAATTGAACTACTGGATCTTAGTTCAAGTGGGATCGAGTTCCATAGTCTCGGTGCCGCCACAGCAAATGCTCTCTCTCCTTTTTTTTTCAGTCTAGCTTTCAGGGTCACCAGAAGTGTTGAGAGGACAATCTTAATTTCCGTTGGGAGGTGTTGTACTTAAGTAATTCACTGATGTAGTAAGGCGCTGTTTCATTAAGAGCTTTGAAGACCAGTACCCGGGACCAGTAGGAGAATTTAAAAAATTATACGGTAACGAACAGGTTATCAATGGAGCTGTTTTAGGACAGGGGTGATATGATCAAATTTCCTAGTAGGTGTAACAACTCGAGCTGCTGTATTTTGAATAGATTGTAATCTTGAAAGTAGATGTTTTGGAAGACCATATAGCAGTGAATTGCAACTATCCAATTTCGATGTAACAAAGGCATGAACAACAATTTTAGCACTCTCCTCGTCAATGTACTTTCTGATTTTGGCGATATTTCTTATGTGATAATGAAAGACTTGCAAATTGATTTTATGTGTTCCTCAAAGCCGGTTAAAACACTTATCAAAAATAACGCCAAGATTACGAGCTGAGGATGATGGTACAACTGTCACGTTGCCAATTTGAAGAGACTCTAAAGAAGGACTGGGACAATATCTTGAGCTGATAAGAACAACTTCAGTCTTGTCATGATTAGTTTGAGCTTGTTGATGACCATCCCTGAGTTGTCTATATCACGGACACATTGCTCAATAGTAGTTTTACACTCTTCCATTTTATCAAGACAGTCAGTTTTAAATGCCACTTATAGCTGGGAATCGTCAGCATAGAAATGATACTCTAAGTATTAACGCTTAACAATGTCAGCAAGAGGAGAGGTATATAGTAGGTATAAAAGAGGGCCAAGGACTAATCCCTGTGGGACGCCATCTGCATTTATTGACGTTAACAAACTACGTTATGTCCTACATTTACTAATTCATTATAAAGAGTTGTGAGACGGGGCCTACGGTTTATCTTCCTTATCCGAGAAGACTAGAAAGTCTAACCATTTGAAGATGTCATTACAAAGGCAGCACTTTCTACTCAATTATTTTAAGACCATGAGTGTTGGTCCGGCCGGGGTATGAACCCGCGACCTCCCGCACGCTAGTCCGTTGAAAATAAAACCCGAGAGAGTCCCAAAACTCACCAGTTGTGTGTCACTGCAAGGAGCCTTGGGGCGCGTTCCTTTGGTATTATCAGAATTTGGAATTGTGATCCGAGATCACGCGGATCATCTAGCAGATCAGAGGGACCGATGAATCCTGCTCCAGAGTGGATTCATCGGTTCCTTTGATGTGCCATGATGTTTTGGTGTAAGAGAAATTTAGACTCCAAAGTTACGACCACAATCAGAAAGGCTATTCCTCTGGTATGTCACAAGAGATTGGCTCATGATCACAATAAGCTGTTATCCCTATAAGCTAATGAGGGCCTTAAGTTTACCAGTGTTGCAAAGTTACTGAAGTGCACTACAACCGCTGCTACTGCGCTCGGCTACGCAAAAGTCAAGGTAGTTAATAATAATAGTTAATTAAACAATTGATAAGCTTATTGCACCAAAAATCAAATAAAGCTCGGGGTAGTTAGGCGACAGATGAGTATTGTGAATAACCAGGCGTACTGTCTTTCTTTTTACTGGGTTGCCATGGCTACCCAGTCAAGAAATGAGAGCCATTTTTCCGTTTTTTTTTTCTCCTGCGTCAGAAAATGGAAAGTTGTGCAATCTGCTGTCACTCAACTGCCTGTTATTCAATCGCCTGTCACTCCCGCTGGCACAGTAGAATATTTAATTACTTGCAATAGTATAACAGCAAGAATGCTTCTTTTATTTGTTACTTGAGCAAAATACACCAATATGGAGCTGAAGAATGTAGTGTTAATTCTATGAACAACATAAGCGGTGAAAAGTGAACATCCGAAGTCTTAAAACCGACGAATAATGGACCTCAAGAGCCAATGATCAGTACATCTATCGCGGTAGGCAAACGTTTTTTTTTAACATTACATTGAACATGTCTGTCTGCTAGCTCAAAAGGATCTAATAGTATACAAACTGTACTGTTATGTACAACACTGAAACCAATGGGCAAATTCTTTGGTAATCCTGTTGGATATAGATTTAACAAATTGTGAGAAGGAATCGCATCGGTGTCTGGCGTAGGTACGCGCAACTATTAGGATCGTATTGCCAATTAAGTCGAATCCGTTGTGTTGTTTGACTATTCTTTCTTTTTACTTTACGTTGAGCCGACTGCTACAAAATATCGAGTGGTATGATCGTCTCAAAGTTCCAGCTCTGTCCAATCGTAGCTTTGACGAACTCCCGTGATAATTTTTGTGAAATATTCAGTGTTACATATGCCTTGCTACTTTCGTGTTCGCTCTGGCTGCAGTTCGTCGAGTGTAACACTTTCCCCGAATCAAAATAGACATCAACAAAATGAAAATAACAATTTGAAGCAGCGATGTGTAGTACCTTTCATGGTATGTGATCTGATAAACAAGCACGCAAAATATATATGTGCTGTTTGTTTACAGTTTCTAGATTTAGTTCTAGTAGGGGTGGAGTTTCATGCGTGAATAGTAGTTGTGTGGACCAGGACTCTGGAAATCGCTTGGAGAGGACATTAAATATTGCTCATCTTAGCTGATGAAAAACCAAAATAATGCTGATAGGCTTTTTCTTAAGAAGTTTTTTTTGGCCTGCCTGGCAAAACGCGGCGTGACGACTGCTGTGTAATTTGTAATTGGCCTTGATTTTGTTTTGAATTCGAGAGCTCTTGCTTCGAAGCAAATTATCTGAAAACAATCACACTGTTGTGTCGTCACAGGTAGTCAATGAGCACCGCCTGTCAGAATGCTTGCAATGTGGAGTTAATAATAACAATAATATATTCTATTTCTATTGTCCATTTTCTATGTGCATAATTATACGCGCATTACAACCAGACCAATTACGGCACGAGTCAGCTAGACCATGACACCGGGAACACGCCCTACTCTTTTCAAACAGTGCCATGGGTTCTTTTAGTAATAATAATAATAATAATTACAATAATAATCATAATAATGCTAATAATAATAATAATAAAATATTTATATAGCGCCAATCCACTATTTGTCCATGGCGTTTTACATTAAAATCATTAAATCATCTGAAAATTAAAAGGGTTTAAAAAGCTTATTAAAAAGATATGTTTTTAAATGCCGTTTAAAAATGTCTATCGAACTACTGGATCGTAGGATCGTAGTTCAAGTGTGATCGAGTTCCATAGTCTCGGTGCCGCCACAGCAAATGCTCTCTCTCCATATTTTTTCAGTCTAGCTTTCGGGGTCGCCAGAAGGTGCTGAGAGGGCGATCTTAATTTCCGTTGAGAGGTGTTGTTCTTAAGTAATTCACTGATGTAGTAAGGCGCTGTTTCATTGAGAGCTTTGAAGACCAGTAGAAGAATTTAAAAAAATTATACGGTAACGAAGAGGTAACCAATGGAGCTTTTTTAGGACAGGGGTGATATGATCAAATTTCCTAGTACGTGTAACAACTCGAGCTGCTGTATTTTGATAGATTGTAATCTTGAAAGTAGATGTTTTGGAAGACCATATAGCAGTGAATTGCAACTATCCAATTTCGATGTAACAAAGGCATGAACAACAATTTTAGCACTCTCCTCGTCAATGTACTTTCTGATTTTGGCGATATTTCTTATGTGATAATGAAAGACTTGCAAATTGATTTTACGTGTTCCCCAAAGCCGGTTAAAACACTTATCAAAAATAACGCCAAGATTACGAGCTGAGGATGATGGTACAACTGTCACGTTGCCAATTTGAAGAGACTCTAAAGAAGGACTGGGACAATATCTTGAGCTGATAAGAACAACTTCAGTCTTGTCATGATTTAGTTTGAGCATGTTGATGACCATCCAGTTGTCTATATCACGGACACATTGCTCAATAGTAGTTTTACACTTTATCAAGACAGTCAGTTTTAAATGCCACTTATAGCTGGGAATCGTCAGCATAGAAATGATACTCTAAGTATTAACGCTTTACAATGTCAGCAAGAGGAGAGGTATATAGTAGGTATAAAAGAGGGCCAAGGACTGATCCCTGTGGGACGCCACATTCCAAGAAACGTTGAGAGGATCTGCATTTATTGACGTTAACAAACTACGTTACGTCCCACATTTAAAAATTCATTATAAAGAATTGTGAGACGGGGCCTACGGTTTATCTTCCTTATCCGAGAAGACTAGAAAGTCTAACCATTTGAAGATGTCATTACAAAGGCAGCACTTTCTACTCAATTATTTTAAGACCATGAGTGTTGGTCCGGCCGGGGTATGAACCCGCGACCTCCCGCACGCTAGTCCGGTGCTCTACCAACTGAGCTAACCGGTCGTTGAAAATAACACCCGAGAAAGTCCCCAAACTTAGCAGTTGTGTGTCACTGCAGGGAGCCTTGGGGTGCGTTCCTTTGGTATGATCAGGATATTTGGATTTGTGTTCCGAGATCACACGCATCATCTAGGAGATAAAAGGGACCGATGAATCCTGCTCCAGAGTGGATTCATCGGTTCCTTTAATGTGCCATGATGTGTTGGTGCAAGAGAAATTTAGACTCCAAAGTTACGACCACAATCAAACAGGCTATTCCTCTGGTATATCACAAGAGATTGGCTCATGACCACAATAAGCTGTTATCCCTATAAGCTAATGAGGACCTTACGTTTACCAGTGTTGCAAAGTTACTGCAGTGCACTACAACCGCTACTACTCCGCTCGGCCACGCAAAAGTCAGGATAGTTAATTAATCAATTTATAAGCGTTGTGCAAGGAACAGGGACTTATTGCACCAAAAATCAAATAAAGCTCGGGGTAGTTAGGCGACAGATGAGTGTTGTTAATAACCAAGCGTACTATCTATTTTTTTTCTTTTTTACTGGGTTGCCAACGCTACACAGTCAGAAAATGAGAGACGTTTTTCCGTTTTTTTCTCCTGCGTCAGAAAATGGAAAAGTTGCGCAATCTGCTGTCACTCAATCGCCTGTTATTCAATCGCCTGTCACTCCCGCTGGCACAGTAGAATATTTAATTACTTGCAATGGTATAACAGCAAGAATGCTTCTTTTATTTCAGTTACTTGAGCAAAATACACCCATATGGAGCTGAAGAATGTAGGGTAAGATTTCCTCACGGGTCCCTACTTCATTATGCATGCTGTAGTTGAATTGTCTTGGGAAGTGCGCGTGCAAACATTTTTTGTACGGCTACAGGATGCATAATGAAGTAGGGACCTGTGCGGAAATCATTCCGAATGTAGTGTTAATTCGTTGAACAACATAAGCGGTGAAAAGTGAACATCTAAAGTCTTAAAACCGACGAATAATGGACCTCAAGAGCCAATGACCAGTACATCTATCGCGGTAGGCAAACGTTTAACATTACATCGAACATGTCTGTCCTGCTAGCTCAAAATGATCTAATAGTATACAAACTGTGCTGTTATGTACAACACTGAAACCAATGGGCAAATTCTTTGGTAATCCTGTTGGATATAGATTTAACAAATTGTGAGAAGGAATAGAAACGGTGTCTGGCGTAGGTTTGCGCGACTACTAGGATCGTATTGCCAATTAAGTCGAATCCGTTTTCTTGTTTGACTATTCTTTCTTTTTATTTTACAAAATATCGAATGATATGATCGTCTCAAAGATCCAGCTCTGTCCCCTCATAGCTTTGACGAACTCCTGTTATGATTTATGTGAAATATTCAGTGTTATGTATGCCTTGCTACCCCGGGCTTGCTACTTTCGTGTTCGCGTCCGCTGCAGTTCGTCGAGTGTAACACTTTCCTCGACAAAAAATAGACATCAACGAAATGAAAATAGCAATTTGAAGCAGAGATGTGTAGTACATTTCATGGTATGTGATCTGATAAAAAAGCACACAAAATATACGTGTGCTGTTAGCGGACTTAGATGATCACACGGATCATCTAGCACATCAAAGGGACCGATGAATCGGTTCCTTTGATGTGTCATGATGTGTTGGTGCACGAAGAATCGGTTCCTTTGATGTGCCATGATGTGTTGGTGCAAGAGAAATTTAGACTCCAAAGTTACGATTACAATCAGACAGGCTATTTCTCTGGTATGTCACAAGTGATTGGCTCATGATCACAATATGCTATTATCCCTATAAGCTAATGAGGACCTTACGTTTACCAGTGTTGCAAAGTTACTGCAGTGCACTACAACCGCTACTACTCCGCTCGGCCACGCAAAAGTCAGGATAGTTAATTAATCAATTTATAAGCGTTTTGCAAGGAACAGGGACTTATTGCACCAAAAATCAAATAAAGCTCGGGGTAGTTAGGCGACAGATGAGTATTGTGAATAACCAGGCGTACTGTCTATTTTTTTTTCTTTTTTACTGGGTTGCCAAGGCTACCCAGTCAGAAAATGAGAGACGTTTTTCCGTTTTTTCTCCTGCGTCAGAAAAATGAAAAGTTGTGCAATCTGCTGTCACTCAACTGCCTGTTATTCAATCGCCTGTCACTCCCGCTGGCACAGTAGAATATTTAATTACATGCAATGGTATAACAGCAAGAATGCTTCTTTTATTTCAGTTACTTGAGCAAAATACACCAATATGGAGCTGAAGAATGTAGTGTTAATTCTATGAACAACAGAAGCGGTGAAAAGTGAACATCTGAAGTCTTAAAACCGACGAATAATGGACCTCAAGAGCCAATGACCAGTACATCTATCGCGGTAGGCAAACGTTTAACATTACATTGAACATGTCTGTCCTGCTAGCTCAAAATGATCTAATAGTATACAAACTGTGCTGTTATGTATAACACTTAAACCAACGGGCAAATTCTTTTGTAATCCTGTTGGATATAGATTTAACAAATTGTGAGAAGGAATCGAAACGGTGTTTGGCGTAGGTACGCGCGACTATTAGGATCGTATTGCCAATTATTCGAATCCGTTGTGTTGTTTGACTATTCTTTCTTTTTATCTGAAGTTGAGCCGCATGCTACAAAATATCGAATGGTATGTCCACTCGTAGCTTTCACGAACTCCCGTTATGATTTTTGTGAAATATTCAGTGTTATGTATGCCTTGCTACTTTCGTGTTCGCGTCGGCTGCTTCGTCGAGTGTAAAACTTTCCCCGACAAAAAAATAGACATCAACGAAATGAAAATAACAATTTGAAGCAGGGATGTGTAGTACATTTCATGGTATGAATAGTAGTTCATGCGTGAATAGTAGTTGTGTGGACCGGGACGGAGCAGCGTTAGAATACCCTGGAGAGAACTTTAAATGTTGCTTATCTTCGCTGATTAAAAACCAAAATAATGCTGAACGGATTCTTCTTAAGACGTTTTGTCTTCGCCTGCCTGGCAAAACGCGCCTTGACGACTGCTATGTAATTTGTAATTGGCCTTGATTGTTTTTGGAATTCGAGAGCCCTTGTTTCGAAGCAAATAGACCTTATTTGCTTGTACATTTTGTTTTCCCAATGCAGATCATGTGATCTGATTATACTCAAGAGATTTGATCCTTTGTCCTGTTTATTAAAAAGAGTGCATGCAAGCATGAATTTGTCTGCGTGACTCTTTTTTTAAACACAGAGGACCAAATCTTCGGAGGATGATCACATGATCTGTATTGGGAAAACAAAATGTACAAGCGAATGAGGTCTATTACCGAAAAACAATCACACTGTTGTGTCGTCACAGGTAGGCAATGGGCGCAGCAGGTCAGAATGCTCGGAATGTGGAGTTGAAAATAAAACCAGAGAAAATCCCCAAACTTACCTTTGTGATCCGAGTTCACACGCATCATCTAGCACATCAAAGGGACCGATGAATCCTTCTCCAGAGTGGATTCATCGGTTCCTCTGATGTGTCATGATCCGTGTGATCTCGGATCACAAATCCGAATCCTGATCATACCAAAGGAACGCACCCTTGGTTCCAGATTTGAAAGGGTTTGCACGGAGGAATGCAACGGGTTTGCTTTTCAATCAGATTTCTTTCAGTGTGATATTTTATGTTGTCCACCCGAGATTCTCACTCTATCTGGATGTAATTTCGGAAACTGAGAGCTATTTCGGTAACGATCCTACGGCTAAAAGACAGTAATCAAATACCACACAGGAATAAAACAAAATCGGCTTGTATTGAAAAAGATATCGTTTTCTCCCACTTGAAAAAAATACAAAAACATATCTCTTTGATATCGAGAGCTTAGGCCGCCAAGTGGCGCCTATCATTTGATAACAAGTCGGAATTAAAAAAAGAAACGGTATAATCGTTGGCAACGTGGTAAATAGCATATTTTTTCATCCTTTTAACGACATTTTATAATGCTGAAAACGTCCTGGATAGGTAAATCACGTGCATCCCAAGCAACAGGGAAAAATACGTCTTACTGTCACACAGAAGGTTGGAGAAATACTAAGCTGGAAATGTCATATTCAGAGCATCGAATTTCAAAATATTTTGGGAAAGCATGCCCTCGTACCCCCTAAAATGTTCGTGCCTTCGGCGCTCACGTCCGTTCGTTGAACCTAGAAATCCGCTACTTTGAAAAGTTGGGGAAATCCGAAGAGTGGGGTGCGTCGCTCGTCTGTTATCCAAATTACCGCCCGCGCGCTGCAACATGGGCCTCAATCACGTGTTACACAGACAGGTTACTTGAACTGTGTTCTATCAAATGAACGCGATCTGAAAAAAGATGCCTCTAGCATTGGTACATAAAAAATATAATACTCCAGCGCTTTAATTTGTATAATATCGCCCCAGAAAATTCTTGTAAAATATAGTGCTAGTCTTAATTTCAGCTATTTTCTGGCTCAGCTCAGGAGCGAATCACCCCCCCCCCCCTGCTCTGCTGTAACGCTCGTGTTTTATTTGTGATACCCACAAATGTATGGGGCACCAAATGTACAAAAATTGTTTGTGGCAATTGTATCAAAATTATTTAAAAATTAGTTAGACAAATGTATCGGTCGAGTATCGATCGAGACATCGACCGATATCTCAATCGATGTGTCGACCGATGTATCGGTCGAGGCCCCGCATAAAATACATGATCCCTAGTCTCCTTCACAGCCGTTATTAGTGCGTGACGACCCTAATAACGGCTGCGAAGGAGACTACATGATCCCAAAATTATTTGAAACCATACACTCTGACACAACTCGTTGTTTCAAGCAATGTAAATCACGGTTTTAATGTAATTCATGCTGTTAGATGGAACTTATGGTTTGATATAATGCATGGTTTGATATAATTCATGATGTGATAAAATCCATGGTTTGAAATAATTCGGTTTTGAATTTTGGAGGGAGAGGGCTTTTTTGTAGTACAATCGATCTAGTTTGTCCCCGACGGTACGTAATGGCATGGGTAACCTCCGATTTTCGCGCAATTTGAGAGCGATTCGACTATTTCAGCTTTCTCATAGCCGTTTCATGTAGCAGCCGGGAAAACCGAAAAAGCACCGAAATCACTTTTAACATGAGAATCGAGAGGATAGCAAAAAACATCACGCAGAAACAAAGTTAGACTCGATTACCAGCCGCTTCTTCGGGAAATAAGCCCGCGCTCACCCCCCCCCTCCGCCCCCCACCCCACCTCCCCGTCCTCCGAAATGAGCGGCAGAAATCGAGCCTAGAGCAAAGTAAGTCGATGATATTCAAAAAATGTCTTGAAGTCAAAACTATTTCATTCCTCATACAAACCCTTTTAAACAGGGAGCTTGGGCTGCCTTTTGTTAGGAGGAAGTGGAATTCTGAAACATCGGAATGAAAAAAAAAGATAAACGAGATTTAATTCAGGGAAAGCAATTTTTGTTGACTAAGGCGATTATAACCTGCAGAGAACCTTGAAATCGAAACAGCTGCTCGGTCATGACATACAGTGCGTTATTACGTAACTCAGCAAGGCAAAATTTGGTTTAAGTTGGTTTGTAACCAAGACTTGATTTTAGTAACAATGTTCACCATGCTCGGCATTGTCCTATTTAAGCTGTCGAATGGCGCAGTATCTTAAAACCAACTGTACTCTTCTTGTATTGAAGTTTTCGACAACATATCTATAGAGTCAAAGTCACGTTTTTCCAATGTTGCATTTTTAAATAATGAGGTTTGCCAAGAGAAAATGAAATACCTTATTTTCTCTTGGGTTCGCAGCATCGCAATCAAACTGCAATCCACATTTCCATTATTCGATAAAACAGCAGAGAAAAATGTGTTTGCGAAGATATAGCACTGATCAAAGATTTTCCATGTAAATTTATTGATGGTGGTTTTGCCCCCTTTGGACTGTCCACGTTTCGCCTTGGGCTTATTCAAAGCCTTAAAACATATACCGGGCTAAATTTCCATATTTTTGATGGTCAAGCTGATAATATTTTGAGAAGATAATATAATAGCTAATTTCAATGGCAACTTCAAACGACCCTAACCGATATGCAACTCGTAGACTGACAGTCGGGGACACAATCTCTTTGCAAATTTTTCCCTTTTGGTTCCCTCTTCCACGAATACATAAGGACGGAACCCTTATCTGCTGTATTCTTTAAAGGAAAAAAAATCAAATGGAATGGAAGGGCTAACATGATCCACACACAATCCACACAACAACACGAGTCGGGTTACATTAGGCGGAACGTGACCTAAACTCTACCCGCGAGAGGCCTGGGCACCAGCACAAGCATCTTGCAGAAACTCATTTTTTGTCGAGTTTTGGTAGGTTGGGTCCAGATAGTGGCTACAGAAATTTGTCATCGACTTCGTGAGCAAGGTGCGCGCTCATCTAAAAGGATCAGAATGCGTTTCATTCTTACTTACCGTGTTGCAAGTAAGAATGGAGAATTAATACCGGTGCTAGCCATGTTCAGTCGCATGACGCATATTAATCCGTCAAGTATTCAAGTATTTCGATTGCAGACAAAGGCGATACGCACTGTGAATTTTAGGAATCAAGGTCAAACATAACTCCTCAGGGCCCTTGGCTAAAATAGAAAACGAAAACCACCACTGTTGTTACGAAGGCAATGAGAGTGGCACAAAACACATTTATTTCGGTTTTCGCGCAAACTTACAATGTCGAACCACCCAACGCGTTAGTGTGACACTGAATATATTACAAGTCCGCTTTCAGCTGGGACGACATGCACGTCCCAGGTGACCTGCCTACACTGCCTACAAAACCATACGCCCGGAAAAGAATTCCGTCAGAAACAACTGTCCCCTCGTTGTCCACTGAAGCCTACTCAATTCCTGAAACAAACATTCGAATGCAGTTACTAATCCCTGATTATTCCTAGTTTTAAATGTGAGGACCAAAGAAGAAAAGGTCCATTGAGCCGTGTGAAAGAGGTGTTCCCTGCACTGTTAGACATAGATTGTTGACTGGCGTAAAAGTACTATCACGAAACTGAAGTGTTGCATAATGTATTATGTAAGAGAGAGAGAGGAATAGACAAAGAGGAGAATAGAGAACTAGGTCACAGTGGGGGGTGGGGGAGACGGTTAGAGAAATTTGATCGATTGCACAACGAAACCATGGGAACATTTCGTGCACAACAAGGGCAAAATTGATTGCCCTAGGGGCCAAGATTCCATCACGTTTTTAAGCTTATGTAAAGCGATCCGACCCAACAGAGAGAGAGGCAGAAATAATTAGCTATATCAATGGTTCCTTATTGTTTTTGTTTATTTCTTCGACCCTTATTATTTGAGAGAAATGAAAATTTAAAAATTGGTTTCAACACTTTGTAAAAAAATTCACTTTTTTCTCAGCGCTTTTCCTTCTCTCGCAGTACATGTGTGAAACTTGCCTAAGCTTCAAGCAAAGCTCGTTTGACCTTCTAAACCTATTGGTTAAAAATATCGGGACTTAAAATTTCCAATAGGCATCCTTTGTTAATTGTCTTTGTTGTCCCGAAGCATGTTGAGAAGAACTTTAAATGGGAAGAAATTCTGGGCATAAAGCAATACTAAACCAACTTCAGTAGCTGCAAATATGAATTTGTAATCGCTACTGCTCAAGAAAAGTTGTTCTAGGGCCAGGACCCCGGGGGGGTACTTGACCCATATTTGGGTATAGAGTTGCCGACGAGGGTTTGAAATCCTGAACCTGTTTAGGACAAAATACTCTGAAAAGCCCGCCATGTGTAGGACACCTCTATTTCAAGACCCTGTTTAGGACAAGAGACAAAATACACACGCTCGTTTTACTGGAATTTAAACTGTTAAATAATCTATTCCAGTCAGAGAAATCGTGTTTGATGCGTCTAAAGCCCAGTTATTTCTAATTCGCCTCTGCACTTGAAAAACATCCCTAAACAATATCGTGTACAGCACGATGCACTCCTGCCCGTGCGACACAGTGACATCTTTCTTTCATCTCGTTATCCAACACAGAGAAACTAGACCTACCGATACGGTCTATTCTGTTAATGCGCGCTTGTTATAATACTGGTAAGAGGAAAAATAATTTAATCAAAGGATATCGACAACAACAGCATTCTAGTCCAGGAATTAAATGATCTGATGTTGATTGATGATTTTGTAACGGCTCGTAATGCCATACCCTGTTTGGGACAGGTTCTGACCTTGTTTAAGAGAGAGGCGAGTAAAATTGTATACCCTGTTCAGGACAGCGAGGCTAAAAGAACATACCATGTCCAGCGGCAAGTCCCCGTATAGCCCAAATAAGGGAGCATCCCTCCCCCCCGGGACTAGGGACAAACTCTGTCATTGAAAGAAAGGCCTCCTGGGAAATAACTGCTAGCGTTCTTTCCAGTGGAGCGGCGCGACACTATCTATTTAATGTGTCTAGTTATTGTATTATTTTTGTTCTGCCCTAATTCCCTACTTTCATTGGTGGAAGTTCAATTGAATGAACATCGCCACCTGATGCTTATTATGGAAACTAATATTATCCATTGGACCGTCCAGAGCCCTTATAAAAAGAGGGAGCTCACCTACTGCTCGAGCCATTGCTCGTAAGAGACCACTCAATCTACTTGCCTTCCAAGTGAAATTCAAATTAACTTCTTGATATGTCTGCGCCAGAGTGGGGTTACACAAAAGAAAACGGTGTGCAAAAATATTTGCAATTTAATTCTTTCAGTGAAGATTTTTCTTGCAAATTCATTACGCCTGTGAATTTTTCGAAAACCTTCTTTTTCAGGTCCCTCTGCTTGGGTTAAGTGGTGTCCCATTGCAGAAAAAGGTACTCGACAATCGCCTATTGACTTGAGTACAGCAGCGTCCTATTCCGCGGATTTGAAACCCTTGCAGGTCAGCAAGTACCCAAAATTTACGAAAGCGACATTTATGAATAATGGGCACTCCGTTCAGTTCCAGCCAACTGCGCCAAATGCATCAGGTAAAAAGTACAAATGAATTAGGTCCGATTCAAAGAGCTGCGGAGAATTTATGGACTGAATTTATTGAATAACGCTCAAACTAACTTAGCTCGCCTGCCACGAAAACAGTTTTTAAATTTTTACCATTGGAGTGTTTGATTGTACAGTTAAATAGGAGCTGCAAGAGGGCTCCTTTTGAGACAGTGGCGACCCGCTGTAGCGTTGTTGACTAACAAACAAACAAACAAGCCCCACTGCAAATTATATACTGGGTAGCAACATCTCTCTGTACGTGTCAACAGCATAAGGATAGGTTTCTTGTTTCAAGTGAAAAGTAATTTATTTGGGCAAGTGATAGTATTTTATTAGGATTAAAATAATGCTCGATCTGTAGACCTATTCTGTTCGTCTCTGAATCTATGATTTGCCGCGTGACCGAGGTATTGATGTGCAAAAATATCAAAAGGCTGGCGAAATTATGGTGAATGTTTCTCCATTTCAGTAAATCAACCAGTTTGACCAACTGTTGCAAAATGTGCAAACAGTATTTAACAGGTTATACCATGCAAACCTTGCGTTAGGCGAGAATACGGGTTTATTCCTTAACGCTCCAGTGAAAGCGAAATCGACCGAGCATGCAAACCCAGAAAAGTCGAGGTTCCGAGATATCAATGAAACTGTAAATTTGTAACCGATCGATCGACTTTGGTTGAGACCTCCCTCAAACTGTTCTTTCTTTCCGGAAATTCTCAATCGGATCAAACCTCACAATAGTCATTTCAAACGGAAGTTTCCGGAAACTTCAAAGTTATTATGCGGCTTCGGCGAGTTCAAATTACAGTACAATCAAATATCTGACTGTCATACCTCTTCGCATGTGACTCGGAAATTGGTCGCACAATACGGCCAAAATTAAAGCCCAAGTCAGCCAATATTAAGTACACAAATTGTACAAGATTAGATCAATAAACAAGACCCAAAGGAAAACAAATTTATTTTTTAAATTGCTCATGACCACTCATTACCAAATTTGGGAAACGGTATAATGATCTTTTGTGCATTTTTCTGGTTACTGCAATGGTTCCAGCAACCCGGTTTTCCAAGAATTTGTACCGTGCACTGCACTGTTGCTTTGAAGATTAATTATGTTCCTTTGAAATAGGGCATGTGTAAATTCTAGGTATAAAGGGGTTATCTTAATTGCTGAAACGTTCATTGACAATAAAAAAAACCTCTGTACAATACCTGAATTCATGCCCATTGCTACATAACCAAAACGTTTGTTTTGTCTTAAGTATTCAATTTGCAAGGCTGCTTAAGCGGAAATATTTCTCCCCACTGAGAGGCAAATGAAATTCTCTACTATGCAAATTTTCCTGAAATTTTGACACATTGCACAAAGGAGGAAGGTGGGTCAAGAGATAGGAAAAAATAGATAAAACAAAATGTAAAGGAAGTTTGAGCAGGCAGGTGGTCTTTAAAACAGTTCAATTACTAACTGCCCTTTTTTGGTGAGAGCCTGATGGTCTTGTGTTGTGCCCAGGCATGATTATTGAAATGGTTTATGTGGAAAAAAGGGTTAATAAGTCATTCTCATGCTACAAAGTTCGAACAAAAGTCATGCATGCTGTGATCATGCTACTGGCCATGTGACCAATAATTTGAACAACGCTTACATCTGTTTCTCCAATGCTGAGATACAAATTCATTTAGTTGTCGGCTTTGACAATTTTACCCATAACTTGGCAAATTAAATGTGATAATATTATTAAAAAGAAAAGTTGTTAGTTCTGAGTCAGTAAACCTGAGGTATTACAAATGAGACAGAAGAAAAAAACATTTTAGAGAAAGCTGTTGTGCAAAAAAGTCTAATTCTAACAGAATCTCCCTGGTTGAGACAAGTTCTGAGAAATCATTTACAAAGTTATTTTTATTGGAAATGATATGCATGGAAAAAAAAATCAGACCGTTTGAGTCACTCTCATGATACAAAATTTGTGCAAGCTTTATAATAATGCCATGTGACCTATAAGTCTAACACATAACAAAGAAAAACACGAGGTCGTCATTTAAATCCTTCTTGTGGCCATGTGCATAGTGGTTAGAGAATGGAAGAGTAAAGAAAAGTCATAAAACACAAAACAAACTAAAAGGAAATGAAATTTACTTCAGTGCAGGTGCTTCAAAAAATCTGTCTGAAGTCTTGCTTTAATCAGAAATTGGAACTGTCTGTTGTATTCTTAAGCATCATGGAAATGCTACAGTAGACAATACCATTTTCCTGCTGTTAACATTTGGAAGCATGAAAGATACAAAATACTGCATCAAGTTGCATGTGAAAATGTACAATTTTCAGATCTTGCTTGTTAACATATTAAATATTTTATAAAGAAAAGATGAAATTTCGACTTGCTAAAAAAACAACATACCTGTATTTTCTGTCAAAATGCTACAGCCGCAACAGGAAATTAGATAAAACAGTTTGTTATTGTTAATTTTATATAAGCCAAAACTATAAGATGCTTCTCCATATTTTGTCAGTTGGACAGGACCAAATCTATAATGCAAATGACAACTATATAAACAGCTGCTTTTGAACTTGCTTTTGAACTTGTTCAGTTAGCAAGCCCTCTTGTGGTTTTTATTTTTGCACATGTCAAATAACAGCTGTTGCTTCAACTGTTTTTTTTTTTTCATATATAGTCACTTGTTACTTTATGAGCAAAATTAACTCAAAACACTATGCTCTCACCTCCAGAAGGAATTGCTCAGTATGTATTATCATATGACAATCCACAGACTAAAGGGTACAGTAATGGCATAAGCAAACTTGTCACACTCTAAGTAAGGATTTCCCTGAATGTCTTTCCTAACAGTGCCATTAAAAGGTCTGATATTGATTTGGTATTTTTGTTAATAATGAAGGAGCACCCAGCTGCAGTGCATACATACAGCAATTCTTTCCAAGCTTTTTTTTTACTTTCCTTTCTCTTGCCTGTATTTTTTTATTTGTAACAAAATAAAACAATTTTTTGTTAACAAAGAGGATAAATGAGATTAATAACACTTGAAATAAGAAATCCTTTAAGAATGGTATTCTTGATATGGTAACCTTGATGACGAAGGATAACATATTAGATTGGACCATTTTATTGTTTTGATATTAGTCAGTTCTCGACATAGAAAAGTTAACAATACTGAGTTAAGCCTTGGTTGGCATTCTTACCCAACCCTGACTGGTGTTGCCCCAGTCATGCAGTCAAGTCAATTCCTGTTAATTTGAAGCTTGAAGGAAAAGCTTACGTAAGCCATGAGCATGAAGCAACCTGAGAGTATTGTTATTCCCCACTAAATGGGATGCTGGTTCATCTACCCCCTGCAATATATCACAGGTACCCATTTATACACCTGGGTGAAGAAAAGACAGTGTGGAGTTAAGTTTCTTGTATAAGGAAACAACACACTGACATCACCAGGACTCAAATCTCAGACCTCTAACATACTAGCCACTACACTGCTACAGCTCCACCATTTCCTGTAAAAAAAACTATGAAATTTTAGTATTAAATGTTTGCTTAGCATGTGTGATTTGTTTGTTCAGAGCTGTCGGGAGGTCCACTGGCACAGAAGTACCGGTTTGAACAGTTTCACTTCCACTGGGGCTCAAAGGACACTGAGGGTTCAGAGCACCAAGTAAATGGTGCTATGTATGCAGCAGAGGTGAAAGACGTTATGGTTATTTAGGTGTCAAAACAATGTTTAAACAGTATCTTATATACAAGGCTAAAAGGTAAAAAAAAAATTTGTAAAGTTTAAAAGTAAAAACCAAACGTTGTCGGCTGTTTGCCATCAGCCGAAAAGGTTTGGTTTTTACTTTTTAACTTTACAAATTCTTTTTTACCTTTTAGCCTTGTATATAAGATACTTTTTATCAAGCAAACATTATGGACAATGTTTAAACAATTATTACAAAATGCTGGTTATTTACCCTTGATAGTAGTTTTAGCTCTTGGGCTAATGAAACTGAGCAAATGTATAAATTAAATAATTCCCATGAAACCTAACAAGGTTAAGTATCTCAACTGACAGGAGACACTCCTGTCAGCTATTTTCAAGCTCCAGTGAAGGCTCAGGTAAATAATTTATCTTAGATATGTTGATGATCTGTGCCTCTAAGCTGACAAATGACAGGGTGATGTAATACAGTGGCATATTATTGGAGACCTTTCAGGGGAAGACAATCAGAAAATTATGCTTTATCAGGGGTCAATTTAATAAAATGTTTACAAGTGCAAGTTACGTGACAGTGTAGCTGAAATGTTTAAGAGTTTGAAAACAATAGCCACACTTGTAAATTACATGACAAAAGTTTTTTCAAATCGATCCCATGATATTCATGATACTAAGAGGAATTGCTATGCTGTTTAAAATTTTTACAATTTCTCCTCAAATTGGTGTAATTGTATTGACTTTCACTGTGATGCAAACTCTTTAAATCAATTAGTGAATATTGCTCATTCTTTCACAGCTCCATTTTGTCCACTGGAACTGTGAAAAGTATGGAAGTTTTAAAGAGGCTGTTGGTTCTGGAGATAAAAATGCTTTGTGTGTGCTGGGATTTTTCTTGAAGGTAATTTTTATTTAGACAGGTTAATAATGATAGAAAATTTATTTGTCTAAGGGCAAGAGCAGTCGGTTGACTAGCACAAAACCAAAACCGAAGCTATGAATACTTTTCAACCAGTCACTACACTAGCACACAGTGCAGTGAACCTGTCAGAGTTCAAAGCAAAGTTTAAGTGTGGTGAAACACATTCCACTTCATTTCATTGGTTTCAGTTTTTCCCTGAGTGGTTGAGAAAGTGGCTCAAGATATTTCAGCCAATCACCTATCAGAGCAATGCACACCTAAAGCAGTTGCATATTACTTATGACAGTGAATTGGAAATACACCATCCTTTAGTAGTGTGATGATTTCTACTAAAGCCGTTCAACAGGGCTAAAATTAACTTGAGTGCTTGATGGCCAGTTGAGCCAGTTTCCTTGAATTCTTAGTGGCCCATACCAAAATGAAGTAGCCCTCAATTTTTTTTTTGACAATCACATGGCAATCACAAAATCAAAATGGCATCTATATGATTTGGAATGTGGATCGCTCATGAAATCACTGTTAAAATGGCTCGGAATTTCCACTTCAGAACTAAAAATTCACTAAAATGGATGATTTTATAGTCCAGGCAATAAAAAAAGAAGAGAAAGGTAGTCCAATTAAACTACATATTGAGTTATATTTTAAACTTTGTTCTTCACATAATTTACATTGCAACTTTTCGAAATTCTGTAGCATAGTTGCGTATTGGGCGTTCGAACCTTAACTTTTGGTAGCCCTAGTCAGTTTTAACTCACCACTGGCGACCGTGCAATGGCCAATTTTTAGTCCTGGTTCAACTCAAAATCATTAAACTCTGTAGTAAAGTTAAAGAAAGCGCGACACTTGTACTTCATTAACGTGACTTAATGATAGATAAATTAAGTTTTAGGAATTGAAATACAACACCCATTTCTTAGTACTTGCACAAATATGCTTAAGTATGTGCTCAGACGTTTATGGAAATTATACATGCCTCTACCAGCACACATAATTCTCTTGCATCCCCAGTCACATATTTATAACTGCCTTCATGTATATAAGCAAGTTGATAAATCAGTAATAAAAAAATTTTTACGAGTTTTAGCCTAGAACAGCTGTAGTACTGTCCCCCTGCTCACAAAGGCCAACCCAAGCTGTTACGAACAGCATGACTCTTGACAAGCATCGGCCAAGTTTACCCTCCCAATTCTTTACAACTCTATTTTTAGCTTATAAAATCCACTTGGTGTTTCATTGTTTGTAGCTAGTTTTCATGGTTATGTTCTGTGATGACGATTTTCTAATTTTTCTAACAGGTTGGGAAAGAGAATGTAGCACTCAACCCCGTTCTTAACCTTCTTCCTAAAGTGAAGGATGCGGTATGTATATGATTGTACTTTTAACATTTAATGTATTGATTGTAAGGGGAATCAGTGTTTTGCATGGACATATATGATAAAAATAATAGTGAGGGGGCATAAGGGAATGGATCAGTACGTTCATTCTCTTGTACTTGTGGTGATGTTTAAATTCCTCTGTTTCATGGTTGATTGGAGATCTACATTGTAAATTGTAATGTAAATGAATGGATGCAACCAAATTTTTGTGTGGGTGTGTAATTTAGTAGGAAACAGTACCTTCTAAGCCTTCTGGAAAGTTTTCTTGTTTCACTCTCTTAAGTATGTTGGAACTAGCTTTCTGCTTCAGTGCAATCTCAATCTGGTGTGCCTACCCAGCAAAGTGCCAATTTTATTATTAAGAGTGTCTTTAAGCCTGGTCTTACTTTAATAGCCATATAACAGCTACAAATCAGGGTGTTTTAAATGAGACCATCTGGAACAACCAGAACCTCTTGATTAACAAACAATCAATATACAATAAGAAAACAAAGGAAGCCAGTTTTGTAAAACTGGGTGATATTCTCTCAAACAACTGTACGTTAAAAAGCTGGGATGCCTTTAGAGAGAAAAGTCTCTCCGCTCTACACTTTTTTGTGGAGATCACGAAGAAACTCTTGAGCATCTTCTGATTAGCTGTGCCTTCACAAAAAACTTTGGCTTTCTGTTATTTCTTGGTTAAATACTTATAATATGAAAAAATATATTCTTTAATTGGTATCATCGATGATAATCCAGGAAATTGTCTGTTAAAGCACATAAACATTCTTGGGAAATACACCATTTATTTATACCATTGTAAAAATATCAAGCCATCTTTATCCATACTGAAGGCCAAAACAACAGAAACTTATAATCTAGAATTCTAGTAATCACAAAAAAGAATAAAAAAGAATCTATTCATCACAAAACATGCTTTTGTAATATACAGCTATGCAGCAGGTATATAATATCAATATCACTTTATACGAATATAGAACTGTATTTGTTCTAGTATGGGTTTAAATTGACAGCTGTACCTTTTACTAGATCTAGCAGACTGTGAATGTAATTAGTGTTATTTTTTAGGGTTAGTGTGTGGTGTAGTGAAGTGTAACTGTGGTTGTTTGACTGTATTACTTCTGTAATTATGTTCGTAAGTAATAAAAATGTTAAAAAATGCTTTTCTTAGCTTGGGCTTTTCTTTTAAAGGATTTTAACCCTTTGAGTCCCAGTAATGACCAGCATCCAATTTCTCATTACAATATTCAATGTTCATCAACCATTCAGGTTAAGAAAAATAAAAATGATCACCAAAAGAGTTGTATTGATATTTAAACAAATTCTCCTTACTAGTACCATAATAAATATATGAGAACAGTTAGGAGAAAATTAATATTTGTATTTGGGCTTAAAGGGTTAAGTGCACTAAGAGCATAAGATTTTGCCATGCAATCCTGGACTGGGTAATGAAATTATAATTAGACTTGCTTTACAATAAAGTCCTTATACGAGAATTCGGTGTTTATCACTCTATCACATTTAATAAGTTATTTTGACCATCCCTTTTTTTTTTATCAGGGCTCAACTGAAACAGTACCTGGAGAGTATGATATCATAGCAATAATGCCTTCAGGTTTGTATAACATTCAGGTAATTTCAACATCATAATAACAGAACACATGGAAGGTACTAAATTCCAATCAAAGAGCTGGCATACCTCATTTACAGGTGAAGAATCAAGTGCAACCAACACAGAAACCACTTTAGACACCTGAGTTGAGACATAGGGGAGCAGGGTTGGCGCAGTGGTGAGAGATCTCGCCTTCCACGGATGTGGCCTGGGTTTGACTCCCAGCCCTGCCATCATATGTGGGCTGAGTTTGTTGGTTCTCTACTCTGCTCTGAGAGGTTTTTCTCTGGGTATTCCGGTTTTCTTCTCGCCATGAAAAGCAGCATTTGATTTGATTTAATTAAATATGATTTGATTTGATTTGATTTGATTTGTGCTTTACAGTGTCCCCAATTGGTATGTTAGTGCTAGATACAGTTGACACTCAAATATAGGTCATTATTTTATTATTATTATTATTATTATTATTATTATTATTATTAATTATATAGTTTGGAGTTTGGTAAAGAAAGCAACACAGTGCATTCACCTGTGTTCAAAATGCAAGACCTGCTCATGTGATTGAAAGTGCAACTTGTAAACCACCACAACATTGTATCTCCATAAGTAAGGTAGGTAGGTTAAGGTGCACGCAAGCCTTAAAGCCCACACGTCTGGAGCTTATCCTGGTTTCAGCAGTACGAAGCACCTGGGAGTATTGTTACTCCACCTGGATGGGATGCTAGTCCATTGCAGGGTTACCACCAGGATTATGTGGCTGGTACCCATACATGTGGGTAGAAAGAGGCATTTTGGGCTTAAGTTCCTTGTCTAAGGAAACAACACAGTGCCGTCACTGGGTTTGAACTCCCTAACTCCTACTTGGACATCCAACATGCCAACCACTGCACTACCATGTTTCCACATCTCCTTAAGTACTCTGACTCATACCTCTGCCATTAATCAGCTCTTCTGAGATGATTGTACCAACATAATCCTATAGTCTATCATATTCAATCATAAGCCTGAAATTGTTAAAATTGTCACTGAAATTGTACTGAAAGTCATCATTAAGTGGGCCATATTTGTTTTAATGGTAGATAAAGCTAATTTCTGATTCAGAAGTGTTACCTTTTGAGCCTAGCTTTTCTGCTACTTTTTAGTGGGTACTTTTTTCCCCAGTGGCCTATATTCACCTCACTACTGTACCATAATTTGGTTGGCCCTGGGGGTGGCACCAGTGGGCTGTAAAACCAGCATACTTTTTTCTCTGTGATTCACAAACAGTTACTCAACCTTGAGTTGTTTTCCTATGGCTTCTTCTGCTTTTTCTGGCAGCATTTCTTTCTTTCTCCCTGTTCTGTTTCTTGCAAAAATGTTTTGCAAAGTCCCAAATTCTTGAACTTAATTTGAAGCTTTTCATGGTCAGCACTGCCCACATTTTTAAATTGAACAACTGAGGTCAGTATTAAGCTCCTGGAATTGGCCTTAATAGTTGGGGGATTTTTAGAATGACTACATCCTACTGGGTGGCTGTTTTTCCTTGTGTTGTTTACAACTTTACTTCACTGTTTTGTTAGAACAATTTAGATTGATTATGTTGGTGTCATTGTGCTGATATTGCAGAATTGAAAGATTATTGGACCTATGATGGATCACTGACCACCCCACCGCTGCTTGAGTTAGTCAAATGGGTTGTTTTCAAGGAGCCACTTGAAGTTTCCCAAGCACAGGTACGAGTAGAGTAATTTGAGCTAGTTCCTAACTATGAATTCTTGTAACAGTACTGCAATTTTAAGTTCAATCAAGTACTGTATCAACATAGGTTACCTGTTAAAACCAGCCTATCAGGAGTGAACCTAAAATCTACTGTTGATTTCAGGTTAAATTTGATTAAAACCTTGGTTGGTTTGTAATTTCTTTGTCTGTATCAAGACACAAAGAAATTAAAAACCAACCTAGGTTAATTAACAATTATTCGCCGAAGCCAAAGTGATTATCAGCGATTATTCACCGAGATGAAGTAAAGGTGAATAATAAATTCACCGATAATCACTGAGCCTGAGGCGAATAATTGTTTTAGTATAAATACACAGGTGATTATTTCAAAAAAAGAAAAGAAAAAGCATTGTACAACACGAAAAAGTTTTATTTCATCAAAAGTGCGTGAACGACTGGCAGCCATTTTGTTCTTTGAGGTGATTATCGGCTGATAATCCGAGATAGCGAACCAATCAGAGTGTGCAGTTTTGTATAATCACCTGAGTATTTACACTAAATCATTTTAACCCGAAATAAAATTTAACCTGTAACACACACAAGATACCTTGCTCAAAAGTAATCAGCTATTGATACAGAAACATTCAGCCCCTTCTTGCCTTCAGATAATCACTTTCACTGACTCACCATTCACTCTGACAAATGGCTACTGCTCAAAGCATCACCATCTCTTTTATCTCCTGTTGATTTTAAGTTTCACTTATCAGTTCATTTGGTAGACTTACATTTGGTGCTAGATCAATCATATGTTCACCTCTTATCAAGGTGCTGAGCAGTCACCGAAAATTCAGCCCACAAAATAGATCAGAAAATGAGGCAGTCAAGAACTCTTGACATTACTCTTTTCTTCAACTATCATCATTTGAAGACTCCAAAGCAAAACTGTGCTGTGGGGGAAGAATGAAAATGATCAGAATTGGCTGAAGTGATACATGTAGACATGCAAAAAGTCTTAAGATTTTGACTTGCCCACCCTGAAAGGCTAATCTAATTAACAACAGCCAACCAGTGCCTGGAAAATTGTTGTTTTTTTTGCATACTTTATTTCTCCAAAGTGGGAAGCCAAAACGAAAACCAAATACTGTGCACAAGTAAAATTAAATGGCAGTGCCCATGCAGAATTTTACTTTTAATTTCTGTGATCAAATTGTCATGTACAGTAGTTTAGACCTGTAGTCTTCATTTGCTTTTTCAACAATTTATTGACATGGCAAAGAGAAGGTGCAGATTGATAATTACAGGAGTCAGTAGTTTAAGTAAAACGAGTTGCAGACTCTTGAACTAACATATTTGTGTTGTATTTAGATGGATGCATTTAGAGCAGTGGTAGACAGGCACGGAGGATCAATGTGTGGCAACTACAGGCCACCATGCCCTCTGCATGACCGCCTTATCAAAAAGTCTTTTTCTGCTTGAAGCATACTTACTCTTTTGAGCAATCAGAACAGCCATAGAAACATAGTTTGAAGGCTTTAAAGTGTGAAAACTTAAATCGCTGTTGAATTAAGGGTTAGTTGTGGTCCATTACTCTTTAGGAAAAGATAATGCTCTTGTTAGTCATGTAATGTTAAGATGGTGTGAATTAGCATTAGTTTGAAAGTGTGAAAAACAAAGAAGTGCAAATGGCTGAGAGCAACTGCTCATGTAGGAGGGTGACTGAATTTTAGAAATAAAATTGACCGCGTTTGGTCCATGTCTAATTCCAGAAAGTGGTTAATGTGTGGTTTGGACTCAAAACGTTTATTTTTTTTACCCGGAAAATCTTAAGATATTCTTCGAATTCGCCGCGAAATAATCTAGGGCGTCTAGAACAATGAAAATGCCTTGTTTGTACGAAATCGTGTTCTTATTACTGTGAATGTAATAAGTTTAATATATTTTTGTTTTTGCAAGGTTCAGAAATGCAACTGGTGCTGTGATTGGTCATTGTATGTGATCTATGATAGTACGGTTTCACAGCTTCAATTGTTGAAAAACTGTTTTTGCTTTTTGTAACATGGCCGTGACCCCCCTCTTTTATGACTGAGATTTCATTTGAATTCTTTTTTGAGTCAGCGACATACATCATTGCCTCTCGATATCCATGCCGCGTCTTCCGAACGGACACTCCTCTGACGAGCAATGAGACCATAAAAAAGTAATGTTTGTAGCTGTTGTTGAAGGCTTGTTTATCCCCCTCGCTCACCCTTTGCCCCGCGAATGTCTTGGACTAAACACAGCGTGGATTTCAACATGATTATGATAGGTACTCCCGGGCGGGGGTTACTTCAGGGAGTTAGGATGAGGATGTACTGCTGTGACCCTATAACCATGCAGCACCCCCTTTTTACCTCACGGTGGTTTGAATTACTTTATCGACTTGATAGATTATCCCAATTTCTTGTTTCAATCCCCCGCCGACGCAGGACCAGTTTCTTTAGAAACTACCCCACTACACCAGACTTGGTTCAGCTGAATTTTGCTACCCTCAGTACTAAATTCAACCCTCAAATCTCTCCCGTTCCCAGAGTCGCTATTTTGCATAAACTACTGAGGTTACCAACACAGTCCAGCTAAACGTTTCAATCAATTGATCAGACTCGTGGAAAACTTTACCCTATACCAGACGCAAACGCTTTGATGGCTTTGCCCTATCCCAGACAGAACTGGTCGAAAACCTTGTCCCCTACAGCGGTACAAACCTTTAGCCCATAAATGGCAGTGCCACGCCTCTTCCCCTTGTTTGGTAGTTACCCTTGTGTAATTTGTTGGGTTTCGTTCTAACCATAGTCTACCAACTATGTTCTAACCATAGTCTACTCCGCAGCCGTTACTAGGGTCGTCACGCAACGAGTGGGGGAGAAGCGTTGCGTGACGACCCTTATAACGGCTGCGAAGGGGACTATGCTAACCACGGAGAGTTCTATATTTGTTCAGAAAATAAAAACATAATTGTGTCACTTGTGTAAAAAATATTTGTGTCATCAGCAAAAATTCGGTATGAAAGTTTATTTGAGCAGTTAGGCAAATCGTTAATATAAAGTTAAAATAAGAGTGGACCCAACCATTGTTTCATAGCTTGATTTAGTATTGCCAATCTAGATCTTAACAGACTGGGGTATAATACCACAATCCACGCTCCAAAGTAGTAAAGTTTTGACAACAGAATGTCATGGTTCACAGTATCAAAAGCCTTTGAAAATCCTAAAAAGAGACCACAGGTAACCATTTTTTTATCCAATGCAAGTGTAACAAAATGAAAACCTTTCTCCGTTCATCTTTAGGTACAGTCGAAGATCTATCTTACAGAATACCTTGGTATGCGATTCAGCACCTGAATAATCCTGTTATTACCTCCGCCAACGGAGTTGGACGGAGGTTATGTTTTCACCGGCGTTTGTTCCGTATATAGCATATTTATACAAAGATTTTTTAAAGCTCGACTTCTTTCGCTTATTTTGAAATTGATTTTCCGTATTTCAGTATTTCAGTCAGAAATTCTACCGATCTTTTCAAAGTCCATATCATCATCATCTGTCCTCATCGCGCCATTGGACGCATAAGGCCTCAAATTTAGGTCCCAGAAGAGAAGGGGGTTTCGGCTCACAGAACGTCATACTACCATCCGCTGAGGAATGGTCCTCTTTCTGGCGACCAGTCGTCTTACACTGTAAATTTCCTGTGTCGGTTTCTGTGGTCATTCATTGGTCTGAGGGGGTGACTAGCCCACTGTAGACTTGCCAGAGCCCCTATTTGCCAGGTTGTTCAGCGGTTCCTGCCAGGCCTTCACAGTGGGACCTAAGTCCCACTGTACTTCTGACAGCCAGTCTCTTTCTCCGCTGTTGCCTACCTCCCAAGAACGAGGACGTTAGGGGTTGGTCTTTAGGAGGCCAAAAAAAAAGTCCATATAGACTCTAAGAAGAACAAACAAAGCGCAACAGTCCCAAAGGACGTCTATAGTTATCGCTATTGTTTTCTTGAAACAAAGGACCGTGTACATAATGGTAGGGACCTGTGCGAAGTCTTGCCCAATTAAATAAATTTGATTTGTACATTAAAGGGATGTTTAAGAACGAACCGGACACGTGTCTGAAACTTTTTTACACATCCGCTCGACAGTAACATGGTTCTGTCTTAAAACAATAACAAAGTCAATTCTTGTCATACAAACTAGTTCCAGTGTCTAATAAGCGAGGGCTTGGAGATATGATAGTTAACAATTAGGGACCGTTCACTTTTTACGGGATGGGGGGGGGGGGCTGGTGGGATTTGGGGGGGCCACGCGAAAAAAATGGCTTCAAAGGGGGGGCCACCCCAAAAAAATGAAGAAAAAAAAGGGGGGGGGGGGTCAAGCGAAGAAAAAGCGATGAAAAAGTGGTATGAAGTTTTCATAAATTGATGAGAAATTCTCCTGCTTTTTTCACGAAATATAAATATCTTTAATATTCTGAAACAGTTTCAAAGTAAAAAGAAAAATTCTTAGCAACGTTTATATCAACAAAACTAACTACAAATAACAGCGCTTCAACAGCAACAGGTTTTTGATTGGTGAAATGTCGTTTTAGCGACTATTAAACTGCTGAGATCGTTTTCTTACTTTTAGTTGCAAAAAAGAAAACTACCACAAAAATTTGGTGCTATACGGTACTTTGTAATGCACGCTTCAGGGATTGTCAGGGAAGGGGGATAAAGAAGACAATTTAGAAGGTCTTTTGAGAAAGTAGATGAGATGTGTGCAAAACAGCTTTCTTTATAGATTTGTAAATATTCACTTGTCAAGTGAAATGTAACAGTTAATATGACATCAAGATGCATGTAGTGGCATTTGAACGTATTAATCTGTAAAATACCAGATGTAACGTTTTTTCGAGGTGGCCAAGGGGGGTGTCATCCCAAAAAAATTCCTTTTGATGGGGGTGTCATGTGAAAAAATTGGCAAGCTGATGGGGGGGTCACTCAATTTCACACTGACACTCCCCCAAATCACCAGCCCTCCCCCTATCCCTTAAAAATTGAATGGTCCCTTATTCCACTCAATCGAGTCGCACATGAACTATAGCCAACTCGGCGCTATGCGCCTCGTTCGCTCTTAGCTCATGTTGAATATGCATGCCTATAATATTACAGTAAAGCACTATATGACCGCTACAGTGTGTACCCATCCTCTTAAGGTAGGTACTGCTGACCAGGCTGCTTGTACTTCCAATATGGTGGACACTTACGACTTGTTTAGAAGACTAAGTAGTGGAGCAAAATTTAGCACGAAAAGAAGTTTAAGCGAGGTAGAAACTCTTAAGGTAAAGTCTTTCATAAGCGCAACGTCTTTTGAATGTTGCACCGCAGACGAAGGGAAAGATTTCTTTCATAGTGAAGTCGTTATACTGTAGGATCTCAGGCAACTCATGAACGGCCACATGTGATCATATCTCAGAATGCATTATATTTCCGGCTTTTCTGTTGACTTACTTACTTAATCTGCTTCTAGTCTTGTACAGGTGAAGTTTTAGATTCTAGGAATGTGATTCAGGCACTCGATTTTTTTGGAGCATCGAAACCGAAACTAGAAGAATACGCACCAAAATATGCTGTGAAGAGAAAAACTGCCCCACGCCGAAGTAGTGAAAAGCTTCAAGAAATCTCCATACAAGGAGAGGGAACATCCAAAAAAGTGAAAAAGAAGAAGACAAAAAAAATTGCCAAAGGTGAGAATACTGCTATCAATCATAACAAGAATTTTGCTGTGTTTAACTTCATTTTGAGCCGATCGATGTGACGTACTATGGATTTATACGTGCGACTACTGAAACCACAGCCAGACAAATTATTTTCATACAAATTATTCATTCACATTCGAGTATCTAAGCAATAGAATCTCTACAAATGTGTTATATCGCGCTCAATGCAAAGTGCATTTGACTTGCTGTATAACTGTACAAAACATACAAAGGTCAGCGCTCCAAACTGCGACCGTCGCCATGGCGAGTTGAAAAAAAAAATGGCGACCTCTTTCCTGGCCAGTTGATTTCTTTTGATATTCAGACATAATAAAAACTTATGACCACAAAACTGTTCAATTCTTCTTTCGTAATTTCCGGCTCTTTTAAGACTAAAAACATGGTTTTTGGAATGGTTTCCGCACAGGTCCCACTTCATTATGCATGCAGTAGCTGTCTTGTCTGCTGTAATGCACGTGCAAATATTTCCTGTGTTCGAAGAACGAAATAGTACAGATACAGAATGCATAATGAAGTAGGGACCTGTCCGGAAATCATTCCTGGTTTTTCTCCAAGCTATTCGGTCGCGCAGCGGCCATTTTGATTCAAAGAAAGAGGGGGAACTGGGACCAGCAAACTACAAATTTTACTCAGCACTTGTTGGGTGTGCATAATTTCAAAGTGTTACCAGGGTCAGGTCCATAGACCACCCCTGTGGATCCGGTCCATGGACTCTTTCATGGATCCGGTCTATGGAGTAACCCTATAGACCACTGCTCATTTTACAAGCAAAACATTTTTCAACTGAATATATTGCTCAATATGGTCTTGGTTTCCCTTCATTTAATATGGTATCAGAAAAATGAAAACTGTTCTTTTTTCTTTTTTTTTTTTTAAAGAAAAAATGGCTACCAAACTTGCATTCCTGGTGGCCATTTAAGAAGTGAAGGTCACCAAAACGTAACTTACAAAAAAACTTGGCTTGGAGCACTGAGGATTGAAAAAGAATCATCTTAGTTGGCAGAAACTCGGCATAAATCTGTTGTGCACCATCAAAAACAGACATTCAAAATTTGTATGAAAATTTATTTTGGGTAGCGTTGGTTTGAGTGTTCGCACTATTGGAATTTTAGTCCGTTAAGTTCAGTTTTGACTCAAAAACAAAACTTTTGTACGGTGGCCCAGAAGGCTCAACACAAATACAAATTCCACAACACGAATACAAGTTTTCACAACACAAATACAAATTCCACAACACGAATACAAGCCGTCACAACACAAATGCAAATTCCACAACACAAATACAAATTCCACAACACGAATACAAGTTTTCACAACACAAATACAAATTCCACAACACAAATACTAGCCGTCACAACACAAATGCAAATTCCACAACACAAATGCAAATTCCACAACACAAATACAAATTTCCACAACACGAATACAAGTCGTCACAACACAAATGCAAATTCCACAACACAAATACAAATTTCCACAACACGAATACAAGTCGTCACAACACAAATGCAAATACGGCGCGAAAGGACTTGGGACTAAAAATTGCCGCTGACAAGTTTACTGCAGGCAATGCTATAACAATATGGTGGCCATTGTTTGCGAAGATGAACGTGCCATTATAGAGAAATATTTCCATCAAGGATATGAAAATAAGGTAATCCTTAGCTTTTTAGCAAGTTACCATGACATTTGCATGAGTTTAGCGACATTGAAAAGGCGACTTAAAGACTATAGACTGAACAGGAGGGGAGAGAATGTCGACGACAACAGACTGAAGGATTTAGTTCAACAAGAGATGGCAGGCCCCGGTGAACTCAAATACTCAAAATACTCAAAGAGCTAAATCCATCAGCATCTCAACCGGCAAAGACGAAGCCGAAGACTTGTAAGACGTCGATATTCAAGCTATGGTCCGAACTTTTGCTGGCATGTCGACGGTAAGCTAAGTTATCAGAGATTACATGTATGGAGCAACAAAATAATTTTAGTCGCTAACTTAACAGTTATTCAGTTTATTGTTTCAGACATCACCAAACTATTGCTCCATACATGTAATCTCTGATAACTTAGCTTACTGTCGACATGCCAGCAAAAGTTCGGACCATAGCTTGAATATCGACGTCTTACAAGTCTTCGGCTTCGTCTTTGCCGGTTGAGATGCTGATGGATTTAGCTCTTTGAGTATTTTAGCCACTCTTCTGCGCGGTACATGAATATGATGGACCAAACGAAGGGAATGCCAAATAGCTCGATAACCTCTGAGTTCACCGGGGCCTGCCATCTCTTGTTGAATTAAATCCTTCAGTCTGTTGTCGTCGACATTCTCTCCCCTCCTGTTCAGTCTATAGTCTTTAAGTCGCCTTTTCAATGTCGCTAAACTCATGCAAATGTCATGGTAACTTGCTAAAAAGCTAAGGATTACCTTATTTTCATATCCTTGATGGAAATATTTCTCTATAATGGCACGTTCATCTTCGCAAACAATGGCCGCCATATTGTTATAGCATTGCCTGCAGTAAACTTGTCAGCGGCAATTTTTAGTCCCAAGTCCTTTCGCGCCGTATTTGCATTTGTGTTGTGACGACTTGTATTCGTGTTGTGGAAATTTTTATTTGTGTTGTGGAATTTGCATTTGTGTTGTGGAATTTGCATTTGTGTTGTGACGGCTAGTATTTGTGTTGTGGAATTTGCATTTGTGTTGTGACGGCTTGTATTCGTGTTGTGGAATTTGTATTTGTGTTGTGGAATTTGCATTTGTGTTGTGGAATTTGCATTTGTGTTGTGACGACTTGTATTCGTGTTGTGGAAATTTGTATTTGTGTTGTGGAATTTGCATTTGTGTTGTGGAATTTGCATTTGTGTTGTGACGACTTGTATTCGTGTTGTGGAAATTTGTATTTGTGTTGTGGAATTTGCATTTGTGTTGTGGAATTTGCATTTATGTTGTGACAGCTTGTATTCGTGTTGTGGAATTTGTATTTGTGTTGTGAAAACTTGTATTCGTGTTGTGGAATTTGTATTTGTGTTGAGCCTTCTGGGCCACCGTACTTTTGCCATCAAGAAAAACCTTTAAAATTGGTGAGTCGCGCATGAGGGGAGGAGCGTGACAAAAAGGAACACCTTATTCTTATACATGCTTATCACTTGTTGGACTTCAAGGGTAAATATTTTATGTACTGTAGATGCAGAAAGTTTGTTGTTGAAGTCCAAGGTTGATGTCTTTACCAAGCAAACATTTGCAGAGTTTGTTGGTAGTGATGATAGTGGGCAAGCATTGAAGTCTGACAAGATGTTAGAAATCCATCAAGAAAAGGTACTTATTGTGATGTTATTATATAGGTACATGTGCCTAATTAAATTTGGATGCTTTGCATATTAATATCTACAGAATGAACACAAACTTTGTCACCATTGGATATTGCAATATTTGACTCTCTGATCCACATGCATGTAGAGCCACACTGTGATGTAATTTTTTAAACATGGAAGACTTTTTTGTCATGTAATATATAAAATATCAATTAAAAAAATAAAATAAGGCTGCAAAAACACCACCAAAAGCCAACCAAAGATTAGCTAAAGCCGAATTTGCTGATCCCCAATCCTAAATTCAAATCCGTCTCTGGATGAGACAAAATATTTCAATGCTTGGGTTACTCACACCAGGAATAATAGCAGTCTGAATAGCAAAACCAACATTTGAATCCCCAGACATAATAAATCAATGAATTCAGTAGGTAATCAATTGTTACTGGTAGTCATTTGATCAGTTGTTGATTACATGTATATCCGATAATCAATAAGTAATCAATGAACAGGTTTAATAGGCCCCAAAATTTCTAAACAAGCATGTCTTGCACATTCAATTCCTTTGCCAATTATGATATCTTCACAAACCAATAATATAATTTTTATCACAGAAAGTAAGTTATGATAAAGAATTTGCTATGAAATTGTAGGAGATGTGCTGCATTACAATACATTTGTAATCAATGACTTTTCTGTGAGTAATCAATGGGCAGTTGACGAGTAATTGATTTTGTCAACAATTTGGGTAATCAATGGGACACAAATTTTTTTGTTCATCCATTAGTCATCAATTTCCACTGATTATCACTAATAATAAATGACTATTCAGTTGGTTATTCAATGATTACCCATCGATTCCTCATTGATGACATTTATCATTGATTTACAGCCTTTCATTTGGTAATAGTCACTGCCTGTACAGTAAAACCAACATGCAAACTTGTAACATGCTCTTGGTTGTCAAGTCATTAAATGCTTTTCCACTATGAGTTTTTGCTGTAATTCTGCTCTCCCTTTTTCTTTAGATGAATGTCATACGAAAAGAAGATCACATATACGTTAAAGGGTCGGATATTCCAGATCCTGTGGAGAGTTTCTTTCAGTTACAAAAAAGGTACAGTATGTGTTGATTTTGTTTGGCATTTACTGAAGATCTTCTGATCTATATGACTCACTGGGAGTATCTAGGGAACAACCTACAAAATACAGGGCTATTCAGGATTTTCAATAAGAATTTTAGTCGCAGGAAAATTGTGTAAAGTAACCAGAGAATATTCTGAAAGTGCTCCATGTCTAAATTTAAAACTAGCTCAGGCCATCTAAATTTGGCTGGGGAGTTCTTTATAGTAGCCAGAGAATTCTTCATAGTAGCCAGAGAATTCTCTGATCTCCGATTCCTAATGAACACACTGGCTATTTTTTCCTGTTTCATTGTAGAAATCCTTCTCAGGATTTCTTCCATCAAGATTCAGTTGGATCTTAAACTGGATCATATTCAAGATATTGTATAATTATATGAAGATCCTGTTTAAGACCCTTCGGGATCCTTTAGGATCCTTTAATATGGGATTTCTACCACTGCTATCAAATACTGTTAGCCAGTTCATTTGACTCAGTGGTGGTTTTAAGAATTGTTTGTCTAAGTTTTGGGTGAATGATATAGTTCAGTGTTAAGTGCAAACATTAGGCTTGAATAGGAGTGTATAATATGTGTAGATTGAAATTCAAATTTCAAGCCTGAGTCTTATGTTTGTAGTGGCTTGTGTTCAGTAACTATACAGCAATTATCGGAAGGATGACATTGCTTGCTACATGCTTGAAGTGAGAGTCATAGGTGCGTCAAACATAAGTGATGAATTTTCTCACAGTCTACTGGCAAGAAATGCTTCAATACCTCTGGGCAGTACTGTACCAGGGTTGTCACTAAGATTTCAAGTTGCTGGGTGTTTGTTGTTAGTTGCTGGGGAAGCCGCAAGCAGTCATGGAGCACTCCTATCTCCTTTTTAATGTAGAATTTTCGGGTGCTCGCTTGGTTTAATTTAACGGGGAAAATAGCCGGAGATCATGCTCCGAGTAGCCGGGGGAAATCCCCGGCCCCCGTCCCTTAGTGACAACCCTGTGTACACTTCTTAGATAATATCAGACATCACACATCAATTCTATTAACATTTTGTTTGTGAATCTCATTTTTTGTAGGTTTAACCTTGCCCATTACATCATTGAAAATGTAAATACAAGAGGTTACACAAGTCCAACCCCAATTCAGATGCAAGCTGTACCACTTATGATCCATGTAAGGGAAATGTTTTCAATTTATGGTTGATTTACAGTAGTAGCAATCTGGAACTACATTTCATGTATAAAATTAGATGGAAGACTAAGTGGTAGCAAACAAATGATAATCATTATGATATCACATGTGTGGAAAGAACATTTAATGGTATCACTTTCATCTATTCACTGCCACTTAGAACACTGCTACAGTTTTATGATAACAAGGAAATCACATGGTTGAGTGAAGATGTGAAATCTGTCTCCTCATATGGATAAATATTTCACTCTATATCTGCTGTACTCACTCATGAAATATTTTAAAACACTGAAACTTGCAAAACTGAAAAATGCTTGTTTGATGATATTTATTGCAAGTAAGCTTTTTTCAGTTGTTATACCAAAGGCCAATTGTTGCTGATGTAATAATGTTTAATACATGTTTGCCCTTATATCAAGCAAGTTTCTTCAAGAGTTCAAAACTAACTATATAGTAAAAAACAAGAGCACTCCGAGAGCACAGACCTCCGCCAGTGCCCACCATTTTGAAAGCTCTACAGCATACTACCGGGGAATAATCTGGTTGAGTGATTATACCCAAGGGGCAGTGAGTAGGGCTCATGGAAACAGCTCTGTTCCAGTTGAGTGACTTCACCCAAGGGCAGTGAAAATTGTTTTTCTGTGACCTTGACCTTTGACCTAGATACCCCAAAATTAAATCAGTTCTAAGTTAGGCCATAGCCAATGTTTTGACCAAGTTTGGTGATGATTGGTTGAGCGATGTGGACGCTAGGCTGCACATACAAACAAACAAACAAACAAACGCCGGTGAAAACACAACCCCCGTCCGACTCCGTTGGCAGAGGTAATAATAATTTTCACATTTAACACTTGAATTTCTATATCTGTGTGCTTTCTCATATCAGAAAAGAGAACTATTATGCTGTGCTCCTACTGGATCTGGCAAAACAGCAGCATTTATTCTACCTATTCTTCATCATTTGAAGGTAAGTGCAAACTTTGTCATTATGGATCTATTCCAACTGGGTTTAGAGCCTGATTCATCACATGCTCTTCCATTATAGTCAACCCAATATTGATAAAACAGATAGTATCTATAGAAACTGGTATTTTTGTTGTAAGTAATAAAAACGCACGAGAGTTTCTCCAATATGTAAAAATTATGCCTTCTTCCTGAAGTGGGGATTAAAACGTGGTATCCCAACAATTGCTTCTTTTGATGTCTTTTTTTCCCTTTTCTTCTTGTTCTTCTCAGCTCTTTTAAGGTCTATTTTCTTGCAGGTTTCATGAACTACTTTCCGATATTCTTGTTGGTCATGTACTACAGCCTTCCAATTATTGAGTATGTCTCCCCATTGGAGAGCACTCTTGCAAGTGTCTTTGAATCTAAGGATGGGGTGTCCAACTGGTCTGGAACCGTTTGCTAGTTTGTCATGTAGCACGGTCTTGACAGGTTGTGCATCATCCAAACCAGTGAAGTCAATTACTAACAAGACATTTCTCAAAATCCTCAATACCAGTTCTTTCTAAGACTTCGTCAATGATCAAAAAGTGGTTCCAAAGCTGGATTTGTAACATGGTCATCTTTAGTTTCAGGTCTTGGATCATGCTTGTACATGACACTGTAGATAGTCAACTGGTTCACTCTCCACCAATTTGGATTCTTAATGAAGTTTATGTTCTATTTTTATTGTTTGTTTGATTATTTACAGTGCCCCCAATTGGCTCAGCAGTGCTTTAATAACACATTGGCACTAAAATATGCAGGTAGTTGTTATTACGCGGGATGACGTAGTCAGCCAGCGTATCAAATTCGGTAGCGCATTCCTTTCGTCGTCTTGGGAGTCAAAAATTGCCTTCTTTTTTTAACTTTCCCGTATCCTGAGCCCGTCCCGAAAAAGTTGTGTGATTTTTATTGGCTGTAACTCCGAATCACATGCAAGTCAGGTTGGATTGCACCATGGACATCCATGATCGCACAATCAGCCAAAAAAACATACTGTGCTAGCAATTTTAAACCAACACATCTCACGTAAACGCCTTCAGGTGTCTTCTCGTTTTTTTATTATTTCTGTTTGTCTTTAATTTAGTCCTCAAAGAAAGAGGGATTCAGAGCTCTAGTTGTGTCACCAACCAGGGAATTAGCTAATCAGGTGCAGTTAACAAAACATGAATTTACTAATAATTATTACAGTACAGTAACATTATTAAAGTGATACAAAGGGCATACATGTGCCATGCATTACTCTTCATGCTTACTAGAATACGGTATGTTGTAACGAGGATTTACCGTATTGGACAAAGGAATGAGGCTTACATGCTAGGTTCTGTAACTTCATATCTAGTATTATTAGGGTATTATTAATAGTGATAATGCCATTTTTTATTGCCCAACCATTATACTTACCGGTAAGCTTTTATTGTTGTTGCTGATTGTAATTTATACTTTAATAGTATATGCATTTAATAAGAGATAATGATTTAGTCAAGTTGGAAGATTAATTATTGTTGTCAGTGGCATTATTAAAAAGGTGTTTTTAAAATTATCATCCGTCCATTCTTTTCTCCACTAAGTTAAAAAGCACGTCTTTCTTCATCTGGAAAACTATATGTACAAGCTAGGGTGTAAGTGAAGAACAGCTCCCAGAATAACCTGTCAGCCGACTGTCGTCCAACTGTCGGCCGACAAACAGGCAACAGTCGGCCGACAAACGGCCAACAGTCGGCCGACAGAATTTGTGCACATGAATGTTAACTTGAGCTAGCAAATGCGAAGTGCAAGAAGTTTTAAAGATGGTGATGCCTTTTGGCCTTTTGGCTCTTGTGGGAAGTGCTACTGGTTCTTGATTTAATTAAAAGGGAATCACTTGAGAGTTTAAAGTTCTTCTTCATTGCAAAGTTATTCTTTATTCTTGTCTTTTTTAGATATACAGGGAGTTTTGCCACTTGTCTCATGGCCGTATGTTCAGGATTCATCTTTTAACAAAAGCAACCTCTAAGAGCTTTGGCACCAAGTCATCACAAAGATTTGGTAACTATTAACCTTTTATTCTAAAATTTGAGTAGTAATTCTAGTTAGTGTCTGCCATACATTTCTTTCTTTACTTAGTCTGAAGAATTTGGTGTTATCAGTACAATTTTATTAGTGACTATTTTAAAATGATGATTAATCACATGATGACAAGATCAAATAGAAATTTAAGAGGTGTTGGTCTTTTTTATGGAGGGAGGAAAACTGGAGAAGCATGATAAACCCTACCCCTCCCCTCCTCTCCCCCTTCCAACAACAAACCTATCCCACATGAACTCATGGGAACTGAACGCATGTCACAGAGTTGGAAGGGGAATACTCTTATCTCTGCTCCAGCCTAGTTAGCCGCATTGTGTTGGTATTCTCAATCCTCATCTTCCCTTTACTTGTCAAAAATGAAATAATTATTGTTACGAGAAATCACCCAAAGGTCTCTTTGAAATGAAAGAGTTTAACAATAATTATTTCATTTTTGTCACGTAAAGGGAAGATGAGGATTGAGAATACCAAGACAGTGCAGCTAACTAGGCCGGAGCAGTGATGAGAGTATTCCTCTTCCAACTCTGTGACATGAGTTCAGTTCTATCACAAAAAAATGAACAGTAAACTTGTTTCCTTTTTAGCATGGGATGTAGAGCATAAAGGATCACGTTCTAGGGAAACTCTACCAAAAAAAAAGTAATTGGTCTTAACTGTTATACTTAACATTCTTATTTCAAAAATTTAAATCCTGTGACATTTGCAGTCTATCGCTGCAATGGATCAAAAGTTATTTGACAAATCACATACAGTTTGTCAAGTTGAAGGAAACCTGTTTCTCTGATCAGAAAATTAGATGCAGAGTTCCCCAGGGTTCCATCTTAGGACCACTATTTTTCATTTTTTACATCAATGATCTCCTAAGCGCCACTAAACTGGCTCAGTCATTGCTCTTTGCAGATGATGCTAGTACGTTTTATTCAAGTTCTGACCCTAGTCATGTTCTTTCTGTAATGAATGATGAATTAGAAAATGTCAGCTTATGGATGAAATCCAACAAGTTGTCTGTCAACATAACTTAACTAATTATGTCATATTTAAGCCGAAACAGAAAGTAATCCATATAGGCTCCTCTGTTTTTATTTGATAATGTGCCACTTAAACAGTTGACTGAGGTGAAGTTCCTTGGTGTCTATCTTGATGGGGCTCTTACATGGAAATCTCATATTAGTTATATTTGTAAAAAAAATTGCAAAATCCACTAGTATTATATATAGGTCTTGTTTTCTTCTCTCAACCAAAACCAAAACATCATTGTATTATACTTCAATTTATCCTTATTTAACATATATTTGTACAATAGTCTCGTCCTCCACATATGTAACAAATTCTGTTCCAAAAACAAGTTTCAAAATTCAGCACACCTTCTGCCCTCCCCCTATTTGCTCTCTTGAAAATCTTGGATATTTTTAAAGCAGATTCTCTCTATATTGCAAAATTTATGTTTCTGTACTGCCACCATTTGTTACCTTTGCCTTTCGTAAACCTTTT
>OX453277.1:12578177-12630677 GCA_949710005.1 Ricordea florida
CACGAAATCGAGTCGTATATGAGCTAATAGCCAACGAGGCGCGTAGCGCCGAGTTGGCTATAGCTCATCTACGACGAGATTGAGTGGAATAATTGTTTTATTATATCTCCAAACCCTCGCTTATGAGACACTGGATTTAGTTTGTACGAAAAGAATTGACTTTGTTATTGTTTTTGAACAGAACCATGTTGTTGTCGAGCCGACATATTGTAGAGCCGATGTGTAAAAAAGTTTCAAACACGAGTCTGGCTCGTTTTTAAACATCTCTTTAATGTACTTGTCAATTTTTTTCGAGTTAGCAAATTAGTTTGAGAATTTTAAAGTGGAAAAAGTAGGCAGAAATAAAATATAAACTCAGTTTACGGGCTTCACAGATCTTTCAAAATGGCGGCTGTTTGTAAGAGTTTCACTTTCGTTCGTAGTAAACAATTTCGCAATATAATTTGCTCACTTACCGTCGAATAATTTTTCATTCCATATTTATTTGCTTCGGTAGTATTTTTTTGGTGTATGATTTTTAAGCTTGACTTGAATTTCTCCCTGTCTAATTCAAGAAATCATCCCTCCATGATGGCCGTTTTCCGTGCCAATGGTATATGAGCTGATATACTATGAGTAGGGAACCAATCAGAGCGCTTGCTTGCTCATATACAAGGTTGCAGATATAATAATATATAATATTTAATGGTATACCAAGTGCCAAGCAAATCGATAGAAATGCTTCCCCACCCGGCATACCCCTAAATCTCAAATAATATCGTTCTCTGTATTTATTTTGCAGAGAGATAATGTGGTCAAGTGCTTTAGAACTGGAAAGGTAGTAAAAGATTGGATTTTTTTTTAAAGAAACTCAGTGCTCTTTTTATTGTAGCTTGCTTTGTAATGGGCTCGATTTCCGCCGCTCACTCGGGTCCGGAGTATCTTCGGGAGGAGGGGGTAGTGGGTGAGCGCGGGCTCATTTCCCAAAGCAGCGGCTGGTAATCGTGCCTAGCTTTGTAATTGAAGGGATTCGTTTTTGTCTTTTGCCCTTTGCCATGAAAATATTTCCCACTACGTCCTTTATGTTGTTTTACCATTATGTTTTGTTACCTACTATTTTGCAAGGTAGTCAGTGGCAATAATATGAGCATTTTTATTGGTTATTGTTTGCTCAGGAATTATTTTGCCGATGGAAACGGTCATAGGCTGGGTGATTTTTGTTTACGAATTCCTCCAAAGTCAAATAAAATAAAATGTAAATGAGACTTTCATATACTCACATTCAAAGTTGAACAGGTAAGCTTCGCCCGACGGCCACATCATAAACGCCTTACTAACCTAACTTGCTAGGGATGTACTAGAGATTATTATATGGCGAGGTAGTCTTGAGGAGAATCCGAACGTTCTGTTTGGTTCTTCTTTGGTTGGGATTTTGTCATGCGGACCGTTTCCATGGAAACGATCATGTGCCGTGTATTTTTTTGTCTACAAAAGTCAGCAAATTAAGAAAAAAAAAAAGAAAACTTGTAAATCAGCTCCTTCACAGAAACTACGTAAAAGATCATTTTTCAGGGCTTAATTAGGAAGTACGATTTTTTTCGGTTTTTGCAGGAATGGCCCGACTAGCTGCCATGTGATAAACTACTCACTAACCTCGCTTGCTCGGGCGTACTGGGGAATATTGGCACTCGGTCGTTTTTGTACGGGAGCTCGCTGCGCTCGGTCCGTATTGTTACGACCTCGGGTCAATATGGAGTATTGTACGGACCTCGCGCTCGATTAGTAAGCTGTTAATATTCAGGTCCTCCGTCGTTTTTGTACCAGTCTCCAGTGGAGACGTTCTTTAAACGTCACCACGCGTTCGATTCCTCTCGCCAAGCTCGTGCAGGAGGAGCGCGTGACGAACCGCAAAGAACTTCTGCGTTGGAGGCTCTTTTTGTTTTTCTCCCACGACCTCGGGCCCGTATCCCCAATTACGGCTCGCGCTCGGTTGCTGAGAGGTTAATGCTACTAAAGCTTAACTCTTATGTCCTTGCAGATTTGGGTTCTGATTGCCACTGAACTGATGGGTCGTGGAATTGACTTCAAGGGAGTGAACCTAGTAATCAACTACGATTTTCCCTCTTCCGCTGTTGCCTATATCCACAGAATAGGTATGAACGGTATAATATTGTCACTGAGTCGAAACAGCTTTTTTGTGCCCATAAACCTTTTCACTCACAAGAGTCTGATTACCAATTCCCCTTCGTAAATGCCAAACTGTTTTCTGTCGGATTCTGATTGAAGAAAACTTACGTATTCGCCGCGTACCGAAACCAAGTTGGATTGCGTTTTCAATAGAAACGTAAGTTTAAACTGACAAATTCGACTGAGCCCTGCGAAATAACAGTCTCATCAAGAAGGAAATAGGAACTCATGGTGGCGCTCTTTCAGCCTAAATTTTGTTTGCTCAGAATATCGCCCACAAGGAAAAGGCCAAATCCTCATTTAGTTCTGCGACTGTTAGTTTCGAAAGTCTGGCGTTTGATCGATTCTACAATTTTGAGTCCATAATTGCCTCGACTCCCGTTTGATCGCCATTGAAAGGACGAGTCTCGTGCGGTCCCTTCTAAGAGTGGTTCATAGTTACTGACGAAAACATAGTACCGACAAAGGTGTTCTTTTTCAACCTTGATATGTTTTGTAGAGTTATAGAGCTTCTATTGTTCAGATACTCAATCGTGATTACATAGAATATTTGAGTTGGAAAACCTAGCGACTCGTTGTCTAAAGTCACCCTCATTGGTTGATTGGTTGGTTCTCGTTTTCTATAGGTAGGACAGGTCGTGCGGGAAGACCAGGAAAAGCAATTACGTTTTTTACCGAAGATGACGTCACAAACTTACGAAGGTACCTTCGGCGTAATTTGAACTTATCCTACTTACATTTCCTATCCAGGCTTCCGTATTTGTGCAAACCCAGGGATACTCGAAAAATTCAAACACTGCTGTTGGTACACCAACGGTATCAAACCCCCATGGACCCAATGTAACTTGTGGCTTGTGTTAGCAGTAGGTTGAAAGTTAGTAGGTTAGCAGTTAGTGACTAGTAATAAATACCTCTTACTAACCGAGTTCGAGGTCCGTACTGTAAGTTATGGCCCAAGCGCGAAGTGCGCGGGTCATAAATCCGAACGGAAGAAACGAGTACGGACCGAGAAAACGAGGTTTGTAAGAGGTATATATCTGATGAATTTGCCCGTGGTTAAATAGAGTTTCATTCATTCACGTTACGGTGGTATAAATTACTTTATCAATTTGTATGATTATCGCAATTTCTAGTAGTACTAAGTAGGTAGGCCGTGCCTTATTTAAACTCGATAAAAAATCTCCAGTATTTACACTTGTATTTCAGTTACATTTATAAAATGATATGAATTAAAACTCGTATTAAAATAATGGTTTACATGATTGCCGAGAGAGAACCCGATGATTTGATTACGAGATTGGTTTCATTCATCAAGTTCCCTATAGATTTAATCTCTTCGATACTTTCATGAATCGAGTGCCACAATACGGCGCCGCTGTTGCTAAAGCAACGTTTCAGGTAGTGTATTGTAACTGCACATTAAGAACTGGGTGGTCCCAATCTATGAACAGGGGCTCATCCAATCAAAGCCAGTTTTATAACTGACGAGCCCAGACAACCAATTGTTAGCTCCCGTAGTTGCTGATCTATCACGTTTTCATTGCATTTAGCATAGCAAACGTGATGAAGAGTTCAGGATGTGATATTCCAGACTGGATGTTGCAATTAAAAAAACCCGGCAGGTAATTTCCTCCTAGGTGGCCTACAGTTTACAAATCTTGCATGGAAGGCTGATTAGTAATGTAGAGAACAAGTATTGTGAGGATAGTTTCCAAAGAAACTGGTGCTGCGTCGGTGGGAAATTGAAACACAAGAAATTGGGTAAATCAAACGAGTTGATTAAGTAAGTTATACCACCGTAAGGTGAAAGGGAGGTGCTGACGTTTCGAGCGTTAGCCCTTCGTCGGAGCTCCGACGAAGGGCTAACGCTCGAAACGTCAGCACCTCCCTTTCACCTTGCGGTGGTATAACTTACTTAATCATAACTATAACAAAATTCTCAAATCTGATTGGCTATCAACTGCCCTGATTTCAGCCTTAATAGGACAGTTAAATAGGACAGTACGCGTCATTCCTGAGTAATTGGACCGTACGCGCCATCATGCGCGCGCTTAAATGGCTTTTTTTCACTGCTGGCATAAAAAAAACGTGGATTTCATGTGCTTTGATTTAAAAAAAAAAGAAGGTTATACATCATAAATTTTGTTAAAGTTATGATTAATTGGTAATAAGACTTTGTGTCGTCCAATTCGGTCTGCAATCATACTCATGATTAAACAAATCGGACTCCCGCTACGCGGTCGTCCGATTTTGTTAATCACTCGTATGATTACAGACCGAATTGGACTTCACTCAGTCCTATTACCATTACTAATCAACTCGTTTGATTTACCCAATTTCTAGTAATGTAGAGAGTTTGGCTTTGTTTGGGAGTTTAGCTTTGTTTGAAAAAGATCGACCGATGGACACAATTTTTGAAGAGCCGACAAGGCGAGGCGAATACTGAGTTCTGATTGGCTACCCGAACGGGCAACATGGACCTGTCTTGCCCGCTTTATCCCTCAAAAAAAATTGCCATTATTTTAATAACTTCCCGAAATCCTTTAATGGCAAAGCGTGTTCGGTTAAGGTAGCTGACTATTGGCTTCACCTCAAAAGGAATTCTGGCGAGGGAAAATCGTTAAAGAAAAATCTTAACATAGTCTTACAGCAAGCGTAAACCTAACAAAGGACGTTTTCTGTTTGGGAGAACGTTAAGTGCAAAACTGTCACTGAGGCAGACTTGAATGTATGTAGTCTTATGCTGCGTTCACACCGGAGCTTAAACATGTTTAAAAGCTGTTTAGTTAAACATGGTTTGGAATCACTTTGCGCAAAACAGCTCGGTGTAAATTCTCTACTGTCTCGTAAGTTATTTCTAATGAATCACTCTTTTTCTCACTATGTGGAAAGGGTAGACTTTAATCGTTGTGAAAATTTGAAAACTTAGTTTAACTTAACACGTTTAGTTGGTGTGAACGCGGCATTAGTTAGCTAGACTGAAATTTTTATTTCCGACATCTGAACAGAAAAAAGCGAAAGAATTTATCCAAGATTCCTCCGACAAGGACTACCATTAACACCGCTTCGAAGTATGACATTCAGAGAGCTAAGAGGAAAAGGTGACGTAAAAACCTTCACGTTTCATTTAATCTATTTGTTGTTGTCTTTAATTACTTTCTGTTGGCGTTGTTTTCGTACGAGTGTGATTATTACGTGACGATATCTTGGGTTTCAGCGAAACAAACTGTCGGACGTCTTTTTCGTTATTATTTTGTGTTTCTATTCACTTTATGTAATTTTTTGCTGTGTTGTATTGGCGATGTTCTCGTGTGAGTGTGGCATGTGGTTTATTGGTTTATCGGTTTATTTATTTTTTGTTTTAATCTATTATTATTATTATTATTATTATTATTATTATTATTTTGTGTATGTGCAGTGTTGTTTATATGCGTTATTGACCAAGTGTGAGGTCAAGATGGCTGCCGCACAAGCTTGGTCAATAAAGGATTTATTACATGGCCATTTTGGTTTGTTTTGTTTCGCGGAACAAAGCGGAAAATCCCATGTGGGTAAGCTAAACTTGTCTTGCCCGCTGGAATAGCCAATTAGAACTCAGGATATGCCTTATTTTGCCCGCTGTCAGAACCAGCCCATATGATGACGTGTTCTGTGGGCTTTGTTTTCGTACGTGTGTCATGGTGTGGGGTTATTTTGGTGCCTTCAGCCAAGCAAACTGTCGAACATGCTCTGTTTATCGCTGCGTCAACGTGCAAATTCTTACAGCACTTAAAACAAGAATTAAGAAGTGAACGTGAAGGAGTTCGTTAGGAATTATAACCTGAACCTTTCCACTCTCGAGAACTGAGTCTAAAGCAAAAGCAGTTAAAAAAATTTTTATTGATCAACGAGAAGTATTAGTGAACTCTTATTTTGACTATAGTCTTGAAAACAACGTGACGTTAAACCGTCAAGTCGCGTGATATTTCTCTATTGCGCCTGTACCTCCCTTTGCCCATGATTTTTGACCTTTTAGGACTTGTCATAATTTTGTGATAGAGCTTATTCATTCGCAAGATCAGCGGCCACATTTTTAACGGAAACAAAAGAACATGTTTGCATAACAATATAATTTAATTCCTGGAGGATCAGTTTGGGACACCAACATGGCCGCCTTTTCTTTCTATAGATGTAATCGATTCTTTTGAGGACTTTTGAAGTGGGCGTTTTCTCCTGTTTTATCATTTTAAGTTCCACCAACTTTATCTATTGATTGTTTTCGCCTTGCAGAGAATTGATCGAATCCTCAAAGAAGAAGAAGAAAGTCAAATCCATGCTTAGCGAAGACGACTAGATATCATCACCTATTCTCTATTGAGGCTTTTAAGATCCACTGTGGAAAACTTTTGTTCATCGTATTTAGCTGAACTTTGTCGTACGAGTCGTCGGGGCGCAACCTCATCATCGTCATCGTCATTGAGCTCGAAAATAGGAATGACTTTGACCTTTATTCATTACCACGTGGTGTCTACCATCAATCTCTACTAAGAATCTGACAATTTGAGGTGATTGCTGGAACTAGAGCCGCAAACGGTTTGGTTTTTGTGGACACCCTCGTTAAATGGCGTGAATCCACCAGAAAAATGGAGATGGGTAGTTAACTGAGAGCACGTATTCCTACCGACTATATGCGAAAAAATATATCTACTTCATTTATTATTTAATGTTACATTTTTCATTTTAGACATCAATAGGGAGCCTAAGCAAAACACGACGACGACATTGGCCACTATGGCACCGAATAATATCGTTAATAATCAAGGCAATAAAACTGCCCGTGCAAGATCCAGTCTAGAAGGTTTCTTTGTCGTCCTCTGCAAAACGGCAACCTAAAATGTCCATTTTTTTAAGTTTTCTCGGAGACGCGAAGGTATTCAGAGACACGGAATAAATTGTGAACTCTGGCAAATAAAAAATGCTACAGTTTGAAAGAGAAGTGAAAACAAAATGGAACGGATCATTCGCCCGACAGTTCAGATTTTGATTTTATTTTATCATGGTGAAAATATGATTTTACTTACTCGCTACGGTCATTCGTAAAATAGTGTTCAAATCGCTCGAAAATAAAACCCATATCTTCAAGTTGCCGTGTAGTATCCTCTATTTATCATGTGACTTTGTACAAATTTGGATTTGACAACACCTTCAAAGCGACCAGCAGTTTATTTTGAGTTGTAATTTTATAAAAGAAATGAAATATATCTACTGTGCTTGAACGGGCTTATAAAAACATCGGTGCATTCGGCAGGATTCTCGTGTTGGTGCGATCTCACCTCGGTTTGTATAAGCCTGTTCAAACACAGTAGCTGAGTATTATTTCTAGACTTAGCTTTCTACGAGGTTGCTAAGACTTTTTACACTGAGCGAGGAGAACGCGCGCGCCGGTGGAAAGTCTCACATCCAACCCCAGCAGCCCTCCCTTTCCAGAAACCGTGTCCGTCATTTCACGAAAAAGACTGAACCTCAAGGAAAAGACTGACAAAAAAATTTAAAGAGCGAATAAAGGAAAAAAAAGAACAAGCTAAGAACAAGACCTTATCTGCTGGCTTGTCTTTGTTAAATATCTTAATTGTGTCGTTGCATGTGTTACATATCCTCCACACATATCCTTCAGAATCAGCAAAATGACCTCGACATCAATCAAGATTCGTGAAAAAGTCAAACTAAGGACGAGCCTATGTCGCTCTACCTGTGGGGCCTGAGACCGAGAAATATCTCAAAGACCACAGACAACTGGGGGCCCTGTGATAACAAAAAAATTAGAGAATAAATGTAATAAAGGTCAAGAAGTGTATGTAAAACGAAATTACTCTAGTTTTTCATTTTTCGAAAGTCGAAAACAAAAATTATAGTGCTAAACAAACATAAATAAGTTATTTGTCGGGCTAGGTCGGTCCGTATGAGAAAAAAAACTGTGCGCGAGTTCTTGAATAAGAGCTAAAAATCATGTTCCGGTTGCCAAATTAATTTTGCCACAAGGTTTATATTTTTCCATAATTTTTTTTACTTCGTAACAAGCTCTTTAAAAAAAAGCAAATTGTTGTAGATGTGATAGAAAGATGAAGATGTTGTGTGTAAAGAGTAAATGTTTTTATGGAATTGACGGCCCTACATTTCTTATACAAACCAAGGAGCCCTGTGAAGAACCATTACGTATGACTGTGCGGCAATGAAGACTGGGATACAGACTTCCGAGTAATACATAAACATTGCATCATGTTCCTTATTGGGCTTGACAGACCATAATAGTTCTGCAAACACTTGGCTTGGAGAGAACGTGATTCACATTTCAAGTTCACATTTCTTGCGATCAGTAGCTCAAAAGCGTGCTTAATTTCCCATAGTACTGCTTTAGAAAGACTTCATTTTAAGGACGAAAGCGTAGAGATTATAACTGGCATCGATCAGTGATATCTTGGAGTAGTTTAGCCAAGACGAAGGAAAAACCAAGATGGCGCCTCACCCACCGTCTAGTGATGCGCTTTTGGCAAAGCCAGGTTTGAAAGAAGTGACCAAGTTTGAAGAAAGCAACTTCCAAAATGGAAAGCGACCAAAGTTGAGGACATGCAGCTCGGTGAATTACTCGGAAGAAGAAGAAAACAAAGACAGTTTTCTAGACCAGAGGGGATATTTGCGCTCGCCGACGTTTGCAAAGAACCCAGTCAAGCCGTGCTGGTTGGTTCCACAGATTGTGAGTTTACCAGGCTGGGCTGGCGTTAGCACTTCTCTTGACGAAACAGACCAAGGAAAGCGAAGTATTTGTAAGGACAAAGGAGCGAAGGTGGTACTAGAAAAAGAGGAGAGAAAACGAGCTGTCGAAAATGACGACATCCAGACGGAACCGTTTGAGAAGACGTTCTCGGCGGACGCACCGCAGTTGGAAAATTCCAGTTATCAATTTGCTTCGAAAGAAGCCTCACTTGGTAATGTATCAACACGTTCTGTTGTCATACCGTCTTGTAGGAAACGGTTTCTTGGGTAAAAGTCTATATGCGTTCTTCCTTACTCACTCAATGAGCGCCATGTTTGCTTTCCTTTGTGGGTGGGTCTAGCACATGCATGCGACGTTCGATTTCGATTTCTGCTTTTCGGAAGTAAGTTGAGTTATGAACTCCATCAAAATACAATAACTTTTTTGGCTTGATCAATTCGCTTGCACTAAACGCGATAACGTTTTATTTATTTGTTTTTTTTTTCCTTTGGCTTTTGGTCGCAACGTATTCCGCCACGCATGCTAATTGTACGCAAAGTTGTACATTGTATGCCAGGCGGCAGCACACATTCCGGATCAGAATTGCTCTCAGAACCAAAATACTACTTAAGCAGTTTGGTAGGAATGCTTCAGGCATGAAAGACGTTTTAAAACGCTATAACGACGGCAAAATTGGAGTAGTACGTAGTTGTTGCGTAGGAATTTTCACTTTGGAATGTTTTGGTTCTGCAAAGTCACGAGATCGAATTACCATGATCTCGGGCGCTTTCCATTCGACGAAATTTTCTTAAATTTCGCGTAGGAATCGAATGGAACAGATCTTTTCCGTAAAAGATTTTCGAAAATTTAGGACAACCTTTTCAGTGTTCCTGAAATTGGAAATTTCAGTATTTTCGGAAATTCTTGTGTTCCATTCAAGAGCTTCCAGTCGGACACTTCTCCAGTCTCCTCGCATGCTCTTTGGAAGAAAAGAAAACAAAATTCCGACTACGACTACGTACGAATGAACCGTCTCTTGCATTTATACGGTTCCGACTTCTCTGCAGGAAGCACGAAACTGCAGCCAGTAAGGGTATTTTGTTTTCATCATTGAACAAGAGCGAATTAAAAATGAAATTAGGATCATAATCGCCCATAATCAGTGGCTGTGTGAATTTTTAAAACACACTCCATTTTGAATAGATGCGAAAAGCGGCATCAAGAAGGCTGGGGCAAGAGCTGACCACATGACTACCGAGAATAAGCCCATTCCATTTGAGACAGAAATTTTCGTAAATTCAAACCGAAAGTTTTCAGTGAATGGAAAGCCCCCCTCGTTGACTTTCCACAGTTCATGATGCACAATGTACTGTAGACCTTATAAATCCAAGATTTGTTGGGTTTGATTGTTGGGGTGCATATAGTTTATAAAGAACTGTCGTTGACATGGAGTGACTGTTACTGTCTAAGGTTTTCTGGGGTAATAAAAACTTGACAAATATTTGGGTAAGATTTCCGAACAGGTCCCTACTTCATTATGCATTCTGTAGCTATACTATTTCGTTCTTCAAACACAAAAAAATATTTGCACATGCATTATACCAGACAAGACATCTTCAGCATGCGTAATGAAGTAGGGACCTGTGCAGAAATCATTCCAACATTTGACTTAGTTTTACTGGTTCAGGTACTTTCTATGATATGTACTTTTTTAGATCAGTTCACCCAGTTCCTTTTTTTTTATTTTAAAGAGTTAGTTGTTGTCTTTTGTTGTCTCTTTGGTGGGGCACCAGGTAAAGCTGAAGGAGGATCACTGGAAAAGGATATCCTGCTAATACCATTCTCAGTTCAAGAGACTGAACCAGATGAAGAAAACATTGCTCCAGTGCCTAAAGAGCGCAATGATGATGAAGAAGTGGAGTTGAGTCAGAGTGCAGTTGATTTTGAAGATTCCCCCTCTGGCAATGAAAATGCTCAAGTGAACGTTGAAAATGACGTGCAATTACAAACTGTCTCCAGAAAGAGGTCTGTTGATTTTTTCAAGGCAAAGATATTTAATTTAGTGCTTTTATTACATGTACATAGCCAGCTTTGATTAGAAATCTTGAAGCCTTGTAGCAAGGGTGTGAGGCTATAATGAAAGGCCAATGTTTAATGTGTGTGGGTGTTAAATTTATTAACATATGATTGTGCCATAAACTAGTAATTATGCTGTAGAATAAGTTTGTAAAAGTTTTCTTGAGTTTGTATGAGGAATTTTTCCTGAAAATGGGAATGTTCCACAGAAATTTCGGTGTAGCCAAGAGATTCTGAAAAAAAAAATACATTTGGTTAAATTTTGAACCTGTTTAAAACAGCCAACCGTTCGACTTGAAGCTGACAATTAGCATGATAAACAAGGATTTGTTTACTTTAATTGGCCATTGACGTCTGTTTGAAATGGGGGCTCAAAAGAGCTGATTGCTCAAAGATTTTTTACTTTACATTTTTCTAGACTTCCCATTGGCTATCTATCTTGATTTTTTTGGTGATCTCGGTTTGTTCACTGTTCAAATTAATAACCCACCAATCAGGTTCCTCAGTTCCTTGACTATATGATGTATAACGCACTTTAGGCATGGCTACTAAACACTTAAGAGGGTCCAAAATTAACTTTTCTATAAGGGCACCAAGTGATGCCTGGATATTTTTTTTTCAGTCACCAGGTGGAAAAATCCAGTCACCAAAACGTATCCCTATAATTTTGCTTAATAGCAAGCATGAAGTTTTCAAAGACATTTCTTGCTTAAAACATAATCCAGTGCAAGAATGATTGCAAGAGTCAGACTCATAAGTATAAAGGCATTTAATTTTATCCCATTGCAAGGCTATGCTCTAAAGAAAATTTCAGCATCTTAGCTGGGGTGCCCAGGCCTAGAAGATGGTCGCCCAAATTAAAATTATGGGGAGCTCCCAAACATTTTAGCTGAGGTGTCCAGGCCTCCAAAAAAAAGGTATTTTAAAAAAAGAAATTGTTTGGGTCGAAATAAGAAAACTATCCTTTTACTAATCATTTAGGTTGAAAAGAAAATTCCATTGAGATGAATGACAGATCCCGTGGAGCTGCCATTAATTTAACCGAGATCTGTGGCCGCCCAAAACTATTATCTTTTTTGAATAAGTCATCTTGTTGGAAAGTCATTGTTTAAGTGCAGAACAGAAGTATTTCCTTTCCTATATTACTGGTGAAATTTTCAGGACCAATGAGCTCTTTGTGGATTTGGTTGAACAGTAACCAGCTATCTTCTTTGACCACTAAATTTAGCCTTTGTGTTTATTTTTAGTATGTGATACATAATGACTTGTCACAACAACCAAGACAATGTGGGACTTCATCGATTTCTAATCGTATCTTTTCTTTTTTATACATTGTGTTTTACTGGTAAGACAATCTTAAGTTATGTTTTAACCTCACAGAGACAGCAGTAAGAAACCTGTAAAGATATTGAATTAGCATAAAATAGCTGCTCCCGTGGTTACTTGGCAATTTATGATTTATTAATTGCTGACTGTATTTTACGCCTGTCAGAGCAGAAGTAATAATTTGTTTTAATTAAAAGGAAAAATTTAAATGCTACTTGGAAAAGCTGTTAAAATGGAAAACTGTGCAGCTTGTCACGCTCTGTCAAGGATTATGTTACATATGAATTCATGTGGAACAACTTTTGAACATTAAAGCACGCCCGATCGAACAACATTTTCTTTATGCTTTATGATAGCACATGTGACAAACAAACCTAAAAGGACGTCTGGAGGGAGGCTAGCTCTTTGACTGCAAATCAAGAAAGCAGCAGCAGCATGTTGTCCAGCTGGGCGACAGTGAGAATATTTTCAGTTTCCCAAGGCCTAGTGTTTTGGCAACTGGGTGCCATCAGAGCACAGCCTTGCATTGTGCACATTTTAGTTGAAAAGGCATGTCCAACAAAAAGATGGTTCCCTTAGATCAGAGACTCAACTCAACAGCACTTTATCTCAACACACTCACCAGTGTGAAGCATTCAAGAACCCATGCCAGCACTAATCAAGTCGCCATGTTTCCAGTACCAGAGCATCTCCGACAAATTTGTTTGCAGCAATCTCCAGATGGCATTCATGCTGGAAACCATATGCAAACGTTTTTGATTTCAAACAAAATTTATTCCTTGAACCGCCAATTGAAAATGTTGAGCAGTTAGTCGGCTTCCAGCGACTTGCCTTGAAGTTCTGGTTGCCAACAATCAGATTGAAATTTTGGACCCTGCTTAGTGCTTGCTGAGATTGCAGTTGTCAGATCTTATGAATGACTGAACTGAGATTGTGTACATGTGTGTGATTTTCGGAATAAAATTCTTAAATTGCTTTCTGAATTAGCGAAATTAGACCCCTGGCTTATGACCAAGACTTTTCCTCTTTTTAATGGGTGACCTTCCAACTAAATTGGTTGTTCAAAACTTGGCTTTTCAGCTTATAGACAAGATCGGCTTATAGGTGAATAACTGTGGTAACCACGCAAAGCAAAGACTGTGTGCAGAAAGATTACAGCAAGTTAGCAGTGTTTCTAGAACTGGTTAGGTTGATTTAAGTAAGGGAACAGTATAGGTTTCAGGAGATACACAGTAAGTTGAAGGTAAAGGCCCATTAGTAATCTTTGACAGAGTTTGTCAAATTAAGCCATGTTTATTTTTCTGGATGAACATTAGCATTGTTGCTCGAGGATGCCATGTGGAGGTCTATTTGGTGCTACTTATTTTACACTATAAGTTTTAAAGATGTGTCCTTGCAAATATATATATATATATATATATATATATATATATATATATATATATATTTAGTAGAAATACTCAGGTGGTTATACAAAACCGCGCGCTCTGATTGGTTGGCTATCTCGGATTATCAGCCGATAATCACCTCGACGAACAAAATGGCTGCCAGTCTTTCACACGCCTTTGATGAAATAAATTTTTTCATGTTGTATAAGGTTTTTTTCTTTTCCTTTTTGAAATAATCACCTACGTATTTATACTAAAACTATTATTCGCCTCAGGCTCAGTGATTATTGGTGAATATTCACCTCGACTTCATCTCGGTGAATGTTCCTCGATAATCACTTAGCCTTCGGCGAATAATTGTTAAATATATATATATATATATATATATGTTTTGAGGGGGGAGTACTTGATGAATCTGCTGATTTCTTATTTTGAGTGGTGAAAGAAACTTGATGTCTATTGCCTAGTGAGTTTGTACTGTAAGTGTTTTACATCTTTTGGTTTTTCTTTCAGGCATGCTATAAGGAAGGTCAAGAGGAGTCTGTGGGAGATTAATGACCCAGAGCCTTTATCTCCACAAAAGAAAAAGAAGGTTGCTCGTAGCACACAGACAAAAAAGAGAAAGAAAACCAAGAAGTGGTGTCCAAGGAAGGCCTTGCCTCCACATGAAGAAGACATTGACAAAATAATTGCTCAATTTACTGAAGTGGACAAGCTGTTGATGAATCGATCAGTAACCAAAGAACCAGCTGATTCCGATTCTGGAATTAATAGTCAAAGCAACAGTGGTGAAGGTGCTGGAGGTGAAGGGGGTACTAGTAGTGGTGAAGGGAGTCCCTCTGGGGAGGGAGGTGGGGGAGAGAACCCTGGTGGGGATGATCACGAAGATGACGATGACGGCAAGAAGAAAAAGTTGCCATGGTGGTACCTACCAGGAGGACAGAATGCTGTTGCAGAAGTGAAGAAAAAGGAAATGGAAGAGGATGAGAAAATGACAGAGGAATCTTGCGAGGAAAGGATGGAGGAGGAAGCACCAGATGTTACAGAGTTGAAATTTTTGCCGAGCAAAGTGGATCATCCTGAGCAATGTCATGGTTCTCTGAACGAGGAGGCGATGGACATTGATACCTCTAAAGAATACAAGATGGTAAGATTCAACTGTAGTCATTGCTGCTAGCTGTCTTATTAGCTGAATTATTAATTATTAATAATTATTAATTGCTTGGTTACTGGATGCTGTATGTAAATTAAAAATAAAACTCAATATGTAGCTTAATTGGAGTACCTTTCTCTTCTTTTTCCTTGCCTGGACTCTTAAGATCACCCATTTTAGTGCATGTTTAGTTCTGAAGTGGATATTCTGAGCCATTTTAACAGTGATTTCACGAGTGATCTACATTCACGATATGTAGACCCCATTTTGATTTTGTGATTGTCACATGACTCTGAAAAAAAAATCAGAGGGCTACTTCATTTTGGGATGGGCCAAAATATATATATATATATAAAGTGTAAAAGTTTATTAATCGTAAAACAGTGCTCAATACGTGAACGCAGAGCGAAGTAGTTGTTGTGGGAGAAAAACACACAAACAAACTATATATATATATATATATATATATAAAATGTAAAAGTTGATTAATCGTAAAACAGTGCTCAATACGTGAACGTAGAGCGAAGTAGTTGTTGCGGGAGAAAAAACACACAAACAAAGTACAGGTTTATCCCTACAAGCCTGTTTCGTGGTTACCCACTCATCAGGGGATATCCCCTGATGAGTGGGCAACATCGAAACAGGCTTGTAGGGATAAACCTGTAGTTTGTTTGTGTGTTTTTTCTCCCGCAACAACTATATATATATATATATATATATATACAAATTTACATGAGTATGTACATACATACATACATACTCACTCACTCACTCACTCATGTAGATTTGTTGCAAGATCACAATACCCATTTCTGCATTTCATGATGTGCAATTATGTACCATTTAATTTTGTTTGGTCAGGAAGAAACTTAAGAAAATAAAAAATTCCTTACAAATCTAATGTGTTATTTGTCACAGAGTTATGGCTTGTTTTGGATTAGCAATTTAAACTCCTTCACCTTTTTCAAACCCTGAGTAATACACCTGTAGATAAGCCGACTATTGCCATTCTGCTATTCCATACTCCACAAAACGTGAGTGAGTATTTTTATACCATTTGCAATATTATTTATTATTGTTGAGCTGCATGTAACTTGACCGATGGTTGTGTTTACAGATTATGTTTGCTCTGCAAGATGTACAGCACGCTGCTTACTGTTCCAGGAAAGCTTGTCCCAATCACAAGTGCTCTGCTGTAAGTTTTTAGCTTGTACAGATTTTTCCAGTTATTAGTCAATTTAAAGTCTGTGAAACATTACATGTCCTGCAGTCTATTCAAGTTAGCTGTGCACTCGATCTCATACCTTTCTGTTAATTACTCCAATCATACGAGTTATCAAAGTGTAAGTTCTTCTAAAATCATCAATACATTGTTAAGTAAACAGAGCAGGAGAATTGAGCTGTTTATCAGCTGGAGAACCGATTGACAACCTAAGCATTCTGTGATTCTGCTGCAGTAAGATGCATGTAGATTATCTTGCACTATGCTTGCCTCCCACCTGTACCCCTGCCATCAATATTTACAATGTTTACCTGTGTATAATGCACCTCCGTGTATAATAGGCACTCTACACGTATATTTACCGTGATTTACAACCATGATCACAAAAACAGTCCAACAATAGAACAGTTGTAGAATTGAAGTAAATCCACCATGAATCACCACAAGGTTCCTGTTTTCCCATTTTAGTGAACAGTACTTCGAACATATCACAAGCAAGCAGGCTTCCCGCTGTGAATTTTTAAAGTGTTTTATTACAGTCAGTTACAGGGCAACTCTTCCTTGATCCAAATAGAGAGCTTTTTATTTGTAGTAACATGAACCGCCTTTTTTAAAAACTACTTTGAGTAATTTTTCAGGGAAAAGTGCATATTATACATGGTTAAATACAGTGGTTAACCTATTGAACTGTTTACGTGTATAACAAATTGACAAGCTTCTTTACTTCTAGTGAAGCTTTCAATAAGTCAGAGTAGTATTGGTGAAAATATTTAAGTTAAATTGTCTACAGTTCTTGCTTGCCAGTTAGGTGGTTCTGCCCCAATAATGATTTTAGTGGTTGGGCCGTGAGGAAGTATCTAAGATGTTTCATTATGGTTTTTCCTGGTAGGTCAAGGAAGAACTCTACCACATGCAAAGTCACAAGAAATGGCTGACCTGTTTACGATGCAAAAGTACTCGAGAAATAGTCAAAGAACATGCAAGACTTTGTGTACGAAAGGGTTGTCGAGTGCCTGACTGTGATCAGTTGAAGTAAGTGTCTCAAACATCTTTTTTAATGTAACTGTCAGGAACAATAATCACCGTCTTTTAGCGTAGGATGACTGGTCAATCCATATAACGTCCACAACGGCAGTGTAGTCACGTTTGGGTATAGAATTAGAACTTAGCCACAAGGCGCTACCGGAAGATTCTGTGACGTAAAGTATGTATGTGACACAGCAATGGGTGGGTGTATCAACCACAAGTGGGATCAAGAAACAACCTTTAGTTTATGATCGTGAGACAACAGCGTTTCTAGAATTTATATTAGTCACGATTTCAGGAATTCTATAACTCACGTAGCATAGGAGCCGACTTCCGATGGGAACAAATAAAAGTAGAGAACATTGTATCACTAGTTCAGATCGAAACCGTGAGAGTGTAGAACCTATGTAGAATGTTTTAGAGAAGCAATAAAGTGAATGAAATGACAGATACAGTCCTAAGTGTTGGTGAACCAGCGATAGCAGAGATTTTCTTTAACGCAGTAGAAGATTCTGTGACAGTAACTCATTTTTGATGCCATTTATTCCATCCCTGGCAATTATTGTAATCAGGAATACATCAGTTTGGTACCTGCTTATGAGAACATCAAAACAATTGTTTCATTGTTTCATTAGTGGAAAACCCATGCCATTGGATAGGATACTTCTCAAATTGTCACCACTAATTTAAACACTGCTATCATCTAAGAAGCTCCACAGATCAATAACATCCACCCTCCACTGAACAGCGATGGTGGCAGGTTATTACCCAATGCTTATTTACACCTTGTAGAAAAATTGAAATATTTGATGAGCTTGTGGCAAAAATAAAGTGAGATTTGGAACAAAAAATACTGCAATAATTCATTACAACTTGTTGTTTGGGGTTGTGCAGCTGCATTTCAACCCTCCAAGTTAAATTTTTTCTTTAGGTGCCATTTGGGAACTTTACTCGCCAGGAAACATTTTGGTCAGGTTAATCAAAAGCCAGCAGCCATGGACCGCTGTTTTGGTCTTGTTAGGCCTTATCGGCATGGCATGGCTACCAGATGAGCTCTGGGTTCCCACATTATGAATGTCGAGGTGATGAAAAATGGTAGGGTTGTGGGATGTGGCTTGAAATGACAACATCAAAATGTAGTAAGGGTATGTTAAAGCCACACATATGCGCACTAAGGCGACAGTGGTAGAAGGGATAAAACCCTGTTGCTACCAAAAAAAAAAGATGAAAAAATGGAGCTTAAAAGCCAGCAGCCACGGACAGCTGTTTTGGCCTTGTTAGGCCTCATCGGCATAGCATGGCTAGCAGATGAACTCTGGGTTCTGAGGGTTCTGTTTTGAGGATACACTATTTACCTGTGTGGCTTCAACGTACCCTTACTACACTTTGACATTGTCATTTTAAGCCACAGCCTACAACACTACCATTTTCCATCACCTTGATATTCATCAGGGGGAAACCCAGAGTTCATCTGCTCACTGTGCCAAGATGACAAGGCTTGTCAGTGGCTGCTGGCTTTTGAACTCTATTTTGCAATTTTTTTTTTAGCAATAGGGTTTTATCCCTTCTACCACTCTGTTGCCTCCTTTGGCATATGTGTAGCCTTAACATACCCTTACTAGACTTTAACATTAGAACTGAAGGCTGTCTTGTTTTGTTTAGGAGTAATAACAAGGCAGTTCCTCATTTGCCGACACCTTTACAGCATTACCCTGCAGTGCGGCCAGTTTGGTACAGTCCAGTTCCCATTTTTACTGATGGCCAGATAATTTTTCGGGTAATGTATCATTCACATTGCCAGGATACAGTATTTACCTGTGTAGAATGCATACCTTTTCCCCAAGAAATTACCCTTTAAGAATTTCAATGTGTAAAGTACGTGGATCCAGTTGTTAGGGAATATTCTCGTTAGCATACTCTAAACAAAAAAAAAACACAAGCTTCACTGTACACGGCAGCTAATAATTCCAGTTTAGGTTACTATGAATTAAACATTTTCAACTCTTATCTGTGATTTAATTTAAATGACTTCAAACATAACATGTGATCAGAGAAACATCACTCCCAAGCAATCAAACTTCCCAGAAAAAGGAGAATGTGACAGTCCCATTAGCAAGCTGTGAAGACAGACAAACTGGTGATCTTTAATCAAAAAACTGTTCCAAAAATCAAGAATAGACATAGGATTGTTGTAAGAAAGGGTGAATGGACACAAAGCAAAGGAGATTGTAGATAACGGAAGACGCCTGCTTGGTTACAACACTTTTGAAGCAAATGAGACTGATATTGTGAAAGTGTTGTTCAAACAAGACACTGAACTTGTGGCAATTCCTGGTGGATTTACTTCAATTCCACAGCTGACTTGTGTATAAGTTGCACCCTCCAACTTTCAAGTGTCATTTTGGAAAAAAAGAAGTTGATCATTTGTTTGCAGATGTTCACAATTCCTGGTTCACAATAAACTTGACAAAATGTAATGTGTATTTGCAGCAACATTAATAAGTTAATTAACTCCAAAAATACCTTTTAAAAGCTTCTCTTTAATTTATTTCCCTATTCCCTGTGACTAGTAACAGTTGTCTGCATTCCTAAAGCACACAGTTGAAATGAAAAGGATGGAATTTGAGTGAAAATAAGGCCCAGGAGATTGATATAAAACATTTGCTTGGTAACCGCACAGTCATTTAATGAGCAAAGTTTGGACACCAAAGTGGATCTGAATCCAGACGTCTCTTCTGGGATTTCTTCATCTTTTCGTTGAATGTGTTTGTAATACTGTACTTACAAAATCAAATCAAAATCAAAGATATATGAAATCTATTGATCAGAGAAAAACTTGTTGCTAAACAAGAGTTTGAAAAGCCAGTGGACAAACACATCATGAAAGTAGTGAAGGGCAAGTTCAATTTGTGCCCCCTAGAAGCTAGTTTACTCCCTCAGAAAATACTGGTCGCATTTACAAGCCACACCCTTTGGCCCAAAACTTAAGCAAAAATGTGCGGCTTTTATGAGTCTGTTTGATATTTCTAATAAAGTATGGCAAGGAGTATGGCAGTAGCTGAGGAGTATGTAGATCTTAGGAGGGAAAAGGTTAATGACAGAACATTTTTCATTTTTTGCAGGACTCCACTTACCTTCCAGAGAGGTATTTCAGTGAACATGTAGACTACCATGTTTACAGAAACAAGAAACTGGGTGGAGGATCCAATGGAGACATCCATAAGATAACTGTGCAAATTGGCTCTTGTCCAAATTTGCAGTGGGTTGTTAAGGAGGTAGGGATTTCTTAGATACATTCCGTAGTTCAGGGCTCCAAGATGTGACCGTTTTGGTCACCATGTTGAGCAGAAAGAATTTGGCTACCAAAACTGTCAGAAAGGTTGCCAATTTTGGTGACCTATTTGCTTGCCATTTGATTTGTTTTGATATCCAAAAATACAAATTTACAACCACAAAACTGTTCAGTTCTTCTTTCATCATTTTCGGCTATTTAAGACTTTAAAAACATATCGTTTTTTGCCAAGCTATTCCCTTGCGCAGCGGCCATGTTGATACAATATGGTCAGTGTTTCCTCTTCATTTCATGTGGCACATTGTGTATCAAAAATTAAAACTGTTTTTTAATTTTAAAAACGAAAAAAAGAAAATGGCAACCAAAATAATACATGTATTCCTGGCAACCTTTTTAGAAGTGAAGGGTGCGAGATGGCAACTCACAAAAAAACTTAGCTTGGAGTACTGTAGTTATTTGACTTTAAAGCACAGCATATTTTTTAGGAAAAAGGTTTCCTTGTTCACTATACAATTGTTACAAAGTCAGATTGCATCCAATAGTCTGATGTTTTCAAGCACCAAAAATTAATGTGCAAGAATGTTTTCAACTGTTGAGCCTGCTAAACAACCTGAATGGTCTAAATAAGTGACAAGTAATTGGCCTTGAACTTTATTCAGTCTGGCAAAGAACAATTTTTTTACCAAGGGTAAGTTGGTATATCACAACACTTTTCATAATGATCATGATGCTTCTAGAAAGGATAGAGAAGTTGGCAGAATCTAGTGTTAAACTTCAAAAATGATTTTTGCAGGCATAAGTGTAAATGTTACGTTACCATAATTTTTATGCCATCTTGGGAAAATTCTAATTGGGGAGGCCTAGTTAACGTAAGCTTTGTAGTTTCCTTTAGGCCTCCTTACCACTTCTTCCTACATTTTTGTATCTTTTTTTAATTGTTATCTTGTCAGTGTGGCACAAAAATACAAATACAAGTGCTTCAATGCATCATTTGTGTTGCTAAGTATTTTTTACAGTCTGTTTGAGGGGTTATTGGGATTTTTGGTTCAATGGTTTGGACCACTTTTAGGTCAGGTTTTTGTTTTGTTTTGTTTTTTTGCACTGAAAACCTTCAGTTTTTTTTGTTTGTTTTGTTTTGGTTTGTGGTTTTTTTGTTACAAGTTTTAATGAAATCATCTTCAAGTTCTCAAAATCCCAGTATGGAATTCTGGATTTTTTGATGGTTGCTTTCAGAGCTTTTTGCATTTGCAAAATCCAGCCAGCCTTTAATGATTCAAGATTGTGGTTGGACTTTTCTGTAGATGTAGGGTTTTTAATTTTCATCAGATATGAACAGAAACAGACAGGTTATGCCCCAGTTGTCAACCACACATGAGATTGATTATTGACCATTAGGGGCTTGGAAGTTGGGGTGTGTTAATCATTGGTTTTGTTTTTGGTTTTGGGGGTTTGCTCAAAATCTATAGAGGTTCCTCAGTTTTAGGGGATATTTCAAGCAGTTTTCTTATACACTCCAAACACCAGTTCCTGTTTGCATGTATAGGCTTCTTTTGTGTATGACTACATGGAATTTACCAACATTTTATTAATGTTTGTTCACATTCAGACAAAGTACCCGATACAGCAGGAAGAGATTGAGGTTTATAAATCCATGGGTGCACACGAAAACATTGTACAGATTTTTGGTGCAACCTTTCATGGGAGCGATGGAAAGATTAACATCTTCATGGAAGAATGTGGTAGGTATTATTCCCGTTTAATGTCAAGCAAGATGTGATGTTGAAATGTTTTGATGATTAACTTATATAATAATCGATCACTAATAAATATAAGCTATAGTAGTAATACAAAGAAAAGGAAAAGGAGAATGTTTCAATTTGGAAAATGTTGAATTTAATGTTACCATCAGGAACTAGTTTTGTGCTGAAATGAAAAGATAATATCTTTTGACCCTGGAAATTTGCGAGAGATGTATGTTTTGGCACCTTAGCAGGCAAACTTGGATAAATCAAATCAAAGTTAGTTCAGGAGTCAAACCTTCTCTTTTACTATTAGCCTATTAGTAGTTGGGATTGTCTAGGACTGAGCTATAGGAGAATCACGGGAGCAATACCATTAAACGAAGCTCAAACATCCTGCATACTGCAAGGATATGAACATCACAAAGTGGTGTAAGGGTTATGAGGTTCGTAATAAAAAAATGGTCTATGTAGTTGTATGCTTATTATGAAGGTGAGTTTTAAAGTGAGCATTCAAGAAAGACATGTTTCTTATGCTGCGGAGTTTACAGTACCTGGTAGTGAACCCCAAAGTGTCCAGCAACACAAAACAAATGTCAGTGCTTTTGTATTTCAAGTATTGTGGGGATAGTTTCTAAAGAAACTGGTGCTGCGTCGGTGGGAAATTGGAACACAAGAAATTGGATAAATCAAACGAGTTGATTAAGTAAGTTATACCACCGTAAGGTGAATGGGAGGTGCTGATGTTTCGAGCGTTAGCCCTTCGTCGGAGCTAAGGGCTAACGCTCGAAACGTCAGCACCTCCCATTCACCTTACGGTGGTATAACTTACTTAATCAACTCGTTTGATTTATCCAATTTCTTTTGTATTTCAGTCAGTCTTTTGGTCACTGTCTTTACTTGTATTCTTAGAAAAGTCTCTCCATGATTACATGGATGCGAAGCAAAGTCGACTTACAGTTGATGAAGCCATGTACTACTGGCTCCAAGTGTTAGATGCAGTGGATTACTTGCACAATTTACCTGTGCCGATAATACACAAAGACATCAAAGGTAAAAGCAAACAGCAAATACAACGTGTTTGACAGTATTACTGTCAAACACGTTGACACAGGAAACAGTAATTTGTATAGCTGTATTTAAAAAAGCATTACATACAACAGTCTAATAACATGACTGGCTGTAAATGCAACAGTCTAATACCATGACTAGCTTTCACGTCACTTGCAATGGATTCGAAAGGACAACTAGTGTCACATGCCAATAAGGTTAGAGCAGTTGTTTGAAAAAAGGTTTAATGAACATTATTGAAGCCCTTAAGAGCCTCAATCTCAGATGGTGCCATAAATAAGCTGCACGCTCAATTTTTGACCAAAATCTTATGTGCTTGGACGTTTATGGTAAACGAGAAAGGTGGTTTCTACCCTGACTGCTAGGCTTATATCATGCTATCTGCTTTTTGTGAAAAACAAAAATTTTCTCCATGACTGCAATATCACCATTCATTTTTGCATCGTCTGAAGTTGGTGTATCCAAAGCAGAAAAGAACCTGCAGCGCTTTGGAGTTTATCAAACAGGAAAAGCTGTTGCAGCATCCAGTTTGAAAACCAACAGAATGAATAGTGTTAGGTTTAATTACTAAATTGCCAACCTGCCTTTTGTTTTCATAACACATTGATTCGGCCTCATAGATTGTTAGCCTGGTTGAATTAAAATTAGCAAGCAAAGCAACCCCAACAGGTGCACCACTGTGACAAAAATATCTTCAACATGTGAGAATTTGCAAAACTTTGCCCCATTTGTAATCTTTAACTGTAGGCGTAGATTGGTTTAAGTGACTTAAGTGGTACTTGATTGTTTGTTTCCTTGAAACAGACCAGAAAATTTTGAATTTTGTTTAGTGACCCCAGTAACAATAGCCGCACTGTAGCAATAGATGATTTCATGAAATACTATAGTTGTTTGCCCATATAAGTCAAGCAATTTTTTTCAGGAAATGAGGGAGGTTGTGCAGAAATTTCAGTGGGAATTGAGTATTGGACTTGTAGATGTTCTGTGAAAAGAAAGAGATTTGTTAAATCTGTGATCTGTTTAATACAGCCAATGGTTGTGCCTAGTGCAAACACAAAAAGTATCGGGTACCTTTGATCAAGCATAGGCAACTTTTGAAAACATTTTGAGAATGTGTTGGTAGAATCATTCAATGCAGTTCATATCAGTAGTTTGCTCTGAAGTGCTGAGAATGCTTACATGTACCTATATGTATGATTTAAATTGATTGGATGCAGGCACATTTCATTTGACTTTTGTTTTTCAGCAAAAAACATTTTGCTTACAATGGAGTATGCAAGAGCCAAACTAGCTGACTATGATTCAGCCAGGAGGCTTCCAGATGAGTGGACAGAAGCAGGGTTACGCCCTCTTGGCACAAGGGGCTTTGTTGCACCAGAGGTACTGTATTCTGATGTTTTTATGCTGGCCAATGTAATTGCTGACTACAGTGGAACCCTGCTATAACGAAGTGGCGCCGTACCGAAAAAAATGTTCGTTATAGCGGGGTCTTCGTTATAGCGAAGACCCGCTATAACGAATTATTTGGTTAACAGCAAAAATGTTCGTTATAGCGGGGTAACTTGATTAACAACAACTACCCAATAATTCAATACTGTTCATGTACGTAGAAAATATTTTTATACATTGGATACTGTGAACTGTGAGTGTAACATGCGCACCATCAAGACATCAAATTCAAAAACAATTTCAATAAACTTTAAAATTCAGAAGTAACAGAAACACCTGTGAGAAATCGATTCCCTATTTGTCTCTATACCAAAAAGTTCTGCGTGTCATTTAAAAAAACTCCAAAGGTTGATTGCTTTTGTCGACCTGTGATATCAGTGGCAAGAAATGTGTCCTCCATAATTGAAAGGTACAGGAGAATTTCTTTTTCCCGGGCATCTGCCTTGTCTATGCTGACAACAAAGTTGCGCACTAGTCGTACTGCGGCATTCACCTCGGAAGCATTTCATTTATTTAAACATTTCATTTATTCCTCAAACATGGAGGGAAAATCTCAGTCAAAGTCACAGGGAAAAGAAGAAACAAAGGCATCAGTTTGGAAATTCCAGCCACATACAAATTTGAGCACAAAAAGCCGTCCAAAGTGTCAAAGCTTGTGTCCTTAATTGAAGATAAGGAAGACATGTCAGCATGCTGAAGGATACATTCAAGACAACAAGTAGTACACATACCATATTTGTCGAAACCGGAATAAAGCAAGATGTGTTTTTTTACTCAAGTCTGTCGTCTTCACTGACTGCTGCGAGCGATCGGACAAAATATTCGTCATAGCGGGGTAAATTGTGCGTTGGGACCGTCAAAATCGGTTCGTTATAGTGGGAATTTTGTTATTGCGGGGTTCCACTGTACCACAAATCTGAAATGCTGTATTTTAGAGTTTTTTCAGTGAGGTCTGTTAAGCTGTTTTTGTAAGGATGCAGTGTTGAGTGAAATGTCAGGTCACTTAATATGCTTTGCTTTTCATTAATGCAGGTCAAAGACAAAAAGCGACATGGCCGACCGGCAGATATATATAGCATGGGTTGTTTCTTGCTAGAGTTGACTGTGGGTGTGCCATCTACTGACACACTGCAGCAAAAGGTACAACATTGTCAATATTTCTCCTTTACAATACAAGGTTGTTTGTACAGTCAAGTCCCAATGACTTGAATGCTTACTTACTCGTGCCATCTTAATAAACCCTTGGATTTGTGTCATACATTTTCAGTACTGGTAATTGTACCCTCAGTAACTCTATTGACCCTGGATAAAACAAGGGTCATTTTGACTTGAACCATGGCTGACAGTGGGTCACCCAAAATGTTGATTCTGTTTTGAAGCAGCTGTATAATCTACTTTTGCATTTCACAAAACATGTCAATCCAGTACGTAGACTTCCCCTGCTGCTTTGTTTTACATTCTTATTTCTATGGTACGTTAGAAATGCATTGTTCCATTTTCACTTGAGATCTCTACAATTGAATTTGGTTAAGCTATACTCTGAATAGAAGAACTGTAGACACTTGTCTCCTATTTCTGGTCATTTCTCATTTCTGGATAACTCCTTTGAAGGTTCAAGTCCACTCTAATTACTGGTTTCGTTAGTATTTTGACTGGGATTTTTGTGTGCTTTTTTTTACATGAAACTTGTTATAAATATGCTAAATACAAAATGTACAAAACCCATCACAGAATGGATGACTCGCTTAACCATAAGCAAAGCTGTTTTTGTAGTGGATGCACATATTTGTTTGATAGTTTTTCTCCAGCACTTCTAACCGCCACCCAGTTAGCTAAGTTTATAGAGCGCCAACCTGTGGAGCGGGAGGTCATGAGTTCAAACGTCGGCCAGACCAACACTCAAGGTTGTAAAATAACTGAGGAGAATGTGCTGCCTTCGTTATGACATCTGCAAATTGTTCGACATTGTATTCTTCTTGATTAAGAACGAAAAACTGCAGGCCCCATCCCACATCACTGTTCTTGTAGGGCATTACTACGCCTATCAGTTGAGCATGCCACAAGGGAAGTTTAGCACCCAAGTTTGACCGTTAAAACCTTGCTGTTGTCAAGGGTAACAGAGCTAGTTTCCATAGGAAGCGTCTCATGTATTAATGTCATCAGTCTTCGCCTATTGTGTGACATGTTCATATGATTAGCACAAGTTCCAGCCAAAGTGTTACATTTGCAAAAGTGCACAGCCACTGAAGAAAGTTCTGCCTTTGAAATTTATGTTCATGTTTTCACTAGTCCATCATTCTCTCGCTTTGCTGCTAATGACATCAATATGGGAAACCTTTCCAATAGCAACTAGGTCAGTTACCCTTGACAACAGCAGGGTGTTAATGCTAAAACTTGGGTGCAAAACCTCCTTCGGGGCACCCTCAACTGATAAGTTTAGTAAAGATCCCACAACACTGTTCAAAAAGAGTAGCTGACATAGGCCCTGGTGTTGTGGTCGACCTTTGTAAAGTTAGTTTGTAATTAATTAAATAATAGGATATTTGATGTAATTTGCCTTTGAACATATTGAACATATCCATATGAAAAAGTGCAGTATACATATTCATTATTATTATCATCATTATCTTCAGAAGAAAACATGAATTAATTTTTTTAAATCCCTATTTGTTACAATAGATCAACGAATTGCATCAGTTGAGCCCCGGGCTTGCTGAGCTGGTATACCATTGTACCAAGGTATGGCCTTAATGATCTTTGTCGCAAGTAATGGCTGATTTTTTGTGTGGCTTTTCAGTTTGTATGACAAAGATAACTTATTTTTTAATTTTATTTATTCTATTTTCACTGCAAAAAGGAAACTTAGCTAAATAACATAAGAGAACAATTAACTACATGCTAGGAAAAAAATAAAATTATTGCAGTGGGGAGGGACTAGAAGGGAACATACGAACCATTCGAGCTAGTCCGCTTGAACATTTTCACTCCCGTCAGCACAATGTAATTACATTTGATTATAATTATGTACTTTACTGACTTGTGAAATGTTGTGTTTTTGTTGGTATTTTGGTGCTAACAGTATTTTTTGTACTTCAGGAGTCTCCAGAAGAACGGCCTACAGCGCATCAAATAAAAGAGTTGCTCAGGGGCTCCAGGAACTGCTAGAGAACTTAAGTAAGGAAACATATGCAAGCTCAAAGTGTGTGGCCAAGATTGGTCAAGATAATATCACACTTTGTTTAGCTTGAGGCACTGGGGGCATTGTTACTCTCCATTGGACGGTGGTCTATTGTAGTTTTACCCAAGCAGCTTATTGGTACCTGTTTATGCATAATATTTGGGAAAGAGACTGTGAAGTTCAGTCTCTTGTAGCACATTACTAGAACCAGGGCTTAAACCGCAGATCTTTTGGATCAGTGTCGGTATCTGGGGAACTGTGCACCTACCCCTCCCCTAACCCAACATTAACACTAAGATTTAACTTACTATAACCTTTTGGGTTAGGGGAAGGGTAGGTGCACAGTTTCCCAGATACTGACATTGATCCGATCTTTTGATATGAAAACTCACATGAATGCTAACAAAAACACAGCCCAGTCTCCTGAGTGGGAAGGTAGAATTTACTACCCTTTGCTGTTTAAGTGCTATTAGGAAAGAATGGCTCACTAAGGAATTTTTACCTCTCCTATGCTTTTGCTGAACATAAAAGCATAAGGTCTGGTGGCTATACACACAAACAGAACCACAAAAGTTTTCCAGTGATTAAGTTAATATTTGTTTACTTTTCTTCAGGTTCCAAACCATAGTAACACCGACCATGGTTCCATCCCACAGAGGTGTTGTTGCTGTACACAATGGTGCCCCTGGATCATTAGCACCTTTAGAGCTTCCCCTAATAGACAACTTTGCTTCTGTAGGTCAGTGAATTGTAACATTTCAAGTTGCATTCATTATTACCTGGTTGCATTGTGCACATTTCCTTATTGAACTATTAGCTTCTGTAGTTGGACTTGGACACAAGAATAAATGGCTGGCTTTTCTTGTAGCTCCATAGTCAATTTTGCATCTAAGCAAAACAGTAGTAGTAGCATACTCATGAAGGTAGAGGATTGGGAGGGAGCTAGTGCCATTTTCGGGTAATACATTCAAGTCCGATATACACCAAACATTTAAAGCATTGTAACTCTTCTGCTTTTCAAGATATCTTGCTGAAAAAAAGTCATGTAAACAAAGCATCAAGTAAGAAACAACGTGTAGAAGTATAAGATTTTTAGCAGCAAACGTTTTCGTGTAATTATCGATTGAAATCTCAAACAGGTCTGGAAGAACAGCTCCAAAATATAGGACATGAATGTATTACCCATTTTCATATGTATGATGTGGCCAGGTACTAGAGTACATATTGTTCTGGATTTCTTTGCAATAGATGAGTTTAGTGGCTAGCCTTTATAGGTGCAGATGCAGTGAAAATGTGTGTAAACTTGTGAGAAAATGCATAGATGAACAATGCTCTAGTTTCTTAGGATTATTTTGTTTGTAATTTTCTGCTTGTTCAACATGGCACAGCAGTTTTTGCCATCTGGCTGTGAGCAGAACTGAAGTTGTAAGGAAGTCATTTCATGACTGTGGAAGAATATGCTTGAATTGCACTCTTGCAAAATGCAGACATTTTTACTTGTTTGAGACTGCTAATTTTGTGCATTGAAGAACTGTTCAGAATTCATGTAATATGTAGATCACCTAATAAGTCCCTGGCCAGTTATATGTGATTGTGTCAGAATAAACATTTTCACTTAGGTTTTGCTAGCTTGCTGTGTATGTCTTGTTCATTGGGGGAGGGGGAGGGGTAAATTTATATTAGTCTTTCCCATATTGTTTGTATTTTGGATGCATTATAATTTGGACTGTTCCAGTATAGATATAGTTTATAAAGAATACTTACAGAGGGGGATGTAAGGATTGGAAATACTGCTCAGGCGAAAGTAAAGATACTGCAATACCGCATTAAAATTTACCAAACTGCTTGGTCCCGCAATGCCACACCGAAAATATTTCTTCACTGCATTACCACAAACCCTTACATTACCCTCCTTTGGGTTCTTGTTGATAGCTAGGTTGTGAGAACAAAGGTTGCTAAATTTGCCATTTGGTGTTGTATTTTGAAACAGTTTTGAGCAAAGAATAGCCTAATTGATGGTTAAATCACAATACTGAGACATCAGAGCCAATCAGATGGCAAAAATCATCAGTTGACAGTGATTCCCCCCTCCCAAAAAAATATTAATACTTTTATTATTAATTTTTTTTAATGAAATGAAATGTTTTCTAAGTTAAATTAACTCTTTTCTAAGCTAAGTGCTTTTTAAAATAGTGTTTTGAATTAATAGTTTTTTCTTTTTTAAGAAAATTAATTGTAAATAGGATTTTAATAGTTAGCATTGTTGTCAATAAAATTTCATTATATATGGCCTGATTAAATTTAAAAAATAAAATAATAATTATTATTATTAAATAATAAGAGTAATAAAAGTATATTGGTAATCATATTAATTTTGCTGAATACAATAGTCTTGTTATAAAAAATTAATTGTAAGAGTGGAATCTCAACCCACCTACCTTGCGTTGCAAGGGGTTGAAAAGGGGCATACTAGTCTACAGGTTAGTCAAAAAATAAATTTAGAGTGCATTGTGAACCTGATCATTCATTTAATTCAAAAATAAAACCGCAGAAAACGTCAACAGTAGACCTGAAAAATGCTTGGCAAAAATATCAGACCCTGCATAAGTTATGTATGCAGATTGGGCATTTGAGGGGTGACATGCTTTTGTAATAGTAAAGAAAAAATTATGGAAGCTGATATACAACTGGTTATCTCACTATCCATATGTTTGCAAGATGGGAACAATCAGTCTTGCAGTAAAACCCTACAAATCCTTGGGACATCTTTTGAGATACCACTGAAACCAAGTATAATTGTATGTTGAATCAGGGATTTGCTTGTTAGCGTTGAGGTAATTTAAGGAGATTGTCAGTCAGGGAAGAACCCTGTGTTAAAGTTGAGCTGTTTACTTCTGGCGTGAGAGGAGCTGATTGATGATGAGGCAATGGTGTGGCACCACCACATCTGTGATGTGATGGTGATGGGGTGTAACTTGCCCTCAGTGATTTGTCAGTTCCTGTTCTGATCCCTAATCTCTGCGATGCTAGCCTTTGTGCTGCAGGAGACATTTGACCGAGACGGTCCACTGTACTTAAGTTCCTGGGACTCCTATCATGACAGTGTGAATACAGAAAATAAATAAGGCAACAACAACTGGAGAACACAATTTTCAGTTTCCAAGAGGTTTATGGGGATGGGGATGAGTAAGGGAGGAACAAAATTTGGTCAACAAATTTGCCAAATATCAAATTCCACACACCTGCTCACTAAAGCGGTTGCCCTTGCAAAAGCTTCCCTCCTTTTCTCACGGTGTTTTCTGCTAACCTTCTCCGCCAATGCTACTCCTAACTGATCACGTTTCTTGGGTTCTGGCATTTTAAAAGCTGGGCCAGGAGTTCCAGTTATGGGTGTGTCACCCCCATCCAAGCGAAATGGTGTACCTTCAATGCTCCCCCATGTCATTAAAGGAGATGCATCTACACCTGGAACATTATTAAAGAATAGATAGCTGTTACAGAGTCTGCCAAGTCAGTTTTCTGACAGGTGCCACACAGTTACTGGCTACATATAAGAACCTATAAGTTAATTAAAACCCTGTTAGGTGGGAACTCTTGGAGTACACCCCCTTTACATGAGAACCTATTTAGGCTAGAATCTTATAGCTGGTTCTTATTTTAAAAAGGGATAAAATTTAAACCAAAGCATATTTATACTGTAAGTATATCTATAGTGGGATATGATGTTTAAGTCGTAAGTTACATTCAGTGCTGTACTGGAAAGGACTTTGTTTAAGTGCTCGTGTACTGTACTGTCATTTTGGAGATAATTTGCATGCAACCTAATCTCCTGAAGCTTATAAAATGCCTCAAAAATTTAATTGTGTCAATTGTCTTCATCTGAAAGGTATCGTTGTACAATGTAGGAGTGTTTCTTGGTGTTGTGGAAGCTTTTGTTTGGCTTCCTTAGTTTGGATGATGTGTCTTCTACCAAAGAAATGAGTGAATTGATGTGGGTGGCAGAAACGTGCCCCCCTGTGAAAATTTTATGTGAACTGAAGTTACCTTCCCCACAAATGCTTGTATGTCCAAAGTTAAATGTATGCCATCATTATTTGTACAAATGTCATGACATGGACTGACTTTTTTAGCATTCCAGTATTCACAAAAGCTGAGAACAGTTTAACCCTTTAAGCCCCAATATCAATGTTCCTCTTCTCCTAACTTTTGTGATATATTTGTTATGGTACTAGTGAGGAGAATTTGTTTAAATATCGATACAACTCTTTTGGTGATTATTTTTGTTATTCTCATAACATGAACAGTTGATGAACAGTGAATATTGTGATGAGAAATTGGATGCTGGTCACTACTGGGACTTAAAGGGTTAACTCTTTACCTAAAGATCCATTACATAACTATTGCTTTATATTTGTCCATGATGTTGGTTTTAAAACTGGTCATAGTTTGAATCAAAACCTGGAGTATCAGTAGCTGATTGTTGGATTGGAGTATCCGCAAATAACAGTTCTTGGAGTTGACCGATGTTTATTAGAACTACCTACACCCAGACAATGGAACTCAACAAACAACTAATGTTGGGTTTTGAAGAACTATAATCACAAGTTTAAAACTAATGAAACTATTGTCTTCAAAATCATCCAGATGAAGGTATGTGTAGTTCTGAGAAGAACAGTACTGTTGTTGACAATGACTGATGTTTCTCAGGACTTCCTAAACCTAGTTGATCGAGCCCTAGAAACAACTACAGTTGGGTTTTGAAGAACCATGCTCAAAACTACATACAAATACATGCACTGTCTTCAAAATCATCAGGTGAAAGTAGCTCTGGGAAGAACTATTACTGACATTGACTGATGTTTATCAGAACTACCAGCACCTAGACAATCAAACTCAACAAACTACTAATGTTAAATTTTCCAGAAACATAATAAAAACTAGTTATGCAAATACTGTCTTTAAAATTACTGTACCTGGAGCTGGTGAGGGTGTGGCCACAAAATTGTACCCATTCACCCTAGGTGTTTCGCTTGCACCTTGAACAAGACCATCCACTCCTATCTTTCCCTGTTGCGCTGCCAGGCGAGTTGCAGCAGCAGCAGCTAATTTGTCATCACACTTCACATCTGGAAATGGGTCCTTTGTAAACCTGCTGTTTGCATGCAATATTTCCTGTCTCTTTTTAACCTTTCCTTCAATCTTTTCCTGTGCAGATGCTTCTACTCCATCAGGACAGTACATGAGGGCATTCTTGTTGGTGTAATTCCAGGTGTCAATCATGGCTGGCCTGTCTTCATACTTAAATTGATCACCCTCTTCTGAAGCTGGCAATGAAAGTATTTTTGTTTTGTGTTCTCTATGCTCTTTTTCTTTGTCATAAAGCCATTGGTACTTTTCTCTGTGTTTCTGTGCTGCTGTTTCCATAATCTGATCAAAAGATGCATTGTCTTCACTAGTGTTCCTTGCTAGAAATCTATCCAGCGATAAGTCAGATTCTTCCTTTTTAGATTTGGCTGCATTGTCTACAGATCTGTCTACCTGGGACACATAAGGCTGATTTTCTGAAACTCTGGTGTTTCCAGGAACTGCGTTCCGTGGAGTAGGTGTACCCTGGACTGTGCTTGGGGTTTCAAATGTGGCTGGTGAGACTAAAACAGAAAATTGATAAGAAGATTATGCCTAAAGTAAAGTATCAGATACTGTTTCTGAGGAAAGTATGCAAGCAGATAATAATTATCATAGTTTGCTCAAAATATTACAAACAGGTTTTTTACAATAACTGAGCGAATTCTCGCGCGCTGATTGGCTAATTTTTATCATCAATAAGAGTACAGACACATAAAATTTTAATTTATGCAAGGTTTTTTCGCGTGATAAGTGAGCTGTCAAACAGTCAGATTTTTACCCAATCAAATTGTATTACGTGTTGTCACAAGCCAATGAGAAGGCGAGAAAAGTTATTGAGCATAGTTGCGCCCTGATTGCGTCAATTTAAATAAAATTCAGCATTTTTCGAGTTTACTTGCTGTTTACTTGCGTTTTCTTTTCATTTAAGTCTTCATTTGACCTTTTTCGCGTTTTGTTATTGTAAAAAACAAATTGATGTCAGTTTTTTATGCGTCTGTCCTCTTATTGATGATAAATTGCGTCATAACATTGTCAAAGTTTGTTGTAGATCCACTCGCCTATCGGCTCGTGGATCTACAACACTTTGACAATGTTATGACGCAATTTATCATCAATAAGAGGACAGACGCATAAAAAACGGACGTCAATTTGTTAAATGTTAAAGTATCATGAACTATAGAACAGCCTACTACCCTTCTTCAGATGATTGGTTATATTGCACCGTTATGTAGGCTTGGTAGTCTGTTCTGATTGGTGCATTTTGACTCTGCTATTGCTTTGTTAATTGATGTTTTCCCCAGAGGTCTGCTGACTAGCAGCCCATTGGTTGTAATGTTGCTTGATTGTCAGGATCCACACTTCATGCTAACTAAAATTTATTAAAACTTCTTTTGAGCAACCACTGTTGCTTATTTCGAATGCACCACTAGTTATGTACTTAACACTCCAAAGCTAGCGATGTGACAGCCGGTCACACTTTGAGACTGTATACAGCTATCTGTTCCACGTGTTGTGAAAGTGGACAATAAGGCTACTTTTATATCACTTCATTTGATGAAGGATTTTAAAGAAAACAACAAGTTAACATGGCAAGTGACAACTTTTCCTTTAAAAGCTCAGTTGTCAAGCATTTGTTCACTCTTGTATGGCCAGGTTTCTTAACGGAGAATTTGAAGCATTAATCCTTAGAAATTGGACCTGCAGAGAGTTATGAGTTTAAGGTATGGGAAAAGAATCAGAAAGGAAGGTATTAAAGCAAAAAATTTCAACACCAGTTCCTATGAAATTCAGGTGAAAGTCCATGAAATCCACCATGGCAGCGTTACATAACCAAGAAGTTACTGTTGGCATGTTCATTGTCTCCTAATTTTTGTCCAAAATTTGAGCTTCCAAATTGGGAGAGCAGCTAATACATGGCCTTTGATGATACCCTTGTACATGTATATTGTCAATCAAAATGATTCCAAACTAGTTTGATTTCTTGTTTCCTTTGTTTCAGATTAGCTTCCATAATCCTCCAATAATTTGAAACAAAGGAAACAACAAATCCATTTGGAACCATTTTTACCTGACATCCATTTGAACCTTTAACATGTACATTCAGGGGAATACATACGCCCTCAGTTGCTTATAAAGTGGACTTTAATGCACTTAATCTGTGCTGTCATAGCCTAGGGACACTATTCTCCTTTATAGTTCACCACTAAATTTTCTCCAATTCTTATTGATTTAAATTGATCATGTGATGCAACAGTGTTTGTATGTAGAGACACTATCAGCTCATAGTGCCTTTCCAAGGAAAATGCCCAGATGGATAGTACTTGTCTGTGAAAACATGAATTTTCTGATAGTTATATCTTATTTTTTAGCCAGCACATGTTGTGAATTATTGAGATTTCAGGCTATATATTTGATTGATCTACATTTAGTGGGTCTTGACTGTTTTTCAACTGGCACACAGAAGAAAATTTAGTGGTAAACAATAAAGGACAATAGAGTGTTTATGTCTCGGAACTACCAGTCTGATAGTTGCCCCTTGGAAATTTGATGTTCTTAAAACTAGTATATTTGGGATCAATATCAGTTTCTGGGCAACCGTGCACCTACTCTTCCCTAGTCTCCTTCGCAGCCGTTATTAGGGTCATCACGCAACGCTCCTCCCCACTAACGGCTGCTCACGAGAGAGACACATTCCTTTCCCTTTGTTCTTGAGAACCAATAGAATGCACGTTATTGTTATCGGCTACGCCAATCAAATTCCTCGTTATATTTGCTGGGCGCTTGCTGTGCGCGCAAAAACAAAACATGACAGATGCACACGTGTAACGACTTGAACCAGGTTTCCAGAATATGGAAGTCTGCTTCTTATTGGTCAGTTTTAGGGAAAGGAATGTGTCTCTCTCGTGAGCAGCCGTTAGTGGGGAGGAGCATTGCGCGATGACCCTAATAACGGCTGCAAAGGAGACTAACTCTTCCCATAATCCAACAAGTTATAATGAGTTAAAAAGTTAGCGTTAATGTTGGTTTAGGGGAGGGGTAGGTGCACGGTTGCCCAGAAACTGATATTGATCCCATATTTGCCCCTGAAGCTTCACTTCATGGGCAAATATTTGTTTTAAGAACATCAATTTTCTGCAAGGCAACTATCAGCCGATAGTTCCCTGACAGAAACACTCTGTTGTTTAATTATTACATAGCAAGGTAATCTTGAGGAAGAGTCAAGCATTCTAATTGGTGATTTTACTATGAGGATCATTTCCATGAAAACTGGAGAGTGTGGTCTCACATCATTTTCAAATGGACCCTACTGTGTTTACTCTGTACTGCCCCACAAGTCAGCTAGTAAGAGATTAATATTCATTTGGTCCGAAATTGTGCATGCTAACCACTACATTACCCTACCTCCACCTTGTTTTTGGAACATCAGCAACACAAAAATGCAAGGGATCTTAAGTTATACATTACTCACCCAATCTTCCTCCAGGGGTCTGTGATATCTGATACCTTGCTGATATTTCTCTTAGTTTCTGTACATCATTGTGTTCCACAGCATCTAAATATTCATGTTGAGCTCTCAACTTTGGAAGCTCAGGGAAAAAGTCCCGTTGAATTATTTTGTCCACCGACTGCAAAACAAGATTCAAAAGAAGCTGACAAAGCAGATAAAACATGAGACATCAAGCACTATAATATTGCTGTTGTGGTTCACTTTTAAAATACAAAAAAGTATCTCCTTTGTGTTAAATTCGTTGTCATACATTATTACCATACCCAAAAGAAAGAAAAATGGTATTTAAACCACGGATAAAATAGAAGCACAACCTTGCTATCAGGGCAATATACAGCGTGGGGTCAGGTTTCTCGTCAAAGGATACGTGTAGAGTCCAGCATGGTAAATGTACAAGTATTCTCTACACGACCTGCAGTGCAACCTTTTAAATAAATTAACTTACAAGAAAGAAATAACGCCTTCTTCTTATACGACAGTACAATTGAATGTGACTTAGAAAGGGGAAAACTGTTCAGCTTACAAACAGGTTCCCACGATCTCACCTGTACGTAGGTTTCTTCGTCCAAAACCTTGACATTCTGTTTCTTACTATTTTCCTCCGTCGACTGGACGCCTGTGGTCACGGATAGCTTGCTTTCCCTTTTCACTAAGGCCATGATAGATTCCAAAGCGTAAGACTTCGCGGTCTTTAGACTTCAATTTGGTGCAATCAAGATACAAACAAAATCAAAACACGGCAAAATTTCATACTGTCGTCACATTTACGTCGAAGCATCCGCCATGTTTGAGATCATGCTTAGTAACCTCTCCTTTAACCTTCGAGAGATCTTAGGGGACTGGTCAAAACTTATACACAGGACCCATTTTGGGGGAGGTGGCTAGGGAAGAGATAGTGAATCTCCTAGACGGGGGAGGGGTTGCGCTATGCGGGACACCACAACTCCTTCAAAGAGGCGGGGTAGGCTGTACTGGAGACCACGTATCTCAAAATACTTACCTGACGCGGTGATGGTGAAACGAGCATTTCACCTACCGCTTGTAATCGTCCCTGTTGGGCCGGTTATAATTACACCCTCTCTAGCAAGATCTGAGGGGGTTTTTCGGCCAACAGCCTTTGTGGCTTTGTCGTTTTCCTCCTGCGGAGTGTACTGGGTTGGGTTCATTGCACTTCGGGCAATAGCTTTACCATTTGTCACGAACCACACAAAGGAAAGCCTAAATCCACCAACTTTTCTGTAGGCCCTCTTGAGACTAAAGTTTTATTTAAGGCTTGAGGAATTTTGTTCAGTCTTTCATTTGATTATCCAAACTGGTTGTGTGACGTTATAGCGTGACTTCCAGCAAGTATCCATTTACCATCTCTTATCAATGTTGTATTAATTAGTGTTAATATGTTCCCCCCTACGCAAATGATCTTGGGGGCTTCGTCACGCATTCGTTCCACATGTGGGGAGAGAATGTGTGACCAATTTTCTTGGAGTGTATCTCTAGCCGGTTCTCTAAGAAATAAAATAAAAACAGAATCAACTATAACAAATATACCGGTCCTGTAAAATGGTGACGTTTGAATTAATTAGGCCGTCTTTTTATTTCTTGCTCTCAAAAGCCCTAGCGTTGGATCATGTTGGCTTTGAAGGTCAGTGTTGGGAATTCTCGGTACCCTTTTTACAGGAGTTAAAAATCCATTTTTTTATTGTGTAAAACACCACCTACAGTGAAGGCATTTCAACCATAACGTAATTTTTACCTCAGGGGGTCGTATTGGAGATTTTTGTTGTGTCTTTACACCGTGCATGTCCAATGATCTGAGCAGATTAATGCTATTCCGTTGTGACACTGTTTATTTCGCGGCTAGTTTTCACCCTGAATTCTTCTCATCTCAATTTTGCTAATATTCCGAAGTCTTTTTTAAATATTTTTTTTATTTATTAATTACTGTCAGTCAAGTAACGAAGAATCACGCTTTGTAATCTATACGCTCCTGACGCTATTAATTAATGTTTTTCTCTTTTTGATACGGCTACCTGTTAATAAACACATATTGTTCATAATATGATCTTATGAATTATTTTACAGGTAAGAGCCACAGGCTAATTAAAACCACCTTCTGCCTTCGACTGTGAAATCCGGATTTAGATCGTCAAAATCCAAACCCAGATTTTGCAATCAAACACAAAATCCGAAAACAAATTAAACAGATCTTGACGGAGCACTCAGGTTTCGTTGGAGATTATTAGTCCGAGCTTGGCCCGAGTAAAGCCGACGACTACTTCCGAGCTAGGACCTCTATGTCAGCGGCGTCCTTCATGGAAGTAGAACAAGATGGCAGCGTGACCAACTGTTCTTGTTGTCACATTCTACAAGGTATCTTCTCCGTCTTATTGGGGACAATGAGGTTGTTAAAACCAACTTGGGTTTCCCATGAAGGTTAGTAATAGCTTGGTTTCCTCTTCGATTCCTTGCCTTTATCTGCGTTTGTCATCGCGGGAGTTTTGAAAAATAGATTTTGAACGCTCTGTTTTAGCTTTTGCTATTGTTTTTGATAGTTTGAACATCGGACAGAGAGAAACATGTCGACTGCTCTGCGGATTGCCATGATAGTTCACTTTTCCAGGGGCTTTGATAAATACCATAACATTCCATCATATAATCAAGAACTTGCAAGGTGCAATTCTGTATCCATCAAACAGTCATGAACTGTTGAGCTGCAAAGTGTTGTGACATATATACATTTCTTAATCTGATAGACGCTGCTCCACGCCCGGTGTGTCTTGAAATCTTTGTGCCATGCGTGCATCCTTGAGGAGCGTCGTTGAAATTACAAACAAGACGCAACTTTTTCATAGCTAGTCTAAATTATAATTACTCAATTTTCGAATTGCGTTTTTGCACCCTCTTAAGGTTTTGATCCCATCGTAATATGCAGTTTATAGTTTGGGTGCTAACTTATTTAGTGTAGCTTAGAGTTATAATTTGTTAGATTTCCATACCGCTCCATACTTCGTTATGTTCGGCTGTACATTTATTTTTGAACAGTACGGCAACAGTGTAGCCGTACTGTTCGAAAATAAATTAGTATTTGGAATGATTTCCGCACAGGTCCCTACTAATCAAGCCTTCTAATCTTGTGAGCAGTTTTTTATTGAAATCTATAAACTCATTTTAGTTTTTCTTTGTTGTAACAAATTTTATATTTAACAGAATTGAAAATGATGTGCATGAATTTGGTATTCTTGATATTCAGGTAGACCCATCTTTTCGGTTGACATTCATCCAGATGGATCACGTTTTGTTATTGGTGGGCAAGGTGGGCTCAGTGTATTGTATGTTTTGGTTATTTAAGCAATAAACCGCAGTTTCTATGGTTTTAACAGCGTAACCATGCCTGATGTTGGGAGAACAACGAGAAGAGTGTTTGGAATGATTTCTGCACAGGTCCCTACTTCATTATGCGTACTGTAGTTGAATTGTCTTGGGAAGGGTGCGTGCAAATATTTCTTGTACGGCTACAGCATGCACAATGAAGTAGGGACCTGTGTGGAAATCATTCCGAGTGTTCTCTCAACATCTAAGTGGTTTATTATTACGCCGGTAAACCCATTGCTTTTGTAAACTAAATTTAAATAAAAACGGAAAATGTTTCTCTTTTCTGTGGGTTTACTGGCACGATAACCCACAGGTTTTCAACCAATCAGTTCATGCATATACAGCTATTTTGGGATTAGTTAGAGATGGAACATACAGTAGTTGCCACATAAACTTTAGCTTGTAGAGTATTGAGTAAACATAATTATTACTTAAAAATCCTGAATATAAGTTATTAAGAAACAGACTCTTATAACAATTAAGGAATTCTGAAGGCATCTAATACACAGAGGTTTTGAATTGATTTTGGGCACTTTGTCACAGATATTGTACAAATTGTAGTGTATTTTTTGCATCCTGCATTAGTAAGAAAAATGCAAGCTACAAGTTAAAGGCCTTTGTATATTATCTTCATCAAATTGCAAAAATGTAACATCTCTTCAAATTGCAAAAGTGTTTATATTTCTCTTGTATTTCTATTCTGCCTTTTTAAGCATCTATCTTGAAATTTCAGAACTGGAATTTTACAGTACCGGTGGAACCCCGTTAATATGGCCACCAACGGGCCATGGAAATTTGGCCGTATTAACGGGCTGGCCGTATTAACGGGGTGGCCGTATTAACGGGGTAGGGTCAAATTTCATGACTGGTCTACTTCAAGTGATGTCTTGACAGATACATATCACAATTGTACTTCTGAACAACTGTTCTTTTTAAACATCACGACTGCAAACATACAGTACTATCGGTACCGAGGCGGTGGATATGGCATGGAAGTTCCTTGCGGACCCTTGCGTTTACAGATTTACGGGGCAGCAGAGCCACATCAAATTGCAAGCAAATCTATTGGACCTCGAGAACAATCTTTCTGTAAGAGATGTTCACAAAGAGGAGGGAAGCTTAAAGCGATCCACAGAGCAAGTAGAAAGCAGCAACAAAAAAAGCAAGCCGTGTTAAAAACTGTACTATTTATTCTCTTTTTTACTACAGCACAATGACTTAATCGCTTTGTGATTTAGCGAAGCGGATTCTACTGTTTGTAAGTTTATTTCTTTTTCAGTCCTTAGTTTACCACAAAACCACACAAGTCAATGACATGACAAGTTACAGGCATTTTGAATAAAAGACTATCATTCGACCTTGTTTCCCGAGTACTCTATTTGTTTTGTTTGGTTCGAGTGGCCATATTAACGGGGTAAAATTATAAAGGATTGTACAGGTTGGGTTTTCAAAATGTGGCAGTTGGCCATATTAATGGGGTTGCCGCATTAACGGGGTTTTATTATAAGAAAATGTATGGGCATTTTGCCAGGACAAACAAAAGTGGCCATAATAACGAGGTGGCCGTATTAACGAGGTGGCCGTATTAACGAGGTGGCCGTTAGGCGGGGTTCCGCTGTACAATGCATAATTTTCCTTTATGGTGAACGTGCCCTTAAGTATATGGTAACAGTAGTCTTGATTTGAAGTACTTTAGAGAATTGCCCACCTTAAATCTTCCCTTTTGTACACAAGTCTTAGATATTTTGGCCTTCAAGATGGTGGGTCAGTGATTGGCAGATGTACTACTGTATGCTTCCAGAAACACTTTCCTTCTGTTAAGTATAAAATTTATGGAATTTGAATGCTTAACTGAACGCAGTGCACAGTGTCACAAGAAAACTTGGGAAAAACAAATCTGAGTTCGCTGTTTTGGAAACTGAACCTTTGTTATCAATGAGCTGAAATTACAGAAACTCCCAGAATATTTTAAGACAAGTTCTTTGAAATAACTGCATGTAGAATTACCCATTGGGATAACAAAGGGACTAGTGGCAAAGGAGAGTGAAGTTTGGTTCAGTTAAGTTCAGTTCAGTTCTTTATTTTCCTAATAAATACTGTTTACAAATTGGACATGCCCACAGGTGGGTCTTGTCTTAACTAAAGAGAGTAAGCAGATAAGTTTACAGGAAACAGGAAGATAAATGTACAAGTGAATAAATTATAAATTAATTAGTACCATAAATTATTTGGAGAAAGGGCTATTAGATATGTTATTTTTACAAAATACTTTATAGATCTAGATCTGCTATGATACAATTAAGGCTATTCTTCTTATTCTGAAAATACAATAAGAAGTCAGAAAAACTTGACCTTTTCAATGATGTTTCGTATATGTTATACAGTATTTTCCCGCATATAGGCTGCATCTGCGTATAGGCCACACCCCCAATTTAGCAATTGGTTTGGTGGAAAAAATTATTGCTAGTTAAATAAATGAAAACAAAGCCTAACTGAAGTGAATATTGAAGTAATTAAAGTACTTTTTTACTTTTTCTTTTAAAGTTATATTTTGAAAGATTTCTTAGTGTAGTGAATGATCTTCACTCAGCCGCAAATGAATGCCTATGGATTGAGCTAACGCGCACTAAATGTCGCCCAGTATTGATTTGTTGTGCATATAGAGCTCCCGTTTTTGGCTTTGCGAACTTTATTTCAAACTTGGAGATATCTATGGCGAAAATTAACCTGGATAAATGTGACTTCGTGCTTCTTGGCGACCTTAATGCAAATATGCTGTCATATTCAAGAAAGAAAGAAAAACAAGAGCTTAAAAAATTTGCAATTTCACACCATCTTACGCAACTCATTACCGAGGCTACCCGAGTGACGGAAGGCTCTCAAACTTTGCTTGACGTGATTTTAGTGAACAATGATCACCGCATCACTGACTCCGGTGTTGTTCCTGTTTCGCTGAGTGATCACTACCTCGTCTATTGTGTTTTAAAAGCAGGTGTAATTAAGGCAACACCAAAAACAATTGAATACCGCTCTTATAAGAACTTTCATGTGAACACCTTTCTAGAGGACTTGAATAGCGTTCCATGGCACGTTATTGAAAACGAGGAAGACATCGACGACGCCGTGTTTATTTGGAATCAATTGTTCTCTGAAATAGCTGACCTGCATGCGCCTGTAAAAAGGCGAAGAATACGAGGTGTTCCGTTGCCGTGGTTGAATGATAAAATCAGCGAAGCAATGAAGGATCGTGATTTTCACCATCGTAAAGCTGTGAAAACCAATTCTGTTTTTCACTGGGCTTGCTATAGGAAGCTAAGAAATAGGGTCAATCGCGAAGTCAAGGCAGCTAAATCCAAGTATTATTGTGACTTGATTCTAGAGGCAAAAGGAGATTCAGGGAAGATCTGGCAGGCGATGAATGAGGTGTCTTCGCGTAAGACAAAATCCTCGAGCCCACAATGTATCGTGGTTGATGGTGTTGAATACACCACTCCAGCCTCTATTGCATCCGTGCTCAACTGTTATTTCGCATCCATTGGCAGAAGTCTTGCAAATAAAATATCAGCTGCTGCTATGTTCCCAGTCAGATCGGCCACGAAATTACAGTCTTTCTCGCTAAACGAAGTTGATGAGGAAACAGTACTCAAGCATCTGCTTTCTCTAAAGACAAATAAAGCTATTGGCTTGGATAACATCAGTGCGAGACTTTTAAAGTGTGGTGCGCGTGCTATTTGTCCCTCGATCACCAAGTTATTGAATCTCTCTATTCGCACTGGCAATTTTCCTGAAATATGGAAATGCTCGAAAGTGGCTGCACTTTTCAAAACTGGAGATAGGACAAATGCGTCAAATTATCGCCCAATTTCTATTCTGCCAACAATGAGTAAAATTCTGGAAAAAGTCGTCCATTCTCAATTCTATGACTTTCTTAATTCAAGTAACCTCATTTCAAGCGAACAATTTGGCTTCCGTCCCAAGCTGTCTACAACTTCAGCTCTCACCAGTTTTGCAGATGAGGTCTTATTGCACACGGAGAGTGGAGATCTGTGTGGTGCAGTGTTCTTAGATTTGACCAAGGCATTCGATACCGTTGACCATAACATCTTGCTGTCTAAGTTGTCGGCTACCGGCGTCTCGTCCAGTACCCTACAGTGGTTCAACTCTTACCTGAGTCATCGTAAACAGCGGACTGCCTGTGGTGATGCAGTGTCTGACCCTCTCCCGGTGACCTTTGGGGTGCCACAGGGGAGTATTCTAGGACCGCTTCTCTTCTTGGTTTATATTAATGATCTTCCTCTGGCTATAAAGAATTGCAAGGTGACTTTGTATGCTGATGACACGGTCCTGTATTACTTTGCTAAGGAGCCACACCTGTTAGAAGAGGCACTGAATGATGATCTCTTGAAAGTTGCTCAGTGGCTACATGGGAATAAGCTAACTTTAAATCTTACTAAGACAAAATCCATGATTATAGGCAGTAATAGGAAACTTGCTAGTATTTCCTCTTTCTCATTATCTATTTTTGACGCTGATATAAATTCTGTAACTAGTTTTAAATACTTGGGAGTTATATTGTCCTCAACTTTTACATGGTCCGACCATGTTGAGTATATTTCATCTAAGGTTAATAAGAACCTTGGTCTTTTACGTAGGATTAAGTATTTTTTACCTTATAATGCCCGGTTACTTTTTTATAACAGTTTAGTGCTACCTATTTTTGATTATGCTGATTTAGTCTGGGGTGACAAGGACAATGTCTCACTAATGAAAGAATTGCAAATTCTGCAAAACAAAGCAGCTAAGTTGATATTAGATAGATCACTTCAATCCTCATCCACTGATGCATTAACAGTCTTGAGATGGCTGAATCTCGAAGAACGTAGGAAATGTCATCGATGTATATATGCATACAAGTGTATTAATGACCAACTCAATCAATCCTTGGACATTGTAAGAAAGAGTGATATGCACTCATACAATACTCGCAATAAAGATACTATAAAGCTCCCCAAAATCCGATACAATTGGGGAAAACAACGTTCACGGTACCACTGTTTCAAAGACTTCAATGAGTTAGAGAGAGCTGTAAGCAATTCAGTAAGTTTGCCAATTTTTAAGAAGTGTCTTTTTTCTGCATTTTATAATTAATTATTTTTAATTTTTTTTTAATCTCTGTAGTGTATATGTTGTAAATATTTATTTATTTTGGTTTTAGCTCTAATTTATAGATTTTAATTGTTCATTATATAGTATATATCTAGTATTAGGACCTCTATGTAAACCACTTTTAGTGATGGAGCTTCCTAATAAAAGATTGTTACTACTTAGTGTAAGAGGCATCTCATTCCAAATTGTTGTTCAATTCTAGAAAACAAGTTTAATTGAATAGAGAGTCTAGAGCTTTGTTTGAAGCAGAGGGTCGGGTATTATACACTTGTAGGTGTGAATAATGGAAATGTCTTGATAAGTAGCTTGCTTGCTTAAATCTTCAAATCATGTTTTATTTTATTTTTACAATTATTTTCATGGTTTTCCTTTCAGGTGATGATTCTGGGAAGGTTACAATTTGGAACATGGCTCCTGTAAAAAATGAAGAAGATGAGGTGAATGAAAATGTACCAAAGCTGCTTTGTCAGATGGACAACCACCTTGGTATGAACACTGGCCTTTTTTATAAATTTATATGCCTAACCCATTATCCATTTTCTTACAAGCCTAAAGGTATTGTTTCTGATATTTTGTTAAGTTCAGCATGACCATAAAAATAGTAAGTTGGGTTATTAAAAGATTAGCCTGTTGCAAGTGTCAGGCTGCTGAAAATCAGTGAAACCAGCAAAACATCGTCACTGCTGAGAATCTGCAAAGCCAGCATGACCTCACAGAAACTGACCTGCGATTGCAAATGTTGTTTTTGTATTCAATTCTTTCTGGGCATTTGAGAACACTCGAGAAATGTAGAAAACATTTCTACATTTCACTCATGTTCTCAAATACCTGTCGTGTTTTATTACAGTGTAATACATGGCTTAGGCTTCTTTATTTGTTCTTCTTTATTTATGAAAATTTAAGATAACAGTCATTGAATAATGGTATAAAATTAATGGTAGTGATTGGCTGAAATCGATATTGACCGTGGTCTAGATTTTCTCATCTAGACCGGCATCTGTAGACGGGTTTTATTTTGCGTTGAAAAAGTAGCAAACTAAAATACAAAAATGTTCACCATTTTCTTTTATTTTTGTCTCAATCATTTATGGATGTGCCAAAAAGCCTGATGACAAAAAAAGTAAAGAAGACGAGCAAATTTCGGCAGGTTTAAGTTAAGCTCATCGCCGTTTGCAAGCAAAATGTCAGCAACCCAGTTACATTAAACGAATTAAAGTTTCCTTCTTTGCCATATAATAAACATCTTATTAACGGAGCTAAGTTGGTCAAGATTCTCCCATACAGACCTCCAGCTCGGTTAATAAGAGCTCAAAACAGTCACAGTGCACCTTGTCATCTGTTAAATGAGACTCGTAGTCTTATTCTTAATGAGAGTGAAGTACTAGCGATACAATGCTAACTGGATGCTATTTGATTGTAAATTTCAGCTTGTGTGAATTCTGTTCGATGGTCATGTGGTGGCAAGTATCTTGCAACTGGTGGAGATGACAAACTTATAATGATATGGCAAATGGCAAGGTATGAAGACTGTTCAGAAATTTAATCCTCATGTGTGAAAGTCACCTCCTCTTGTCACAGGAAACCATGATTGTGATGACCATCTCTAACCAGGTTTCCCCAATCATCCAGATTAATTTCTTTCTGGTCTCCCTACTGACAACTGAAAGAACTGTCCTGTTTTGTCTCAAGTATGACGTGCTCTTTTCTGAGGCTATAAGTTTCAGGTTTGTTTATTCTGTGGGATGCCTGTGGCAGGCCATGGTTAGGTTTTGCCGGGGTTTCTTTTTCTTTGTCGATGCAAAATGGCAAATTTGATTGACAACAAAGTCCACGTGACAGCTGAAATTTTACCCTTGGTAATCCAAGTCTCCCAGTAACTCAAACCTTTATCAATTTCCTTAGCATGTTTGAGTTAGGAATTGACTGTATTCATAGTTCTTTAAAAGTGATTGTTGCATCTTATGCACTGACACTAAGTCATCAACCAAATTTTGTGTCACAGATATCTGGGTGCAACTGCTACATTTGGCAGCAATAGTGGCAAACTGAATGTTGAACAGTGGAGGTGTGTCAATACATTGAGGGGGCATTCTGGAGGTAATAGGCTCATTAAGTTGTTTCATTAAACATGAATTTACTTTTGTGGTAAATGAGTGTTTGGAAAGAACTCTTTTGGGATACAGCTGTATGGTACTATCAGCGTCCGGATCTGTAAATCACAGAGAGGACCACATTCCCCAGTGAGATATCACAAAAAATTATTTTAAAATTCAGAACCAAAAGTTTTGGCAATATTATGCACCTAAATGCTTATTTCTTACATCATGACTATATAGTATTTTTCAGTGTGCATGATACAATTTATAACAACAGCATTCGTAGGTCCCCCTTCTTTTACATTGTAACAACAAACAGTGGAAGATCGGAAAGCAAAACTAGATATATCGTGTGTGATGATTTGGTGGTAAAAGTTAAAAATTGTTTATACAGTACATGAACATCCATGAACTAAATTGTCCAATGGGCTCCACCAATCAATTGGAAATCAGTGCCCTGTGTTCTCCTTGACAGCTCAACAGGTAAAAGAGTTTTTCAAATCGGTAAAACACTCGCTGAATTCATTGTTGAATTTTCAAGAATTTCAGGCCATTTTAGGCAGTAACATGTGCTGTTACAGGTGGTAAATTTTACCGGTTATGGCCTCAAGAGGAGAACACTGGTGCCCTGTATTTAGTTTTTCATTTTAGCTTTTTACTTTGTAGAAAGTTAACAAGCTGGCTAGTTAAGGGATATACAGTGCATGTGTTGATTTGTTAATTGGACTATAGATTATCATAACAAGGTGCACACTGCAAAACTGTAGTCTGTTTGCATTCTTTGTTGATTGACAAGGTATCGCGATTTTGGGCCAGAAATGTCACAAATAACAGATAACAAACGAAACGTCTGTGCCAATTGTAACATTGGATTTCTCATGTAATTAACGATCGTATTGAAGTTTCGTTCAAATGATGTTAGAAACTTGGTACTGGAACAAAATTTAGTCATTCATGCTCAAGAAAGATAATTCAAATGGTGTTGCATTAAACACCTGCTAGACACTCATGCACTTAAGGAAATACTATACATTCCTTAATATTGCTAACTATTAAGTTAACACTTTTTCCACAAGCTCATCATTGGGTGCCTGTGATTCCTAAATGAAATGTTCAAGTGAAAAAGTAAATGCATGGTTAGAGCACTGTTTCCTGTTAACTTACAGACCCCATGCAAAAGAGTGGCTGTTTCACTTTTAACCTTTGCCCACCTTGATGGAATTTTTAAAAGGAAATGTGTGGTGTTTTTGAAAATGACTTTTGTTGCTGTCTATCTACTGTAGATGTTCTAGATTTGGCCTGGTCCCCAGACGATAGTTTCTTGGCTTCTGGAAGTGTCGACAACACAATAACCATATGGAATGCACAGAGATTTCCAGGTACATATCAACTGAGCAGGGTGTCAGACATACATGTACAGTGTATGCTTGGGTGCAAAAGGACTGTACATAATATTATAGTCAAACCCTTACAATTTACTGTAGTTAATTAACATGAGTATAAATAGTTAGGTGATTATACAAAATGGTTGCATGTCGTTTGCGTGCTTTTGAGGAATTAAAACTTTTTCATGTTGTGCAATGCTTTTTCTTTTCTTTTTTTTTGAAATAATCACCTGTGTATTTATACTAAAACATTTATTAGCCTCAGGCTCAGTGATTATCAGTGAATCTTCACCTTGATGTCGTCTCGGTGAATATTCACCGATAATCAATTTGCCTTTGGCTAATAATTGTTAAGTATTTTTTGCAATGTATTTTATGGTGATTAGCATTTGCATTCATTTGTTAAGATAAACACTCAGAAAAGATGTTACAGTGGTTAGTCTAAGATGAGTAAAGCGAAAATATTAGCAATGGTGTTACTTACCCTAAGACACGATCTAGAGAGACTGTGAGAGGCTCAGTATGGTGAAGGAAGAGGCAATGGTAGAGGAGGGAAGCGAATGGGAGGGGAGGGAAGTATATGGCAAGGGAGAGGAGGGGAGAGGAAGCAAATTAAGTGGAGAGCCTCCTTGCAAACGTTTTCGCATTTTGTGGGCCGGGTCTGTTCTGCAGGTCACATTCCACAGGTCAGAGGTACAGGTCAATGTTTATCGATTGGTAACTAAGCCAAACAGTTGCACACCAATCTAGAACAAATTTTGGATAGTCATTAGGGCTAGGAGACTCTTTTGAGCTTGTTTATTTATCTGTAGAGTGGTGACTTGTGCTTTGACCTGTGGAATGTGACGTGTAAAATAGACCCACAGAATTTTGTGGCTTCATTCTGTGGTCTCTGAAAGTACAGGCCACGAAAAAGTGTGGTCGATTTGTTTTTTTTTTTTTTGATCTGCCAATTGAAATTTATTGCCAAAAGGAATGACAAAGCACACTTTGGAAGCTTCTTTAATTGCTATGTTGTGGTTCAATTTTGTCCTTGGTTTAAGTTTTATTTTCCTTTGTTTCAAACTCATCATCACACAATACTGTACCAAAAAAAACAAAGGAAAATAAAATTTAAACCAAGGAAAAATTGAACCACAACACCTACCACTTTTGGCGCTTATATGCACACTGTACGCTCAACCGCAACTGTACGACGTATCACAGCTACACTGTACGTCATTTCCTGGTGCATACATTCCCAGTAACTCTCGACCAATGAAAGTATGGGAATTCACGCAGTTGTTGCTTTGACTACGTGTCCATTCCAGAGATTGTAACCGTATTAAAAGGCCATAGTGGCATGGTAAAAGGCATCACATGGGACCCAGTAGGCAAATACCTTGCTTCCCAGTCGGACGATAGGACTCTTAGAGTCTGGCGCACCTCTGATTGGCAGCAAGAGACCGAGGTATCAGAGCCATTCTCAGAATGCAGCGGGACGACGCACGTCTTGCGACTCAGCTGGTCCCCAGATGGACATTACGTGGTTTCTGCTCACGCAATGAATAACTCTGGGCCTGTGGCAAAGATCTTGGAGAGGGATGGCTGGAAAATGAAAATGGACTTTGCTGGTCACAGGAAGGCAGTTACGTGCGTGGTTAGTGAACCTAGCTTTCCATCTCGGCTATTTATCTCCTATAAAGGATTTTTTAAAGAAACTCGTTCCGTGTCGCTGGGAAAGTGAGACACCCACAAAAAATAGGTCCGCAATGCGTACATGTGTGGCTAATTAGACCACGCGACAGACGCCCGACTCTCGTGGACAAATAAATAAACTAGTCATAGTTGTCACTAAATCTGCCCCCGACCTTGTAAAAACTGAATGAAGACTGCATGTGGTTGTCCATGTATTTGTTATGAACCTTTGAAATGTAGTTTTCGTTTGAGAGTTTGTGAGTGCAAATTCCTTGTTGTGTTTGTGTTTTGTCAATTATCACACTTTGCTTCTTGGGTTAATGGAAATCCTCATACATATCGTGTTTAGGATGGGCAATGGTATTTTAACATGTCATACTGAGTTCAATCAACAAGGCAAATGTAATAGAACGCGTGTTAAACAACAAAACGATCTTTAATTATTTATTTCTAACGAACAATAGAAATGTAGTATAACTATGAAAAAAGTTATGAAAGCATTTGTTAATATTGCGTATAACAGCATTCAAAATGTAATATTCTGTAAAAAGAACATGAAGTTGTTAAATATAAGGCAATACAAAATGTCCTTACAGTAAAAGGGAACAATAATTAAAGGGCTCTTCCAAAGACAACTGAATTGGTTAATAATGTAAGGCAATGCAAAATGTCTTTGGAAGAAAACAAAACAATGACTAAAGGACGTGGTTAAAACACCTGGCGAAAAAAGAATTGAAAAATTATAGGCACAAGTCAAATTCAGTATGTTTGGAAGACGTTCAAAATTGATGAAAAAGGAACAGGGTGTTTTTGCATGGAGGATTTCAGATTGTTTCGATGCAGTGAAAGTCAACTGTTTGAAGAACAATCCTTTTTGTCCTTTGATGTTGAAAAGGTTGAAGTGTCTTTTAGCTGCAAATGACTGAGATGTATTGGTCAAAGTATCAGAAAAAACTGCATTATTGGTTGGATCACCTTTTCCATCCAGAAATAAAGTTGGAAAAGCCATTGATGCTAAGAATTGACAGCTAAATTCATTCAACGGCTCATCACCAATATCCCAATTGAATGATTGTGGAACATGAAGAAATTGTTCATTAATAATTTCTTTTTCCTTTTTGGAGTCAATGTTGGTTGGAACAAAGCTATTCATTTCAGTTTCTGCATTATAAACTTTCTCATCATCTTCAAAATGAACTGGTCCAGTGTCAATATCCATGGCACATCTTCATTTTCATCTGATTTTTCTTCACCCTCTACTCTCATAACATCTGAAAGGATGTCATTTTCTGGCAAATTAACAAGAGTTTCCCTATGTATCTTCACATTTTTGTACAAAGGATTGTTTGTTCCCCATTTGCATTTTTACCAGTTAACCACTAAAGTGCCTCTTCCACTTTTTTGCGCCTCACTACAAAATCCAATGAAAAATTGTTATCTTTACCATTAACAGTAAAAATAATCACAGGCAAATCTTTTGGACACCTAGGAAGTATTTCTGCAAGTTGTTGTACATCCTGAGGCAAAGTAAGCACATGGCCTTTATATGCTCTTTGACCACCCCTTGGTTTTGTGTACACATGCATAACAGGAAATGCTCTTGCAATGAGCATTTCTTCAAATTGCGTCAAGCCTTGTAACTTTACTCCTTGGGAACTGGAGAAGGTATCATAGAGTTATCGGCTAAAAATTTTTTGGGAACACTTTTGTCACGTACACATTGAGAGCAAATGTAATTTGCAGAATTCTTTGGTTTTGTTTTCAAAGGCCAGGCTTCATGACAGACACGGCACTGATAAATTGTAAATTTTAATGCATTATGAAATCTTCTCATATTTTCCTTGGACGATTTTTGCTGATGAAGTTCCCCATTATATGCTGTTGGATTTTTAAAATCAATTTCGTTCATCAAAGGTTTGTCATCCTTATCATGAACATCAGCAAAGGGTGATAGTAAGGTTAAATTGTTATCTTCATTTGTTTGAAACTCAGAAAAGTAAACTGATGAATTCTTAGAAGGTTGCACAGATTCATCAGAATTCTTACTTCTCTTTGTTATGTTTGCAATTGCCTCTTTCTGTGGAATCTTTCTTTTTCTATTTCTTGTAAAATTAATGTTTTTCCTTGTTTTCTTTTTTTTCTGATTGTGCACAACTTTAGCACCTGAGAATGATAGAGTATTACTGATTTTAGCATCATTAGTATTCTCCAGGTCTACCATGAGGGAGTTGTCCAATATTTCTCTTGCACCTGACTCACATGCAACTCTTGGCCTAGCATTAGGTTTCATGTTCATACATGTATTGTAATTTGCAGATGTTTCTGGTGTGCAGTGGAAAATTTCATCTTGTTCATA
>OX453277.1:12635677-12755677 GCA_949710005.1 Ricordea florida
TCATGGTAAGATCCTTGATTGGTTGTCCATCAACACCATGGCCATGTAGAACACTTACAGCACTTTCAATATTGAGTTGTCTATAGACCTTTTGTTGGCAATCTACCGACCATAAGAATTGCTAGTACAGTTAATGAATCACTTTTGTTACTGCTATGAAGTGTTCTGGTTTTTGAATAGTTAGCCAGGAGGTGGCGTTGTGTTATTGAAAGTTTCCCCTGCTTTTCGCCTGTTAATAATATTATTTGCGCTTATTCATTGTAAGGCAGGCAATTATGTAACAAAACCATGTCACCTACAGTCCCATTTCAGTTCAAAGGCCAGGGCACTGAACACAAAACTATAAAATGGTTTGTTGTTTTTCAAACGTTTCTTTTCTTCAAGTTAATTTAAAAGCACGCACAACACGTAGTATACCCATGGTTAGCGAAATGTTTTGTACACTGTAGATAATATTGACCTTTCAAAAAAGGAAACAAAACCATCGTTTTGTAAAACCGGACTGTGCTCTGCAAACTTTCACTTTTTGAGTCGCCAGCGAACTGTTTCTGTTCAAGTCCAATGCAGAGGGACTGAAATAAAGAGTACCTACCGAGCAAGCGAAATTCGTTGTTCGAAATTGCATGTTTGGTAAAAACAGTTCGGTAACAGTCCATCTCAGTGGTTCGCATAGGACAATTTCAACCGCTTAAGGAAGCAATAAGAATGCCTTTCTACCTCTCGGAGCAGTTTAGCCATTATTTTGTTAATCGCAACAAAATAGAATTTGCGATCGGCATCTGTTTGTTTAGGTTATGATAGATTGCGTCAATTGTTTTTTATTTGTAGGAATGATAATGGGTTTCAACTGTTAGTTTGTTCATGGGATGGTACTGTGGCGTACGCAGATTTCACCCCCGAGGAACTGGGCAGGGCGATGTCTGAGGAAGAAAAGGTACAGTGCAATGATCAACCGCTGACCGGTTAGCTCAGTTGGCAGAGCACCGGTCTGTCGAGCGGAAGGTCGTGAGTTCAAACTTCGGCCGGATTAACACTCAAGGTCTTTAACCAAAGAGAATGTGCTGCCTTTGTTATGACATCTGCAAATGGTTAGATATTCTAGTCTTCTCGTATAAGGAAGAAAAACCGTAGGCGCCGTCTCGCACAAGTGAGAACTGTTCTTGTAAAATTGTTCGTAAAGAGTAGCGACATGGATCCCTGTGGTGTGGTCGACCTTTGTAAAGTTTGATTGAAATTAATTAATCAATTAATTAGTTAATAGAAAAATTGATGTAAAGCGCCTTTGAACATATCCATATGAAAAATTGCGCCATACGAATTCATTGTCATTACATTATTACACTATCATTACATTATCGTTATCATTATCATTATGATCCGTGTTCGCAGTCCTGTGACAGGTAGGTAGGTGCGTAGGTAGTAAATACTTTATTTAAAAATTTCATCGCAAGAGAAACACGCTAGCCCCAGCAACACTTGGCTGGTTTCCACGGAGGGTGTGTCACATAAAAATACCTTACACAAATTCCAAAACTAATACTAAAATTACTTATAGACCTACAGCTACTGCTACTATTGTTACACGCCTTATCAAGTCCCAACTGTAATCTAGTATAGCTTTTAAATGAAGAGATTGACTCAGCGAACTTTTCTTCATTCGGGAGTTGGTTCCAAAACATAGTATCACTTAATTTAAAATTTATTTTTAGAAACTCTCTTTTCGGTTCAGGAAGTGTTGGACTAGTGGCCGTGTTAAGTAGATGGTAATTAGTGTGATGGACATTCCCTCTCACAACAGAGTTCCTTAAGCCGGGGGCGGTGTAATCATTTAATATTTTATACATTAAAATTGACTTTGCCCAGCGCCTTCGATCATCAAGTGTTTGCCAAGAAAGAGAGTCAATTAAGTCGGAAGTGCGAATATCATAACTGGCACCTGTGAGAAATCTAGTAGCACGTGACAGAAATCGTCGCAGCTTATTCTTTCAGTAATTTGCCTCAGGTGTCCCGCAAAGGTGAACAGTACTCAAAGTATGGCTGACCTAAGCCCTTATAAACTGTTTCCAGGGTAGCTACGGGAACAAAAAATTTTTATGTGCCGCATGGCATTGTTGATTATTAGGTGTTGTTATATACCTAGACTTTCACTCAACAAAACGACTACTGTGATTGGTCAATTTAAAGGGCCGTACTTCACTGTACGGCCCGCTAAATTCAAAAGTTTCTTTTGAGATATAATGAATATCTTACAAACCTCGTGTTCTCGTTCCGTACTGTAAGTTACAGATCCTCGTTTTTCCCGCTCGGATTTATGACCCGCGCGCTTCGCGCTTTGGCCACAAATCTGAGCGGAAAAAACTCGATCCGTAACTTACAGTACGGACCTCAAACTCGGTTAGTAAGAGGTATTTACAAAATTTTTTCATGTAGTACAGAGGATGATTCAGTAAGGGGAAAGACCGACGCGGTGTCCATATTCATGTTTGCTAAAATGACTCTTGGTAGCCAGCGATGCGTTGTTTAAGAATTTGAATGTGGCTTGTGAAGTTGTATCGCCGACCAGTCAGCTCAGTTGGTAGAGCACTGGACTACCGTGCGGGAGGTCGAGGGTTCAAAACCCCGGCCGGACCAACACTCATGGTCTTAAAATAATTGAGTAGAAAGTGCTGCCTTTGTAATGACATCTGCAAATGCATGGTTAGACTTTCTAGTCTTCTCGGATAAAGACGAGAAACCGTAGGCTCCGTCTCACAACTCTATCTGTAATGTGGGACGTAAAAGAACCCATGGCACTGTTCGAAAAGAGTAGGGCGTGTTCCCGGTGTCATGGTCTATTGGTCTGATTGTAATGCGCATATGATTATTTATATAGAATATTGCTCAATAGAAATGGAGTATATTATTATAATTAGTAAATTAAAATTACGACGGCTACACTTGCCTTCACCTTCGTCATCTTGTTGAACCTTGAGCACACCTGAACGCAGCGAAAATAAGTAACATTAAGGCAATGCCAGGGAAAGTAGGACTGTCCCGGCCATTTATAAGATGCATCTCATTGGTAGCAAGAGGCCGCTGTTGAACACTCAAACAGATTCATCCAAAACTTTTTACATGATTACTATTTTACTTTTACGTTCCTATTTTGTTAATTTTACATGACTCAGTTTTACTCTTTACAAACCGACTGTTACCTCTAATTTTGTGCAGTTAAATATTAAAGCCGTTAATCGTGGAAAGTTCGTGTCTTTTTTAAATGTTACTCAGAATAGCATCTTCTTTGGACATATCATAATTAAAGACCTTTGCAATGTAATTAGAGAATTTTAAAAATTGGGATTCATCCTGACAAAAAGAACCGGGTGTTACGGGAATCGAACCCGTGAACTCGGAAATCTCCTTCCATTATTAAGATAGATAGAAATTTTTGAGTGGCGTTTCTGCTGCTAGAATCAAATCTGCAGTCGTGTTTCCATCAGCACTGTAAATATATCACTTATTGCACATATACTCAGTCTGTGGATCTCATTACAAGATTGCAAGTCTTATTTGAATTAAATTGCTGAGTCCTTGACTGTTTCCTTCTCCGCAGGAAAAGTTTCACAAACAGGTGTATGGAATCAGCATCAGCAGCAGTAAATTGAATTTTGCCAGTGCGATTATTGAGAACCCAGAGATGTTAAAGATTCATCAGCGACATGTTATGAAGCGGCAGACACTGGCAAACATCAGCAAACCGTCGGCACCGCCTCCGCCTCTGATCCCATCCGGGACTCCCAACAAACAGGACTCTGTTGTGAATGGTAAGATGCTAGCACTGTTTACAATAATAACATGAAGGTGGACAGTAGTTAACAGAAATTTGCTACATTGGATCGGAATAAAGAGTGTACATGTAGTTCTCTCTCTCCCTCACGGATCAAGAATGCCTCACTGAGACCATTTTCATTAAGGTTTTGACTTTTTATCCCTTTTCTGTGTTTCTGAAAGAAAAGATAGATCACAGATTATATTCAGTCGAAAATTAGCATTTTGGGTTATTAGCGCGTTTAATAAAATTTTTTATTATGATCATTGTAGTTATCATTATCATTATCATTATTATTGTCATTACTATCCCTGTCACTGTCACTATCATTATCGTTGTTTTTATCGTTATCCTTATTGTTAACGTTTTTGTTAGTGTTATGATAATACAATTGATTCAATGAGTGAAACAGTGTAATGTCATCGTTATAGTTTGGCTAAGTGAACATCACCTGCGATCCAACCCAAAACTTTTCATTTGGACTGACTTTGGGAATATGCTTTGCACAGTTTTAGGGGTATTTAGAGCATCTTCTTTTTCGTATGCACGTAGAAGTTGTAAATGCTTGCCCTTTTTTTTAAGGTACTCCTACCAAGAGCCCTACAAGTTTTTTAACAAGTCCCATTAATCAGAGTCCCGTAGGGGCAGCTTCAGTTCTCGTAAGTATGCTTTAGCGACATACCGAGCCTGTCATTTTGCATTGTGAGAAACTGAAAAGAGCTGTCTTTATTTTCATCTTGACCCTAAAGAGAAATCTGAACCACAATGTATCTAATCACAAAATTGTCAATAGACTATGACGATTCCGTGTTCCCGGCTTAATGTTGCCTGTGACAATGGGTTAAGAATATCACGTGATGCGATAACAATCGTTTACGTGAAAATTCCAGAATTTCATACCTTTGAGTGAAACATAATTAACCACAAAAATCAATTGGGGAAAGTCCTATAAGCCTTTCGTTTAAATCTTTTCGCCGAACATTCGAACGGAATTCCTTGGTGAAAAATAGAACGGACCATGGTTGGAACATCCTCAAAAGTTGGGACATTGTCCGTCGCTTGACACTGGTTTGATCCCCCATCTATGGACGATACGCCTCAGAACAAAATGTGCGCAAAGGTTAGTTATTGTCCCAAAACAAGATGGCAGAGCAGGGGAGAAAAATCCATGTATTAACGCTCAGGGGATGAAGGGAGGACGGTTAGCATGTGAACGGTACCTCGGCTACCCTTACCTTCATGTAATGAAGTTTTGCGTATGTCTCATTGAAGAATATTCTTGAGAAGCAAGTGGAAACGCGGACAAAAGATGGCCGCCGCCGCATCACACCCTTTCTGGTTTCACCCATGGAAGACAGGTTGGTACCTCGCGCTACAAAAGTTAAAGGCGGTGTGTCAGCCTTTGAAATGCCAAAAAAGTGATTGTGTGTGTGGGGGTGGGAGGGGGGAGGGGGAGTGGAAACACAAAATAACGATTCAGTTTTGTTTATTAAAAGAATCAACATTGAATACTTCAAACATTTTCTTTATGCCTCGTTAATATCCCTGCAACTGTTACTTAATAATAAATATGGTTTTATACTTCAGTGAAACGCCAGTTCCATTTGGAAGCAGTTCAGCGAACGTTTCACCTCCTCGTGGATCGAACCTCAGTTCGTCGCAGACAGCGTCTGCCTTACCGACAACCTCTCAGGTAACAAAGAAGCTACACTGTTAACCCTTCCAATCCCACAGAAACAACTCAAGAAGCAGGGAGAAACACTCGTCTGCTGCTCGTGTTTCCCCCTCTACACTTCTTTCGTGCTCTTGTCACCTCCTGCGTACTTTATAACAGAACAGAGCACGGTATAGGCTTCGTTATTTGTTAAACAGGGTTTGGATATTGTTAGAAGAAGTTGCATGTTGATCACCCCTTAAATCGAAAGGTTTCACTTGTGCATACTTTTTTATTTCAGACTTTGGTGGCCTTGGATTCCAGAATTGGCGATAATGTAACAACAGGATTTGCAGAGAAGTTAGTGTCCTCTTACTTTGTTTATGAGATCAAAATTTTTGCCTTTTCGCGTTTTGTCAGTACAGTGCACGTTTTACCAGCTGTGCTACATTATTCACAAAAACAAAACAAAACAAACAAATAGCACTTTATTTAAACTCGGTAGTTGTATAGCACACGAGATGCTAGTTTGACCGAGCATTATTAATTAATTAATTACTATCAAAATTTACAAAGGTCGATCACTACTCTTTTGCTGTTATGTAAGCGACATAGTCAGTTGCCAAGATAGGATCTGAAAAAACTCAGGCTTTAACGGGATTCGAACCCATGACCTTGCGATACCAAGGGTTCGATTTCCGTTCAAACCTGGAATTTTTTCATGTCTTATCTTGGCCGCTCACTACGTTGCTTACATAACTGCGAAGATTGATGCAAATGAATATATGAAAGACCATATATTTGAACTGCGGATTAATATGTAATGACATTAATTGATCATCGCAGTTGTGTTCTTTCATTTGTTAAATGAATTCGTCTTATTTGTCTCCTAATTTCTGTCTCATACGTAAAGATCCAAAGTGGAGAAAGTTCCCGAGAAGGTGGAGACTCTTCAAGTAAAACCGGTCTCGGCAACAATGAAACCTATTTCATCACCAAAACCTACTTCAAAGAGTGCAACAACAACGACAACAACTCCGCCAAACACTGCAACAACCACCACAGCCACAACAATACCAGTAAAGCGAAAAACGGACACCCCTACTGGACCGTCCAAGAGGTCAAGAAAAGATGGCAGTTCCTCAGGTATACGTGTATATCAGTTACAGAGTTACTTAGATCAGTTACTTAGATGTATGTGAGGTATTAACTAAGCGTGAGTTCAAAGTCTATAGGTTATTAACCAAGCGTGAGGTTAAGATGCAATGGTTAATAGACAATCGTGGGGTCAAGATATATGGGTTATTTAATCATGCGTGGGTTAAAGATATATGGTCTAGTGCCTAAGCTCGTGGTCAAGTCTTTGGCCGTTTGTCTAGGTGTTAGGTCATGGGTTATCAAACGAGCTTGGGGACAGGGTATATCGCTTATATCCAAGTATCGAGTTTAATTGTTGTGATCAAACACGATACACAGTGTTTCATCACAGATGGGACATAGAGAAAAGAGTTGAGATTCGGACAAACTATAGTCTATAATCTATTGAGAGTTTGGTATAGCTTCGGAACTTTTTTAGACGAGTAAGCTTTTCTTGAGGCATTTTTCAAGTATTATTTCAAAATTAGATACAGTGCTTAATCTCATATCAAACACCGAGAGAGCTAAAAATACGACGCGCAGCCGAGTATCTTTGACGAAATTGTGAGAGAATCGAACCGAATAGAAGATCGATTACTCAACGAAAAGTCTCCGTCGATCTTTTTGTCAAGAGATGAAAATATCGTAAAAGTCGTCAAAATCAAATTTATCCGTTTTTTTTTGTGGTTTTGTAGGTTCCAAGAATTCCAGTGGACACTCTTCGGTATGTAAATCACATTTGTTATTAGTTTCAGCTTTCAAGTGGCACTTTTTGATTGGAAACAGTAAAATGTTGGTTTATACCACATCAGTGCAAAGTACGCTTCGCATACCCAAATAACCAGTTACGCTCTAGGTGGTGCAAGTGACTATGCGGTTACTGTGCTTTTGTATTGGAAAGATACGTGATTGACCAAAGAATAATAATAATAATAATAACGAATTTTTAAACAGGATGGCCCTTCAGTACATGCGTACTGTTATCAAAGGGGTCCTGTAAAAGAAAAATATATGTAACAATATAAGAATAAAAATAAAATACATCATATAAAAGGATAAAAAGTAAAAATTAAAAATCCATTAAATTATGCTTATTTAACCTAAACAAATAATTCGTTTAAAGACTGCCTAAATAAAACCCTACTGCTAGTTTGTCTAGTTTTTAAAGGTAAAGAATTAAAAATATTTGCACCAGAGAAATAAAAACTTTTTCGTGCAAATTCAAGTTTCACTTTAGGTAGAACAACAGTGGCTCTACAGTTCCTCGTATCACGATTATGCGTTAAAAGATTAAAATAGTTTTTAAAAGGGGTGCAAACGTTGCCATGTAGGCAGTCAAAAACAAAATTACAAGCTTTTCTCATTTGAATGTTCTCGACTGTGGGTAGGCGGAGTACACAAGTAAGACATGTAGGATTTGGCAGAATGATCCTGTGACTTCGTTGTTCCAGGTCTCTGATTTTGCGCTTGCGTGTTTCTGACCAACCAAGCGTACTTTGACCACAGTAAGTGAAAATGGGCATGATCATTGTCCTGTAGATGCCTTCAGCGCTAAAGACATCAATGTTAGAACGGATTCGTCGCAATAAATTTACTCTCCCAGCTGCTTTTTTGTACATTTTTAAAAAGTGCGTGTCAAGATTTAGTGTGGGATCTAAATGAACGCCGAGGTATTTATAGGTTGTTGTCGCGTTTATGCGGCATCCGTTTACCATCAAGTTTAATTCTTTGCCATTGAAACAATTTAATCTTTTCGCTGTTCCAAACAACATAACTTCAGTTTTTCCTTTTTTAAGATTGATGATAAGTTCATTTTCTCTAAACCAGTCAGCGAGACTTTTGATGTCTTCACCGAGATTGTGTTGTAGAGCATCCAAGTCTTTCGAGGAGGTGAAAATAACTGTGTCGTCTGCATAGGTGATAATTTTGGAATAACGAAGTGGCTGATGGACGTCATTAAAGTGAATCAAGAACAATAGCGGACCTAGAATACTTCCTTGGAGAACACCTGTGAAAACAGGATTAGGTTTAGACAGCACTCCTTTAAATTGGACGAGCTGCTTCCGGAGAAACAGATAATCCGTAAACCAGTTCAGTTCATTGTCCTGTATGCCATAACAAGACAGTTTTTCTAATAAAACTGAGTGGCTGATGGTATCAAACGCCTTTGTTAAGTCAATGAACACAGCTCCTGTAGCTTTCCCGCCATCTACGTCTTTCCGGATTAAGTCTGTAAACAGAGTCACCGCTAATTCAGTTGAGCGATTAGATCTAAAACCAAACTGGTGTTCGGGAATAAGGCCATTGCGTTCGAGATGTGTCACTACTTGCTTATAGACAGCTCTCTCCAAAATCTTTGACAGAGTAGGGAGAATTGAAATTGGTCTGTAGTTGTCTATTTCTGCCTTAGAACCAGACTTGAACAGAGGAATCACCTTGGCCACTTTCCAATCGGTTGGAACAACTCCAGTTGCGAGGGATAAGTTAATAATAAAAGTTAAAGGCTTTGTGATGACTTCTGCGGCATCTTTAAGTAATCCAGGGGGCAGATTATCTAGACCAGTCGCTTTCTTTCGTTTAAGTTTTTTCAGCTCCCTCAAAATATCTGCTTCTTTTACAACTCTGAAAAGGAATTTCTCTTTGCTAAGAGGAGGTTTCGTTCCGTTTTTGCACCAAACAAAATCACGAAGCAAAAACGACTTTCTTTTTAAATTGATGGCAGCGTTAGTAAAAAAGTCACAAAAACCGTTTGAGATGAATTTCTTATCGTTAGACTTCGTTCCATTTATCTGAAACGCTGATCCTTGTTCTGATGGTAATTTCGTTGGATACAGCTTTTTAATGGCACACCAGAATTTATCAGGAGAGCCGGCACTATCTCTTAGAATATCTTGATGATATTTGCTCTTGCATTTTTTAATAAGGCCTGTTACTCTGTTACGCTGTCGCTTGTACAATGACCAGTCCAATTCACAGTTAGTCCTGCGAGCTTTCCTAAGTAAACCATCCCTCAAATTCATCTCCCGTTTGACCTCTTGAGTCAACCATGGGCAGAGTCTCCCTTTGACCTTCTTTTCAATGAGCGGCGCATGTTTGTCGATACACTGTTGTAGGATATTTTTTAAAACACTCCAGGCAGTGTTGACACAGGACGATGAAAAGACTTGCACAAAGTTAATTTCGCGCTACTTCATCAGTCAACCCATCAGGGCTGGGAGCAAGGTTGGCGTAGTGGTGAGAGCACTCGCGTCCCACCCCTGTGACCTGGGTTCGATTCCCGCCGTCCCATGTGGGTTGAGTTTGTTTTTGGTTCTCTCCTTGCTCCGAGGGTTTTTCTCCGGGTTCTGCGGTTTTCTTCCCTCAATAAAAACCAAGACTTCAAATTCCAAGTCGACCATGAAACAGTAGACAAAGAGCCACCTGGTGGATGTGCCACTGCAAACATCTATTTATTTATAAAAGGATACTAAAACGAATCGCGACAAGGTCGCACGCGTTGTTTCGCGTTTGCAACAGACGACATGAATTTGCTTTGTACGAACTGATTGGTTCATTGAACTGTCGCATGTATTGTGGTTGGCTAAAGTAATTGCTTTGATTTTGGGTTTACGACATTAAATAGAAATCCCTCTATGTATCTGAGTTGGTGTATATTAAAATAATTCCCTCAGTGTCGGTAAACACCGGTGAAAATTATTTTACCTAATTGACTCCCTTTTCGCGTAATACTGAATTCTTTATACTAAAAGATCTCTTGATTGCTCGCAGTCAAGACAGCGTGACGACAGAACTGATCAAGAAGAAACGGTTGACCTGTCATCACACGTGAGACATTCTGTGGCTATTCCTTACCCACACTCACAGAAAAGCCTCACTTTGCAGGTAATGCGCTAGGGAGAGTAACCTCTCTCTCGTTCTACACAAATATATTCCACAAGTCTCGTCTATAGTAAAATATTGTGGGGATAGTTTCTAAACAAACTGGTGCTGCGTCGGTGGGAAATTGAAACACAAGAAATTGGGTAAATCAAACGAGTTGATTTAGTAAGTTATACCACCGTAAGGTAAAAGGGAGGTGCTGACGTATCGAGCTCGAAACGTCAGCACCTCCCTTTTACCTTACGGTGGTATAACTTACTTAATCAACTCGTTTGATTCACCCAATTTCTTGTATAGTAAAGTATTGTTCAGCTTAAAAGTGGTTTTCAATCCAACTTGATCTTGGACCAAGCATAGTTACAAAAGCTACTCAATGTTCATTCATTTGAAGAGCAACTCAGAGTTGAACGCGTTAATTTCTAAAGTAATAACATGCATGCAACAATTTCAACCTGCTGATCGCTGAGGGCATTAATCCCAAACAGAGCGGCAAGTTGAAATTGAGCGCAGAAAGAAAGTTGAAATAAAATTTTTTCATGTGTATTATCAACAAGTAATCAAATGATTTCGAGTGCAATTTCATATAAATAAGCACTCTTAAACTTTTCAAATACAGTAAGAAAATGTGCTTGTGCTCATTTATTCCAAATTGCACCCGAAATCATTTGAATTTAACCAGAGGCACGTTACCAGGAATCAACCAATCACATTGCTCGTTTTGTTGAGTGAAAGTCTAGGTATATAACAAGTGACATTATCAACTCGCTTAATAAACCTAAAGCTATCTGCCAAAACGAGAAACTTTTCATTCTATTTTTTTGTTAGTGTTCACAAGTGCTCTTCTGGATAGAACATACAACAACGAGATACTTTGTGACTGAAATGAAATCAGGGCTTTGACTCATGAAAACCTTTGATTTGAACCTCTCTTACGTTTCAAGCCACGGAAAAATAATCCATGATGTACTGCCTATTTTACTCAACAATGTGGGCTCTTAAACTTTTAAACCCCAATCATTGGACAGTGTTTATCAATGTATCTTTGGTAAGGCGCACACGGGCCTTAAAGTCCACACGGCCGGAGCTTATCCCGGTTTCAGTAGCATGAAGCACCTGGGAGTATTATTACTCCCCCCCCCAATTTCCTGGATGGTATGCTAGTCCAACGCAGGGTCAACTCCAGCATATGTTATCACGAGTACCACAGGACACCCAAAGAAGCCACAGCAGGCCCACACTGTCATAACTTATTCCGGTTTCAGTAGCATGAAGCATCTGCGAGTATTGTTACTCCCTCCTGGGTGGGATGCTAGTCCATCACAGGGTCACCCCCAGCATTATATCGCAGGTACCCTTTTATACACCTGGGTGGATAGAGACACTGTGTCTTTAACTATCAAAGCAAACGATGCGAACCCCGACATTCGATTGGTCAATTGAGGTACGGCGAGTCGTAGCGTGGGTTCCTCTTTACATGTTTTCAGTTCTGGAAGTGAAATTAAGGAATAGTAATACTTAATAGCCATCATGTGCCCATTTTTTCTTATATATTTTATCCAGATTAAAGGTTCTGGTAGTGAAGCTAGCCTGACACTGGATTTAGAAAATAACCTCTCAGGCCAAGGTAAAGATATAATTTATTACTTTGCTAAACGGTTGTGGGTAGCAACCTCCAGTTTTTTGAAGGGTAAATAGCATTGTCTTATGGATAAAGCGAGCCGCAAGTCAAAGCCGCGGCATATAACGATGTTTTATTCTGTTCTTTTAGGACCAAAAATTCACGTTTTGAAGTGCTCTACCGCTGGCAAACCTCTCTGGGAGACCGTGGTTATGAGTCCCGGCATAGCTTTGGCGGGAAATCGGTACGTCATACCTTGCGCTTGTGTTTTTACTGTGCGACGTTATGGATGTACTTTGGCCGCCGTTTGTTGGCTTTTTTGAATAGATTGAACAATGTTTTTGCATCAGTAGGAGTGCAACCTATGGAAACATTTAAGACATTTCTTATGCTTAGCAACGTAGTAGTTAGTATTGGTTACGAAAGGTTGTTCGTCACACTTTCTTCTCCTTTGGCGTTGCAACGGCAGTTATGTTTATCGGCCTAAATGTTTGAGTTACAGAAATAAGCTACAAAAGTTACTAAGTTTGTCAGTGAAATACAGTGCTTTTGGCCGCCTTTCCAGACTTCGCTATGTAATAGATAATTACTGAGGCGAGCAGCATTATTGGATATAATGCAGGCAGCTGAGGCCGCAGGCCGAAGCTGTCTGCATTATATCCAATAATGCTGCGAGCCGAAGTAATTATCTATTATAATTACTGATCGTCGTCCAAACCCATTGTTTTCTGTCTGCAATTATATCATCGAATGTCACCCTCCTTTTGTATTTCTGTGGAAAACAATAAGTTAAACAATTCATGGCGTTCAATCGATACTTTTTATTCAAGGTAACTGCCACATTAGCTATTGTTTTCATGAGCATAACTTGACATGTACGTGTGAAAAATGCAACCAGAAACGAGTTATTGACTGTTTGTTTGTCAAGGTAGATTCAATTTGCATATTGCTCGACAAACACAGTTCTTTCTGAAAGTCAACTCGTTGTTTGGAATGATGGCGGAAAACTTCTGCGAAAGCAGTTCTGAAGAAGAATTGTGTCTTACGCAGTCAACGTTTACTATTAAGTCGGATGAATGAGATGGTAAGTACTTTCTCAGTCGTTACAGTTCTTTTGGTTTTCCTTAGTTGTGTGTAACCCGATGTTGTAATTGTTGTTCGGGAATGGGTGTGTCGACGAGTGAAGGGCACAGAAAATGATCAGAGGATAATAATTTTATTCATTAAAGTATTAGAAGCGGATATGGACACAAATGTTCTTGACTTTGGTTAGTTCGTTTTCTAGTGAGACAGATAGTCATGTACTTTTCTAAATATTTTCAGTCCTAATTGTTTGTGTAACGAGGAGTATTGGTTGTTACCTCATTTTCTCTTGTTGTTACTAGGGAGTGAAAGATTTCGTGCGCCAATCTCATCTGACGAATGTCGGAGGTTTGAAGACAGTTCCGATGCTAGTCGAAGGAAGTAGAATTGGGCGCTGAATATCTTTAAAGAATGGCGAGAGACGAGGAAGTGCTTCAGCAGTGGATATACGGATGTAAAGCATGCTGCATTATTAAAACCAAAACACGCAGCATTATTTTTAATAATGCAGCTTGTTATAGGTTTAATAATGCTGCGTGTTTTAATAATGCTGCGTGTCGATTTAGCACGTGTAAGATTACCCCTGATAATTTCCCTGCTACCAAAAAAGACCGCACCCGTTTTTCTCACACACTTGGTTTGCATTTTTTTTCTCTCGGCATTCGATGATATAATGCAGACAGAAAACAATGGGTTTGGACGACGATCAGTAATTATTAGTCCGGTATTGCTTCCCAGAGTCTAGTTTTTCGTCGTTCTAATAGGGATTACGAAGTTCTTTGGGTGCTACATGAGAAGTCAAGTACCCTCGAAGTTCTCTTCCCATGAAAGGAAACTAATTTTTGGTACAAGAAAACTCATCGTCGTCGCTCAGTATCAAGTTCAGTCCTTTTTTTTTATTCAATATGCATGTTGTTTTAACTTGTATTGTTTTTTCCTTTCACAGGCAAGTCATATGCGTCGCTTGCGAGAACCGAAGTGTCGACATGTTTTCAAGCAGTGGACGAAAGTAAGTTTAGTTCGAGTATAGTTATGTGGATACTAAGATTCTCTTAAGAACATTTGGAAGCGTCCCTTAATACCTTATTCCTTGCTGCGCAGATTATGTCATCGTTACGTAATGCCGAAGAGTATAGTTTCCCACATATTTTAGGGAACACAAGCCACGTACTGGTTTGGCTACTTGTCTTTCGCAGAGCTATCTCGTCAATATATCAGTGGTAGCCATTTGCACCAAGGCTATTCTCTTTTAGTATAAATCTACTAGCGTTCTATCACAAATGCCGCGCTCTGATTGGCTACGCTACTCACTATCTATTCTGTGATAGATGGTGAGTAGCATAATGGCGGCCGCTTCTTCACGTATTCGAAGTGTCCGTGAAGAAGATTTAGACAGTTTACTGGTCGAGGCTGTTCCAGAAAAGACAAAGTTTTGAACGACTAGTAGATTTATACTAAAACAATTAGATTATTCGCTCTCGATTTCTATGCGTGACAGTTGACTCGGGCTGCGCCCTCGTCAACTATCACGCGATAGAAATCTCGAGCTCATAATCTAATTGTTTAATAGACCTGACAGAATGATTTCCGCACAGGTCCCTACTTCATTATGCATGCTGTAGCCGTACAAGAAATGTTTGCACGCGCACTTCCCAATACAATTCAACTACAGCATGCATAATGAAGTAGGGACCTGTGCGGTAATCATTCCCTTTCCGGGAACCAAGGTCAGTGGGGAATAAGGTTAGGTAAAAAAGTTATACTGTAGTGGATGTTCGTGTTTAGATTTTGACTTAACGCTTAACCCTAATAGGTTTTCTTGGAACCCTACTCGGAAAATCGACACTTTTTGGGACTACTTCGGGCGCAGTCGTGCTTACAGTAGTTCGGTAATGAATACGTTTCGGCCCATAGTATTCTGCCATCGCACAAGGTGACCTTATTAAAGACATGTTTAACCAATAGCCCAAAAATATTTGGGTCTTTTGAGACACGCACACCAGGCCCTGAAATTCAAGTCGACAAGACGCCTGAACGAGTTTTCGCGGGATGGGTCATGTGTAGAAAACGATAGAAAATGATTCTTCCCAAAGGAATTTTTTTACATAAAATGAATTGTGGAACTGATCAGGCCCCAAAGGGGAACCTGTGCGGAAATGTAAGTTTGATATGTACAGTAAGTTGAATACAACTGGGATAAGAAATCAGCTAAGAATTCAATCTCCAGTCACTATTTGAGAAGTGAACAAACTGGTTCGACGAGAGAACTTCTTTCCCCACATATAATGAACATTCCGGTAGTGTTGTGCGTGATCAGCGCTTTTGGTTATCCACACTGATCGACCCCTGACCTTGAACGTGATACCAACGTGGACTGGAGCCAATGAAATCGCACCTACTAAAAAAAACACGGCAAAATGTGACTACGATATAAAAGAAGAAACAAAGCAAATGAATCCACTTATTCAATATAAACAATTCAATTGATTCAATCGACGAGGTGTCCAGTTGGAAGCGCACTCTGTGCATATAGTCACCTTTTCAGTACACACAAAAACAGGGTAAAAAGAGATCGATTCACGTGCCGGGCCATGTTATACTTTTGCTCCGAATTCCGTGCGGTAGGTTAAAAGGGATTTTTTTCCCTTCCTCCTAAAAAATGCTTGAGCCTGAACTCTGAAAAGGTTGGAGTCAGCTTGGAATCACGCAAATGGTTATTTTACTCGTGAAATCTTGATGCCTTGGTGGTGCAGTGTTATCGCGCTTGCCCTTCAATCTGCTGTTTCGCGAGGGCTTGAGTTAAAACCTCGGAAGATGATGTCTTATTCTCATGTTGTAAATACACGAACACGTCTCGCGAGATGCGTAATAATCGCTCTCAACTTTGTGGCTTGTTGTCATAGAATCTTGCCGTCCGTGGTGCTGGACTCTCCCGTCTCCATCCTGCAATGCAGTCGACATTACGTCATGCTCGTCACCTCCTCGGGAGGAGTGTACATATGGTAAGTACCGCGGAACCCAGTGTTTACAGGGGTATACAAGGGTTTACAAGGATATACCTTTGTAAACCCTTGTATACCCCTGTAAACACTGTATATGGTGGCCTACCATGAATTATATGCCCCTTTTCGCTTAGATAACAATTTGCTTTCACTGTGTGGTTAGCTCATTTTGCGCAAACTGTGCACCAGATTTACTCTGTGTATGGAATTATAAACGACAAATAACATCAAGGAAAATTCTCCCTAGCAGATTGGTCTATTTGTCTCCATTCCATCAATTTTGAAATCAATTGGGATCTATGTAAGAAATTGGGATAATCAAGCAAGTTAATAAACTAAGTTCTACCACCGTGCTAATGTTCCGCTTTTTTGCTCGTGGATATGCGAAAGTATCCACGATTGTTACGGGCAATTTGTATGCAAATGATCACTCACTTGCTCACTCGTAACCGGAAGTTCGATCAATTAGCCAATCACCAGGCAGATAGTATTTCAAGCGAATCACAACACAGTTTAGAAAGTTGTGGCACGCTTGACCTGACTGATCGGCGTGCCACCATTGCTCTTTCATATCTGTGTTTGACATAGTCCTGAGCGCTTTCCCGCTGCATTTTCTATCATTTGAAGCAAGATTCTGAAGTAGTGAGAAATGTTGTTCTTCCGAGGTGAATCAGATTGAACCATTAGTGCAACTGGAGGCTCCAGGAAGCGTTTACTCGGGCTGTTCTCACGTCTTCGAACAAACTTGAAATGTGTTCACTTGACTTTGGGATAATTATGTAGCTGGTTCCGCGAAGGCAAAGAAACAGAACGGAAACTTGATACTTGTAAAAGAATTTTCAGAGCAAAGGGAAAAGGACTGACTAATATTTAAGCCAAAGTTTATAGCGATGCGTTTATGGATTTTGTTACAGTCAAGTCACACATGCGATATTTCGTCTTGATGTATCATGTAACATCTGCTTTGGATAGAAATATGAACGAAATCTTTGAACGAAATTTTTTGCTGTGGGCGCGATCCCAAATTTTCATCTGTCGAATGGGGCAGACCAATGAAACCGTATCGTTTTGAAAACTCTCCCCTTTTGAAAGCGTTTTCTGAAAGACCGGTTCTGTTTGCGAACTCGACCGGCGCCGTGTAAACGAAAGGCGTAACCGCATCGAAACCGATGCGGTTACAAATGGAAACCGCGTCCATGTTAACAGGGCCTTAACTATCCCCGAAATACTTGTGATCTATGTAATCTGATTGACCTAGCGTGCGCACAGCCATTTCCTGTTTCCTTATTGCACGCTGACAAAGAAAATAGAAGACGGCTGCATGCAGGCTCAGTGATTGACCCAGAGCACTGCGATTTAATAAGGAATCAGATTACGATGACTCTAGATCGCATCTTTCACCTGCTCAATGAAAATAGGACACTAAAACAACCAATTGGATTTTAAGGTTTGTTTAAACAAATCAAATGGTAGGAAAATGAAGAACATCCAAAGCTTGGTGTCGCCACAATCTTGTTACTAAATCGAACTCGTTAGATTTGAAATCACACGTTTCAAATTTGTATAGGTAGTCAACTGGTGTCCAGTGCAATTTGAATAAAATTAGCTCAAGTAAACGTTTTGACTAAATTTGAACAATTTACTTCTGCTTACTGTATTTATTCCAAATTGCACTCGAACGTAGTTGATTATATACTAATAATAGCCATGCAAAAATTTCAACACTCTGATTGGCTGAGAGCACGTCAATCAATTCCAATCAGTACAGATAGTTCATATTGAGTCCAGAAATTTGCGATTAAGTTTTTGTATGAATATCATTAACATGTAATCAAGTGATTTCTAGTGCAACTTTGTATAAATAAGCACTTTTCAATAGTAAATTTTTAAATGACGATAAATTACACTCGCCCTATAGCTCGTCCAATGTTTTTACTCTTTTTTTGTTTGGAGACATTTACTTGTGCTTTCTGTACTTGTTCCAAATTCCACTCAAAATCATTTGGTTACCTATACAAAGTGCATTTCATTCTTTAAAAATTTCAACAGGGACACGAAGAGAGTGGCTGCTGTTTTAAAGAATGAATCTGTGCTGCCACTGTTGTCCGGTAAGTAGTTCATGCCATGACTGATGGGTCTGTATAAGAAGCGCCGTGACGTCATCCGTCACACCCCTATTGTTTCTAATGCATTTTTATTACCAAGCGATGCGATGTAACTGTTCTTTAGAAACCTAACAAAGAATCGGTTAAATTGTCAATTTTTTGAATTGCATGCTTCCTTGTTGTGTTGTTTGTATCTTAGCCTCCCTCTTCCACTTGGTCAAAAGGCAGTCAACTGTTTTCTAAACCTAAGTTGTTGTTTCGCGTAGGAATTCTCAACATTGAAAACAAAACTGTGAACTGAAATATTTTAAAACTGGGAGAGGTCACTCTAGAAATTCTCAGCTTTTGTTAGGCATGTTGTAAAAAATCAGCGAATCAAAACCAAGTAAAAGAACAACAAATTTGTTTCCTTTTGATTTAACGATTTGCAAGCTTGGTTTGATTAGTTTAGTTAAGAGCATGCAAGACATAGAAAGCAAGTGACTCCATCTTTTGATAGTTATTTCAAATCAGCTCTTAACATTCTCTTTTCCCTTTTAAACTTCCGTGGCTCTACTGTTGGTTGGCAGTTAGCACGATAATCTATATGACTGTTGTACTGACTGTACTTTATCTTGATGGTATGTTGTCAAAGTTTCTTTGTATTTTATTTGTCAATTATTAGGTGAAGGCGAAGCCGAGTAAGTAGATAAGTAAATAAGTAAATAATATTTTGAACATCTTTACCACAGGACATGACGTTACCATAACACGAGCCTCGGTATCAGAGAGAGGTTTTCCCATCATAACACTATCCAATCACGCTTCGTATTCCTTTGATACGTCAATTGGGGCGTGGTAAGTAGTTCAGTAAAGGAAATCGATACAATGACTAATGCTCTCTTGGTTATTTGTCGCTTGCCCATAATTTATCATATTTTTTTCTAAAGCATCTGAGCGGGCCGGAATTCCTAAATCCTTGATTTTTTTGTCCGCTGGAGCGATTACGGCTCTCTTTTCCCACTTTAAAAATAAAATAAGTAAGCTAGGTCGTTCTGTAATGGGAAAAACTGTGCCCTTAGTCTTGAATACTGCCCTCGGCCTTTGGCCTCGGGGCGTACTCGAGATCTCAGGCACAGTTTTTTCCCATACGGACCTCCCGTCCGGTAATTAAAATATTTTTATTATCGAATACATCGAATACTGTACAAATAACGCCCGAAACGAGTACAAATATCCCGCGATATTTGTACAGTTGGTTATTTGTATAGTAGGAAACCTGTTGACCGGTTTGCCACGATGACTATGAAACGTAAGTTGAAGAAAAATTAAAAATGGACGTTTTTTTAGAAACGTTTGATAACTTTAATTAATTCAGCCAACGAGAATGGATTTATTTGGCCGACTACTGCATTAATAGACGAAGCTATGTTTCTGACACTGACAACAGAACCCAATTAAACGCTGGGATACGCGAATTCATCGAGAAAAACAAAAACAGTAACGGCATAGCAAACAAAACCAGGAGACCTGAACGTCACAAGACTGATAATAATGTCTTTAGAAGAACGTGTGAAAACTCTAGATGTTCCCCAATTTTCGGAAGAAAAGTATTTGAAATCCATCGACAGCTATTCGACAGTTTCGGAGAAGCAAAATGACGTCCTTGATGATTAGCCAGCGCTCAAGTCCGTGAGAGGTCATGAAATCAGGCAGCTCGTCACAGCAGCAGTGCTTCAAATGCGAGAGCCAGTCAAATTATTTCAACTTTTCCGGATCCGATCCACATTTTAATCACTCCACCATTGTTGTGGGTTAACACTCACCAGTTCGCGTCGTCGCATCGTCGCCATGTAATAAAATCTGGCGATGAAAATAGAGCGTAGACGGTGTAGATATAGTTTATGGCAGCGGAGAGGTTGGTTATTTTACCTCAAGAAGTTTTGTTTCGGGAATATTTTTCAGTCCGGGCTTGTTCATTTCGAGCAATAGCTGTAAGTTTTCATTGAAGAAATGCATAAGTTTTGTACTTACGAAACGTTCCGACTTCAATTTGTAATTGCGTCGGATGTTTGCGTATTTTAGACACGTCTGCCTATTTTCCCTCCTTTTGCTTCGAGTTCCCCTTGTGAAATGGTCCCGTTATTTGAACTTTTCATGAAAAACTTAGCATTTTCCTACTTACAGTTCTTTAAAACGTGGTACAACTCGTCCAAGTACTCACGAGCACAACTCGTAGAAATACTCAGCGATACTACACGACAAAACATCTGATAAGATATATATAACACAGAAACGTGGATGATTATATAAACATACGTGCTGGGAAATTTTATATGAAATCGTTCTGGATTTCATATTTCATGTTATAATTCGCAGGTCCGACGCTAAGGGGGCTTTCGAGGGGAGAATCAGCAGTAAAATTTTCACAAATTGGGAAGGGTCAAAGCTGTTTTCTCTGCAGCCGGGGTAGGGCCACAATTTTTTTTTGGAAAAGAAAGAAATTACTCCATGCCACTTCTATGTAAGTCGACTATTGTTTCTTAACAAACATGCTACGTTTTAGGAAAACGAAAGCATTTATGTACAAACAAAAATACCAGCCAGAAAGGAACTTTCGAATAGGTGAGGGGGGGTCAGGTGTTTTTGTGTAGGTGTTTGTGAAGGGTCATGCATTAATCCATTCCTGGAAATGAGACGGCCGTGACCTTTTTGGCCAAAATACCTCGGCCCACCCACCCCACCTCTCCCCCTATAAAAGACGTACCTTCCCTAAGGTACAACTTAATGATGGTGCTTCATTTTTGAAGGTACATGCCGATAGCTTACTCGTTTTCTTTCGTCTTTCTCAGGGTACATGTTATCTATGCTGATGATCTCTTGGCGGTCAATTCCGACCACCAGTCCGTGGCTCCCTCCCAGGATCCCTTGCAGGCGAAGGGTCCCCTTGCACAGCTTCAAGGACAGTGTTCAGGGTGAGTCGGTGCTTACAGGTCAGCGGCTCTGTTCATTTGTGGCTAGTACTTGATAGCATTCCACAAACCATAATCGCAGTGACCGTGTGATGTGCTATTTGTTTCCTAATATTTTGTGTTAATTACTTTGCCATGCGTGTATGAACCAGTTTGCTTTTATACTCTGTTAAATAGGTTTTATACTCTGTTAAACAGGTTTTGTACTCTGTTAAACAGGTTTTGTACTCTGTTAAACAGGTTTTATACTCTGTTAAACAGGTTTTATACTCTGTTAAACAGGTTTTATACTCTGTTAAACAGGTTTTATACTCTGTTAAACAGGTTTTGTACTCTGTTAAACAGGTTTGGGCGCCACTATTCAAGAATTTTCCGATCCAATCCCAGCAGGCAGCAGTCAGCCACAGCGGTGTACCTAGAAGTAAGTGTTATGGTGTCTGATCAACTCCATCTCATATTTGAGAGGAATAAGTGAATCTGGAGGAAGTGTTTGATCACTGACAGCGAATTTTTCTTTTGCAAGTTGTAAGGTGGTTGCGGTACAGTTGTTATTGCATCATCTGTAAGAGTAACATGTTCCTAAAGGGTGTCTTCTTGGAAAGTAGCTCTTTCACGAAGATTGCGAAAAATGTCTGAACTCAAAGTTAATTTTGCTATTTAGAATCAGCTGTCGGCGTGCGTTGCCCTGGGGTCTGGGAAGGAGTACTACTATTGGCTGACGACCTACGTACGTTACCTGTCGCAAGCAGGTTAGTGTGACGTCCTGTAGCATCTCTAGCGGAAAGCAATTACTTTATTAGTATAGTGAAGTATTATATAACTCTGTCAGCTTGGGACCGTTGCAGTCTGTTTGATTTAGGAGAGTTCATCAAGAGCTTCCTGAAATCAACGACTCGAAATGACTGTGAAAGTTGTGTTTCCACTGGTTGAAATTGCATTTCTTCGTACGCTTTGATTGGCTGAAAAGAAAAGGACCATTAACCTACTCAGTATATCGACAATCTTTATTTTTTTCAGAATAACAGACATAGTAGGTTGCTTATTGGAATTGGTACATAATTAAGAAATAGAAAACATGTACCGTGTTTCTATCGAGTTATAGAAACACGAGTGGAAGTTTGGGAGAACGAGAAATGCTGTGGGAACACGAGCCGCAGGCGAGTGTTTCCACAGCTTTTTCGAGTTCTCCCAAACTTTCACGAGTGTTTCTATAACTCAATAGAAACACGAAGAACATGTTTTCTATTTCTTTTAGAAAACACCGCGACGAAAAAAAGAAAAGCAACTTGTTAGCTTTGATTATCAAAATGTAAATTCTCTTTGCTCGCGTCATCATTACGTCAACAGCTCGTGCTAGTTCTGTGTTCCTATCGAGTTATAGAAACACGATTTCTAACCAATCAGCGCGCGTACTTTCTTAGGACTGTTTTCTAATTGTGTATACTGTGAATTTTTTATACTTTAACGACGCCTGAAGACCATTAGACGTAGTGACGTGTTTAGTGCCTTAGCCTTTGAATTGAAGTGTGGTTGGAGTTACCTTTGTTTGTCACGTGCAGATCATATCACTTGCACGTGAAAGCCAGGACGTTTTGTGCGTTGTAACAAGACATGGTCAGTCCCAGCCTCTCTCCTATTGAAAATAAGGGATACTGATCACGTGACTGTGAACTGAGTAATATCTTATCAGGGTCTGCAATTTTGAAGGCTTGTGAACTCTTTCTGTAGGTTTTGAAACTCGCCTCAGAGAAGTTTGCGAGGAGTTACTTGGACCACCTCACAGGTCAGCAATAGAATTAAGGCCGACCATTATCACAACACCAACGGTTACGTGGTAGAACGAGTATCTTCTTATAAACATAATAAATGCTCTATACATACGTTCTTAATAACTGAAAGATCATCCCATGTGGTTGGGAAGAAGAGACCTGAAAAAATTCAGCCTTGAACGGGATTCGCGTCCAGGACCGTGCGCTACCGGTGCAATACTTCAACAAACTGAGCTGTCATGCCAACTTGGAGTTGGTTTTGTGAGTTCGTGATATATGCGTAGAGGATGAAGATATGAAATTTTCATATTCGCATTCATACGTACTTGGACGTGATATGTCTTAGCCCTTTGCAAGACAGCGACGCGAAAATGGCACGTCCAGACAATAGTTGCAACCGTTTAATTTGAGAATATCCAACATGAAGGTGAATTAATCAACATGACACGAGCATGGGACAAAGGAAAAATTCTGAGTCCCCGACAGGAATCGAACCCATGACCTCCCGAAAACCGGGAGCAACCGGAATAACATGGTGGTGCTCTTAAATTTTGGTCATCATCGTCGACAAGTTTCGTATTTAAGTTTTCCGCGCCCCGGCATCGCAGATTGTGTGACGTCTTGCGCTTGCGGTTGATGTCGTTTGTGTGAGTGGATTAGCCAACCGTATGATGTCAGTTATCCTGTTTTTAAAATGGAACCAAATTTGAAGCTTGGTAGTATTTCAAACTTGATTCGTTTTGATAATTACGGTTAACCTCAGTCAACCTCAGTGTCAAGTCACAAGTTCTCCTTGCTGATCATGATCTACTTCATACAGTTTCAGTCACGAGAATGGGTTGCAACATCAAGACAGCTTATCATTAGTGATCTTTTCTATATACAGTGTAATTATTATTCTCAATACCTGTATTCATTACTTTCTACTGAAATCACAAGGATAAATTGAATCCTGATCACTGTTGGGACTTAGTTGAGGGGTGAACATTAGTCTTTAAGCAGAACGGGTTTGTACTCACAAGACCAACCCATGCTACTTAAAGGACGTAGTTGAACTCATCGCTCTTCAGAAGGAACCAAAGTGGATGCCCAAAGTAAAGTGGTGTTAGGATTGCTCCGCAAAGCCCGGGGCCCCGTCCACACCTATCCGGATACATTTAAATCCGCCAACTTTTCTTTGCGGATGCACCTTTCTTCCACACGTATCCGGTGAATCCGGCAACCGAATCCGCAAAGATTTGAATCCGCTCTCTGTGACGTTCACAAGCTACAAGACTTAAGATAAATTCTTTGTTTTTTTTAGTGGCGCCCTAATGTCGCAACCGTCTTTTTATAGAAATTCATTACATGTTACATGACGGGTAGGTCCGAGGACCTTGTGACCAGTAAGTATAAGTCCTTCGTCTTTTAGAAACAAAAGAAACGAAAAAACGAAGGAATCCGCGACATTTAGCAACTATGGTTCACTGTCTCTTAACAAACATAATCCTTTAAATAATCTGGTCTACAAATTGGTGTCCCTCGTGAACTGTACTTCACCACACGCGACTCGTGTAATGGTGAGGATTGGCTACCAGGCTCAGATGCTGGCGCTGCAGTTCTTTCCCGTTCTGTTGCTGCTAACTGAGTATCTCCTTGATCCTCTGCTGGTACTGGAGTACTTCCCATCTCGTTTGCTGTTCCTGGAATACTTGGTACTTCATTAAGCTCTGAACTGTGTGTCTCACTAGCATAAGGTTTCAGTGAGCTAGGTAGCTCATCTGTAGGCTCTTGGGGCTCGGCTGTCAAACGCAAATGGCGTCGATTTCGTCTGAATGTCCTTCCATCCTCAGTTGACACCTTGTAGGACCGTACCCCAGCCTGTGCATCGACTCTCGCCTTAATCCACTTTTCTGTATGCGGAGCTGGCTTGATGCGTACAGAGGTCCCTCTTCTTAGTGGCTTGAGTTCCTTGACATTTCTATTATAGTAGGTAGCATGCTTGTCCTTTCTATTCTGCAGTAGCTGAGCTGTGAAGTCCGCATCCCTTGGCTTGAGAAGCCTGCTTGATGTGGGAAGTAAGGTCTTTGTTCGACGCCTAAACAGCCTCTGGGCAGGAGAAGTGCTCATTCCCTCTGTCGGTGTAATTCTGAAGTCCAGAAAGCCAAGAGAGGGGCCTGATCTAGACTCTCGAGCTCTGCGCATGATATGTTCTACTGTCTTGACTGCGTTTTCGGATTTACCGTTTGACTGGGGGTATCCTGGGGAACTAGTGACGTGTTCAAATTCGTAATGATTTGCGAATCTTTGGAACTCTCCAGAGCTAAACTGTGGGCCATTATGGCTAATCAAACGGTCTGGGATTCCGTGCCTGGCCATGTGACGTTTCAGCTTGGTTATGATTTCCTTGGATGTTTTGCTGATGAGCCTGTCTACTTCAAAGAAGTTTGAGAAATAGTCAGTGGTGACGAGGTAATCCCTGCCTTGAAATTCAAACAGGTCACTGGCAATGAACTCCCAGGGTCTTCATGGTATTGAGTGGGTAGCCATTGATTCGTTTTGCTGCTGCTGAGAGATATATTTGGTCATTCCAGGCCAGCAGAATGCCTCGCGCGCTCTTCTTGAGCACGCCTGTGCACCCATGTGGTTAGCATAAAGCTTACTACAGATTTCGTCTCTCATACCAAACCATAAAATTAGACAATCACCCTCAAATAGCACACCATTCTGTACCGTAAGTTCTTCCTTGAAGGGAAAATAGGCGCGGACGTCAAGTGGTATCTCTTCCTTACACAGTGTAGGAACGATACTTTGGGATGACTCTTTGTCAGTCGCGAATGGTAATAGAATGTGCATTTGGTCGTTTGAAAGCAAGATTTGGTGCTTTGAAGAGAGCAATAGACATAAACATTCATGATGTTGCTAGTGTTATGCCTGTTTTGTGTTGCTCAACTTTTGTGAAATCCACAATGAGGTAATAGGAGAGGACAGAGTTTCTTCATCCATTGATTACGATAGACGATTCCAGCCGGTAACTATTCCCAATAATGAAATGAAGCTAGATGTTAGAAGATAAGAAGAATCCTCACCGATTATTTTGACTCTTAAAACTGTATAAACCATTTGTTCTTGCAAAGAAAGTCATATTTCATAGAGAAACAACAGTTTTTATAACAGTTATTATTATTATTATTTTTATTTTTACCTTAAATTGAAATATACACAACTGCATTGGAACCAAGCAATAATTTTGCAAGACTTAGAATTTTTAAGCTTACATGTAAGTGAACAGTAACCAAATATGCATTATCTTGTAAGCATCTATAATTTCCATTATCTTTCATAAAATGTTTCACATTACAAAGAACTGAAACTGTAGCATTATATGAATTTGTATGTAAATTTTTATCATGCTATTTTCCAATAAATTGCACAAATTAAAACACATTTTCGTCATTTGAATACAAGGATTGTGTGAATGAGAACTGTCCACTGCTCGCAGTATTAGATACATTTCTCTGTGATGCATGTGGTGTGTTGGTATACATGCTGTAGTTTGCCTGGGGAGCCATGAAATGAGTCTGCATCAATACCAGGTGCAGGGCACATAATTTGCCGGTACATAGCAAATCCATCAGATATAGAACCTGTTAGTTTTTCCCTGTTATTGGCGAGCTATTCCTTGTGAGTTCAAGAAACGTTGTCCATGCTCTCCATTTTCTCTAAAGGTTGTCTCTTTATTTGAAGTTCTTCTTGAAATATATTCAAAAGTTGGGTATCAACAGGTAGCTTTCCTTTTAGTTTTTCTCTCTTATACCCTTTCAATCTTCCATTAAGGAGGTCTCTTCTCTCGCTGACTTGCTGATATCTAGAAGTCGAGTCGCTTTGAAGTCGAGCCATTTTCTGTTGACACGCCATTGCTGTTGCAAGGGCTGTTGCTAGGGCCGTCCGAGTCACTCTCTAGAGGCTCAGGGCTGTCAATCACTTTATTACTGAGTTCTGGACTCTCGCTGTTATCCATTCCAATCTTAGTGATCTCCATCCCTTCTGCTATGGTAGTTGTGGCAGAAGAACCGCCCCATATCTCTTCACAAAGTTTTAAATGTAGGAAAACAACACGGCCATGTTCGCTTTTCTTTCCCGAGTCTACAGCTTGTCTAAACTTCGATCTAGTCATTTTCAGCTTTGACGTTTAGATGAAGTTTGAAAATCTCCCCTTCTTTCTAATCTTCAAGGCATTTTCTGAACTGGGATATTTTTTCTGTAAACAGGTTCAAAGTGTCACCATACTTGGTTTGACACAATTCCCAGTCAACGTTCTCCATGCTTCTCGACATTTTGTACTCCATCGTCATTTTGAGCAAAGGCTCAACCTCATCATCAGTCCATATAAAGGCCTCCCGCTTTTTCTTCTCGTTTCTATTCTGTTTCAATCCCGACTTTGACATATTAATTCTACTAATTCTAATAGATTCTTTTTTCAAAGATTTTCAATCAGCGTACGAATCGAGTACAAAGCAACTTCACGCCAAGAACTCATGCTGATGATTCTGCGCATGCTCTGTTGACTACATTCACGCGCAGGAGTCCTGGATACCAGAGCAAATTCGGATTCGGTCGGATACGTGTGGACGGGCATATTCGATTCGAAAACGCTACGTGTGGACGCGGAAACTTTCTAATCCGCAAAGAAAAGTTTGCGGATTCAAATGTATCCGGATACGTGTTGACGGGGCCTGGGTTTCACTAAGAGGCTAGCATAAGTAAATTACTACAAAAGAAAATAAGTACAGACAAAGAAAAACGTGTCCTGTGGGGCTTTAGAAGACAAAAGGACGGTGTTTTTCTTTGTTCCTTTGTCTTTACGTTACTTATGCTTGGTCTTGTGTCGATGTCTTAGGTCATAAGCTTGACTTCATTTCTTTGTGATCTCCTTTGTTTTCTGGTAATCCTTATACTTGCGTCGTAGTGAAAACCAGGCTTAAGGGCCGGTTATCTAAATGTTGTCCAACTTAAGCCGCGGTCTAAGTAAAATTGGAAGGGTTCGAAACTGACCAGTTTGTGATTAATGTAACAAGGTTAAGTCGGCATTTTCAGTGAGCACGTATTGACTACTTTGCCTTTTTTGGAGTAAACTAGATTGAATGATCAAGTTGGAGCAGCACAAGTTCAGTTTAGACGACGGTTTTGTTTAGCAAGGTTTAAACCTTGTTTAAATAACCGACCATGACTGTTTTATGGATAATCCTTCAGGGCGTAAAATTAACATTTTTTCCCGGTAGCCACTTGGCTCCTAAACATTTCAAAGTGGTAGCCAATTCCAAAAAGTTGGTGGCCGTTTTGTTTAAATGAGCTCACATGGTAGACATGTTGTCAAACGTGATGAAAAATGAGCCCGCAATTTGCACGTGCTACAAAGAGGACACTAGAATGTTTCATATACAACGTGAAAAGTTACCTAAATACAAGATGGCGTCTAGTGGATTTACGTTCGTACATATGGTGCAGGGCGTAAAATTAACCTTTTTTCTTCTGGTAGCCACTTGGCTCCTAAATATTTTAAAGTGGTAGCCAATTCCAAAAAGTTGGTGGCCATTTTGTTTATGAGCTCACATGGTCGACATGTTGTCAAACGCGATGAAAAATGAGCCCGCAATTGCACGTGCTACAAAGAGGACACTAGAATGGTTCATATACAAAGTAAAAGGTTACGTAAAGACAAGATGGCGTCTAGTGGATGTGCTACTTGCGACTAAATACAGGAATCGATCCGAGCTCTCATTGGATAAGAGAACAATAACCCGAGTAAGCGTATCGATTTCATTCTTCGGAAATTATCACGAGACGCGCGAGAAGACGTACAGGGATCTCGACTTCACGCAAGTCAAGTGTTACTGTTTACGGGTCATGTTTTTCAATTCTACGAGATGTTTGGTGTTCTGGTGATCGCAACCTCCTTATAAGAAAATCAAGCACAAAGTGGGCGAAATATTTATTTCAGTCATCTTCATTGCAAGGTTGGTAGGTCATTATTGCTGCAATTATATTATAAAGGCGTGCTATTGAACTGCACACAGGATTCAATGCAAATGAATTCGTCAATATACATATATTCCGGCGTCTTTACAACTAAATTCAGTATTCTATCCCAGTGAATTCTTTGGGATCCATTCCTGTAATTAGCTTTTAGGCATCTTTATAACTAAATACAGGATTCGATCCAAATAAATTCTCCAGGATCCATTCCTGTAATTAACTTTTAGGCATCTTTATAACTAAATACAGGATTCGATCCAAATAAATTCTCCAGGATCCATTCCTGTAATTAACTTTTAGGCATCTTTATAACTAAATACAGGATTCGATCCAAATAAATTCTCCAGGATCCATTCCTGTAATTAACTTTTAGGCATCTTTATAACTAAATACGGGATTCGATCCAAATAAATTCTACAGGATCCATTCCTGTAATTAACTTTTACGCATTTTTATAACTAAATACAGGCATCTTCATATTCTTATACAGGATTCATTTCAAATGATTTCTTCAGGTATTGGTTCCTGTAAATATTTAAAATATTTAAATATTTTAATTTATCCAAAATTACGAATTCTTTGTGATTCATTTCTGTAATCAAATTTAACTTTTATGCATCCTTATAACTAACTACAGGATTCCATTCAAGTGATTCTATTTAATACTTTGGGCTCATTCCTGTAATAAACATCTTTAATTATGAACTAAATACATGGTTTGAGTAAAATGAGTTCTCTTAGAAGTCTTCTGTATGTCTTAAAATATAAAGAACTAAATATGGGATTTCATTTGCAGGGATGCAGCAGTGCTACATGTAGTATAGATCCAGCTACAGGCTAAAAAAAGATACCTGGCTGCAAATATCACTCAAAATCAAAGATTCGGGGAAGTTTTGAAGGTGCACAGAACAGAAAAGCTGGCCTGCATTGTTTCTTATTAGCTTACATCCATGCATGTGTCTGAATATATTCAAATTTCCAGTTAGTTTAAGAACTTTTCTTGACTTGATTGGATTTTCTCCCCCATTTCTGTATCTCATACATGTGCCTGATGGTTTTTAAATTCCAGGAAGAGATCATCATGCGTGGTATGCAAAACATTTTTAAGGCTAAATTTTCATTTTAGAATGTTATTGCTTGTTATATTGCATAACTCTAGTCTTTTAAGGTTTTCTTTTTCTTGATATTTGATGGGCAATGTGAACAGCACCAGGAAGCAGGTGCCTTTTTAACTCCTGCACAGGTCCTGAAAACAAAATAATTAAATGAGCAAAAGAAATGTGGGTTAAACACTACAAACACATTACATGGTTACTACTTTCGCCATTAATTTATTTCTTTTTTTGCTAAGAAAGCACTTCAAAATGACTGTATTGAGGATTTTCTTTCTTTCGTCTTAATTCACCTGTTGTAGTAAAAATAGGAATAAAAAAGTAATTAACAGCCTCGATTTATAATCGACTCGTGTTGTGCTTTGTGTCTGGATGCATTTTTTTCCTGAAAAAAAGGACAAGGAGAGTAGTCATCACTGTATGTTGACAAAAAGAGAGGGGCTCATACAAACATGATTGTTTTATTTCAGTTCCATGCTTATATAACAGAACTGCAGCATGAAAATCATTGACTTACGTCTCGGACCTCCTGAGCATTGAAAAATAAGCAACTTCCTGAATGCTAATTTGAGTTGATGATGCACAGGAAAGTTTGTATTTCTTATAACATTTTCAATAAATTTCTTCTATTCACCTTATTAATTAGCTTTTTATTCGTTAAATATAATACAGAATCCTTTACAGGTGCTTATCACTTACCAGTGGAACCACTGTTCACAGCTTTCACATTCCACCATGTCTGTATGGGAGGCAACTTTGCAGCAGAAACAAGTCCAGCTTCTTTGAATTTCCTCGACTGCAAAAAAATCAATTTCGTTTCTATTAGGCTTAACATATTTTAAATTACCAAAAAGCTTTTGTAGTTTCGAAGTATGACTGCCGATCACCTTTTGATAAAACTTGTATCCAAGCATCTTCTTCAAAGTGCTCCTTGACAGAATCTATGTCAGCATCAATGGCATCTCCAGGCAAATCTTCGGGATCTTTGTTGACTTCCTTTACGGATACGCACTTGCCTGCCTCAATCAATGCAGTTAATGCAGCCTCGTTGGTGAACCAAAGTATCATTTTCCTCTCCTCTGTAAAAAGAAAAATATCAACCGACTGACTTTGAGTTCATAACCAACCAAGTAAGTCACAAACCCCATTTTTCGTTGTCACCCATCTTGTTTCACAATACAAATCTTCGAATTACATTCTGCAAGAAGAAGAGGCACACAAAGATCTATAAGAAGATAACTGCCTTCACCCATGTCAAAAGGATCAAGAAAACCTGTGTCTGTAGGAGACAGGGATAATGACTTGAAAGTTGCGTGTTCTTATGTCGTTTAAAATCATCAAGTTAGTTACTTTTCCCCACATGTCCATACATGTAAATAAGTTATGATATAGTAGAATCAATAGCCGATATTAGCGAACCTGTACCTTCATTAAGATCTTTTCTTGCCACAAGTCCAGTTTTCCCACTTTTCTCTTTGGCAATGTCCATCAGGAAGGCCTGCTGTTCATCAAAGGTGGGGCGGGCTAGTCGCACTTTTGCTTTGCGGCATCTCTTTTTCGTGGAGTAAAACCGTGGCTGCGTCTCCATCTTTTTATTGGCGGGAGCATTTACTTGACTTTTCAGTGGTATGACATCTGGTTCTTTCTCACTTTTTGACGAGATAAACAAGCTACGGGCAGCCATCAGTTGTTTCTCCAGCTGCGTTAATGATACGGAAGTGGTACTCCTGTCCAGATCTTCCAAAAGCTTGAGTAAAATGCCTTTGATTCTACTCTTTGACTTACTGATGTCGTCAGAACGGGATCTTATACACTTCAAGACAGTTTCCATTTCCTCCTGTTGCTTGTCAAAGGTGACACTTGCTGTAGCGTTTTCGTCGTGTGATATCGCTCCGTCGTTTAAGGTGCTACGCTTGACCAGATGGATATGTTTACATATGGTACTCATAATCAGCGAGTCAGGGCAGGTGCACTGGAAGGTATGGATGCAGACATGGCACTCTGTGCAGGCCATATTACACAAACCCATATCTGGACACGAGGGTGCTGTTTGGGTAACCTGATAAGAAGTCTTGCCATTCTCAGAGAGAACCTTCCACTTTCCATCACCGAGGGATTCGACAGAACTAACGGGTAACGTCAGGTTCTGATGATGACGCTCGGTGATCACGTTCATGCGGTACGTCATTTTTCCCTTTGTAATTTTGATAAGCCGATCAAAACCCATGTCTCGTGCATATTTCTGCAGGTTGACCAAACAACTGTCTACGCGCTTGTTGATTTTCCCTTTCAGATATAATCTCTTGAATACTCGGTGGAATGCCTCCGCATACATATTGGTGTTGATTTGCAAACCACGCCTATAGCAGTACGCCCATTGCGACTTTTTGGGGACCCATTCTTTAGTGAAGTAGTCGTGAAATTGCTGACATTTTGATCCAGACTTCAGACGTTGCATGAGGGCCTGCAAGCAGTTTTCGAAGACAGTTTCCTCTGTTTGCTGCAACACGATCCTCAGCAATTTGTATAACTCTGCTTCCACCGACAGATCACCGACTTTCTTCCTGAGCTCCTCTTTCCAAGCTTTATCAACATGCCATGTGCAGATCAGTTTCGCTGGCCTTGGATCACCCATAACGGCTACCCATGCATTGTAGAACTGTGGCGCCATGTCGCTCATAAAAAATTTAGAATTTACAGAACCACTATTCTTCCTAATCTCGTTAAAGAAAATTGTCATAGTGGTGAAATCTTCGTGACTTGACAGGCACCATCCCACAGGTAATCCTTGGCCAAACTCGTCAATGACTAAGATCGTGGTAAGACTAAAATCGTATGCGTTGGTGCCGTGTGTGGAATCACAGCAGACGCCTTTTGAAGCAAACTTTTGAAAAATTTGTTTCTGAAGGGGAGTTTGCATGGCAATGAAGAAGTCGTCTTTTGCCAGATCGTATCCCTCCTCGGCGTCCTGGCCCTGAAGCTTATGATAGAGTGTTGGGTTCTCATCGGCCTGCTTCCACTCTTCAATCCAAGCTAAGACGCTTTGCTGATCGTTAGGATGCCGCTGAACGTCTCTGAGGCCATAGGCGCGCTCTATGTTGGCGAGGTCCTTTCTTGTTACCAGCTGGTGTCTTCCTACGTTTTCTGTTACACTGTCTCTGATTTCGTCCAAGATTCTCTCACGGGATACACCTTGCCTCATCTTCGCAGCGATTTCTTGTCGTCTGTTCTTTGAGACGCGTAAGTGTTGCACCTCCTTCTCGTGGCCATAGTGGGTAAGAATTGCGTCAGCCTTAATTGAGCCATTGGGAAACACAGACACCGTCATCTAAGCCGTACAGTGACGCTCAATCTTACAGGAACCTGTAAAATAGAAGTAAAAAATACACTTCAGCACATTTTTTAGCAACGTTACCTGATTGTTATAAGGTACGATTCGATTTTCTACTTTCATGCATTGTTCTATACCTTGCATCCGTCCTCTGCGAGACCCTTCTTTAGTTTTTCTGTTAATTCCTCCCCTATTGCACTGAAAGTATTTCAAAGTAACACCAGTGTCGTCATTGAGCTTGTCTCCAGTTACTTTAGAAAAAGAGCACTCTTCTGCCTCCTCCATAAATCCTTTCCACTGATCAAAATCTGAAAGAAAGATTTTAACAGATTTGAGCATTAGCTCCTTAGTTACTTAATATCGTTGTACAGGTCGGAGTTCGAGCTTTTGCTAGTTCCACAGTAACACTCAGAATAGGTGTAGTTGGATTCTCCATACAGGGCAACCGACGTAGGCCACGTACAACGCAGGTTTTTTTTTTCACGGTCTAGAGCAACTGAGAGCGAATGCTAATGAAACAACATAACACACTATTGCTGGTTTGCGGCTGTTGCTACGGTTACGTCCGCTTCATTCTTGTTGAAGAAATATTTCATACATCATCAGTAATATTTACCTGCATAACTTGAAAAATTTAATGATTCCTCTCTAAAAACAATGTTGTGACTTCTGGTGAGATGCTGGCGCAGATCAGCAATTTTGCGACACTTGAAACCGCACTCTAAGCACTGACAGTTACCAGAATCCAGACGAGCTGTTTTATTTCCAAGCTCTTCATGTTTTCGTTTAATATGCCTTCGCAAGTTAGATTTGACATTGCATGTCTGGCTACAGAATGGACACTGGAACACACCAGAGCTTACTTCGTTGTTGTCTGCTTCTTGTGCGATTCCTTCATTTTCCAAACCAGAGTTGACGTCATTGTTGTTTGCTTCTTCTGCAATTCCTTCATGCCTTCCTTCTTCTTCCGTGATGTCGTTTTTTTCTAAACCAAAGCTGAAGTGATTCTTGTCTGCTCCTTCGTGGATGTTTTCTTTTTCTGATGTGAAGCTCACTTTGCCGTAGTTTGCCTCCTCCTGGTTGTCGTCCACTTCTGAACAGGATAACTTCACAGACCTCCGCACTCTTCTGTATGCTTCCGATGGAGAAATTCCGATCCCTCTAGTATCGACCTTCTTGCCAATCAACCAAGAAATTATCGAACACCTGAGGAAGTCTGAGTGGGCAGACGGGGACATTAGCCATTTGATATCTTCTGGCAGGTTTTCTTTCCTATCCAGAAAAACTTGCCTCCAAAGAATGGGAGCAACGCAAGCAATGCTCGCCAAGATGCATACAGTAACACCACAAACGTTTCCACAGGTTTGCAGTGGAAGGTTTTTGAGACATCGCACAGAGCACACATGTGAAGAGCGTTTGTTGGGAACATGGCCCTGGACGCATCCTCTGAAAGGCTTCCTGGGTAAAGTCAGTTCTTCGTGGAATATTTCAATAATTGGAGAAAGCAATTCCTTGATATTTTGAGGGAAGCCCCATGCATACGAGTCGCAGTAGTACCATTTATTAATATTAAAATCGATGTAAATCAATGTCCAGTGACTACCAGGTCTTTGCGGAGTGCCAAAGAAAACTTCGCTCGATTTTCCAACATTCGCTATTAAAGTCACATATCTCGTTCTTTTCTTGCATCGCTGGATCGTGCGGCGAACATTTCCACGGTCCATTTGGATTAAATCGTTCAGCATAAACACCGAAGAATCATTTTGTTCTTCCTGAAGCAGTTTCATCACGCCCGCGAGAATGCTGTAGTTCAGCCACCGCTTTCCAGCTAACAAGGCCATATCTGAGGCTAGTATATAGTGATAATAGTCCAATACTGATCTTCCATCGGGAACGTTCAAAATCAAGTTTTCGTACGTTTTCAAGAAGCTCTTTGAAAGCGAACACTTTTCATTTGGTGGTACAATAGTTGTCGCGAGCCACTCCCTTTCCTTTTGAACGTTACATGCTACCTCTCGCAAACAGTGAATGTTAAGGATGGTCTGAAGAGATTCTTGGTTAAATGTACCAATCTGACATGCAATGCTGTGGAATCGACCAGTTCTAAGGCAGGCAAGCACCTCTTCGCAGCTGGATTTGGAGGGCATACGTGTCAATGATGTGACATTTGTTCCATTTTTATTTTTTGCTGTAAGCATTTTTAGCGGCCCTGTTTGTGCAACACGAGGAAATTCTATCGTAGACGCTTGGAGCCTGGTGGTTGCTGCAAACTTGTTGTTGACAATGATGTCCTAAAAGGATGTATATATAGAAACAGTTTAAGTTAGGGGTTATTAAGAGATATTATCCAACAACTTTAAAAATCTGATTCTTCATTGCGCAGAAAAGGTTAAATGGACTTTTCAGATACTTACCTGTAAGACTGGATCCATTGTGACAGGAACTTACGCGTCGTTGGGAGAAGCTGGTAACATAAGGAGTTGAGAGAAGCTTGTAACAACACTGGTCTGAACAGATCAACATTTTAATGTAGAGGCTCTTTCGCGCATACACAGTTGTATAATGTACATCTTGAAAGGCCAGTAATTTCTGTGCTTAGTGACCAAATTTTCTGAGCTGTTTTTTTTTTTCGTGTTGTGTTTGTGCGCGGCCTTCTGTACATAATTTTTTCTCCAATTTTGCTATACAGGGGTGACTTTTTGGGGGTAATTGGTCAACCCTTATCCAAATAAATAAATAAATAAATAAATAAATAGATAAATAGATAGCTTGATAATCGATAAATCAATCAATATAGTTATCCACGTTTTGCTCCCCGTGTCACGCTGACTCACGCACTTGTCACGCTAGTTTTTTTAGGAAGACCACCACATAAGAGTGTTGTGTTATATATATTTTTACTCCCTTTCAAAAATTATTTATAAATCATAATCAGCAAATTGTCAATGCTTGCAACATCTCTGAAGTATGTAAAAAACTTGCTTGAGCGGGAGCACTCAACAGAAAGCACTGCACGCCGCAGGAATATATGCAAGTCATTGTCTTAAAACTTTTCCTGTTGAATTTTGGATAATAAACCGACAGAGTCATCGGTTTTTGAAGTCGTATTTTTTTCAATATGGCAAAGAAATCGTGGAAAAAATCGAAGCGTATTGCTTTATTTAACTTAGATTACAATTCGGACATGACTGCAAATGAAAACAAATACCGTATACACAGACTTAAGGTCTTCTAGGTCACAGAATTAATTTTTTTTTCTTTTTTTACGTATATATGGAGATATCTTACCTGAATGTAAAAAAGGTCACTTGACTGTAGAGGGCGACTTCACTTTGAACAAAATCCCTGTCACAGCGAAAGAACATGCAATCGAATTTCCCGCCGTCTTCCCGCTTCGCATGACGACCTCGAGAACTCGTGATAATTTCCGAAGAATGAAATCGATACGCTACTCGGGTTACCTCGGAAAGACGGAGCCCCGAAAAAATCCATTGTTTTCTTATCCAATGAGAGCTCGGATCGATTCCTGTATTTAGCCGCAAGTGGATGTGCTGCGTTTTGGAAATGAGTTTAATGAGGAACTTTGCTGTAGGTTTAATTTTACAAATCTTCAACAATCACTAGATCTCTAGGTAAGATGTGATTAGAAATTCTAGTCGCCAATTTGGCGACTAACTTTCAGGATTTGGTCGCCAATTTGGCGACTAACTTTCAAGATTTGGTCGCCAAAGTGAAAAATTTAGTCGCACTGGCGCCTGTATTAGGCGCAATTTGACGCCCTGTCCTTTCTAAGCCAAGAACTCCTTTATTTCTTGTAGATCAGTGGGATCTCAGGACAAGACTTCGAGCTGGAATCCATCTATTTTGGTAATCCTCAACCCTTTTTTCTATACTTAGAGCTGTTTTAAAATGGCCTCAATTACCAAGCTATTGTACAGTCTCAATTTGAAAATGTCCGACCAAGCGCCTCCAAAATGAATTTTTAAAAGCACTATAGGTGATGAGGTTATTAGTATATAATATAATTTAAAACTGTAGCTGCTGTGAGAGTTTGTGCCCGCAGTGGCAACCGTCGTCTTTCGCTTTTCCGATCTAACTTGCCCGTTTTCTATCTTGTTTGTTCAGGGATATCAAAAGAGAGACCTCCTCAGGGAGCTTCTGCCTCACATAGGTAAGAATCTGCTCAATTTGTACCTCATCACGAACAAGGTGGCTGTTTACTCTCGCAATGGCCAGCCTGGAGTTATTAGTTGGGTTCGCCGACCGGTTAGCTCAGTTGGTAGAGCACTGGACTACCGAACGGGAGGTCGCGGGTTCAAAACCCCGGCCGGACCAACACTCATGTTCTTAAAATAATTGAGTAGAAAGTGCTGCCTTTGTAATGACATCTGCAAATGGTTAGACTTTCTAGTCTTCTCGGATAAGGACGATAAACCGTAGGCCCCGTCTCAACTCTATCTGTAACGTGGGACGTAAAAGAACCCATGGCACTGTTCGAGAAGAGTAGGGCGTGTTCCCGGTGTCATGGTCTATTGGTCTGATTGTAATGCGCATATGATTATTTATATAGAATATGCGCAATATAAATGGAGTATATATTATATTATTATTCTTGTTGTGGAGTAGTTGAGAGTGTTGGCCATGCAAGTGAATTTATGAAAGACCATATATTTGAACTGCGGACTAATATGTAATGACATTGAGTGATCATCGCAGTTATGTACACAACTTATGCAGCTGTGAAATTAAAGCGTGGAAAAAAAACTCAGGCCTGAACGGGATTCGTACCCATGACCTCTGAGATACCGGTGCAGTGCTCTACCAACTGAGCTATCAAGCCAACTGGGAGCTGGTCATATTATGAGGTCGTAATATACCCGTAGATGGAGAAGAATGATGCAAATGAATATATGAAAGACCATATATTTGAACTGCGGATTAATATGTAATAACATTAATTGATCATCGCAGTTGTGTACACAACGTAAGCAGCTGTGAATTTGAAGCCTGAAAAAAAAAAATTTAGGCCTGAACGGGATTCGAACCCATGACCTCTGCGATACCGGTGCAGTGCTCTACCAACTGAGCTATCAAGCTAACTGGGAGCTGGTCATATTGTGAGTTCGTTATATACCCGTAGATGAAGAAGACTGATGCAAATGAATATATGAAAGACCATATATTTGAACTGCGGATTAATATGTAATAATATTAATTGATCATCGCAGTTATGTACACAACTTAAGCAGCTGTGAATTTGAAGCCTGAAAAAAACCTCAGGCCTGAACGGGATTCGAACCCATGACCCCTGAGATACCGGTGCAGTGCTCTACCAACTGAGCTATCAAGCCAACTGGCTAAGAAGCCAACAATGTTGACCATCTTACATCAGGGGCAAAGTGTTTTGCTCGTCTTTGCTTGAACAGTTTCTCTCATAGGCAAATGTTAGTCTACTTTTTCGACTTATAGAATGGGGAGCGTGAGGCAAGTTATTGGTGTGGGGACAGATTTGCAATTAACTGCAAATAGAGCATTTTACCAATTAACAATTAGACCCGTAGCCCTTGAGGGCGAAGGGTCTAATTGTTTTAGTATCACCCAACTAGTCGGACAGAAAAAGCAATAATAAAAGAAAGTTGAAAGAACGATTTAAACAAAAGAAAGCGCCACGAATTTCGCTACTCGAGGACTATTACTAATAGTCCTCTGGTAGCGTAGCCAATCAGAATGCTGCACTAATGAGAATACATCATGCCATCACACAACGGCTGGCATCAAAATGGCCGTTTTGTATTTCATTGAACTCAGATTGAATATTATTGAAATTGTCAATACTGCACTCAGCTTCGCTTCGTGCAGTATTGACAATTTCTCGTTCATTTTACAGCCAGCGCGTGCGTGTATTTGTAAACAAACCACGAATTTCAGTCTCATACCCGTAATTATTAGACCTATCGGATCAATGTAAGTATCTGGGCAACCGTGCACTTACCCCTCCCCTAACCCAACAAGTTCTGATAAGTTAAGAACTTAGCGTTAATGTTGGGTTAAGGGAGGGGTAGGTGCACAGTTGCCCAGATATTTACATTGATCCGTCCTATCTTTAGTGACGACTTAAGCATCTAGCGTTTAAAAATATCGCCAAAAAATTACTTTGTTTCAGGGATAATTTTGCCTCATAAGACTAAACATCTGTGAGAGCGTCTGAAGTTTATTGTCTATTTTTAATGTTTATTTTTAATGTTAAATTCACGTTAAATGGGCCTATTTAGGGGATATGGTAAGTATTACTTCTGTGTTCTGTTTCGTTTCAGGAACTAACATTCGCCTGCAGAGGCTTTTCACAGAGTTCAGAGAGCAGCTCGACGCAGTTGGAGCGCGGTAGGGTTGTGTCAGTATTACGTGCACACAAATGGTGTTTGCTGCGTGATGCGGTATCGTGACGTGACCACCATTCACCTTAGAGGTGCGGGAAGTAGATAAGCTTGGCGCCAATCCCCCATTGTATAATTATCGCATTGCCTTTTTCCCATCACCCGCGGGAGATGTGTATCGAGCTCGAGTGGAGCACGCTGCTCGGCCACAGTGACCACGAACCATACTCGCATTTTAGCCCTGTAACGGCGAAGAAAGGGCAGTGATTGGCCTTTGGATAGTTTGTTTAGAATTGTATGGCATGGAAACATTGGGCGGAACTGAAACATTAGTTTTGACAGAGAAAGAAGAGAGAACTGTAGATTTTTATAGACGTAGCGTGGAAACATTACGTGGCGCTAAAGATTATCGTTAGAGGAAAAAGGGTCTTTCGACAGGTTATTTGGAGCTATATGGCGCAGGAACATTGTACGGCGCTGTAACATTATCGCTAGATGAGAAGAATACTTATTGGCCTTTTGCTAGGTGGTGTAGAGTTGTATCGCGGGAATTGTGCGCACGATCACACCAGAATACTAGCAGAACATTCCAGTCCCTGCGGTGATATTCCTGAGACGACGTGGTCCTACTCTTGGCTCTCGTGGAAGGTTATACGTCCATAAAGAGAGCGTCTTTGAAAAAAGACCCAGAGATAACAACTCGGCTGATTGCTGATAATGCAAAAGTGTTAGAAGTGATCCGGGTCCTCGGTAGACTCAGGCAAGTTCCCGTATGTGGGCTGAGCCTGTGAACCCGACAAGCACGATGGTCTTAAAATGATATTAATTTGTCACGTTATGCATGTATTAACTGTTCGAACTAGTGGCGGTGGAATGCTCGTGGAATGCGCCGTTTTAATTTCCATTACAACCAAAAACTGAATCAAGTTTATGTGAGCATTGTTAGTCGGATATCGGACTTCGTGTTCGGAGGTAGTTGTAAAAAAAAACAAGAGCTTTACTTTTCCAAGCACTTACCGACGAAGAGTACGACCTGTTAACATTAAAGTGCAAAACAAGCTATATTGTGTGACTGGAAGTCTGAAGTAAAAACAAGTACTGTCATTTCCTTTAGTAGATGCCGGTAAGTGAGGTTTTTCGCCGCCATACGTAGCAAAGAAGCGCTGTGAACGAGCTCTGAGGCCCTTAATAACTTCAAGAACATGCGTATTGTTTTATATGTACCATTTAATATTTATGATACATACATCATCCTTTATATATGCACGTTCGTGTTTATTCTGTATACACATGTATATATGTTGATATCTTTGAAGATCTAAGGCCTCAGTTGGCAGCTGAGTACACAAGACGTACGTGGGAGTTGAATTTATCCCATTTGCGTAAAGCGTTTAGTGTTTCTTTGGCCTACGCTAAGCCTGAAAATTCAATGGAACAAACGCAAAAACAAAAAAACAAAAACAAAACAAAAAGAATAGAAGGAAAAAAGCAATTGACGCAATTCTCCGACTATACTGTCTGTGTTATGAGCAACATTCGAGTGTCGAGATAACACTCTTTTGGTTGGCGTGGGTGTTAAAATTACACAGCTTCTTCTAAATTTTGGTCCTGCTCCTTGTTCACGTCTAATAAAAACCAGGAAAACTTTAGGAGCTGCAACTGCACTGGTTGAAATTATTTCAGCTTGTGTAATTTCAACTATCTCCAACTATTCGATAACTGGCGGCCTTGAAAAGGTACAGTTTGCTACTCAGCATTTTCACACCGTCTTTTGTCGTGTCTTCAGTCCTCAGTGATGAGCTAATGTTGGTTTTATTTTGGATACTGTTCTCTCTTTAGCTTCTATAACTTATTTCTTAGTAGCTCAGCTCTGTGTTTAAGTCAAGTGGGACTTGTTTCACTGGAAGGCGTTTGGACGATGTTGATTTGGTTTGGAGTTTATCGTTTTGTGATTGGCTTTATGGCTCAGGACATTGAAAACACGTTGCGTATCAGGTGATTCTTCGCCGAATTTTCTTATTGCGTGGATGTGAAGTTTATCCTCAGTTATTTTCAAATCCAAACAACTGTTTCTTTCCTTCTTGTTTTTGTCGTTTCCCTCTTGGTTAATAAACGAAATTTTCCGGCCTGTTTTTTTTTTCTTTTCTGCCGAATTAATGCTGTGCTTTTCTTCCTCTTTGTGGCAGAATCTCCCCTAACGCATTCTTGGGCTTTCAAGAATCTTGGTTCGATTCAAACAATTGCTATCCATGTAGTAAGAAAAAAGTACCAAAAAAATTTTTTTTGAACATCCATCGGTGCAAACTTTCTCATTCACTGTCGTCATCCATAAACTAGGACAACTAGCAATACATTATTTCTTATATTCTGCACAATTTGACAGGTTCCAAATTGAAACCTTTTCTGCGGTGTCTATAATTCACCTTTTTTTCCGTCACTGAAAACACAAATTCGTCATTATTTCGCGTATGTGGGAAAATTCCGGGCTTGTTACATCTGACAACTGTTAACAAACCTGGCCCCATAGTTAAAAGGAAATGAAGAGCTTTAATTGCGGGGAACATTTGTACGAATTTTGACTTTAGATTTTGTACATAAGAGAGCCTTATATTACCAAGTGCTTTTTGTAATACTTTGTAAAGGTGGCCTGAATGACAAAATTCTTAGCCACGGGATAAAAATTGTGGCACATGTATTTTTTTTTTACACCCATGTAGTAAACCTTCACCGACTGTTTTCTAGTGGTACTCTTTGGATTTAAACTGCCTGTATTTCTTATTGCAGTGAAGCATTTTAAATGATTTTTCTCTTCCTCTCGTAAACCAAAGTTGAGCTTCGCACATATACCCATAATTCCTTGAAGCTTATGCGGCGTTGTTTCACTAATTTAGTTTTAGCGCCTTTGTAATCATCCTTCGCAATTTCCGAAGGGAGACGACTAAACATTTTTCTTTTTTATTGCCATTGACCAGACTAGCTCGCGTCATTGTACAATCAGTCTGTTACCGCTTTCAAAATTTTCCCATGTGAAAATGGTCTCATTTCTGGCATAATTTCATTACACGGGATTATGTTTCTCTTTTCATCTCAAAACAAGAAGCCGAACCGTCCAACTTAATGGTTCGTAATTATTTTACCAACTTTGGTTCCTCAAAGACCAAAGAAAAGGGATGGCTGTGGAATTGTTCTTAGGAAGTGTCTCGCATTTTTCTTCTTATGATTGGCAAATGAAAACACTATAAGGAACAGTCTTTCCGTTGTCCAATTATGCCTTTTCTCGAACTGATAAATATTGGCATGTATTTTTGTTTTTAATGGTTGCTTACTGGCTACGACCCCTAACCACCTATGGCGTCAAGACGTTCCAAGCAATCTAAATTAGTCAAAATATAATTTTCATTTTTATCGATCTTCCCGATCAAAGAAAAATGCTATTGTTTTCGAACTCAACGACTGAATCTGAAGATTTGTTTGCGAAGCGCCCGAAACCATTCACATCAGATTGCAAAAAAAAAAAACATATACATGCGTATATATATATATGCATAAAATAAGATCCCTTCCTAATGAAGAAATTGCACTGTGGCTTCGCTGTGAATGGAGACACGTAAGGTTGGATAATACCTCAATTTGGCTTTTCAAACATGCCAAATTGTATAGAAACAATTCGTATCCCATTGCTTGGACATGAATTGCTAGTGAGTTATTGCCTTGTCTCTCCGCCAGCTGTCATGGTTTGAATGTTTGCTGAACCCAGCGGTGTGCTGGAACTGAAACACTGAAAAACACGAAGGTGACCTAAAATTTTTGCTATTGAGGAATAAAACTGCCAAGTGCCTCGCATCAGGTTCTAGGATTTTATTTTTATTTCCTTCGCAGACCCCACCCAGAGAAAATTTGGTAAACCACTGACTTAAGCAAATGCTTTTTCATCAAAATTGTCCAATTTGGTTTTCGCTGACATCTTTGGGAAAAAGGGCGTTTAGAACGCGACTTCACACTGTGTTGTCACAGTTTCATAGGCGCAATTTACTTGTTTGCCCGGTCAAGTTTCGCCGTATTTCTATTCTAATAAGATATATCTGTGTTTGTTATAATCACTCCTTATTCAATTCAGCTTAGAAACTGTACCCGGCGATTAATTGCAAAGTGGTTCAAATCCAAGTCACATGTGTTCTTATCTAAACTTTTCATCTTGAAGTCTATAAAATATTTCGATCACCTATCCTGATTTTGTGTGTTTACCTTTAGACTCTTGTCAAACATTAAACTTTAATAACAAGAACTGAATTCTCGATTTGTATGATGTCGCGGCCATTGTAGTGTCGATTTTCAGCCGGAGGATATTTGCCTTACCAAGTAATCTCTATTTTAAAAGATGTTTTGTAAATTGACATAGACTGGACGATGCACTAAAATGATTCTAATGGCGATACCTTGTGCGTCTGATGTTTCTTTAGGTTAATTTGCGGTAGTATACTGAAAGAGAAAGGAATTACTGTTTCTAAATTTTAATATATATTTTTTTCATTTTCCGGAAAAAAATGCTATTCCAGTTGCAGGTTAGGTTGCCTAATAATGCTTGGCGGTATTGGTACACTCACAACGCGTTTTCGCTGTATATCTTGACGAAGCTCGCCGAATTCGGAGAATTTGTCAAAGCGCTTTTACGTCTTCGCTAATACAAAATACTAATTCTTATACCCGCCCACTGTAACCGGTGTTTTCTCTGTATGAAACCATAGCATTATGTCATTGCGTTAGGTTGATAGTCTTTCATTGAAGAGAGAGAGGCAATTCTTTCGAGTTTTTCATTTTTTTTTTTTGTGTGTGTGGGTGGGTATTGGAAGTGTCAAAGCAATAAACGAGCCCATGCGAATCTCTTTTTTTCCTCTACGTCGTAAGTAAGTTTTGGCATTTTAGGAACAGTTTTGAGTTCCATCCTTAACCCCAAAAAATTATGTTTCCGGTCAGTAATGGTGTTGTATGGTCAGCTGGGCCTGTTATAATCTTCTCAGCAAAGTAGAACACTTCTTCGACTGCGTTCGTTCAGTGTAAACACATTTTTTTTCCTCGAAAAAGATTTGCATTATAATAGTTTGTCATCAGTAAATCGTAACGGCGTGTGAACGGACTCCGTTCTTGGTTCTCGCTGTTAAATTGACATTTTGCCGCGCTCTAAATCTCGTTTTAGTTGTCATGATGTGCTTTTTCCCAAATCATTGATGGTTGGTCGTGGTTGTTAAGTGTGGCAGTTTTAAATGAAAATATAATTCCCGTAAAGGTGTTTTGACTTTGATCAAAGTTTGCTTGCGGTGTTCAGAATCAGCTTGTAACACATTTATATGCCTTCATACAGCTGTTGCTGTAGGGAAGGAATAAAAGCGCTGCAGGGCATGAGGACGGTACGTTGTGTGTGAAGTTCACTCGATAAGTTATGGGGCCGGTACAAAGAGATAAGACGACATTGCTTGGCTGTGTAGATTGCAAAGGCGCGAATCTATACCTCCCTTAATGTACTGCGTGGGCGACGCGGCACGCTATTCGCTTAAATACAAGCGCGCGCGCACGGTTCCATATCAAATTTAAAAAAACGTGGATTGAGTAGAGCTGGCATAAAACAACCATTACCAAACACGTTTAAACATTCTATTCTGATCGCGCTCTCTGACAAGATGCCGTCGTAAATTCTCGCGTTCTGAAAGCCACGCTGCACTTCAGAGACTCCTCTGGTTAAGCGTTCCCGATTAATGGAGGCGATTTCTTCGTTACTTGGCACCAGAGACCAGCGGCGGTAATTCGTCAAGTTCGCTCAGAGCCGATGAGTAAAGGCCCAGCGAGGTAGTGCGACCTATCAAGCCTGTTCACTGGCAGTCCTTGATAGCCGCATCTATTCGGGCTCTGACTGGGACAAATAACCTAGAAACCTTAGCGAGAATGTCAGAGAGCGACAAGGAATCATGGAAAGACCAGCTAGTGGGAGCAATAGTTGTCGTTATTTTCATAATTACACTTGTGTTAAATTTTCTAGCGCTTCATTACACGTACGTCAAAGTTCGCAAGCCATCGCTGAAGAAGATCCCTCACTTGTTTGTCGGCGCGCTTTCCCTAGCCGGGCTGGGAGTCGCCTGTTTTCAGTACGTACCTTTCATTGCATCGCGGTTCAAAGGCGAGTGGTCGTATGAGGCAGTCGTTTGTCACTTCGTGGCGTTTGGTGTTCTCTTCTTCGGTATTCTGACCATCTCTCTTGTAGTGGTGATGAGCTTAGAGAGGCTGGGCGCGATCGTGTTCCCGTTCTGCTACAAGGAGAATGTAACGTTTCACAAGTGTGTCGTAGCTCTTGTCTTCCTCGTGGCGTACTCGTTTCTGCTGGCCTTGCTACCACAGGTACTCAAAACCGTGGAACTGAACGTGGCCACTGGCGTGTGCACTTACACTGTGGACTCCTACAACCCCGATACCAAGGCGGTTGTTTATGTGATGGGCGTTCATTACGTGTTGTCGGTTCTCATCATGTTAATGTCCAACATAACTGTTGTGTACACACTCAATATTCTCGAAAAGAAATCTCTGTCGGACGTTTACGACCAGGAGCCCAAAGAGAAAGGAGGCCAGGTCAAGTCGTCGCACACGTCTGCGTGTGTAAGTTTCGCAAAAATGGTAGGAATTATGGCCATATGTTATTCTATTTGCTGGACAACTATATTGGTGAGTATTGTCCATCTTTTTCCAAACATCATCAATAAGTTAGCTTAGTAAAAATCAAGATAATTTTCACACTCTCGCGCTCTATCTTCCACTTGGCGCAGCTTTGTTTTGTTTGTTTACTGATGCCATTACCGATTTTGGCGTAGGCGATGTTTTTTTTTTGTAGCGCTTTTAGTAGTGCGCTCGTAACTGGAATATTAAATGTCGGCTTTTTTCATTGACCCAACTCACAGACTTTGTGTATTTTTACTCGAAACACGAGATGTTTGGATCTAAGAGCCCGGAAGAGTAGGTTATTAGGGGAAAGTAGCACGCGCGGATATATGGCTCCAGATCCCCCATGTTCAGATCTTTTTTTGTCATAAAGGAAGGCTGTAAGTCAATAAATTGGTGATTTATATGCGGAACGACAAAGCCGGCGATTGCTGGCAAAGATACGGTCTAAATAAATTGGAAAGTCCTAAAATTTATGTCTTTCAAAACACACGGGTCACAATGGCTAAGAGTGTTGTGAGCTTGTGCGTACACGTGAATTAAATTAATAGGCAACTTTAATGGGAACAAGGCAACGAATATCACAACAAACGTGCGATGATTGCGAATTTACGGCAAAATCCGCATAATTCCGCGTTGATAAGCGCTTTGCAATGCATTAAACAAGGGCGCGCTTCCTCCGTTCAAAGAAGTGGAGGCAAATTTTCATCACACACTTGACAAGTTAGTGAAAATTGCCCACCGTTCCATGAGCCCACTGGCTGTTTCACTGGGGCAGATGTAAACTTGATGTCAATAAAAACACTGAAAGGACTCCAGCCATTGTAGCTCACAACAACGACGCGACTGACTGAATAAAAATGTTCCCTCGGTGGCCAATCGAGGAACGCGGTGAACATTTGACGAGAAACTACATAATTATACCCTGCATGGGTCGCTTATGATCAGGTGAATTCATGTACACATGGAGGATTTTTTTTTTTTTGACGTGATAATTCAAGGATTTTCTTTAACAGATTTTGGCGCTCCTTGTGCGTCGAAATGTTCAATGAATATATGATTTTTCGAGTGTGCTCCTTTCCTTGTTAACAATTTCAGCCGCATATCGTGAGTTGGTCGATCGCCTGGAGACAAGTCGGAATATTTACCACACGCCAAGACAGACCACATTTCGTTGCGGAATGAACCCAAACTATTAGGACTTAATGATCGTGTGAGCTTGTATGCCGCTTCGAGAGTTCAATATTTTTTCCCTGTTTCGTGACCTTGCGCGTTTTTATTTTTCATGAATAAGATTTCATCGTATTCATTAGGTGAAAATTGTTGCGCACTTTCTCCCCGACGAATTTTCTTTTTCTGCAGCCGATTACCAAAAGAAAATTGGCAATTGTCTCCTTTGACTTGGAACCTACCTAATGGCCAATTGATTTTGCTTCTATAGATGTTATCCGCGGTTTGAAGCGTTTCAATGTTGTACTGACAGTCTGTTTCATGCCAGGCTGACTTTTCTTTCTTGTAAACACCAGATTTTGTTCTTGTCTTTCGATTTAAGATGGCGGTAATTTGTCGTTAAAGTGCTCCTCGCATTTTCAACGGTCTACAGAAAGAAATTCTTTTTTTTCCTTTTAAGTCCCTTTTGAATTTTAAAATAGATAATAAAAACTAGTTGTATGCATATTTATGCATATTAGACTCGTTCAATTACCCCCTGAATAAGGGATGACATTTCCTTCAGGGAACCGTATGTCTTAGCAGCTCATTTTAAACTGAGTAAAATATAGTAGTGAATGGGGCACTCGACAAGTTGGACTGTTTCTCTTGATTCTCTTTCATCGAACGACACTGTTCTCAATGGCTCGACTCAAGTGGTCGAGTTATTGCTAACAGCCAACCCCGGCTAATGAATATTTTATGACCTTTGCCACAATAGAAAGCTAGCAACGGCCTCAGTCTTCCATTCGAGTGAATGTGTTAAATCATTACACTAAAAAAATCTACTATGTGGTTTTTCAAAACCAAGCAAGTACCCCATCATACATATACAAAAACGGTTTTTCTTTTTTCGTCGCTTCCTGTCCCAGACCTAAGAATTTTTTTTCTGCTTGTCACTTCTCTTTGTGTGTGTTATTTTTTTCAATAATTAATTTCAGTTCGTTATCCATCGTCCAAGAATAGCGACAAAGCCTTCGGCGATTGCAAAGATAACGCTGCGACTAAACTGCCTGCATCTTTTGTCAATTTTCAGATATAGTTGACCAAGAGCTGCTGTGAAAATGAAAAATTGAAATTTCCTTTCACGCAAATCTTTCCTCGTTCTTATCTTGTCCCTGACGTTTTGATAATTATGTGGTGAAAAACCCAAACAATATAATATCATTTTGGCGCATTAGCTCGTGTTTGCAAATTTCCGGTAAGCGAATCCTTAGGCAGAAACTGGATTTTAGCACCTCCTAGCCGACGCATTACAGTAATGGTATACAAGAAGGAATTTAGCTTTTTTTTTTCTTGTATGCATTGCGTTCTTATTTAACCGCCAAATGTAAACTACAGGTATTATTTACACTATAAAAGATCTGAAGCGAACAGAATCTGAAGCTGATTTTTGCATGAGCGTCTTTCGAATTACAATTCTTTTCTCTTTTCTTGGCCATGTTTTCTTTGCCAGATGTTTTAAATCGAAGCGTAGGGAAAATAGTTTCAGCACTCTATCTTCAGCACTCTATCTATCTAAAGCACACAGTGTTGTCTTTGTTTAAAGGGAAAATTACATAAAGTAAGCTATTGACATTTTCATTGCCCTGAGAAGGAAAACGAATTACCACAGTGACTAACAACAACTACACTGACGAGTTTATTACCGGCTCTCTTTTGTCACTCTACCCACGTGAAATTCTTTGCTTCTTAATAGATGGTTCTGGTCTATATTTTGTGTATATATGTAGTCAGATATCAAATTCTCGTCCATTGTCACAAGTTAAACATATACGCAAACTGTATGAATGAACCAAATATTATTGAACCAAGAAACTCCTTTAAAAAAAGCTTTGGTCCTGCTGGGTTTTATTCGCGGATAGCGATGTCGCAATTAAAATTAACTGTTTAGGGGGACAAATGAAACAAATAGTGTACAGAATATAACATATTCAACTGAGAATATAGGTCCACAATAAGCGCTAGGAAGCTAGATAAGAAAGAGCGCAATAGCCGCTTTTAGCCGACAGTGAGCGAGACAGTGAAAGGGCGAGTTTCTACTTTAACGGTAGCATTACTGTCGGCTTCGTTAAACGTTAAAGCTAATCACGCAGTATACTAAACCAAACAGTACAGACCTATGAAAGTAAATCAAAACCAGCTTTAATGGCGGACCATTAACAATTAGTCAATAGATTCTGTCCTTTGCTAAATCAAACCTAGGCAAATCGTCTAGAAAGACGAAGCAGTTCAGCGAGGTTTTTAGCAACATTTGAATTTTTGGGCGAACTGTCGTCGTAGCTTTATCCCTTGAAATTTACTGCATGGATCTTCCGTAATCTGATCTTCACTGAGCTGGATAAGTCAAACTATTGTCAAACAGGTCACTCTTCCGTGCGTTTTTGGAGCAGCCGAATTTGGATTTGAAATTATAAATGTATGAATGTACTATATAGTTTGTCGGTTATCATGAGTAGTGGACGTAGGTTCACGCAGAATGAACAGTTTCTAGCTACACAGGGAGGCGAGGAACAGGTAAAGAAAACAAGGCCTTTGTCGGCGCCAAGTGTAAGTGGGATATTCGATGTTGATATGCCGTAACACTTGATAATCCAAGAGTTTAATTAATCATACTCCAGACTTCCATTCCCTTGTGTTACGCCTTAAATATTCAGATAATCTTTGTAAGTCACAGGAATTACTAAGTATTGCTTCAGTGATTGCATTTTCTCGTAAAGGATTAACTTATTCTTCTGCAAAGAGCCCCGGGAAATTGCACTTAGCGATGAAGTCCCGTTTTAGCGCCATTGACTGTTTCGTTCCTGTGGTGCTGTAAATGTTTCCACCTTTTTCGACAAATTGTACTTTGGGAGTCAAACTCGAACTTTGAAAGCCAAGGCCTACCATGCGGCGTAGCAATTCATTTATCATTTTGGGAATTGCTCTCTTGCGGTGACGGTAATTTCTTTGTCTCTTCAAAAGGTGGAATTCGGGAGAATTTTTTAATAACACTCCCAGACTTGGAGTGAAAATGAGCGAAACAACAAAACAGTGTTTTAATGAGCAACGTCCCTCCTAGACACAACACGGTTCCTTGTGTTGTCTACGTCGGCATCTAGATATGAAATCTGTGAAGGGGTTTGACGCATCACCGAAGATTTTAAGACACAATAACTATTTAAGATACGTAATAGCAAGTAATGGGGTAAAAAAAATACAAAAATAATACAACAAGTAGATCACTGTCGAGATAAGAGAATGCAACATATATTTGCCTCCTTAACATCTTAGCAGTCAGGGACTTTGATTCTAAAATTGAAGAACTCAGATCCAAGGATTTAATTCGTTTTAAGCTCTTGAGAATAACAATGCAAATTAGTGAATATTCGAAGGATTATTAGCGAAGTATATACGAGAACAAGCATTTCTTTGAAACTGTAAGGTAAACTGATTGGAGTCATTCATTCATCTTGAGTTGTTTCGTTCTGTTTTTATGTACTTAATTTTTGAAGTCAGCAGGGGTGCGAATGTGTTTGAATTTCTCAAGAAAAATAATGCAAATTAATGAATACTCTACGGATTCGTAGTGAAATAAATGTATAAAAATAAGCATTTCTTTGTCAACTCCAAAGTAAATTGGTTTGAGCAGAAGTGCTGGGTTCCTAGTTTGAGTCATTCTCTCTTATCTTGATTTTCTCGGTCTGTATCGAGACGCAAATTACTCAACATTCTGATAACGACAATTTGTGACCAACGTAAATTTAGTGCATAACATACAGTGTGTGTAGGAAAAATGATCCACCGATGCCGAAAGAGAGTTTATTTATTTATCTCTCTGTATGCGGCTCTTCGCTAGATTTCGATCGGCGTTGCTTCTATTTTTCCAGCTCAAAAGTTCTTTTAATCCTAGCAAGACTAAATTTCCGAAACAGTGGTTGTAATAAAAGCCTGGTCTTGACGGCCGACGGACTTAACAATTAGACCGACTCTAGGCTAGCCCACCGACCTACTGCAGAACAAACTCGCAATCCGATTGGCTACTTATGGGCAGTTTATTTATCTGTTAACGGCTCTGACGTTAGTGGGGAAATTTAAAGGTACATAACTTGCAGGAAGGATTAAAAAAGCGTTATCTGAAAATCTCATAAAGATGGGTCGGTTGGTTTGGATAGAGAAATAAGACGACCGGTTCCTGTTTTTTTTTTTATAGAAATTTGTTTATGACGTTCGGGTCAACTGATAGAAATCTCGAGCTAACCTTGCTATCGTCTGCCTTTTACCTTTATCACTTTGATCCCTAAGTTGAAAGGCGCTACCGCCAGTCCCGCTTTTGCACAGTCGCCGAATACACTAGCGCTGACACTTAGTCCAGAAATTATCGAAACACGGGTGCACTGCACGGTTTGCGAAAAAAAGAGATGAGAGAGATGTGGCATCCCATGTAACTTCGCACGCATTCTGTACGCATGTCACGTGATGTTTACCATTTTTTTTAAAAAAAAAACTCTTTCTAACTATGATGGCGATGTGTGCGTAGTGGATCTTACGAGAGAGAGAGAGAGGGAGAGAGAGAGAACTATAAAGAGAGAGAACTATAAAATGTTTCTAGTAGGAATAGCGGCTTGTTGAACCACTGGAGCCGTGATGACAAGCCAGCAAATTTCCTCAAGAAAGCCAGATATTGCTTTAATTTAAATTATGAAATATTCTTGATCGGGGGAAACGTCTGAAGGATTAATACCCAGGCGATATCACGTCCTTCAATTTTACAGTAAACATAGCGGTATGTCGTGGAAAGAAACCGTATTAGAGTAAACGACTCGCTCAGTAATGGCGACATTCGAATTGGAACAACATAATCTTCTACTAATAACTAAACTGCTCCAAAGCGTGTTTATAGGTGAAGCTCCAGCGGCTCTTTCATACTTGACAAATAAACCTTGCACTGCGTACAGCTTCAGAAGGAGCAATAATATAATCGCCCCTGTTTTAACTTGAAGTTTCTTAAAAACCCTATTAACTGTAAACTCTTTGGAACGCCGTGTCGATTCACTTTACAGGCCAGTTTACTGAATTTCATCACAAAGTAAAGGATTTTTATTTGAAGGAACTTTATTTTATCGTTCAGTCTGTCCAGTCGCTACCTAGGCACTACCAAGATTTCAAATTCTTTTAAATATTTTGTTTTAAATTATGTAGTCAATTTACTTAGAGGAAACTAAAGTGAATTCAGTTTAACATTGTATCCCTGTAGAAACTTGTGGAATATTTTTACAGTTTTTATCTCGATAGTAGTCAAAATTGCTATCCCATTTTATATATAGTTCTACATTCTAATTATTTTTACACGACCCCAAAAGCTTTGAGGTTTAAACCCAATCGTATTTAAGTAAAGAATGTGTATGTATGTATATATGGCTGTATGTATGCATGCGGTCACAGTAGAAAGTTTCATGCACAAATGAAAAAGTTAGAACTACAAGGTCAGCACTGTTCTGTATCTTTCCAAATAATGGTCACATGTCATGGTTTTTGTGACATATGAAACGAGAAATAAAGTGTTTAATCACATATTTGACGCCGAGGGAGAAGTTGTAATTACAACACGTAGCGAAGGATTTTCGATGAATATTTTGACAATCCTCGGGATGTTTCTTACATGATGAAATGCACGTATTGAGTGTTTGACAAAAATGCAATAAACGAACGCTGTTTCATCAGATATCCAAACACGTACTGTGCTTGATTTCCTTTTTCAAGCAAGTTTCCTATGCGAGTCCTTGTGATTTTTGGTGATTTTAGCCTGTTCAAAATTATTTATGCGATTGGTGTAATTGGTGCTTTGAAATGGAAAAGAAAAAATTGTCTAGTGAATTTTGTGATCCATGAAGTAGTAAAGCTCTCGGCTGCCAAACTGTCCTCGAAAGATTGCACTTGGCCTCTACTTCATTTCACGGACAGTTAATCATTTCTCGGCCAACTTTTGTGCCTTTGCATTTCTTACCGAAAAGACAGCCCTCCAGCGATACTTGTCAAGATGAAACAAGGGCGGATCCAGGATTTTTCTTTGGAGGGGGTGCACGTAGGGACGTAACTGTTGGAAGACGTAAACAAACTTTAAAAGCAAACAGCGAAGAAGGCTTATGACTCATGTTTTACTTCAACACCAATAAACCACACAGTTTTTTTTTTCTTTGCAGACTGCTAGTTATATTAGAAAGCGGCAGATCATCTCAGGGCGGTCCGCATCCCCTGTAATCCTTCCCTAGATCTGCCCCTGTATTCATCACGCTGATTTAGTCTTGTCTTGTTTCAGATGCGTATTCTTATTTTGTACGCCTACAACTGGCACAACGAATATTTTGACCAAGTTGTCTTAGTGCTAACTACTCTTGACCCTCTGATAAATCACTGTGTGTGTCTATGGACAATGCGTAAATATCGTGACGGCTACGCGTCCGCTCTCGGAAAAATGTTCTCGTGTTTCAAGCCCTCGGAGGAAGGCATGTTTCGTTCGGCGATCACTCGGCTGAGCACGATCTCACGACGATCGTTTAGCAGATCTTCGTCTTCGGCACGGGCGTCCTCCACTCGAACCTCGAGACGGAAATCATGTAAGTACACTTATTGTTTTTTTAGAACATCATGCTAGGAGACTGCGATGCGGATGTCATCTGAAGATGATAAAACCATACCAGAGCGATTAAAATTTATAGTATTAGATTGAAAGGTTTCTTTGTGGTCTTCTTCAACGTCATAGAGGTCTTTTCAAACGTTGCCGTGCAGTCGTCAACTCTTTGAAGCGGTTCCGTTTAAAATTTGATCGTTGACTGTCCAAAAACCTTGGCAAGTATTTGCATCAATGAAACCAAGTGACAATCCAGAAATGTTTAAAAGACTGCACCGCAATGCGCAAGTGCTTTACGTACACTACAATTCATTACACTACACTGCACTACACTGCATTATAAAATGTTCGAGTAATTGCGCGCGCTGTGATTGGTCAGTTCGAGTTCATTATTATAGAAATAAAAAACGCGCCCGAGTGCATTGTTGAGTTATATAAGCACGCGGGAATTTTTAAGAACACGAGAGAAGTGCATAGAGAAGCACTTCTCTCGTGTTCTTAAAAATTCCCGCGTGCTTATATAACTCAACAATGCACTCGGGCGCGTTTTTTATTTCTATACTAAACTACACTGCACTACACTACATTACACTGCACTACACTGCACTACACTACACTACACTGCACTACACTACACTGCACTAAACTACACTGCACTATACTACATTACACTGCACTACACTGCACTAAACTACACTGCACTATACTGCACTACACTGCACTACACTGCACTAAACTACACTGCACTACACTGCACTAAACTACACTGCACTACACTGCACTACACTACACTGCGCTACACTACACTGCACTAAACTACACTGCACTACACTGCACTAAACTACACTGCACTACACTGCACTACACTGCGCTACACTACACTGCGCTACACTACACTGCACTAAACTACACTGCACTATACTACATTACACTGCACTACACTGCACTAAACTACACTGCACTACACTGCACTAAACTACACTGCACTACACTGCGCTACACTACACTGCACTAAACTACACTGCACTATACCACATTACACTGCACTACACTGCACTGCACTAAACTACACTACACTGCACTACACTACACTGCACTACACTGCACTGCACTACACTGCACTACAGTACACTGCACTATACTACATTACACTGCACTACACTGCACTGCACTACATGCACTATACTGCACTGCGCTACACTGCACTGCACTGCACTACACTACCGTGTACACTGCACAAGACTACAGTACACTGCACTGCACTCTACTACACTCTACTTCACTACACTACAGTGCAGCGCTACACTGCACTACACTACACTGCACTACAGTACACTGCACTGTACTATACTACACTACACTACAGTGCACCGCTACACTGCACTACAGTACACTGCACTGTAATATACTACACTACACTACAGTGCACCGCTACACTGCACTACACTACACTGCACTACAGTACAGTGCACTGTACTATACTACACTACACTACAGTGCACCGCTACACTGCACTACAGTACACTGCACTGTACTATACTACACTACACTACAGTGCACCGCTACACTGCACTACACTACACTGCACTACAGTACACTGCACTGTACTATACTACACTACACTACAGTGCACCGCTACACTGCACTACACTACACTGCACTACACTACACTGCACTACAGTACACTGCACTGTACTATACTACACTACACTACATTGCACCGCTACACTGCACAACACTACACTGCACTACACTACACTGCACTGCACTACACTGCACCACACGACTACACTACACTACACTACACTACAGTACACTGCACTGTACTATACTACACTACACTACAGTGCACCGCTACACTGCACAACACTACACTGCACTGCACTACACTGCACTACACCACTACACTACGCTGCCCTACACCACTAAACTACACTGCCCCTACACTACACTACACTGCCCTATACTGCACCGCACTGCACCACTACACTGCACTGCACTACAAGTTTGGTCGCATTGTCTCGCAGAGTAACGTAATAGGTTGACAATCCATTTGTATCCCATGTTGGATGTGGCAGGTCGCGTTTTTGTGAGAGCAAAGTGAGATAGTCTTGACAGAGCCCCCTTTATTGTCTATAACAAACTGTGTTCTTTAATTTGGCCCTTATAGCCAGAACCGCGGGAGTTTTTCGCTCTAAAAAAATGTGGCCTCACAAATAATAAATTTTTAACTGGCCCGACAGCAGAGCAGAAAAAGTCCACCCCTTCCAAATAATTGGAAAGTGCGGCAAGCTTAATAGGGGACTGGAAAGTTTGATAGCAACATTCTTTTGAAACATTAAACTTAGAGTAGAATTTTGGATGTTGAATATTCCGGCGTAATAATTATATTCGGCAGATCTAAGGAACAATGAAGAAAAGAGAGAGCCTTCCAAAAGACGCCTTTATTGGTTTCATGGAAGTCTCCTTTCAGACAGTTCATCTTTGTTATTGGCCACCACAACATAAAGAGGTTTCGAAACAGGCTATTCAGTAGTAACTTAGGTAGTATCTTCTGGCACTTAACGCCTCAAACAAAGCTATTGAGCTTTGTTAATGGTATTCTATGGGCGTAGTTGTTGATTTTGTAACGTTTGAAAAAAGATTTGGTTGAAAAATGGCTCCCACAACTCATCAATATGGAACCTGTGCTTACATCATTAGTGCAGTGTCAAGCCAAGCGGTGATTTAGAAAATTTATCACTACAGCAAAATTGAATTGAATTTATATTTTCAAAGGTGATGGATCGATCTGACAAGCTGATCTCGTTTAATACGACAAAGAGCATTCCAATTGGCTGTTTGCGGGGTCTGTATTTCTCTGTGTGCACCGCTAACATGGAGCACTCAATTACCAATTTTTCCAACTCATACTTTTTGTGACTGAAACAAAGCAGTCTTCAAGTGGACACTTTGTTTTATCATTTTTGGCTTCAAACCTAGACAGAGTTATCTAAAATTTCAGTGGGGCGTGTGTTTAGAGATTTTGGTGAGTTTTGATACAAAAGGAGTCGTATCTTGATTACAGAAGCATTCTAAGACTTAATTGTTTACTCCACTGTCGCAAAATATTAGACTCTTTTAATTCTTTGTTCCTCACCTTTAGGTTCGTTTCCAAAATGAACTTGCCCCGTACTTTTACTACTGGCTCTACGAGCTAGTTCACTTACAACAATGTCTGTACATCATTTTTCTTGCAAACTTTAAGGCCATTGGTTTTACCTATCTCTCTTGTGTGTTTAATTCGGGTGTATACTGTTCCGGCGTTATTTCAAAAACATCCTACCATTTGAATGTCAAAGCATGATTAACTCGGACGTTAACGCGTCTCTTACGCATAGCTCCTGTAGTGGTCTGCCATATTTTCCCCGTGAATTACTCAATTCACTACACACCCCGTTGCGATCGAAGCTTAAGCGATAAATGAGTAGAACTGACTACAAGCAAGAAATTTCCCCGGCGCTGGTACTCACAAAAGAGGAAACTTTTGTTTATTGAAAACTATTCTTTGCGTGCAGAATAGCTCAGCCACACAATATATTTTGTTGTCAAAATTCGCACTATTCACTTCAACAACTTATCATTTTTCGCACCTGTTTTCAGTCAATACTTTTCAATCAATATTTGAGCCCAGTGTCATGACTAGGAGGTTCTTTTGTTTTGAGAAGAAATTTTTTATGTTAAAATCGAGAACGTAAATCAGTAAAAGTGTTTTACCAGACTTTGTCAATAACTGGCCTACTTTTTTCAAATTACTTCAAGTGTGTAAGATCACGTTTATCAACCCCTTAAAAAGCTAAACGCTTTTCTTCGCTCGCAGCGCGACAATCTTAGGATGAGTGTTGGAAATGTCTTAAGTTGAAGCTGAAAAATGATTGGAAAATAGCTACCCACAATGGCATTCGTATCCGCCATGACAAATGCGGAAGAAAAAAAATAAAAAAAAATCAGAAAACGTAAATCAGTAAAAGTGTTTTACCAGACTTTGTCAATAACTGGCCTACTTTTTTCAAATTACTTCAAGTGTGTAAGATCACGTTTATCAACCCCTTAAAAAGCTAAACGCTTTTCTTCGCTCGCAGCGCGACAATCTTAGGATGAGTGTTGGAAATGTCTTAAGTTGAAGCTGAAAAATGAGTATAAATAGCTACCCACAATGGCATTCGTATCCGCCATGACAAATGCGGAAGAAAAAAAATAAAAAAAATTTCAAGTTTGGAATTAGCTGGCCTCTTCGTGCCGTTTCCTTGCTACTGATTTCGTGCCAAGCAGATTTCGCACATGCACAACAAATCTCGTGCAGTCGTCTGGCGAAGAGGTCTGACCCAAAAAAACAATTTACCACGCCTACTTATTTATAGTTATTGGCACTCCTTCAATTAAGTCTAGGTGCAGAAATTCTCGTTTTCCATTAACTCAGTCCATCGGTGTTTTCGCCACACGTGTAAAGCTTACGTCAGTCTACAGTTTCTTATTAAAATGTACTTTAATCATAATTAAAATCTCTCCACTGCCTTCTGTGTTTGATGAATCGCGAGATAGTTGTTGAAAAATATTTCTGTTGAAGTATAAGTATCCTCCGTGACTTTTTCTTTTCTTTCCTTCGTTTTGTCGACAACTTCCCCCTTTGTATTTCCTCTTCATTAATTTTAAATGTGTTTTTTGGCGGACATTGTATCGCAAAACATCTTGTTTTGCATATAAATATCATGTAAAAAATGCGTTAGATAGGGACTGATCACGCGTCTCGAATTACTCCCATTTATTACTCCAACCAGAAGGTGTTAATGTTTATTCGAATGATTTCCCGTGTTTTTAGGAAAAAAACATACATCATCGGGTATTTTTAAGATTCACTTGAATTTATACCGAGATCCTTCTCATGTTTTAACACCTGGCGAAGTTACAAATGCATTTGCTCTTCGATAAAAGAAATAACACCCACTGCGTAATAATTACAAGATTCCAAAACGCGCAAATCTGTTCTGAAAAACGTTTCCCATCTAATGCCGTGTAACATGAAAACCAATAGCTTGCGTAGTTGATATTGGTTCTAAAAGCGTTGGTCTTGATTTAGTTAGTAGTGGTCTGGTTTATTAAAACCCTTGATTTTTAATGTGAAGTTTTTCAGCGCTTTGCTGCCTTTATAAGGTGGCTTGCTTGCCGCGAAGCCTTGGCGGCCGTTCTTCGCGGTAACACGAAAATGTTTCTAACCGATTTTTTACGACTGCGGTTATAAACCGCTCGCGTAACGCAAAGTCCAGTGTACTGTCAAACTGTCATCATACAAACAAACAGAACAAACATTCTTCACATGCTACAGTTTTTGCGAGAATTTTAGAACTGGTGAATTTTCAACAACTGAAGATCTCTACTGAAGATTTAGTCATTGCAATTGATGGAAAATACCATTTCACCTTTTAAAAGAAATTTGAATCGTTGCAGAACGCTACACCGTTTAATCTCTGATCGAAAATCTTGTTGAACAGTTAGTGAGAGGTACTTAAGATTTCTCGTTTTGAAACTTTGTTAGCGACCGTGTTCAGGTCACATTTATTGCGACTCCGAACCGCTTCTTACCCCCCTTTGGAATTACACAAGGGCGAATTGAACTTTCAAGGGCGCTCAGTACGAAGAGTACAAAACCCTAAAACTTTTTATGTTGAGAAAAGAAATACCTTCAAACGTAATACGTTTACTGGTTTTTGCATTTTTGCCATTTCTGCTATCTTATGGTTATATCTTCAAAAAATATTTTAATGTGCCCTTTAATGTGTGATGCACACACCTGTAATTTCTTTTTCTTTCTTACTGTATGGCGAAGCAATAAATGAGATAAATTAATATTAGCTGGTACAATGAATTCAAGGGTCCTGCTTTTCATGATATTAACGATTTAAATTTCTGTTCGTTTGTCCTATTGTTAGCGGCTGTCCACAGCTACAAACAAGTTGCGCAGAATCCTCCAGAAGGTCCCGCTGATATTCAGTCCGATCCCAAGGACCTTATAGAGCAGGGCCACTCAGATGATCCTTAACGAAGGCCGCATGTCCAAAAATGTGCTACAAATAAAGGGACTTCCTTCAACTGCGATGGCCCTAAAAACTTTCAGTTGTCATCAAAGTATTTTTGCATGCATTGCCTGACGCGACTTCGTGCCCTTTTGGGACATTCCTCGAGAGATTAGAGTGCTGAAGGCTGACCGTAAAGGTCTTTTCATTGAGCCAAGTCCTCTAGATTCGTGCTGGTGATCTCTTGCAGTTCTTGACACAGGCGTGTTCCCCCGTTAATGGGACATTCGTCGAGGGATGAGAGACTGCTAAGGGACGAACCATTAGAAAAGTGATGGGGGGGGGGGGTGGGAAAAAAAACGAAAAAAAATTCATGCAAGGGAAAATGCCAAGAAAAAAAATTCATGTAAAGAAGAAGGTAAAAAAAAATAGATGCAGAAGGAAGGTCCAATTGTGACACGTAGTAAAAAAAAATTCGTGCAGAGGGGTTCACCTGAAAAAAAAAATTCCTGCACAAGCAGTGAGCGAAAAAAAAATTCGTGCAAGCTGAAACTTCCCCACCCCCCCCCCCATCACTTTTCTAATGGTCCGTCCCTAACATGGTTGGAGATCTTCGCAGCGATCTAGTCGTTGTGAGTAGAGTCGAGATCTACAAACGTAGCCAAGGTGAAACAAAGGAAGTTCCGCACTCGATGGAAGAAAGTAAAAAACGTGGCGGTCTTGGCGGACTCACTCGGATACAGATACCTCTCAATACGGAATGAGTTGACAGACGGTTTCTCTTACCTGACAGCTGATATGCGTCTCTTGCCGTGTTCAGTTGACAGACGGTTTCTCTTACCTGACAGCTGATATGCGTCTCTTGCCGTGTTCAGTTGACAGACGGTTTCTCTTACCTGACAGCTGATACGAGTCTCTTGCCGTGTTCAGTTGACAGACGGTTTCTCTTACCTGACAGCTGATATGCGCCTCTTGCCGTGTTCAGTGAAGGGATTTGCGTGGAGGACCCCACCAAAGGGATATTTTATTCTAAATGAAAATGGTCTTGGAGAGAGAGCATTCCTCAAAGCTGGGTCTGTGTTGAAATTATGTGATTTGTTGACATTATCATGTGTCACATGCGTCACAGCTCGATTCTTTAAACCATAACTTTATACTGTTACGTCAAAACTCAGATTAATTTCGGTTGAGCCCTATTTTCTTAAATTTAACTCTTAAACTTCAGATTTGATAAATGAAAATAAACTTCGTGAAATAAAGACACTATTCATTAACTTTTAAGGGACGTTTGCCAGGAAAAGAGCGTAAAATTACTTTCAACAATCATACTAGCGTTTGAAAGCAAAAATTTGAAAAGCTGTTTTGTGTGATTGTGGATGACAGAGATGGCGATGGATTGTGAGCTGAAACACGAACTTGCCTAGTTGCGGCCGGCTCAATCAGAAGTGGACTCAAACGTGAGAAGGCTCAGGGACTATGTAGGACTAGGATAGGAGCTATTTGGTAATTTGGGGCCGGCATCGGCCCGACAATAAGAGCCTTTTCAATCCCAAGAATGGGCTCTACCCATGAGATCAACTCAAAAATTTAGTTCGAACAATAAAACGGGTGCGGTAGACCTACTCGTGTCTAATACTGACCGCAGGCATTGGTCAGTAAGTACTTTATACCTGGCAGTTTGAGGGAGCTGCTCTTTAATGCCCGAAGTAGCTCAGTTCCAAATTTGATGTGTTGTAATTCATTTATCTTGAATCGCACCGCGCTAGCTGATGGTTTTTTACCGTTTAATTTGGAAAATAGAGCTCTATTTATTGGGATTTCCAGCTGGTAAACTGTTGATTCCCCAAGATGGTTAACATCTAATTCCTGACATCTGTGCAAAAGCAAACATAAAATTAAAAGAATAAAGAAATGGTTTGGAATTTGCTTGTTTAACTATCTAATTCTCCCCACAAATACTTTAAGAAATGCATAAAGAATTGACGTAGGTGACCAGTTTTAACCAGACTTGTGCGCAGTTTTCTAACAAAATGTCTCCGCTTTTCAAACCCTCAATGAGATCGATGTGGATATAATACTATATTATGCGCTGTCATCCCTACACCACCAGACGATTTGATTCTTCGTTTGAACCCAAGTAAACGCATTTTGCGCTAGACTGCGTGGAAGGGATCGCTTTCACTTGACTGGAAATGATCATGAGAGGTGTATAGCAGGAAAACAGCCTTAGCATTTGTTGTTTTACGTTGGTCAGATTCGGATAGTACTTGTGTTAGTGCAGAAGGCCCTGTACTGCTCCTTCCGTCACCCTTTCTCCGTGAACAAGTGCATTGTATTCTGCGTGCAGCCCTCTCTTGTACTCCTCTATATCTTCCCTGCAACACATGACTCGTGTAAATGGAGTAGGCCCATCCAAATCCTTTTTTGTCACCCTTTCTCTGTGTACAGGTACTATGTCGCTTGCGCGCAGGCGTCTCTTGTACCGTCTTATACCCCCTCCGCAATGCATGACTTACGTCAGCGCAGTAGGCTGCTCTCCATCCTCTTTCGTCACCCTTCCCTGGGATCAACGCCCGTGTGACCGGCCCCCGGACGTCTGGTATATCTTCCTTTACTGGCCCCGCAATATATGACTTGTATCAGTGCATAAGGCTCCTCCAAATTCCCTTTCGTAACCCTTCCTATATGAACAAGTGCTGCTTAGAGTACAAGCAGACCTTTCCGATTTCTATTGTGTCGCTTGTAGTTTCGACATGCGACACGTATCCACTGGCGAATTCTTGAAACATAATGATAGACGTAATGCCCAAACAGCCTTTGTAGCAACGATCAGTTATTTCTGAAGTTGTCTGGAAATGTCCTGCCCGCAATACTTGTTTCCTGATAAGTTGTGGTTTTGCATAGGTCAGTTGGAAGACAACCAATGTCATCACTTCTCTTATTTAGCATTCTACTTTCGCAACTTTTATATCCCGGCTCTTTGAAGTGTCATTAGTTAATTGAGCCGAAAGACCCCCGTTTCTCTTAGTTCACGGGGAAAGCTTTCTTTATGACGCGAACTAGGCACTAGAAACTTGGTAAAGTCAGAGTCTGGCGTCAGAAGCCTGGATACCATGGTTTGATCACTCTTCACTCCCCAGTTCTATAAGTGGCTTACACGAAGAAGTTACCTGCTTAATCTCAACGCGGTGAAATCTCGCTGGGAGAAGAGGGTTTGACGTAATATCAAACACGAAATGAAAGGTTTCATCACACATCAAATTCGAGAGCTGAAAATACAACGGTTAGCGGAGTATTTCTAGCGAAATTCGAGGTGTTTGATATGTGGCGAAACACATGTATCGAGACTATGACCTAGCTTCTTGAGCAAGATGAGCTAGAAAGAGAAATTAATGATACAAAAACGAGCCGTGTTTCATCAGAAATCCAAACACGTTATGGTGCTTGATTTCCTTTGAATTAACATCAAGCACTATGTGTTTTGATCTCTGTTTAAACACGGGTGGTTAGCAAACATTTCTTCTTCCTAAACATTTCTTAAGAGAAGTTATATTCACTCGAATTCTCTAAGTTTCATTACTTATATCAAGCTCCTCTAATTGTGCCAAACATACTCCACTGTGCATCGTGCCTTCAGCTCTCTTCGAAATGTTTTTAAAACATTCTCGAGTTTGATGTACCTTTTACATCAAAACAATTCAAAACCTAATTTTAAAGAATTAAATGGAGATTTATTGTCCAAAAGCGGTCCGTCCGCGTACGTGTGACAACAAATACTAATAAAATAAGACAAATGGTCAAATGAAAGTTGTATTTATTCATGTCCACGCCACCTCAGAACTCTATTCTGAGCAGCTAGCAACGCTTATTCAAAATACAGAAGACATTTTTTGGTTTCCATAAATATAACCTATTGTGCTTTGTCCCTAACTAATACTAATTTTTTGTTTATCAGGAGAATGCCACTCAATTCTACAGAAGTTACCCCAAATATGTAGGAAAAACTCGTTTGTTTGTTTTTTCAATAAAGCGCATGGCGCGGAGGAGGGGGAAAGGGAGAGTTAGGAAATTGATTTATTGAGACACTCGAAATACTGGTATGCTCTCGTTAAAGAGATAAGCTGATCTGGGATTCAGAATTCTAGTGCGTCATCTGTCTTGTGAAACATTCTTGAATGAGCCTGCAAAAGAAGTACTTGACTGAGTTAGAACCTTGGATACTCTCGCAAATGACGGGAATAGTTCAAAGTATGATAACGTCATCAAATTAAATGTCAATCATTGTAGTGATAACGAATGAAAAGCGGATGTGCGAGTGTTGCGAACACGCAATTTTCCAGTCAGAACTTCCATCGAGAGCGAGAGGGTGTGTTTCAGGGACCGAGTGAGAAAAGCAAGCGAACATTGATTAACAATCGTGAGTGATTAAAGATTATGTTAATGACAAATGCTTCGTTCCTAACACACTTTCAGATTCTCCACCAGCAAAAGCTAACTAATATAATGACGGGAAACAAAAAATAGGCAAGCATTGCATGCATGTGGCTACAGCATTTATTAAAATTATTCGGACCTTTTTGTCATACCTCTCGCCTTTCCTCGATTTCATTACTTATACATATTCTCTTCTGAGTTAAAAAACAAATCGATATAAAAGCGATTTATATTGTGCATTGTCATTGGCTAAATACTAGGCACGCGCTGATTGGCTCCTTCACCACTCAACCACTCGTGTTTCCTTTGACACATTGGCTCCTCCATTATTTCATATGCAATAGCCAAAAAACCATGCACGGTCACCGCTCTCGCCCAACTCCCACATGCATCCGCTGCCGCATACTCACCACACTGTCATCAGTATACAGTTTCATCACGGTAATAGTCAATTTAGAGGATTTTCAGTAAACGTCAGAGTGTATATCCGTGCATATGACATTGTACAAATGATTTCTTATCAAACTTTCGCGCCAGCTTGATTCTTTTAAAAATGCATCTGCCCGATTCTCCAAGCAACATATTCAAGGAAAAGAAATAAGATTTGTTTTGTTGTTCAGGTGTTCGGACATTACGTCCTACCATAATGGGAAATTAAGCCTGATATTGTCAACAATTTAGTCGGACAATGAGCGATGGCAGACTATTATTGTTATGAGCACTTCAAGGGAAACGACTTTACCAAGAGTACCTAGCGGAGCCGCTCCTCCAAATACCCGCTCCGCAGACCGTACTGAGCTGGCTGGGAAATTTCCGTTTGAGCCAGAACCTTGCTAGCTTTTTTCTGAAATACCGATAAACTTGCTCGCATATTGAATTAAAACATAAAAACTTGCTGGGAAAAGAATGGCATGCTTTATTTCTAGCTGACCTGCAGCCTTTTGCAGTGCTCTCTAGCTAGAGATCTCTAATCATGTACTGATTTAGGAGTCATGTCACACACCAATATGACAAATCCAGGCTACAGATAACAAAAACTCAAATTAGATGTTGGCGAAAAGCAACTTCTAAATAAATTTCCTGGCTGGCAGATCTGAAAAGTCAAAATAAGCCGCTGGCAAAACAACGCAATAAAAATCCTGGCTGGGAGTTTTTCCTTGGAATTGAAAGCTTGCTGGCAACAACTGAGTAAATAGGCCTTTGCTTGCTGGCTAAAATAATTGAATAACCGTTGCTTGCTGGCAGTGAGGAGCGGCTCTTTTTTTCCCACGCTAGTTAATTATTAACCAAAAACGACTCCGCAGATTGCAAAACATCGTAACATGCAATAAAACACCTTTCTAGAAAAAACATTCGTTGAGCACTCCTGCTTTACCGAACCTCGCGGAAATTGTTATGTTTTAACATTTACTTACCATTTCCTAAGTTTTGGTTTCGCTTTCCAGGAAGAGTGTATGTCAGACCAGACGTACTATTGTATAGGACTACGCGGTCGCTGTCATAGCTAGCCGCGTAAAGTGTTCGAAGATCTGCAAAACTATGGCAAAAAAATCGGAGAAAAACATTTTTAAGTGGCTACATCACTGTGAATTCTAATTTTGATCAAACTTTAAAATGTAAATTGAAGCTCGGAAAGCGAAGTAATTAAAGTCTCGTATTGGAAGCCCTGAAAAGATAGTGAGAAAGAAGTTTTTTTAGAAAACAAATTATGGTCAGTTTAGTAGCCAAAAGGAATTAATGAGTCTAATAAGTCTATTACAGCTCAATTTTATGGCCCCCACAGAAGGGCTTTTTCCAAAAAACCTGAGAAACTTGCCCTGTATTATGCGTTGCTCTCCCTTGACTTAATGTACTCTTAATGGGAGTACAATTGGCTACCCGAGCGAGCTATGTTGCCCGCTCGGGATTTCCCGCGTTGTACCACGAAACAAAACAATATAATAAATCCTTTATGAACAAAGCACGTTCTTTTTTGCGTTTTCATTGACGTCGACTACCTCTCAGTCAATAAAACTTTGTCCAACAGTTATAGGATGTTATTATTGGAATGATATTCCTTCATCTGTACGTAAAAAGACAACTAAAAAAATATTTAAAAGAGCGCTATACAACTATTATCTTGCTCAGTATTAATCATCACCATACCCACTCTCGAGTGTTATATATATTTGCGTATTTGTCTGTGTCTCTGTATGTGTTTTCCTTTTTTCCTCTCTCTTATATATTTCATAGTATATAGAACTTTTACACTTTTCCCTTTTTTTTCTCTTTTAACCTAAATAAAACTGTAATTTGATCAAAGGGCATGTAATTAGTTTAACTATATTCTACCCTCTCCATTCATCCTTGTCATCAGATATTTAATTCTAATAATAGCTTCTTCATATTCAAATCTCGTAATACAACATAAATGGCTTGTAAGAATAAATAAAAAAAAATATGTCGGCCAATATGTAGCCGTACTGACCTCACGCGAGGTCAATAACGCATATCTATTATTGATAACATTCCTTACTCAGTCATATATGAACCCACTATTGACCTGCTCTCAGCGTAGACAGCTGGTCTAGCTCAGCTGGTAGAGTGTCGCACCGGTATTCACGAGGTCGCGAGATAAATAAAACTCCGCTCCAGAATGTTCTTTCATAGTACTCGAACCATTGATGTTCATACCTTACTCAGTCATATGAACCCACTATTGACCTGCTCTCAGTGTAGATGACTGGTCTAGCTCAGCTGGTAGAGTGTCTAGGTTACGGGTTCTGTTCCAGCAGAGTTAGTAGAGGGGACCCTCTACGAACTATGGTTCCAGCCTGCTCTTTTTACAGGCAATTACTAAATAGGGCGTTAATGCTGCGAGGAGCAAATCTTCCATTAATGTAGTCTTGTTAACAACACTTAAATTAAGAAAAGGGTTTCTAGGACCCGCCCTGAGCGCAATTTCTTGAGTGAAACTATCGTAACCCTTCCGTCCCAGAAATAAGTTTTACCTCACGCTGGATGGTCCTTCCAGTCCCCCTCCAGAGGCGTACACGTCAATAAACTCTCCTAAGAAAACGAGATTATAAACAAATAAACATGCATGTTGAGCAATGACATAAAGAACATACAGAGGCTACATGAGATACTTGGCGTTACGTACTGAGGTCTATTAACGTCCGGCTGAGTAAGAGAACCATCGTCTACTACACTGTTAGTCTTGTTTAAATCCACCAACGCAGCACCATTTTTTTGAAAACTAATCAAGAAATGAACCTTCTCTCGACGATATCAAAACAAATGCTGTTTTAGGTTAGGTCGCAGATCGCAAGCAGCCTGTCTTCTTGCCTCAGAACCTCCGCGCAGAGAAAAGCAGCCAGCGTTTCACGCGCCTCGCGGCCTCTCGCGCCTCGCGGCCACTTGTAACGTGGGTTCGTGCATCGGGCTCCGTGCACAAAGAATCTCGAAAAAAGTGATTGCTCGCTGCCTAGTTTTAGGTAAACAGCTGGGGAGCATTGTCAACTTGACCATTTTGAGTTAATCCGACAAACTCTCCAAACTAACACATCAGGAAGTGTACGAGATTCACTAAAGAGAATTGCTGGTTAGATCTTGAGGCTGAAAAGGACTATGATATATATGAGAGCCTCACCTGTTCTTCCATTAAAGCGAAGAATGCTGTTCGTGACGTAACTTGTGACGTAAACATTTCTGGGAATTGAATCATAAAAAATGATCACAAGCTTTCTTTATTCGTTGAAACATTCATTTAGAGTTTACTTTATTTATAAAAGGTTTGAAGTTCATCAGGGTAAAACCACTGCTTATCATAACAAAAAAAAATTCAATAAGAATTATAGTAGCAGGAGAATTGTGTAAAGTAACAGGAGAATATTCTGAAAGCGCTCCATGTCTAAATTTAAAACTAGCTCAGGCCATCTAAATGTGGCCGGAGAATTCTTTGAAGTAGCCGGAGAATTCTTCGTAGTAGCCGAAAAATTATCCGATCTCCGATGCCTAATGAACACCCTGATATAGTCACTTTCTTTCAGTCAACTTTTAAAATTGTTGTTACTTACAGCACTAGCACGACAACAATGTTTACAATAATAAAGACGCTTACAAAAGCTACAATTAGCATAATAACTTTTGAAACCTCTCTTTTTATATAGGGTATATAAAAAAAAAATTCTCGAAATTACTCATCTGCTGTACAGGGAGGGTGCTACACTGAGGGGGAAATGTGTCTCGCACATGGCCATGGAGACTCGCGCCCTCCGCGCGCGATGATGCACACCTTCCGCGCTTGGCGATGGGTCAAAGAACGACAATTTTGAGGTCTTAAAAACTGGTTTTCCAAACACCTTCAAACAAACACCAAAAAAAAAACAATACAAAATAATTAAGAGCTATTACCCATCTGATCCCACAGTAAGTCCAACCGGTTTTTCCACTCGGGCAAATTCCCCCATCTTCTCCCCTAGGAAAACAAACACCACTTTCGTCATGAAGAGCACAATACAGATCACGTGATCTAGTAACTCTCCGGTAGAGGTATTATTGTTACCATTTCTGGGGGCGGGAGGGTTAAAGTTTAATTGGAACGATTTTCTCACCAGTTTTGGAGTCAAATTTCAACACAGAATCTGTATAATGGCTGCATATAAGAAGAGTACCATCTGGCAAAAGGGCCACATCTTCAGGACTGAAACAATGAAACTTTCAGTAAACACAAGGTGGCTAAGTTGTGAAATCCCACCAACCAACAACTCGCTACAAGGCTTGTTTGCTACACTTTTGCTTCTTCTGGAGTTATAGATGCATATATTCTCTGATTTATTTTTTGTTTCCAGTATCTCTGTTGTAATTGACTTTAAGCCTTTGTGCAGATTTTGACGAGTTTGGGATTGGATTGATTCAATCTCCTTGAGTTGACTATTTCCTTACAACATTTTCCCTTATCTATTAGCTTGGTAACAGTTTCACTAACATGTCAATAATTAATAAGTGAGACAATAAAGGAAATCAGGTGTCATGTTGCATTTGGATATCAGCTGTTACACTGCTCTTTTTGAATCTTTAATATCTCCTTCTAAATCATTTACTAGTAGAAGCTCCATCAAACCATACATGCTTGTGTTTCATCAAACACAAATTATTTGGCTACATGTCACATTCTGCTTGTTTTTTTCAGCTGTGTTTCTGTCTTAAATGAAACACTACCTCTTGTGTTTGATACAATTATCATTACTAGATAATGTGAGCAGAAGTTTTAGCAGTGAATAAACTCTGACTTAACATAAGAAAAAAGGGAAAGTTGTAGGGAAAGTTGTGTAAAACAGATAACAAAGTTTGTACCCTTTCAGGCCATGACTTCTATCTGCAACCTGTGATGAAAAACAAAAGTCATTAAACATATTACTATAACTACGTATTACTTCACATTCAATTTAAGCTACAGAGCTGAGAAGTTCAAAGACTCAAAACATAATACTTTTTATGAGAACCATGCAGAAACAGACATGTGGGAGGGGTGGGGGTTGAAGGTGAGGATTTAGACTTCAATGCTATGCCCTCAATGTTCCACACAGGCATTGTAAGCATGGCCAACCACTTGAAACTAGCAATTTCAAAGAATTTGAAATTTGGTGAGCCCTCTCAAAAATAGAGGGGCAAACTACAAAAGTATTATGTTCATTAACAAGTATTAACAGATATGTGATATAAAGTTAGCAATGGCACATAAAAACGGGATGTTTTCCCTATTCAATTTAAATGAGATAAATGTAGAAAAGAAGTGGATTAGATCACTTACCACTCCAAGAAACTCTCCACTAGGGATTGAAAATTTCACAACTCTGTCATTAAGGAAGCTTGCAACATACAGCGTCGAATCAGGACCCAGTGTCATACCCTCGGGACAATCAAGGTAAGAATCATTACCAAAAGCACTTACAAACCTACAAAAAAAGGAGAAATAATAACAACAGTAAACTAAAGCAAAAGAATGCTTGGTATTCAAGCACCTTCACTTTTATCATCTAAGTGAGTAGCAGGGCTTCTGTTGCTTTAAAGGTCAATTTTCATTTTTGCTTGAAGTTTGTGGCCTGCCCACAGACAAAACTAACTACCTCGATAACATAACTATAGGGTTGCCAGTAGATTACGTCTGCAATGCAGACTACCTGTTTCTGAGAGAATGATGCTCTGTTTTCTTGCATGGACATGATATTGGTCAGTTGTGAGCCAAAATGAAAATTCACTTGATATTCAAGATAGAAAATTGTTTCTGATGCATGTTATATACTTTTCTAAATTGGTAGTCTGTAGAATTTGGTTTTGTGTACGTCAATTCATCTTAGATCTTTCATTGAATAACTTTTTCAGTTAAGCACAATATCTTTTAAAGATTTGCTTGAGAATGTAATCAATTTGTTAAATTATAGCAAGGAAATTTACATATTGATCACCTCTGGCTTAAACTATTAATGCTACGGTTACAGTATAGATGACTCAAAACCCTTTGCAATAATAATGGGAATAAATGTTGTCAGAAACTAAATTGTCTGTTGGATTTATGATCAAAATATTCATTAGAGCAAACATAAGGTATCAAGGCTGAATAACCTTACAGTAATGCACTTTTCAATTCACAAAGAAATCTCACCTCCTAGTTTCTAGGTCATACTTGTGGATCTGGTCAGTGGTAAAGCTTGCAACATACAGGAAATTATCATCTAACAAAATTAATGGAAAACAGTTAGTTAAGGATAATAGATTCAACTCTCCCTTAACAACCTTATAATAATGGTATGGATGTGGTCACTTAATAGAAAACGGGTGTCGATCCACTTGTAACTGATTATTACCATTTATTACCTTTATATCAACTACAATGAAACAAATACACAAAGCTCCTCTGAGGAAAAGAATAATTTTTATTCTCATTCCACAGCTTAGGGAAAAGATTGGAAGCAGTCAATGGTGTATTTCACGTGGAATAGGAATTCCTGTCATACAATGCAACTGTTGAATCTTTGAAGCCATGTACCATGATCTAGCGCAATCTTTTCAAATGTGAATGTCTGTAAGCACTATCTTGAAAAACTGGACTTTCTGACATTTGAGTGACAGAGGTATTTCGGATGGTTGGTTACCAGAATTAGAAAACAAAAGGATCTGTCAAGTTTCAGGCCTCTAAAGTGATAGTGGTTGCTTAAGAAATCTGAGAAGTGGTCACTTATGAAAGAGTTTTTGAAACAGTAAAAAGCAAAACAGTTGTTTACTTAATAGAAATGGTCGTTCAGAGAGAGTTGACTATAGATAAAGAACAGTCCGATTACTACTTTAGAATACATGTATGTCAATAATTTCACTAAAGCTACAGTGTATGATGATAATGCTATGTTTACTGTATAGCTACATTTAACAATTATTCGCCGAAGGCAAAGTGATTCTCGGCGAATATTCACCGAGAATCACTGAGCCTGAGGCGAATCATTGTTTTAGTATAAATACACAGGTGATTATTTCAAAAAATAAAAGAAAAGCATTTTACAACACGAAAAAGTTTTATTTTATCAAAAGCGCGCGAACGACTGGCAGCCATTTTGTTCGTCGAGGTGATTATCGGCTGATAATCCGAGATAGCGAACCAATCAGAGAGCGCGATTTTGTATAATCACCTGAGTACTTATACTTATAGCTCATACCTGTGACCATTCCCCAGGGTCCGTCCAATCCATGGCCTTGTGTGAATGTTACAGCAGGACTGCCTGGCTGTCTGGTGTCTGCTACATACAGTACCTAGAATAATATAATAGGCAATAACAAGAGCCCATATTACATGTCCTCTAGAACATGTACAGTTGAATGCCAATTAATCTCATGAAATTTAACTATTCAATTTCATAGCCATGCTCTTCCAATTGGGGACTGAATTATTAACAGTCAACAGTTATGGCATGCCTGACGGTGACCTGCAGAGATGGATTTTGCCTGGTCAAGACCTCAGATGAACCGATAGTTTTTGGTTCTTATTTTGTAGTTTAGACTTCTATTAAGGAAAATTCAGTTTAGAGCCAGTGTTATTTTACTAGCTCACATACGTTTATTACCATTTACAGTAAAAAATGAAGGTAAAAGGAAGACACAATCCAGCCACCTTAGAAAACAGACAAATTCAACATCCAATAGTGGTGACTGCAATTTACTAGGTCTGCTGGCATTGTGTGTTTGATAAAAGCTCCCAAACTAGACCTGCTTAATACCAGTAATTAAAATGTTCTCTGAGGAATGGCAGGACTGGGGCATTTTAAACAGTTACTACGATGTGGTTATTTGTGTGGCCAACACTGGGTTTTGGCCCGACAACTTCATTGGGAAATTATTTATGGCCTGCCGAACAGAACAACAATTGATTTGAGGTGAAAAGGGACCATCAAATTTAAAAGAAAAAAAGAAAAAAGAAAAGAAAAATGTGTTTATTAAGAGATATTGTTACGTTTACTAACTGCTTACCTGATCAAGTAAAAAGCTGTTTTTCCAGTTGTATTCCAAGGATGTTTGAAAAAAAATTAATAGACGAAAGGTTTACATAAATCGATGGTAATTGTACACTGGTAAAACCAGTTTTATTATCACCTGCTATACCTAAATACTTTAGGTCATAAATTTTCTTCTGACTCACATTATACAGTTGTAGACTGACCTGCTTAGAATTATTTTCGGAATGATTTCTGCACAGGTCCCTACTTCATTATGCATGTTGTACATGTAGTTGAATTGTCTTGGCAAGTGCGCATGCAAACACTTTTTGTTTTCTGAGAAGAAAACCGTACGGCTACAGTATGCATAATGAAGTAGGGACCTGTGCGGATATCATTTCTTATTCTCTCTCAAAATCTGAATGATGCAGAACTTCAGATTAAAAGGACTGATTTTGGGTACTTATGTTCCAATCTCAGGAAAATATTTTTAAACAAGGGTCCCAAAGTCTCAGATGAAAGTCTCAGATGAACAATACAGACCAAACTGGATTCTTTTCATTCCTATTAACATTGTTATTTGAGTTATGTTTAAGTAGGTTCATTTAACACAGAACTTTAAGGTTGATTTTGACTGACATGGTCAACTTGAAGATCCATAAAAAGAGTTCCAGCTGATCATGAGTCACTTATTTTAGCTGATACATATTCATTTGATTGACTAACACAATGACCTACTGACTGAACATTAAACTGACTGGCTAACCAAATAGTTTATAGGTGGAGTACTTGATTAGTTAGTTTGATATCTCACCTTGAAATGTATAAAGAGTGTTGTGGTGTTGCCAAAATGTAGGACGGCTTGTTAACCTTTTCAAGTTCCTTAATTATCTGAGTTGTTTTTCCTTCCCTAAGTGCAGTTTCCCGTTAAAGAATCAGTATAGGAATTAATAGTTCCAGAAAATTTTTACACCTCACCCACTTATGAGGCTCAGAAGAGGAGGGGAGAGGGGGAAGAGGGAAACAATTGGAGACCTCAGTGGGTGGGCCACCAGTATGGACCTTTGCCACATTACACAAGAATTTATGAAGAAAAATGCCCATCAATATCAAGCCAAAACAGCTATAAAAATTAATACAGTTGAACCTACATTCAAGGCATTCGATTGTAATTCATGTGGAATGATTTCCGCACAGGTCCCTACTTCATTATGCATGCTGTAGCCATACTGTTTTATTCTGTAATAACAAGAAATGTTTACATGTGTATTACACTAAACAATTCATCTGCTGCATGCAGAATGAAGTAGGGACCTGTGCGGAAATCTGGTTCTGTCCTCGTGTACCGGTAAAATGACTCCTAAACAAAGAAAATAGAATGGTTATTCCCTCGTGTACCGGTATACGAGGACAGAACTGGAAATCTTGCCATTCATGTTGTTTTCTATACATCAAAACGGGGTATACGAAAATCACGTCAGATATTGCTGATGTCACTTGTTCGTGTTAAATTGCTAACCAAGGACTTTTTGCTGATGAACGAGTCCTAATGTTACATAAATAGACATTTCCATAGAAAACTCGATGTTTGTAAATGGTACCTCGCTTAAATCAAGGTACAAGACATGTTTAAAATATAAGATATTTTCAGATTTTGTGGTGCCAGATTAACAGAGTCAACTCACCATAAATAATGAGCAATTTGAAAAGAAGGGTTGATGAACGTATCAGGTAAAGGAATCTGTTGTGGAACTACAAGCAAACTAGAGAGAAATAAAAAAAAGACAAAAAACATATAAAGAAATCTTCAAAGCACAGCATGAAAAATATAACAGTATATGAGATTAAGCTACAATCTCAGTGCCTCTCAATGTCAAATAAGGGTTGCTTCTCCATTTACGTACCAAGAACAAGCAAAAATCCCCAATAAAAAGAAACACAGCTTCGAGGTTTCTCCTATTGTTTTGGTCGCCATCTTGAATAAGGTTACCCACAATGCACTTACACTGCATGTTTTGAGAATATAGGAAAAAACCGGAATGTAAGGAGAGTGGGGAGTTTATTTGAACTGAGCTTTGTTTTCATTTCTTAAGATCGTGTTGACATTAATTACTACAGGGGGCCCATTACCGTAATAAATTGGCTCCAGTTAGTACTGTGTGCGAGTCACCTTAGCTATCTATCATAATTGCCACTAGCCACTGCCAGTGTTTGAACGGATAGAGAATAGTTGTTTTGTTTCGTGTTTGTTACATGAGTAACGGCGTGGCGTCACGCGGGACCACATGGGGCTGAATAATTTTCCACCTAACCTTTTTTTGTCTGGACGCGCGATAACAAATGCTAAACATAACAATATGCCTTGAAAATGAGTTACGTGCAACTTCACAGAGTTGGTTTTTTCCTATAGAGACAATTCCCAAATTTTGATGGACTTTTCGAAGTTCTGTCAATGCTGCTCTTGTCCCTTTAAGCAAACAGCAGATTTGACGTCCGATTTGACGTAGACGATAAGAAAAGTACTGTAGCCGTACAGATCAAAATGTGACTAAGCACCAAATAAGAGCTGTCGGAACCAATCAAATTCGAGCATTATGAGATATTGTATAATTCATTAATCTCAAAAGAAGTGAGAACTACCGATATTTTTGACATGGAACTATTAACTTCTAAAAGGGATATGTTACTAAGTGGACTGGATTTTGAGACTCTATGATTTAGAAGTCAGCAGCATCTGAAAACCTCGGAATTAATTTCGTCTGTCAACGAATTTAATTACTGGTCTTAACTCCATCCTGAAAGAAGGATTCGAAAGACCTCTAAACATAATGGAGGAACTGTTTATGCACAGCTGCTGAAGATTAGAATGATTCACCTCAGTGAATCAGTGAAGATTAGAATGATTCATCACCTATGCATGGTTTTGCGCAATTTCTCTACAGTCCCTCCATCACAGTTTTGTTGGAGGAAAGGCGATGGAAAAGAAACTTGATTTCTTGGGGATCTGCTTATCGTCAATCACAATTCCTTCGTATTCATCAGCTTTTCCTGGCAGACAAGCCTACCGAAGACTGCGAGTCGGCCTCGCGCAGATGGGTTTCCCCGGTCATTGTTACCAGCAGTTAATTCTTTCGACGATAGCGTTAACACGATGAAATGCCCGCTGAGCTGTAGCCCTGGAGAGGCAAGAATTTTAAATAATCAACAGATCATCAATATCTCCCCCTGCCCCTTCTCTACCCAATCCACTGCTCTGCCATACTATAGCAATCGTAGCCTCGACCTGCGCAGTGCTCTCCATAAGCCCAGGAAATATTCAGCGATTTAAAACAATTTTTTTTCCAAATCCATGAACTCGATTTGTTTGTGTTTTCTGCTCTCGATGTACTTAAAATGTCCGAGACGCACGCAAAGATTGACAGGTGTAATTCATTACCAGATTTGTTTGTTCTTTCGTAAAACAATCTGTCAAAAATAAAATATTGGAGCAATTAACTGTGGAAAATCCATTCACAATTGGTACAATATTGCACTTTCTTTAGTCTGTAATTTAAACATGACGACAGTTCTGGTATCGATGGCAACAACTTTTTGTGTTAAATCAGAATGTGCGCATGGACAAATTTGTTAACAAAAACGCGACAACCGAATTTTTCCTCTGCAAAGCGGATCAATTCAGTTTTATATGATTCGTATCTAGGCAATTAAATTGAATTCGTCAGCTTTGAGAAGAAAAGTTATTAAAAAAAAGTGGCTGTATTGAAAGGAAAATTTTATCATTTACTTAATCCGCTGCTTCGTTTTCTAAAGATCGTTTACAAAAATATATATGCGCATAAATTACCTACAAATATTTAGCTTTTCCGAGGGCTATTATTTCGGTTTTGTAGATATATAAAACTGTTTCCCAAGAATCAAGTTATTGTTTCAGACTCTATCACTGCAGTAGCAGTGATTGAGAAACCGCATAGTGAAAATTGCACCTTGTTTTAATTATTTCAATCATTTTAAGTGCCTCTCTCATTGGCTTATTTTGCAGCTAATTTATTTTCATGCATTTCCCGAAAAGAGGCTTGAATTTCAAAATATTGTTACAAATAGGGGGCAGTCAAGCGAGTCAACCTGATCGCGGCGAGAGTAAAGGGATGTGCTTATAAACCTTACAAACGCAGGAAATATGTCTTCTGGTGATCGAGGGATTCTCAAAGTTTTTCGCCGAGCGGCGATAAAAGCGAAGAATGTGCGAATGTTTACGAGAAGGTATGCCCTTTGCATGTAGCGTGACGTGTAAATTTCCTGATCCATTCTCTGTAGATCCTGGTGTGTTACCATCCCAGGAAATGTTCCTCAAGTTATTATCCGCCTCTGAGTAAAACTGTGCAATCGTCTATTCCATCGAACAAAATTAGAAATGATAGTTTGCCTTGTAGCTGTTGCAGAACAACGATTCGTTTTGTCACATTATAACACTCGATTTTAGTTTCAACCCAGCTGTAAGTACGATGCGTTTCTACTTACAACGCTGTCGCTGTTTTGATATGGAAAGGATTTGTTATGGTTCTAGTATTATTATTGCGATTGCGGTTATTATTCTTTGTATATGGAACGCTTTTTGTGCTAACAGACGGTTTGTGAAGCTTGATTTATACCTTGCAGCTAGATAGATAAATACTGCCATTAATAGTAATACGTTACATACCGTCTCATTTTTGTTTTTGCCTGTTTTGATGTGTGAAGATGTGAAAGCTTGTAAGAGCTTCTTATTGCCGGAATTCAGCATCACACACTGAAAATGTGACATCGTAAGCGAAATGTTTAATTTTTCAGCTAAACCATTGGCAACTTCCCGAGCAGACAAGCCGATGTGACCATCATGTAATCATGCGTATAAGGTCACTATAATTTGTAAGAGTAATTTTAATGACGAGTTCACCCCTGTAATTTTTTACGAACACATTGGTGTTCTTACTGACGACTAATTGTCAGAAGAATCGGTCAAAAAAATCCATTAAAAGTACTGATTAGGAAATGCAGTTGATCTGCGTCTAAACTTGCTTACGACTAACCCAGTGTTCGTGGGGCGTCTCGATCGCGTTCAGTTTTAACGTCACATATAGAATATTTTCAATATCTAAACTTACTTCTCTCTCGGCATAAGTACCATAAAGACTTAAATTTGTAGGGAAGGAAAACGACCCAAGCCGGAAAAAAAGAGTTCATAAAAATGCCTGGGATTGGTTATCCTGTTAGGACTGTTATTTTTAAGATTCGATGTAGCGGAAATAGTATTATTCAATAGTGTTAATTGTCTTGAATGTGAAATGCAATATAAAGTTTCTTACTCCATTTCGGCCTTAAAATGAAAGGAATAGAATTTTTTGTCTACTAAATGCCGATATAAAAGTACTGTATCTGACGCTGCCCTTGCGCTCTGTTTAGCTGAGCTGTATCAATATGAGAAATAGTGAGAAGAGAGGAATATGAAACATCGTTCAGCAACACTTCTTAAAAAATTCTGACTTAATACGGCAAAAGTTAGTTCTTACGGGAGAAAAGAATAATATGATGCTCCATAGGACTTTGTGGAAAACGAAGCAGAAAGAAGAAAAGTACAAAAAGAAAATTTTGATCGAAATACAATGAACGTCAATGAGTCACTCTGTCCTTGCAAATGAGACTGCCAAATTAGTGTTTACCTTTTTGTACCTATAGGGTTACCTAATCCGGTAATTGTTTATTTTGCTCACTTTACACACAGTGACAAACTGATTTTTTGCTGTCTCTTCAATTCAGCGCAGTGATCTTTCTGTTATTATCGCGAGGTAGCTCTCTATCTCTCTGAAATCTTGAAAGTGGTTCAAGTGCAGTTCCGTCCCCAGCGTTTTTCGTGAAAGAGACGGGGGAAGAGTTGAAAAACCGATGAGTTAAGCAGAATCAAATCGGTGGCCGTGCAAAAATAATCCAACAGCCACATATCTAATAGCTGCAAGGAAATGTAAAGAAACGTCACTTGAGCTCCAAAGCTTTATTGGTTAATTTATGCAGTCACCATAGTCAGTGCTGCCGACGCTACGTAATGACAAGTGATAAGGCCAGCAGGGAGTCGCCGGAAATGACACTTGATTTTAATAGTTCCTCAGTATAGAACACTTTTCTTACGCTCAGAAATGAGCTCAACAGAATTTGAAGGCCACTTTTAAGACTCAACTAAGACACTTAAATTCCCCCAAACTTTAGGGTAGGATCATAATTTGGAATACAATTTATTCATGGTGGAAGTATACTGTTTGTGCCTTTTCGTTTTTGCTCTGGCTCCTGTTTTCGTATAATAATATGCATTTCTCTAAGTTCTGAACTTCAACTGTATGGCTGTTTTGTAAGGAGCATTGTGTGATAAGCCGAACAAACGTCTGCTGTTTCGAAAGGCATCGAAACGGCAATATGACGTAATAAACACAGTGGAATACTTTCGATCCCACGATATGCCGGTGTAAAAAATTGTTGGAAATCAGCTAAGTCGTCAGTCAGATCATTTCCCGGTACCGTGACCCTTCCCCCGCTCGAGAGAACAAGAGGGAGGCGCCCCTTCAAACGGAAATAACGTTTGTAGTACCTACAAGAGAATTTTAATTCCAAGTTCAGAGTTTTTGGAGGTGGAACTTAGTATCAAATCCGATTTTGTGTCAATCATTTCCCACTCAGTTCCTGGTTCATGATTATTCAGTTGTTGTTGTGTCACGTACTACACGATGAGTCACGCTTATGTCACGCATTGCCACCAACCACTTGTCCCGCAGGGAACGAGAGGACGAAGTTAACTGAATGGTTGTTATGTTTGTCATGAGGATCTCAGAAAATGTGGATTATAACTTTCAGTTAGATCACCTAACGTCTAGTGCGTAGGCCTTGTGTCATGATCATGTTTGGTAACTTTAAAAAAGCTTGAAGAGTTGTCACGCCCACTTCCGCGACCCTGGTCTATAGACTTTGTGTGATCGCGGTGTCAACAACGAATGGAATCAAAGACATCACGCAGTACTTGAATTTATTTTCCAAGGCTGTGAAGGAGTTGTTTTTTCTGGTAAAATCGTTTTTTAGATTCATGTGTTTAACTGTTCTCCGGTATTGCGCGGGTGAAAGCGAGGCCTGGTTGTGCGCATGCTCTAGTTTCGGCGATATTTACCTCTTGAATGACCCAAAATGTAAACCGGATCAAAGTTTAGTTTCGAGATCTTTCTAGGTTTGATCCTTTCTGCCCGAAATGTCGTTGGTGACTGTACTGCGCTCGCCTTCTTCGGAAAGTGGTAGCTTGGCCACGGACTCGGTAATGTGACTACACTTTACGCCCTCTGCATTTTTTCGCGCATGAGATTACCTATACTTTTATGTCAAAGTTTAACTTACTGTTTTGGCACACATGTCTATCCTTGTCGATCTTTGTAGTTTGATTGATACATTTACAGGAAATCGACGAAGATCAAGAAGATAGCTCAACTTCTCGATCGCGAGCGTAAGTTGTTCTTCTAATTTCCCGGTCTGGCGCTGTTCATGACAAAATAACCTTGCAATTTACATCGCATGTACTGTACATGTGGCTGTTTCTTTAGGGCTTCGTAAAATTTCTGTGTTCGCGGGAAGCCTATTATTTTTATAGCACGATTTATATTGTCGAGTAAAACTGTGATTTTTATTTCCTCGTAAAATCCACTGGAGAGGTAAACCAAGACCTGAATCATACTTGTCTGTTCTAGCTTGTATGAGAGTAATCGACCTCATCCAGTTTTCAGGATCAGCTCTTTGCTTGATGTTGTGTTATTTTTACTCCAGATAACTTAAAGTTATTTCAGCTGTTAACCCCTGAGTTGTTCCGACTTGTCAAATTGTGCTTCACAGTCATTTTATATTGCTCCTTCGAAATCAATGAGAATTTGTAATATGTAGTCTTTTTCGCAGATCTGAGAAATATTGTTGCATTTAATGTGTCAACTTATTTCAATTATACGGCTTTCGAACTTGAATTGACGACCGAGCCCTAAATTAAGGACTGCTAGTAGAGTTTGTCCAACTGTACTGGCTAAATTTCATGTTGTATCTTTTACACCGATTTCTTGAACTGTGTTATTTTTCGATTTGGTAAGGCTCAACGTAACTTATTGTTTCCCGAGAATATTTTTGTGATTGACATGAAAACCGCCCTCCTAAGTTTTCCGATACATGCAAACCTACGTCCCGTTCATGCGGAGTAGAATATTGTTTTGCCTGATGTGCTTGGAGCAATAAATTAAGGTTCTTATACATGTTTCATGAGAGAAGCTTTTTGTCACTTACGGTATCTGTAACAACTATGGAGGCACTTGCAGTCTAAAAAATCTTACATGCTGCCTTATCACCATGCTTTTCTTCCTTATTTACCAAAGCTGAAGGATAGAAAGAAAGAAACATTCAGAAGCATTTATTTTTGAATTTTTTATTTTTGAATTTTATTTTTTAGAATTTTAATGTTTTATGATCAACTTAGTGCAAGTCACAAGCTCCCATTTGGTAGTTGATTTTTTTACTATTTCTTCACTTGCCGTTTTTGTTTAAAGGTTCCATTCTTATTTACTGTTAAAAATAACTGCAGTGGAGCCTGCATAGTGTGATTATGAGCATTGATTTGGCTTCTTGGAGACTTTGAATTCTGAATGTAAATGATTTAAACTATGTAGTCTAAGAGCTTTACAAATCTTGGGCTAATAAAATGTAATACCTGTACATTGTTACATGTTACATGAAATTTTCTGTGAAGTTGTTGAGGTCACTATGAAATAAGTAGTTCTTTCTTGCGGTACATTTACAACTTACAGGATTTATTAACACTTTTGCATTGTTGAATTTGTTCTGTTGTCTTAGGTCAAGTTTTGAAGGCTTTTTTGCGTCAAAAGGAGCAGCATATGCGTTACCGGATGGAGACTTTGCAAGGAGAGCAACAAAAACTGGAGGTACAATGTTTCAATACAATAAAATTATTGGACAGTGTTGTACTGTGGAATTTACATTTGGTGGCCTGTTCCTTGTGGTTACAGCAATTGGTCACTTGAGAAGGTTTACTGCTAATTAACAGGTCACCAGTAGCTAGCATAATCTTTATTAGTTGAAAAAACTTGCAGTCCATCACAAATCCTGCAATCTGATTGGCTAATTTACTCACTTTCTATTTTGTGATAAATCGTGAGTAGAAAAATTGCCAGCACGAGAAATAGAACAGTACACTTAAAAAGTTTAAAAAACCAGTAAATATTGGTATAAAATTGAAAGTCGTTTGCCAGATGGTTTCTACTAAAGCAACTAGACCACTCATGGTCATCTTCTTTTTGTCAAGATTAATAGTTTACTCAGTCTGCATGTCTCACTGACTATTGACTCTTAGAAAAAACAAACTTGTTGACCAATTGTTCGATACTAACATCATATTTTTAAAAGGATTCCAAACTACATTGTAAGTGCATTTAATGCCTGGTGCTGCTCAATAGAGGTAAAAACAATTGGAGAACTCTCATTGGAATGGCCAAAACGTGGTTGTGGCTGCTTAACCCTTTCACTCTTAAGGGGTCTCCATTTGACGAGTAAAATTGTCGGGAGTTAGACAGAGTAAAATCTATAAAGTCACTCTTAGGAGTTAAAGGGTGAGGGGAGATAGTTTTAAATAGAGGTTTAGTTTGTAATAATATTATCTTACAATTATTTGGGGGCTTTGGTTACTGGCTGGTTATAGAGTTATGCACTTGAGTGTTGGTAGTAATAGCCTCAGCAGGCTTAGAAAAAAAAAATCATTCGTCCATTAGACAAGTACGATTTTGGTTTTACTTGTCCTCAAAACGATCTACTTGTCCTTGGTAAATACCCTCCTCCCCCCCCCCCCCCCCCCAAAAAAAAAAAAAAAAAAAAAAACAGAAAAGAAAGAAATCAGTGACAACTACTGTAGAATCCCGATTTTCTCAAACCCCAAAGAGAATGGAAAATTGGTTTGAGTTGTTGCGAGTTTCAGTTATCGAGGGTAAAATTACATAGAAAATGACCTGAAGGGAAACAAAAATTGGTTTGAGTTGTCGGTAGGTTTGAGAAACAGAGGGTTCAAGAAGTCAGGATTCTACTGTATGTTACAATATCAAGAGCTCACAGTGAGTCCCAGTCCTGTTTAATACGCCTGGAAACAAAATGGTGGATAAACCACACAACTTGTTAGACTTTTTAATTTTCAAGGTAGCTACTTCATCCGTTCTTTGTCAGTTTAACGCTTACAAAAGCCTGCCTAACAGAAAACTGATTTTTGAGCTGAAACATTTCAAAGGTGCATTGTTTTTCAATTACTACCTGAAGATTAACTTGTGCAAAGGACAAGTACGATTGATCACATACCTGTCCCCAAGCCAAAATCACTGGTCTGGGCCAAGTGGACACAGTCTTTGTTGCACCCTGTGTAGGTTTTGTATCTTCATGTTAAAGCTCAACTGCCTCTGAACCTGCCTGGATTTGAGAGATAATGCACTGTGTACCTTGTAGTAGATTATAATATTGGAAACTATTTGGAAAATAATGTTGGATTTAGTGACTGAATGAATTGTTCTTGTATCTGCCCACTAACACCAGTTGAAATCTGTGGTTAGTTATTACCGGTAAATTAAATGTCCTGTATACTGAGCTTTGCTTATTATAGCTTCTCACAGATACTGTATTTTAGAAAATTAATGAATACCAGTAATAGGCCTTGTTAATAATCATTTTTATTATTATTATTATTATTATTATTATTATTATTATTATTATTATTATTATTATTATTATTATTATTATTATTATTATGCTGTGAAATTGAGGTAAATAGTTAAAAGCACTTTTCACCAAGACTGGAAGTAATACATGTATTACGGTATTTTTTCAGTATATTCCAATGAAGCAACCCCAGTCATATCAAAGTGACAGTGAAACTTTACTTTCAAAATTGGCCATTTCACATTATCAAAATCACTTGCACGAGGCTTTCCCAGAGCCCCTGGCACTGTATGCCTTGTGGGAGATGAGTAGTATTGAATATCCCAAGATAGTGAGTTAATCAGATGACTCAAAATGCTCACTTGGTATTTGTGAACTTTGGTTTGGATACAGGGGAGATGCAGTTACATCTTCAAGCAATGGTCAACCTGTTACGAGATGAAGATGTTCTTAGGCTGGTGAGTGTTGTCAAGACAGGGCTGAACATGTGTTGTACAGTACAGCCTAAGATTGAGCAAATATAAAAAAAAATGTAAAGCTTTAACCTATGCATAAAATTTTCCACATCCAGTTTTTACGGTAATGAATTCCCAATATTTAACAATTATTCTCAGAAATTGAGGTGAATAGTGGCAGAATATTTACCATGCTTCAAAGCAGTGAGGTAAATATTCCTAAGGCCACTATTCACCAAGATTGAAGAGAATGATTGTTTTAGTATATACCAATGAAGCAACCTCAGGAGGGAGCTTAAGCAAACACGACTGTCATGTTGAGGACGACACAACCAATGAAAAAATGTAATTATTTACCTACTGTCTAGCTACATATGGTGGCAGGCTCATTTCATGATGATTTTGCTTCCTTGTTCCTTTTGAATGGTAAAATATTTCAATTGTTATTGTTCACATTTTATCCAGAGTTTTTGCAAGGAAATTGAACTGTTCAGTACTAGCATCCTAGAGAAAACTTGAAATATTCAAAATTCCTGTTGTTTCTTTGCAAAGCAGCTATGGCAAAGAAACTTACAAAGAAACTCACTCACACTAGGCCTACTCGGAAGCTGCACTTTATTCGCCACGTAGGAATTGGATAGTGGGGGGGGGGGGGAGGGATGGGGGGGGAAAGTGAATATCCTGAGGTGGAAAGCCAATCAAATTGCTCAAAATGCCATGGTTACTGAGTAGGTATATACTAAAGCAGTTATGCTACATATAAATTACTTCCATTGCATATTTCAGTATCCTGCTTTTCAATGGCTTGTTACCTTTGCATTGATTTAAGCACAATTAAGGAAGAGGTGGTTTCTCACATTGTCATCATCTGGGGCAAACTGTATGAAACTGCCACTTCTTCTAAATTAATTTTTATTACTGTTATCACAAATGGACCCCTTCTTGAAAATTTTGGGCATCCATTGCAAAGTTTTGGGGGTCCAACTAATTAGTATTCAACAATATTTGATGAGGCCCTGTCCCTTGCACAGATTGAGAAACACTGAGAAACATGGAAATTACTTACTTACTACAGATTCATTTTAATTATAAACTCTTCTTAAAATTTACAAGTACTTATTTTTTACAACTAGTTCATTTTTTTCCAGCATTAATATACATTTATAACTATGTATGTACATGCTAAAACTGAGTTTAGTTACATCATATTTTGAAAAATGTGCCTCTCTGATGTCCTCCAATTAGTTATAACCTTATTGAAATCAAAATGCTTGACCAAGTTTGATGAGCTCTGTGAATTGAACATTAGAAGAAATAACGGTGAGGCAGGAAACCTCTTCCTCAAGTTTTCAGTTTTAAACCAATCACACCCAAAATTGTGCATCCATGGCTATAAAACTGCTCATCATTTACATAGAAATGTACTGGTACATGTATGCAGGTGATTTATGGTTTGTTCTGCTTTTGTTACACAACATATTGTGGATCTCTGATCTTTTATGTTGGATTTCTGATCTCAGTTGTCAGACCTTGGATGTTAGATGTTGAATCTTGGATGTCAGATGTCAGATCTTGGATCTTGGATCTTGGATCTTGGATCTTGGATCTTGGATCTTGAATGTCAGATGTCGGATCTTGAATTTTCTAAGTCAAATGTCAAATCTCGGATGGCTAGAAGCTTCAATAGCCTTTAAGAAATGAAGGGAAAATTAATGTTTTAGAAGAACAAAGCAAACTACCTGTAATCATGCAGTAAATGCAAAAATAAATTGAGCTCTACTTCTGTTTGTGGTGCCAGATGACTGCACTTTCTCAATAAAAGTAATTAATTAATAATGATTAATAATAAATTTATTTATTTATAATAATTAATAATTTATAATTATTGATTTCATGTAGATTTCATGTAGGTTTTTTTTTCTTTCCAGGTTGTGAAACTGGAAAGTCAGTGGCCAAAAAGAATTCGTTATTTGACTGTGGTATCTGCATTTGGTCCCAATGATGAGGAAGAAAGTATCATTATGGGAGTTGACTGGACTGACAAGTATGAAACATCCTAGACTGAATTTTAGGAAAGAATAAATCAAACTTTAAATATAACTTTTATGGGTTTGACTTTTCAAGAACATTATTTTGCTGAAACCTTTACTGTGTTTGAAATAACCCTAGGGTTTCATTACATGGATCAGTGAAAAATTGCCTTCTTGAAAGAGGATATTAATTTTTAATAACCTAACTGAATTTTAAAAGCATGGTGAAGTACATGCCAGTAAATTAACATATAACACTGTTATTTACTCAGGCAATCAAAGTGCACTTTTGACTTAAATTATACATTCAATATATACACAGGGTACACACATGTACAGTTGAATCTCACTATCCCAAACGTGGTTATCTCAAACTCCTTGCTATCTCAAACTCCAACTCATTTCCCCTAGATTGTTTTTTTTTGCTATCTCGAACTATTTTTTGTTTCCCTTGAGAGTTTGTGATAGCAAGATTCAACTGTATACTATTATGTTTTGATTTCTTCAATAGGGCTACTATTGGCCTTGTGGTGCCACTCTACAGGGACACAAACATCAAGCTTGATGGAGATGGGTAGGTCATCTTTCTAACTACCAACTATTTAGGGATATTTTTATCTATTAGAAGGGTCCCTTTTGTCAAAGTGAATATGCAGCAACAGTACTGCACATCTTGACAGTTTTTTGATAGTTATTTTAACTTTACTCTGGAAAGTATCTCGTTTCAAGAATATTTATTGGGCATAAACTTTAATGTTATGTGAAATTGGCCATGATGACATTTTTAAGAAGTGCACATGCTGGGTAGAGCATGTATGCACTTTTAACGCGTTTGTTGTGATTTGGTATCATGTTTCATAAACCCTGACTCATACTGTGTTTTTAACAGTGGCTTCACACTGACCTCAGCAGAGAAGACGCATGACTTAAAGCCTGTGTCTGTACAAACAATGTGGTAAGTGAACGAGCAGTATTGTTATAGCCCTTTGACTTTATTAAGTGGTCAGAATTCAACTTTTCCTGACCACATCAATACAATTTTTAGCAGTCAGGTGAGGAGAATTTAGCATGCTATTAACTTTAGGATTTTGAGTTCATCTAACATCAAATTCGTTAAACATGCACTTAGAAAAGTGCAAGACTCGTAAATGAGAAGTGCTTCTTAGATCTCAGAAGTGAAAGGGTTTAGCACTTTTATCAAAAACTGATATTGTTGCATTTTGCTGTTTCATTACTTTATGGGTTCCTAACTAAGTTGTTTTGTGTCCTGCACATGTATAAATATTAAAGTATAAAGATTTTAAAATAAGTTGAAGTTAGCCCAAAATATACCAAAAATCAGTGAAAATTTTAGGCTGGTTTTCTTTCATGAGATAGGGTCCGTGTTTTGTTGGACTCGCAATGTACCATTGTGGTATGACAAAGTACATTGTACATGAACAACAAAAATCTACCTAAGGTGTTGCTTTAATGATTTCTTAAGTGTTGCCAAAACTGTGTTCATGACCTGATTATTCATTTGGACTGTCTTGTTCCCAAAATACAGTAGTCAAACAGAGTACATCAGACTCAAGGTGACTGCTTTAATAGAGGTCAAAACAATTGAGGAACTGTTATCAGGCCAGCTAAAACAGTGGCTACGGCTGCTTAAGAGGGGTGAATTTTAATAGCTGTTGAACTGTTGTACAATATTATTTTCCCCAATCTATAATTGTCTCTACTGCCTACATAATAGAGGGTTTATGAAGGTTCCACTCTAAGTAAAACAATTCTGTGTGATGTGTTTTCTTTTTAAGGACGGCCTTTCAGTGGATACACAAATGTGCCGATAATGCAAGAAGACACAATTATTACCCTACGGGTGTATCACATGCCTGGGTCAACTTTTATTTAAAAAGAATTACATCAGACAGAAGTTGTTTGAATGAATGGTAAGCTATTTACACTGCAATTTAAGATCTTTATCCCCAGAGATATGAGATGGAAAGTCATATTACCAACAACTTCAAGTATATTCAAAACACTTACAGGTTGGGTACTACTGTCCTAAAATTGATTTAACCCTTTTCACTCCCAAGAGTGACTTTATAGATTTTACTCTGTCTAACACCAGACGATTTTACTCGTCAAATGGAGACCCCTCGGGAGTGAAAGGGTTAAAGCCTGTGTTTTAATTTACAGTATATGGACTAAGTACCAGCAGTGAACTGTTGCAAATAAACTTTACAAGAAGATGAACTATGTAGATATGCTTATAAATTGTCCTTACTGATACCAGAAGTTTTGTTTTGGTTTGTCTTGGTTAATTAAGTCATGCAATCAAGGATTGCATTTATTAGCCTTTATATTTACTTAAGGATTTTACTCATTGTGAATTGGTGGATGTGATTGGAATGTGCTGCCAAACAATAGTGCACATGCAAAATTTCCGTGCACTGAGAACATGACAATTAATCTTTAATAGTGCAGAAAGTTAAATTGAATGTAAAATTTGAAATTAAATTTCAGCATGAATCTGAAGTTTTCACAGCAATAAGTAAGCAAATGTTTTTGTGGGCAATTTGGGGTAAATAAGCACTCAACAAATTACACTTGCTCTATTGGCTTGTGTGATTTTTTTAGTCTTTGAAAAATTTACTTGTGCTTGTCTATTCCAAATTGCTATCAAAATCATTTGATTACCAATATGAAATATTCTAATAATTAAAGTATTTCATTTACTATTGCAATTATTGCTGCAGTAGTAACCCAAGTGTTAAGAGTATTCAGTCTCTGAGATTCTCCTTCATTTCTCCAGGAATCAAATGAGTGACCTTCTGTCAAAGCGCGTCGAACCCTCCCCTGATTCAAGGTGAGCTACCTACTACAGCCTAAAAGAAACATTGTGTTAAAGATATCATGAGTGATGTATGGTACTTATCACAAAATGCAAATGGTGTTCATTTAGAAGAGAATCTAATGAAAGTGTTACGTGTAATCCTAAGTCTGGAAAGTGATGTGCTCTGTAGGTTCAAGGTTAATTTTTCACTGAGGTCAAATGAATTTTCCTTTTCTTGTGTAGTTTTTGTTATCCCAAGTGACATGTGTAGGGCTAATGGTCAGTTGGAATTCCTCTTAGTGATTAGAAGCAGTTGTAAATTTCCATTCCACTGTCACCAACTAAAGCCCTTTATGTGTAAAGATCAATAGGAAGTGTACCCAGTACACGAAGATAGACAAGGAAGATTATTAAGATTATACAGGTTTTTGTACTTTATGTGTTCATTAGAAATGCATGTATTTAAAAATGTGGGTTTTGATTTCATTCAGTGCATTTTATTTACTACATGTATAGCAAGATTTTTGAAGGTTCTTTTTTCCTTTGGTGACTTTTTTTATAGTTGCATTTTTTGTTTATTTAAGAAGATATGTACTCTTCTTTGTTTTATTTTCAGTCCTGAAAAAGAACTTATCATGAAACTTATTCGCCACAAGCTGAGAGAGGTTATTAGAATGGAAATTTGCTTTTTGCTTATGATGAACTGCACTTTGCTGTCCTCATTAATTTATTTTGTACTTAGCAAGTATACATTGCACAGTATGTCTTCTGTAGTTCTCAAAATGGTGATATTTGTATTCTTGATTTCGAAAGCAAAACTCTGATTTAAGAAATGAGAAGTGACATTAACATGTGTGTTTGCATTGGCTGATGCAAACACAAGAGGGAGCTTGAGAGAATTTCAAAGCTTATGTCAACCAAAGCTACAGGGAAGGGTTTATGTGGATCTTTCAGTTTTCATTGACAGTGGGCTTTCAAGGCTGAGATTGTACACAATTAATGGGAGTCCTTACGGATGCAAAGTACATTGAATTCTGTTAAGCAGTGTGAAAAAACAATAACTATTTCAAAGCTTATTGGCCTCAACTGAAGCTGTTTATCTGACATGAAATCTGGTCTGAATAGCAGTAACAATTTTGTCATCTTCTGATGCAGGTGATGTTAAGAGTTGATCTTGAAGAAGTCACTTGCAGACAGGTAATCAGCTAGCCACACCCCAAATTTAATCCTTTACCCCTTATGACTTGGGTATGCGATTCCTTAAAACAAGTGTTTTATTGAGGCTCCTCAACACTGCAAGGAAAGTTGAATATAATTATGTATATGGTATTAGGAGTTTGGAAATTTTGATAAAATTTAATTTGTCCGATACGTGAGGAAACACTCAATCGAGGTGACATTCTCCATTCTGCCCTCGTAGTCTGCGAGGAAAGTTGAATATAATTATGTATATGGTATCAGGAGTTTGTAAATTTTGATAAAATTTAATTTGTCCGATACGTGATGAAACACTCAATCGAGGTGACATTCTCCATTCTGCCCTCGTAGTCTGCGAGGAAAGTTGAATATAATTATGTATATGGTATTAGGAGTTTGGAAATTTTGATAAAATTTAATTTGTGCGATACGTGATGAAACACTCAATCGAGGTGACATTCTCCAGTCTGCCCTCGTAGCCTGCTCTTTGTCTCTTGTTAGTCACCATTCTCAGAAGTAGTTCTGTTCACTACCTTTTTCTATTTTCACCATTCACATTGGAGCGCCTTTCAAATGACACTCGTGAAACTTAAATCAAAGCAATCACTTAAATCAATCACAGAGGATGCACTCAGTCCAATGAACCAATGAGAACGCAAAGAAGGTACATGTCAGTACCAAGCGCGGTTGTGATTGGTTGAGAAAGTGGCACGAGATTTTTCAGCCAATCATCTATAGTACCCTTGTGAAACCAAAGCAGTGACATATTACTTACTTTCGACAGTAAATTGAAAACCGCCATTGCTGCTGCGCAGTCCAACATTTTAGCCGAGCTCCACAGCGGCTCGAAGAGCCGCAGAGCGGAGCCCCATAACTACCGTGCGAGGATAGAAATTGAGAAAACCATGCGTTTGAGTTTTCATGGTCATCGTGGCTAGCGGCATGGCTCGCGGGCGCGTGCGCCTAGCGACGACGACGACGACGACGACGTTGCCCCAACATGGCGGCCATAGTCATCCGGGATATTTAGAAGGTCTTAAATCGAAACGAGGCTTTGTTTTTCGCGCGCTTTTCGCGGCTTGCCGCGGTTACACAACCTACAGCCGGCAACCTACAGCAGTCTACAATGTTTTGCTGAAGAAACGGATTATTCATAGCGGTTTTGGAGGAAAAATGTTCTTCCTATAAGTTTTCAAGCGTTTTTGGAGGGACATAAGCATAAAGCTGAGTTCTTTCTACAAGTTTTCAAGCATTTTTGGAGGGACTGTGTGAGGAGCTCCGCTTTTAGGTTTGCCTAAATCTATTTAATACTTACAGTATATAGTGTCCTTTAATTGGTTTTGTGTTCTTTTTGCGGGTTTTGCATGTTTCGCATTCAGTGTGGTTACTGTACTTGTGACTTATTTGTAAAGTTTAAACAAGTTATGTTGTATAGTTAAAACATATTTTCTGTCATTGGAAAGATACGAACGATGCTCGAAGAGGACACACAGATGGAGCTCAAGGAATATAAAGGATTTATTGACGAAGAGATGCTTACAATTTTGGGTCAGATGGATTCGGCATCCAAGATATTTGACCATGTCTATCTCGTGAGTGTACAAAGTGCCAAGTCTAGATACTATTCATGCTGACCAAATCAGACCACATTGTAAAGTCACACGTAGTTACATTGGAGGGAGGGGAGGGGGTACACAGTAACTTGAAGAAAAGCCTCGGAGAGAATTCCTTCCCACCACCCCCACCCCCACCCCTCTAAGTTTTAAAACTTGTCATATATATGATGCTGGGTCCAGCAACTCAACCCATCTCTGCACCTTTTCGGTCGGGGCTCGTCATTTCATCTCTGCACCACTCTTGTTATCCATTATTTTCCATCACCTAGAGACTTTCAAAACTGCCTCGAACTTGCATCATGCAGATTTTATTGATTGGATTCTGAATCCAAGTCGGTGTTTGCGAATTCCAAACCTCTGAAATCTACAGTGCGTTCCTTTCGAAGAGTCTGAACCAGAAATTGTGATCCCAGGTCACTCTTATTTTGATTATTGAAAGAACAAGATTTCATCGGTTTCTGCGATGTGCCATACCCAAAGTGATCTTCGCGTCATCTCAAAACTTTTTATTACGCAGGGTTTTCAACAGTTTTGCAAAGTAGCGGACACATTTCTGAAAGCACCGGACATGACAGTTTTTGGCGCAGCAAGGCACTTTGCGAGCGCCCAAAACCCCTCAGATGTTGGCCTCAAAGTACCGGACATTGAATGGGAAACGACCGGACGAAAAGTCTGGCTTCCGGTCTCAACAAAAACCCTGATTATGTACTTATTGTTTGCCCATCATTTTTATTTCGTGTCATTCCTTGTGATGTTATGATGTGTTTTCATTAAGACTATTATTGTTGTGGTTGCTCTAGGGCTCTGAATGGAATGCTTCAAATATGGAAGAACTGAAGGAAAATGGGTTAAGTACCGTTCTATTTCAGTCATTTTTTTATTTTGTCTCTCGCCTATGCCTCAGCTATTCAAGTTAGTGTTGCGTAAAATCCTCGGTTGTTTTTCATTTCCCAGAGTTGGGTATATTCTGAACGTGACGAGGGAGATCGACAATTTTTTTCCAGGAACGTTCTGCTATTACAACATAAGGTAAGCTAGGAAAGGGAAAGGTTTTGTCGTTATAAGACAAGACCCTGTTCTGTGTAAGGTTCCATTTAATACGACCCAGAGAACCCACGATCCTGGAAAACAATTTGTCCGTCATGTAACGCTTCACGGAACGTGTCTGTCCGTCTCCGTTGTTGTTTTTAATTGTCTCATGTTAGTTTGTTTCTTACATATCTTTTAAGCCCAGGGACCACTGTAATTGGCTCACCGCTGTTGTGGCACCCCTGCCTATTTTAAGTATCTACTTGTTGAACATTGTTTATTAATAGGCGAAGCTAATAAAATAAAATAAAAAATAAAATAAACTGCTTTCCAAGTAGCCCTCGCCCCTGTGTTCAGTGTTGTTCCAGGAAGACAGTAAAAGAAAACAGTCTCTACCCATCATATCACCCCACTCCACCCACCTCTACCCCCCCCCCCCCCCCATGTGGGAATGAGTGGCAAGGGAGGGAGGGAGGGAGGGGTGGTCATTTTAATAGGAATTACCTATTCCCAAAACCACCGGAAGGGCTAACAAATTGGCTTTACACTACAAGTCCTCCTTCTAGCTCTTCCGTTGGTTTGTCTGAAGTGAACTTGTAGATCTCTATCAATTTACTCGTTCTAGGAAACCTTTACAGTTTTAGTTTATTTATTTGAGTCTCGTAGTCGGTGTCCCACTGCAAGGAGAACAGGGATGTCTTCATGATAGGCCTCATACGCAGACCGTCGTTTGGGCTTCGTCATGCGTTTATTCCCCTCCTAACGGGAGAGGAACGCGTGATGAAGTTCAAATAATGTATTGTTAGGAGGCTGTTAATCTTTAACAATTATTCGCCTCAGGCTCAGTGATTGTCGGTGAATATTCACCGATAATCACTTCGCCTTCAGCGCATAATTGTTTTAGTATAAATACACAGGTGATTATTTCAAAAAAAGAAAAGAAAAAGCATTATACAACACGAAAAAAAATTATTTCATCAAAAGCCCACGAACGACTGGCAGCCATTTTGTTCGTCGAGGTGATTATCGATTGATAATCCGAGATAGCGAACCAATCAGAGCGCGCGATTTTGTATAATCACCTGAGTATTTATACTAGTAATGTTTAACTTGGTTACAAGAAAGGGGCTGTAGGAGCGTTGTGGTCGTCGAATGCGGGCCTTGCGTAGGAAAAGAACAAGATTGGTCAGAACGAGTAAATTGGATCAAAAATATGAAATACGCCGCCGTTGAACCTAAGAAATGTGCGCCGTAAGTCTCTTTTCAAATCAGGCCTAAAAAGGTACTTAACAAACTTCTTTATGGTCGTACAAGCTTTATACTGTGGTGATTAATTTCGTTTTATTTGTTCCTTGTTTTCGTAGAGTGTATGACCTGGATGAAACTGAACTTCTTCACCACTGGGAAGACACCTATAAATTTATTCAGAAGGCCAAGTAAGGATAGTAAAACCATGTAATTACTTATCATTAATTTTAAGATAGCATGCATCGCTTAAAACTCTTCATACGCGCTGTACAAGCCGCAGCACTTTGGCTGTGTTTTTTAGTTTTGGTCTGCTCTATTGCTTTGTTTATTCCCCGTGGTTTACCCGAGCACTGTTTGCTGTCGCCAGACAAAACGTAACTTAACCTCCTGCCTTGTACCGTACTTCATCGAAGCATGAGTAGACAAGCTAGTCTTTTGATGGACAAACTTGGCAAAGTGTTCCTTCGAATGTATCGATTTCTTTACATGCACCATAGGTGTGCCTGTTGCTCAGCGTTCTGATAGCTTTACCCACGAATTGCGGTGGCATTTTCTTGTTGTTTTGGCAAATAACATCTTTTTAGTGAACGTTTTATTTTGAGCTCAACAAAAAATGTCCCACATATTTCGGTTGTTGTGCATCTACAAAGGGGATGTCTTTGTGTACACAAACTGGTTTTCTCCTTCTTTCCTATTGCGTCTCCTCCATTCGCCGTTGACCATACCTCCCCCCACAAACGTTACAGCTTTGTTGGCCTTTGTTTTGTGGTTGCAACTGTTTAAGTTTGAAATTATGGTTCCCATTATCCTAGGGAGGCAGGTTCCAAGGTGCTTGTTCACTGTAAGATGGGTATCAGTAGATCTGCGTCCACGGTAAGGCTCGTCTATTTAACCATGTACCCTATGTAGGGTAAGAAATCCCGGCTTTCCCCACCTACCCCACTGTAGATTGCCGAAGATGTTACACGGGTTTTTGAGAACCTTGCACTACTCCGATGGATTCCCGAACATCTCTCTTCTAGTAATTCCGAAACTTTTATATGAAACCAAGAATTTGAGTGTATGGAAAGAATCATGTATTTGCATAATTTGCGGACGAAAACTGACTTATTTGGGTAGTTGGCCTTCGCAATCTTCAAGCAAATACGCGGAAAACGTTACTGGTGGGGGTACTTTTAATATACAGTTTTAGTGTCAATGGAAAAAAAAATGTTTTTGTACTCTTTTTGGTTACAAAGTATTTCTACGCCAGTTCCTATCGCGCCCTTCACTGACAAAGTGATGGCATAATTGTCACTTATAGCGCTTTCAGGCATTGTTTGTTTTTGTGTCAGGTGATTGCATACGGTATGAAAGAATACGGCTGGTCCTTAGGTGAAACCATGAAACATGTAAAAGCACGAAGAAGTTGCGTGCAGCCAAATTCAGGATTCTGGAAACAGCTGATTACTTACGAGGGAATCCTAAACTCCAGGTGAGAGTCGCGATGAAGGCCTGAATGCTTCGTTTGCAAGAAAATGGGTTCAGATCCTAACAGTATGCAGGATGGTTTTTTTTTTGAAGAACCAAGTTAGCCTTTTCAGTCCCAGTAGTGAGTATTATCCAATTTCTCATGATAATATTCACTGTTCGTCAACTATTCAGGTTATGAGAATAACGAAAATGAACACCAAAAAAGAGTTGTATTGATATTTAAACAAATTCACCTCGTTAGTACCATAAAAGATATATGAGAACAGTTAGGAGAAAATGAACATTGATATTGGGGCTTAAAGGGTTAAATGGATTACTGCCACGAGTCTCTCTAGCCCAGTGGTTGTGGTAGAGCCTCTGTAATTGTAGTTGGAAGGTTATAGGCTTGACTCCTATCGGGAGAACATGGATTTTCTTTTTCCATGTTTGCCTGTGACGCGTTGAAAATACATCGCACGCAAATTTACGAGGAGGAACATATACCATCTAAGTGGGTTCCAGACATGTAAAAATAACTTGAATTATTGTCAGGTTCTTCGTCTGTCATCTTATTGACACTAAATCATAAGGTTGTCGAAGGAAGCTCCCGGGGGGGGGGGGGGGGGGGGCTACTCCGCTATAAACGTGACGGGAGCGCTTGTCTTACTTTATTGGGGTTTAAATTTGTGGCCTGGTATCTCTTAGCGTGCTAAAACCTAAAATGACTGCTGCTAGCGTGATCTCGGTGCCTTTTAGGGCCCTATTACAGTTTGCAGTGCCAGTATTGAAATTTGTTGAATTGGCACCTCTTTGAGGTGGAAAGGAATTTGGGACACGCCTATAAAACAAGATTCTGGTACCCTTTAGGGGTGTTCTCGAAATTTTCCAACTAGCACCCCTGTCACTTTTATCAGGAGAGGAGTACCCCCCTGAGGAAGCTGCCCCCCCCCCCCCTCCGAGGCAGCTGCGGAGTCCCTAGCTTGTGCCCCGTGTATCATATGGTAGCTTAATTTTTCAATAGCAAGGTAACAGACGCATAAAAAACTCAATTTGTGAAGTCCTTGAAGCACAGCCTAGGACTAGCGAGGTGTTATCAATGCTTAGTCCAGCTGTCGAAGCCTCACCAAATCACGTTTTTCCACAGCGGTCAATATTTGTATCAATTTAGTTATTGTTATCAGCCAACATAAATCGAATAACTAGCATCTGTATTTTTCTGCCACTATTAGCAAACAACGTTACAACAAACTATTCTCGGATAGACGTACACAGTCTGACTCGTCCGACTCAGAGGAGAGATCAAGGAGAATTAGACCAACCAAGAAAACAACGAAGAAGTACAACACTATCGAAGGCACTATACCAACAATCCGTGATATCAGTAGAGCCGATCATGCACTGTCAGAAGGTGTTGACTCCGTGGATAACGTGCGGACTCGTACTGAATCGTTAACTTCGAAAGATGATTCGTCTTCCGAAGAGAGCGAAGACGAATTGGTAGAACAACAAGTACCAACGGAGGATATTGAGGGCGATGAAGATAATGTCTTCTTCGATTTAACGGTTTCTACGGAGAAGAGTGAAATGGCTGCAGTTTTCACTGCAGGCACCTTGGATATGTCGCAAACTGCTCTTTCTACGTCAGGGAATGAGGATGTATCGGATAGTACTTTTGAAAATCGTTCACTTTCTTCTGGAATTCCTACGGTGGAAAAGACTTTACTTCACAGAGTTTGCTCGGTGCCCACACTGCCTATTGTGGGACATGTCCGACAAGAGCTACTTGTTGATGAGCAAGGAAACTTTAAGCGTTCTTCTTCTCTGCGAGAGCGCGGACGCAAAAAGGTAAAAGAACTAACTTTGGAGGAAGGTAAATCTGCCAGTGCAGAGAATATACGAAAGTCTTCTCCCGGTGGCAAATTGGACTTCCAGTGGGACCCTCGCAGTGACTCTGTGGAAACATTCACCCCTGCTGCCGTGGAAAATGTCAACGAGCCCAGGAATGAAACTGAAGAATTGCAATTAGAAGAAGTCACACCGATAGAAAATGTTGAAATGGAAACAAATAACTATGCGATGGAGACTGAAACTGTCGAGGAACCAAATATGCACGGCAGCTTGCCGAGGGATCTACTTGGTGTTTTAGAAAGTGGATTTGTCAAGCGTCACTCTAGAAATTTTGAAGAAGGCATTGTTAATTTGCCCTGTGAGACAGAAACTCTGGATAATAATGTTCCCATGGAGGAAGAAAATTGCTACATGTCCTCTGACAAACCGGATCAATCAGAACAAGTCGAGAGCACGCCTGGAGAAGAACCCGAACCAGGATTGGTAAAAAAGCACAAAGAAGGCTACGAAATGAAACATCGCGAGAGTATGGAGAGAACTCTGGCCTATAAGCGAGGTTTGAGTGGGGAAGGAGAGAGCGCCATACTTGAACAGGGAGCTGAGGAAAGTTCGGATGCAGCCTGTTCGCCCCTGCAAAAGGATAGCGATGGTCAACTGACCGAGGCTATTGAAGGAGAGACACGGGTGCCACGAAGTAAAACTGAGTCAGATGATCCTAGCACTGTGTCAGTTGATGTAGAGGCGCTCATACGGAAGGTTAACGTGGACATGAAGAAGGAGGTGATGTCTCGAAGAATCTCGCGTTCGAGAAAAGATCAGGAAAGTGGAACACCAGAAGGAAACGCTATGGACCAAGTTAAGGGATCACCGGGGATTCCTATGAATGAAGACTTGAGACAGGAGGGTGAGAGCGTTACAGAAGCTTTGGATATGCAAAAGGAAGAGGGTGTAACTTCTGAAATTCCTGTTGCTGGGATTGTGAAAAGAAATACTCTTATCCTCGAAGGAAAGGCCAGAGATTTGGTGTTGGGCTATGTTACGTGCACAGAAACGTATGAGCTTAGAGGAGATGCCGCTGATTCAACTGAAACAGAGCGACTCCTGTCACATTTAGAGCGGGACCATTCGGTAGAGCCCTGTGGGCTGTTCGGCACACCCTCGGGTGGTACTGCGAGGGACGAAGATTTAAAATCGCCTGAAGAAAAAGAAGATAAGGAGAGCCAACAGGACTTAGAGAGCATTCCTCAGAGAGGCTTGGTCAAACGGCACACGCTCTTGATCGAAGAGAGAATTCAGCCGCTTGAGCAGGAGATAACTAAAGCTGAAACGGAGAAGGAAGCAGAAACGATTGCTGAAGTAACAGCTGAAAAGAACGGCGACACCTCTTCGAAGGAAGAAAGAATGCGTTATCAGATTGAACTTGCCTCAGGTGATAAAGAAGAGGTAGAAACAGGGGACGATTTTGAAACCGTGTCTGGTCTGGTTCAACGAGAGAAACTGCGTATTGAGGAAAAGTTCCAGCCTGTAGTGGTTGAATCCAAGCAACTGGATTCTGAGGTACAGGCGGCAAGCGAAGACACTTTAGTACTGGAATCCGATGCTGTAATGGGAGGAAGTAGTCAGGAATCCGATACAGCTGCCCAAGGCGGTGAGATAGCAGATGATCCAGATATAGACAAGGAAACCGTGGTTGGTGTGGACACGTCAAGTGTGGTTAGAGTTAAGGAACAAACTCAACACTTAGAAAGTGTCCTTCGCGAGGGGCAAACTGGGAACACGCTACGACGCCAGACGTCGGCTGAGGAAGTAACGAAAGTGGATGATACGCTTCCTAAAATAGTCATCATTCCACGTTCAGCCTCGATGGAAATCGCTAACTCTCCCAAGGCAGATACACCCACGTCAGAAGCCATGGAGACACTGAGTCACAGCGCCGTTTGTCTGGCTCTTAAAAAGGCACAGGAAAGTTGTGAATCCGAGCAAGGACCACTCGTTGACTGGGAAACAGGAAACGTGAAACAGCGAACGCAAATCTTGGAAGAAATTATCCGAGACGGTGATAAGGAAAATCAAGGTATAAAAAGAAGTGAAATTGAAAGAAAGGGTAGTGCGGTCCGACGGCACGAATCTCTGCCAAAGACAGTTGGTCAGCCTGAGAAGCTTGCATTGCGTCGTCGGTCATTTTCGGACATTACGGAGAATTCGTCAACTTCGAAACGAGAAGTTGTGTACACTGTTCAACGGCTTGCCGATTCTTCTGCACAAAGCTCGAGCTCTTCTTCGTTGCCAAAAGACTGGAGTCCACTTCAAGACAGACAAGAGAACATGGCCAGAAAACGAGCCAAAGTAGACGAATTTCCTCCGGATAATTTCCGAGAGCCCGAATTTCAGCCGGATAATTTCCGAGAGCCCGAATTTCAAGAAAAGCCCCGTTTCGATCTAATTGATTGCCTGGAGAGCCCACGTGAGTCTGTCGTAAGTGTTAAGGAAAAGATCCAAATTATCGATTCCAAGAATCAAAAGAATATAGCTAATATTAGTTGAAGACTTAATTACACATAGCATAGATAAATTCCACTGGCATTCGTCAATCTATTTCAATCTCTATCCCAGATCTCTATTGTGCTGACTGCAACAACAGACCGACATCAGGATAAAGATTGCAGTTTCTTTATCTAACAGAAATTGTTTATATTTTTCTATTAAATTTTAATTAATGCAAAGGAGAGTAGATGATGATCATGAACCGAATTTTTTTGAAGCGGTGGATAACAGTTTAGGTTTTTAACTCGAAAGGCCAATTATTTGCGTTTGTCTTTTCTAAAATCAGATAGATCAAAACGACCATCGCGGTGAGGCCATTCTGTCGCTAAACCAAACTCTTCCACTATGTGTAGTCCTGTCACATCAAACTGAGAGGTAATCAAAGTATTTTACATTAACGTTCCAGCATCAACAGCCGTACTAGTTAACAATTAGACCCGTAGCCCTTGAGGGCGAAGGGTCTAATTGTTTTAGTTTCACCCAACTAGTCGGACAGAAAAAGCAATAATAAAGTTAGCAAATGCAAGTTGAAGAAAGATTTATTTTGGAATAAAACAAAAGAAAGCGCCACGAATTTCGCTACTCGAGGACTATTACTAATAGACCCGGTCTAGTAGCGTAGCCAATCAGATTGCGGCATTTGCATTAGTCCACTAGTTGGGTGATACTAATTCTTCTGTAGTTGTTGCATGCATTTCCCGAAAACACTGGCTCAGTTAAGAGCTTCTTCGCTATGCTTACCCCAAACATTTGCGCCAACCTTTCGTCCGTCACTTGGGATTTTTTCAGTCTCCTTTCCGCCAACCTTTCTCCCTCGTGAAAAGTGTCACACAATCTTCCTCAGTCATTTTTCTTCAATGGAAGGACAGTCCACGAACTGGAAAATGAGAACTCTTTACGCAGGAATCTGTCGTATCGCGATTGGTTATAAGATGAACAATGAACGACAGTTTCAGTGCCATAGGTCGAAAAGGAAAAACGAAAATGACACCTTTAAATCCATTTTCTACTGCCATACGAAGTCGAAAAACGAAACTCAAATTGGTTTTTTTGTGCTATAGAAAAACAAAAAACAGAAAGCATAAAGTGAATTCGAATTCCGTTTTCCTCCAAGCGAAGAAAATTGAAAAATGAAAATCGGATTCCATTTTTTTGCAAAGAAAACTCGGAAGAAAAACGAAAAATAAGAATGAAATTTGAATTTCATTTTCCTACGTCATTAAGAATCGTTTGGCACTGAGGTACACGGATTCTTTTGTAAGCGTCTCATTTATCTGGATCTCTGTGAGTAGTAGTGATAAGCGGGTTCTGGGACAATAGGACAATCGGAAATTTTTTGAAAAATGCGGAAATTTTTTTTAAAAATTAACCAAAGATTTATCAGAAAATTTGCCGGAGATTTGCCCGAGATTTTACCAAGCCGATGCCAAACCGATACCAAGCCGGTACCAAGCCGATACCAAGCCGTTGCCAGGCTGATACCAAGCCCCACCAAACCTTATACTGCAGCCTCCCTTTTCCAACATCCAGAATAAGTCTTGCAAAGTTTTTACAAAGTTTGAGGAAAGTGGATGCGGAGAATTCGATATCCCTATCCAAACCCACCCCCGCATAAGTATCCGCAAAATAAAATTTGAATTTTAATATTAGTTTAAAGAATAAATTATGAGAGCATAAATGGAAGAGTTACAAAAGAAAAAAGTTGCGGAATTGAAAGAACTTGCCCGCGTACATATTGGTAGGGGATTTTCTAATTTGAGACGTAAACAAGAACTAGTTGAAGAATTGAGTAATATTCCAGAAGTTATGGAAGAGATGCGTAATCTGCAGAGACAAAGACCTATTCTTGATGAGCCAATACCTAATATTGTTACCAAAATTCTAAAACCTAAAAAAACAAAACCCCCCAAAATTCCAATTAAAAATTTGAAAAGCAGAGTAGAAAAACCATTAATTAAAGATATTAACGAGTTTGCAGATTGGATACAATCTTATATACCAGAACCTTCCAAAAAGATTGTAGACAAACGAATAGAAAGTATGAAGGAAGAGTTTAATAAAATATTTAAGCGTTTTAATCAAAAAGAAAATTTGGGTGAAAAGGCTAATCAAATAAGAAAACGTTTTACACCAAAAGAAAGTCTGAAGGAAAGATTTACACGAACGTTTAAAAAACCAGTCACTGAATATGGAAAAGAATTTTTCACATTTAATGAGCAACAAACAGCATTAAAAGGTTATTTGAAAACTTTTAGGATAGATGGAAAGAAGGGGTATGGGCCCGCAGAGTTTTTAAATAATATCAAACCAAAAGTTCTTGATCTAATTAACCAGAAAAAGAAACCGATCAGGGCGAAATTTATATTTTCGTGTAAGTTTATAAAAGAGAATCCCGCTACAAGACAGATTGATGTAAACTTAGGATATTTTCATTCACAAGTAGAAACGATTACATTATCAACTGATTTTTCTGAATTATTCGATACTATGGTAAATCGTTTACTTGAATTGGTTGCAAAGTTTCAAAATAAAGGTTCTAATTGGCAATTTGATCAAGTTGAATACTTTGATATCAACATTGACCCCTTCGAGCCTTTTGTTGGAAGTTCATATATTGAATTACCAAAAATATTAGCAAAAAAGAAGGCTATTATAAATGTTAAGAATGAAAATGATAATGAGTGTTTTAAGTGGGCCGTAACCTCTGCCGTTTACATACAAAAAATTCATCCAGAAAGATTAAACAAACAAATGATAGAAAACTCAAAGAACTTCGACTGGTCGGGAATGGAGTTTCCTACATCAATAACACAAATTAAAAAGTTTGAAAAACAAAACCCCTACTACACTATTAATGTCTATGGATATGAAAAGGGTGATGTATCCCCTATAAGAATAAGTGAAAAACAAAAAGGCTATCTAATCAACCTGCTTCTAATATCAGAAGGTGAAAATAATCACTACTGTTGGATAAAGAATCTTAGTAGATTGTTGGCCTCAAAAGTTAGTAAACATAAATCAAAGATGTACTTTTGCCCTAGATGTATGAACGCATTCCAATCAGAAACTTCATTAGAAAAACATCTAGAATACTGCAGCACAAATAAAGAAGTTAAGATTGTTTTGCCTAAGGATGAAGATGGTAGCCCAAAGTTTATTAAATTCATTAATTATAATAGAAAAATGCGCGTGCCTTTTGTTATATATGCAGACTTTGAGAGCTTTACAGAGAAAATAAACACATGCTCTCCGGACATTCGTAAAAGCTTTACCAAACAATATCAAAAGCATACACCATCAGGCTTTTCTTATTACATAGTGTTTTTTGATAAAGAGTATGAAAATGTTTTTAGAGAATACACAACCAAATCGCCAGATGAAGATGTAGCGCAAATATTTGTTAATAGTTTAGAGGCGGATATCAAAAAAATTTACAATGATTTTAGATACAAAAAGAAAGTTAATATGACTGAAAACGATAAAATAATACACAACCTTGCAACGCACTGCCACATTTGTGAAGAAAAATTAGGAGAAGATAAGGTAATAGATCACTGTCACCTTACAGGAAAGTATAGAGGAGCAGCTCATAATGAATGCAACTTAAATTATAGGATTCCAAAGTTCTTCCCGGTAATATTTCACAACCTATCTGGATATGACGCTCATCTTTTTATCAAAAACCTTGGTGCAACAAAAGGTAATATTAACTGCATACCTAATAATGAGGAAAAGTATATTTCTTTCACAAAACAGATTGTGGTTGATACATTTGCAAATAAAGAAGGTAGGCGGGTTGAAGTGAAGCGAGAAATAAGATTCATAGATTCATTTAAATTTATGGCAAGCAGTCTTAGTAATTTAACTGATAATCTTACAAAATGCGGAAAGTGCGAGGCATGCAAACCTGGAGATTGTATGAAGAAATACATAGAAAATGGGAAGATTGTTAAATACAAAGGCATTGGTAATTGCGAAAAATGCAAGAATTGTAAATTAGCGAAAAGTAAATGTCTTTCACCAACAGATAAAAACATGTGTGAAACTAAAAAGTTTTTCAAAGGTGAAGAATTAAAGTTATTGTTGAGAAAGGGAGAATTTCCTTATGATTGGTTTGACAAATTCGAAAAACTAAATGAAAACCAACTTCCACCAAAGGATGAATTCTACTCTAAACTAAACGATGAAGAAATAAAAGAAGGCGATTACCAGCATGCCCAAAATGTATGGAAAACCTTCAACATGAAAACAATGAGAGAATACCACGATCTATATCTAAAGACGGATGTGTTACTTTTATCAGACGTATTTGAGAATTTTAGGGATGTTTGTCAAAAGAATTATGGTTTAGACCCAGCTTGGTATTATACAGCGCCAGGACTAGCTTGGGACGCCGCATTAAAGTTAACAAAAGTTAATTTGGAGCTTTTAACCGACATCGATATGCTGCTTATGATTGAGAAAGGCATTCGGGGCGGTGTATCTATGATTTCTACTAGATATGGGAAAGCAAACAACCCGTACATTAAAGAATATGATCCTAACCTGCCCAAAACGTATATAGAATATCTTGACGCTAATAATTTATATGGCGGAGGAATGAGTAACCCACTACCCACTCACGGTTTTGATTGGGTGCCTGAGGAAGATTTTAAAAATTGGAAAAATATTCCGTGTATACTAGAGGTTAATTTAGAATACCCAAATCACCTTCATGATCTTCACAATGATTATCCTCTAGCCCCAGAAAGACTTGTAGTTAATAAAGTGGAGAAATTAATCCCAAACCTGAACAATAAGGAAAAATACGTTGTTCATCATAAAACACTAAAACTTTATGAAAGTTTGGGATTAAAAATAACAAAGATTCATAGGGGTATTACATTCAAAGAGTCAGCTTGGTTAAAACCATATATTGACTTGAATACAAATCTAAGATCAAAAGCGAATAACGACTTTGAAAAAGATTTCTTCAAGTTAATGAATAACTCTGTATTTGGTAAAACAATGGAAAACATTAGAAATAGGGTAGACATTAGATTAGTTACAAATCAAAAAGATGCGAAAAAATTAATATCAAAACCTAATTATCAACATCGTACTATCTTTTGTGAAAATCTTGTGGCCATCCACATGAAGAAAACAAAGTTAGTATTCAATAAACCAGTTTACTTAGGCATGTGCATTCTTGATCTAAGTAAAACAATAATGTACAACTTTCATTATAATTATATCAAACCTAAATACGGCGAAAAGGTTAAATTGCTTTTTACAGATACTGATAGTCTCGCATATTTGATAGAAACGGAAGATTTCTACAAGGACATTGCCCCAGATGTGAGGGAAAGGTTTGACACTTCCAATTTTCCTAAAAACCATCCATCAGGTATTGAGGTGGGTATAAACAAAAAAGTCATCAATATGTTCAAAGATGAGGCTGGCGGCAAACAGATAGCTGAATTTGTAGGTCTAAGAGCCAAGTTATACTCATACAGGATGGATGAAGGTGAAGAGATAAAAAAGGACAAAGGTATAAAGACACCAGTAGTAAAAAAGACAATAAGATTTAATGATTATAAGGATTGTCTTTTCAATAAAAAACCGCAAATGAGACAGATGAATGTAATAAGAAGTCGTTTACATGATGTTTATACTGAAACTGTTAACAAAGTTGCACTGTCTTGCGATGATGACAAGAGAATAATTTGTGAAGATGGAATAAATACTTTTGCATACGGGCATTATAGTCTCAAAACAGAATTGGGTGGAAGTTCTGTATCATAAGGAATAACTTGCAATTCTTCCCTTACAAATCCACGCCTCGGGCCATCCAATAAATAATATAAAACCGGCTGATTAGGTGAAACGACGCTGCGCGTAATATCATAAACTTTGATACTCCAAATGGGATCAGTAGCTCTTCTTTTTTCCCCACCTTCAAGTTCGCCAGGAGATAATAGATATCTAACGTTAACATAATGAGACAATCTAACCTCGTCAAGGCCAACAACTCGATTATACTTTTTAGGTTCAATATCAACCTCTTTCATTTTTATAGCCTTAACGGGCTCTTTACCAGTTATTCTCGTTGGTGTATTATTCAAAGTTTTCAAAATATCTGGTAATCTTTTCACCCATACTCTTGATCGGGCATCACTTACCATTTCTTGCGCATATTGATGACTAAATAATCTTTCTCCTAATATTCTGTTTGCGTTTTCAACAAATGCTTGAGCTCTATGATTTCCTGCTTCACTTCTCTGTATTTTCACATTATGATAATTCATAAGTTTTGTAACCTCGCCCATAAATTCTTTTCCAGGATCAACCATTAATTTTTTAGGGTATTTCAATCTTCTAGAATATATTTTTTCAAAAGCATTTGATATTTCTCGACTTTCTTTTGTGGTTAATGGCTCCGCATCTTTATATCTCGAGGCGATATCAACCACGACTAATGCGTATTTATATGTTTTTCTTCCAACTCTATCATGCGGTAAAAATAATAAATCTGCTTGGTGAATATGATTTGGTTTATCTACAGTCCAGTGAGGTCTAGGTATATATTTTGGAGATGGAAGATAGATTTGCCATATTGCTTGTTTCTGAAGCCATTGTTTTGCTACATCTTCACTTACTTTCGCCTTCTCAGCTAATTTAGGAATTGCAGAATATCCTTTCCAATATCCTTCAGTTGAATAATATATCCGACTAAAAGTCGGGCCCGGCTCCGCCGATATTTTTGATATCTTTTCGTTACTCATTTAAGGATTAACCAAAGTATCTTATAAATTATAATGGAGGAAGAAAAAATAAATTTTAGCGAATACCAAATTAATATGATGAAAAAAATTATAATTTCAAAAATTCACAATATGGGAGATGGCGATGAACTTTTTAATCTTATGCTTGTAATTGAAGGAGTAAGAGAAAGTTTAGTAAAATATATTGAAGAATTAGATAATAAAAAATACCAATTCAGATGCCTATGAGGTTTAAAGATTAACCAAAGTATCTTATAAATTATACAATGACGTCTGAAAAAATTAATCCAAACAGAATTCCTAGAGAGCCATTTGGTTTGAAAGCAGAATCAACAATGAATCGAATTACTCTCAATCCATCCTCAGCTAGCCCTGGAGAAACATTATATATAAATATTCCAAAACTTTCTGAGAATTTAGTGATTGTACCAGGAAGTGTATCTTTATTATTTGACTTGGATGTAGATGGGCATGCTAATAACACACTCGTGAATAATGTAGGTAGTAATCTTGTATCTAGACTTAGAGTTCTTTTTGGTGGTGAAACATTACAGGATACTCAAAGATATAATCTTTTTCAAACCTATCACGACTTATTCTTAACAGATGAAGAACGCGAAGATAGATTAAAACAAGGTATTTCTTCTGAAAACATGAGAAAGCTAAGGACAAATGCGGGTGATAAGAAAACACAAGATGTTAAGGCAGTGACTCTTGCATCAGTACATAACACCAAGTATCGTATACCACTAAACCATCCTATTCTAAACGATCATGGAGTTTTTTACCCAAAAGCTCTAGATCATCATCTAATATTTGAGATTACACTTGCTCCAATTAATGATATTGTTGTTTATTCTGACACTACTAAAACCCCAACATATTCAATCAAAAACCTTGAGTTAGAATATTCTTCCATTTCAAGTGAATACTTGGCTCGTGAGGCACAAGCAGCTTATCAAGTCGGCAAAGGGTTTTTTTATGAAAATGTTACTCTACACAAAACTTTTACATTTTCTATAGGCGGTGATGGTGTTATAAATCAGCATATTAATCTACCCAGAAGATCAATGACAGGGATATTATGTTTGTTTACATTACCATTCGCAGCAGGAGCACGTAACTCTGAGAATTTTTACAATCCAGGTATAACCTCGATCAATATAGATGTTGATGGTGTGCCAAATCGTTTATACTCTAAAGGAATGATACCATCAGATCTATGGGAGTCGGTAAAGAAACGTTTTGGGGCAACTGAAGGTAAACATTCAGTAAAGGAAAAGGATTTTTATGCTGATAAGTTTGCTCTTTGGGTTGATATGAGAACTCACCCAGATAATGGTATTCATGGAGGTGGTCTAGCATTAAACAATACACAAGATGGTGTAAAACTAGAAATTAAAAGAAAACAAGGCGGATCTGGAATAATAACATGCCATATGTTTGTTGTAGCTGACGCAATGATGGAAATAATGAATTCAGGTTTGAGATCAATAAAATACTAACTGATCTGCGGAATAGATTTAAAAACCTTTAGTTATGATACAAAAATCATGGAAGAACTACGAGAAAAAATACCATTCCATTGTATCATAACCGGACCAACAAATTGTGGAAAAACAAAGTACCTCATCAATCAGCTAAGAGGACCATTCCGAAAAATTTTTGATTACATTGTTTTAATATGCCCAACTTATTCTAAGAATAAAACTTATCATAATTTTGCTCGAGGAGATAAACGTTTCTTTGTATTATCACCAGATGCTAGTAACATTGATGAGATTAATGAGTTATTAACTGATTGTCAAACTTTATTCTCTGGAACAAATACACTGATAATTTTAGATGATTGCGCCGTATCTAATGATCTGAAGAAAAGATCAAACAAGTTTATAGATTTAGCATTCTCCGGAAGACATCATGGATTATCAGTTTGGGCTCTCACTCAGCAATTAACATCAATTGCAAAACCTTTCCGAGAAAATGTGGCTTGTGTGGTCTCATTTCATAATCCGTCGCAGAAAGGTATGAAGATGTTTTTTGAAGATTATGGAGGTGATTTGGATTATGAATCATGTAAAAAATTTATGCAATTATTAAAAACTGAAAAATATTCTAGACTATGTTTATGTTTACGTTACCCATTCAATTGTTATTTGGAAATTCCAAACGTAGCGTAGCGAAGTGATTTAAAAATAACCTATGTATTATCACAAAAGATGACAAGCGTTGAAGATTATATAGAAGAACAACCTGAGATAAAAGAAGAAGGAAAAACTGGGGTAAAATATAATGATGATATTGAAATTAAACAAGAATCACTAGCTATTCTAGCAGCTCTTGGAACCACAAAGGAATATTTAGGGGTAGATATGAGTCTGGGCGATATAAAAAAATTATCAGGCAAAGATATTGAAAAATATTTTAATCGTTATCAAGCGGTAATGGGTAAGAAAATTAATGGTGGGTTGGTAGATTCATCTCTTAAATTAATTTCTAAAGTTATTTCTTACATGGTTCCTGTAGATGATATAGAATCTCTTTGTGATGATTTGAAGAATGATGATTTGGTTAATCGTGAACTGACAAACATTGTAGGGCTCTTAGCATTGAAATCAGGAAGACTGGCAGCACTTGCTAGCGGGCTGTTCCAGGTTGCTAAACACATAAAATTCAACAAAAATCAACAAGTTTCAAGGACAATTACAGATAATGCTAGCACAACTGAGCAGGATACTAAGCAAGATGCTAGCGGTACTGATACTGTCTACTGAGCATTATGTGATTGATTTAAAGATTTCTTAATGATATGTAAAATAATGTCTGAAGAAGTTGTTGATCGGGGTGAAGCCCCTCCCCGCTATGCAGAACAAATTACAGCTGATCCCAAACCAGAAAATAAAGATACTAAAAAACGGGAAAAAAATCCTAAAAAAGTAGCAGCTGGTAAAAAATTAGCTGAATATAATAAAAAAGCAAAAGATGCATTAGCCAGGGAAATGAAACGTGAAGAGCAAATTAAAAGGGAAGAAGAGACCTTACGAGCTGCGGAGCAAAATGAAAATGTAGAAAAGACAAATAATGAATCGAAAGCGTGGCTACCGGAACTATCTTTTACAACAGTATTATCAATTGTTGGAATAGGTTTTACAGCATTTGATATGTTTATGAGATATTATAAAAACAGAATACCTGATTTATCTCAAGTTCCTCAAATACCGCCGCCATCAAATATTCCCTCTCAACCACAAACGCTAGATCGACCAAAAATTGGAATGATGTAATTATAAATTATTTTTTACTACATAAAACCATTTAAAAGTTTATTACTGATGTAGTAAAAAATCATGTCAAACGAAAATAAACTTGTGAAAACTGTAACTGATTCTGCTGTCCTTATCGGATTAGCAGCTGGAGTTGGTTATGTGGCCAAAAAGATGATGAAAGAATCATTTATGAACGACCCATCCTCAAGTATTACAAATTATGCAAAATGGGTAGCTGTATTATCCGGAAGTATGTATCTAAAAACCTATTTAGAGGATCAAAAGATTTTACCAAAATAAAATGGCAACAATAGCATTTATGATTGGAGGAGCTGTATTAAATGCAACAGCATTTGTTGGCGGTTCATATCTCGCAAAATATTTATCAGGAAATAAAACTGATACAGAAAAAATAAGACACGATAAAGCAATGGAAAAATATCAAAGAGATTATGCAGAATATCAGGAAAAAAGACAAAAACTAATGGATTGGAAAATGAAGAAAAAAGATGAAAAATATCAAGCATCAAAAAATATTTCAACAACAAATGAACAATTTGCATTATATGAACAAATGCATGAACCAAAATTCTCTGATTATTATAGACCTAGTAACAATCAAAAGATGGGTGAAATGGTATATGTGGGTGGTGGTATGTTGGTGATAGGTTATATTGCTAGTAAATTTTTATAGATACTTCAATGTGTTCAATTTAAAGATTTCTTACTGTTGAGTAAAAAATCATGGCAGAAGGAGGATATTTACCATTAGAGGATTTACCAAAAGGAGATGATGATGATAATGATGATGATGATGGTGATGACACATTTTACCAAAGTCCAAATACATCTACATCTGTTGATCAGGGATATCTTGGTTATTCAGAATATATGGCAGAAAGAAAACGGCTTCAATGGGAAATAAAAAATGAAGAGAAAAAACCAACAAATATTATAGAAAGAGATGAGGAATATGATAAAAGAAGAGAAGCGGGGCAAGAACTAAAACGATATTTGCCAAATTACAATCCTGATGAAGGAACATTTAATGTAACATTTGGAGAAGATGGTAGTTTAATCGTTAGATTTAGTAATAGGAGTAATTCTGCACCGCATACAGTGGTTGATAAAGATGGAAATCTTAAGCTTGAAGATTTACCAAAAACAATGAGAAAAGCTCTAGGTGCTGATTATGCAACAATGCTGGAAAAATATAATAATTCACAGGAAGAATTGAGAAGATCTAATGAAGAAAATAGAGAATTAAATAATGCATTGGAAGAAGCCAATGAAAAAATTTCAGATTTAGATAGTGCATTGCAAGGATTGGACGACGCCTCAAAAACACACCCACAAGAAATTGCTCAATATGAAGAAAGAGTAAGAAGGCTTGGTTTAGTAATTGAAAGTCAAAAAGCAGAAAAAGAAAATATGGAAAGAGATGCTTCAGAAGGTAAAAGACTTTTTGATCAAACCGCTAAACAGAATATAGAGTTAAAAATACAAAAAGAGAAAATTTTGAAAGAAATAAAATTATACAAAGAGGAAATAGATAAATATAAGAAGGATAAATTAAATGAATCAAAATTAAAACAAAGTAATGAACGATTAAGATCTGAGATTGATAAATTAAGAGAGAAAATTAGAAATAAAATAATTTCAAGCGATGAACAAATATCAGAAATTCAAGCTAGAAAAGATGAAATACTTAAAAATTTACCATTACGGGAGCGACTAAAGTATATCTTCAAAAAGTATGGTTTTACAGTTTTTTCTGTTATTGCTGCAGTAGGTACCATAATTGGTGTTATAGTTTCTAATCTTTCTAAAGGCCTATCCAAATTAGGGAAAGGTGTTGGTAATGGGTTGAAAGCTCTTGGTAAGAAACTAGGTGAAATATTACCAGGAATGGTTGGTGCTATTGTGAGCTTTCTATTTAAAACAGCTGGGCAGGTTATTGGATTTTTAGGTGAAAATGCTTGGCTTTTGATAATGGCTGTGGTTTTGTATTTTGTTGAAAGTATAAAAAAGAGGAGAAAGTAACAAATTTAAAGATATCATGTTGAGTAGTAAAAATACAATATGGGTGACTACAATAGAATTTATCCTGGATTACCTAATAATTCAGATCCGGTCAATTTCAGACTACAAAAATCAAGTGAAGTATTACAAAATCTTGAGAGAGAAATTAAACATTATGAAGAAGTAAGGAAAAAATATAATAGGGCGAGAGGAATATTTACAAAAATTAGTGTTTGTAGTGGTGTGATTTCAGTTATTCTATCTGCAAGTGGGCTTGGAACCTCTCTTACTGGTTTTGGGGCTATTATTGGTGTTCCCTTGGGTGTTGTAGGTGGAATTTGCGGTGGAGTATCTGTTGGATTTGGTGCGGCATCAAAAAGACTTTCAAATAAAGTTAGCAAACACGAACAGACTGTTTCTATAGCAAAATCAAAATTAAACACCATTAACGACTTGGTTTCAAAGGCATTGAAAGATAATGTTATATCTGATCAAGAATTTTCTATAATTTTAGCAGAGTTGGAAAAGTTTCAAAAACTAAAACTAGAAATCAGACAAAAATTTAGGAGAGATACAGAAAAAAACTTAAACATGTCGCAGATAAGAAGAGAAGTTCGTGCAGATCTATTAAAAGAGTTAACCGGTCCCACACATTAAAAATTTCATATGAGAAAACTGATGTAGGATGTAATTGTTTTGCAGGCATTAGAAATACTATTGAAGATTAATACTTTACATCTTATTCTTAATCTAAAGACCAGATTATCAGAAACACAAAGAATAAGATGTTATTCGAGAATTTCAAAAATAGATACCCAAAAGCTAGTCTTGATAAATTTACATTTGTGAATGATTCATTTGGAGGATATATTAAGTGGAAATATAATGAGATGACTGTCATGTCTAATGATGATCCTACTGGAAAAACATGGACTGATAGTCTTTCTAATAATTTGAAAACATTATTATGGCAAGATTTAGGACTGAGTGAATCGAATAACCTGAGTTCATTCCCAAAGAGTTTAACCATGACTAACCAAAGTTATCCTATACCGGCTATTAACTTTGATGACTTTACAAGTGACATAACAAAAATGCTAACCTCACTAGATATATATGTTTCAAATACAAAAAAATTCACAGCAAAGATGCGTGATGTTTTTACCAATCAAGTTGTGACTTTCAAGTTTGGTAAACAAGGTAGAAAATGGTTGAACGGGCCTGATATGAACTATTGGCCTCAGCAACTTAACTTTGCAGTTTGGTGTGCAACATCTGGTTGTGGGATTAGTCCTTTTGAAAGTCTAAATTATCTCAAAGTAGTGAATAGCTTCATTAAGTTTCATATATATTTCACAATAAGGCGGATATTATATGAATTAAGCCTTCCTCTACCCGATGAGCAGCCATTTGTAATAAACAATAATCCATATAGTAAAGCAGCATATCAACGTTTGTGTGCAGAATTTGTGATTAGTAATACAGAAGATTTTAGGTTTAAAATTGGAACAAACAATGGATTGGGAGATATATTTTATAAATACGATGAAAGTTCACCCAAAGAAAGCCAATATCCTGGTGGTGATAATAAATTTTCAGATGACCTAACTGAGAGAGAAAAAACTGTTGCTAAAGGATTACAAAAATTTTTTAAAAAGGACGCAGACTATAATCACGTTAAATTAATTTCATTTATTCGTAATGATGTCTTTGGTGATTACAGATATGCATGGTTTATTCCAACAAGTGGACATGGACTCACTAAAGCTGGACTCGGTAGATTGAATAGATCCGCTGAGGCTTTTGTTTATTGTATATTAGGTGCACAAGTTAATACTAGAAACTCGATTTATGGTAATGGCGGTGGAGCAATCGAGACGCAACAAGAATTCTTAGCTTTATTTGAAAGTAGTGTGATTGAGAATGACATTTCTAGTTCTATCCAAAGATATCAATTAGCTGTACAAGAAGCGAAATTACGGCTTGATTTAGCTATTGCTCCAGGTTTGTGGTTGATGCCAAGTAATATGATAATCAACACTGAAAGCGTTGTTGGATATAATAACAAACTTATGAAAGCGACTAATGATATGAAATTTGGGGTAAATAATTCGCTAAACGTGGAATCAAAACCGGTTGGAATAAGTCATAACATGGGATCTTCAAAGTTAAAGTTACCTCATTCAATAGTTGAGACAAAACCGAAACCAAAAATCTCTCCAACGCAAAATGAAAAGCCTGCCAAAGGCCCAGACTCGCCGCGCGTAAAGCCGTACGTGACCACGCAACATGAAGATAATATATTAGCATTTATAATTGTCTCTAGTGTATTTGCGTGGTATCTATTTCGGTAGTTCATGACCATTTCACGTGATTGTGATTGTTTTTGGATTAGCGTTCACGTGTAGAACAATAGATTGCATACTTTTACGACATAGCAACAAGCAAAATGTAAAGTAGATTTGAAATCGAAAAGTAGATTTTATGTTTACTTCAAAAAGGTCGGTTTCTAACGTCGCTCAGGAATGTGATTACGTCAATGGAAATTTAAAGATGAATATGATGTAATCAGATCTAAAGACCAGCTTCGCTGAAAACAAAATGTTAAGCATTACCATGTATGAGTCTGAAACAAGGATTTATTTAGATCCGCCGCTGAAAAATCTTCGGGAGATACAGCTCCTGGATTGTAATATACAAACCAAAAGATTGATTAATTTCAAGGATCAACAGATATTATTCAATGATAAGAATCAACCTCTAATAATAATACAACCCAGTACATATTCGTTGCGTGATATTCAATCGATCTTTCTTAATGATACTGATAAGGCAAAGATAGCAATCATTGAGACCGATACTGTTGACTATCTTTATTCAAATAAGAACTTTGACATTAAACTTACGAGAGGGTTATCTGTTGGTTTAGGAGTGCCTGAAATCATAAATCCCGGTAAATTATACCCCATAAATATACAGATTAAGGAACCGCTTAGACTTATGTGTAGTATAGTGGATAATAAGTCTTCATATATGAATAAAACCAAATATGGCGAACTTGTGAAACTCTCACCATCAAACCTACTTGCAAACATTCCCTCAAAGGATTATCCGACAATTCCGGTTCGAAAATATGATAGCGTTATAAACCACTTTGATTTAACTATCTTAGACACTGAATGGAAAAAACTTGATCTGATGGGTTCTCCCATAACTTTTAGTTTAAGATTTAGGTAAATTACTTATTTTGTTATGTAACCATTTTTAGGTTATATAACATAATTAGTAGTAACAGAAATATAAGATTATTCATCCGGTAAAGAATTAAAAATTTCTTGCTCCTCAATATCATAACACCAATCCACAACTCTTTTGGGATGCCATGCTACAACCATTAAATCATTATGCAAGTCTTTGTAGAATTTATTTTTATGTTCTAACTTATAACTATCTATGCTTATTACAACAGCTATTGAATCAAAAATAATATAATCTATTTCTAATCCATGATCTTCTTCAAAACAAAAAAAATAATCATAAAAATTTTCATAAGGACCATAAATTAATATGTCATTAAAATAATTTTCATAAAACTCCAAACCTTTTTTAAGATCTAAAATAATTCTACCTCCATAAATTTCATCATTTTTTATAAAAAAAATATAACAATAAAAATAATTTCTATTTTCTTCAACAATAAATTCGCGATATTTTGATATCTTTTTTAACAAATCTTCATTTATTGAATCTATAAATTCATGAATTAAAAAACCTTTTTCATTTAAAAACTTTAAAGAAAGTTGGCCGTATTTTAATAAAAATTTATCTTCCATCTTTTATATTTTATTTTATATCTTTAAATAACATTAAAAATCATTTTTTTTTTATATTTAACAACATTCTTTACACTGTCTCTTTTGTTTATTATGTTCACATATTCCTTTTCCTTTACACTCTTTACATATATACTTTTGTAATTTGTGTTTACATATTTGAGAGCCTTTACATTCTTTACAGTATGACTTAATTTTATTGTGTTCGCATATTTGTGTTCCACCACACTCTCTACAGAAATATTTATACTTTCCATGAATACAAATATAATCATAATTATTGATAGTGTCTTTTGTTATTAATTTATTAATCTCCTCATCTGGACATTTTTTTATCTCATTAATAAAATCTTTTTTTCGCATTCTAGATCGTCCTTTAATTTTCAACTCTTTTGCAATTTTTTTCAGTTGTACACATTTCAATTCATTAAGTTTGGGTTGGGAAGTTTTGAGAAGGGGAATATTAATCTCTGGCACGGGTTCATCAATAATGTTTATTTGTGACTGATTTGGGTTATTATTTCTGGGGGTTGAGATAGGCATTCGAGAATATCCTATATTACCTAGCTCACTATCGCGTTGTTTCAATTGTGTTACATTTAATTCTTTTAAATTCTCCATTTATGCTCTCATAATTTATTCTTTAAACTAATATTAAAATTCAAATTTTATTTTGCGGATACTTATGCGGGGGTGGGTTTGGATAGGGATATCGAATTCTCCGCATCCACTTTCCTCAAACTTTGTAAAAACTTTGCAAGACTTATTCTGGATGTTGGAAAAGGGAGGCTGCAGTATAAGGTTTGGTGGGGCTTGGTATCAGCCTGGCAACGGCTTGGTATCGGCTTGGTACCGGCTTGGTATCGGTTTGGCATCGGCTTGGTAAAATCTCGGGCAAATCTCCGGCAAATTTTCTGATAAATCTTTGGTTAATTTTTAAAAAAAATTTCCGCATTTTTCAAAAAATTTCCGATTGTCCTATTGTCCCAGAACCCGCTTATCACTACTACTCTGTGTATACCAGTTCCGTTTTCAGGGCCAAGAACATTACGGGCTGGTTAACTAAAGCGGCGGCTTGAGTTAAATTCGAAGCGATCGAAACTGACCAATTTGTGATTCATGCCATGAAGTTGATTCGTTTAGAGTGAGCAGATATTGCTACTTTTTATGGCGTGGTATAAACAATATTGAAAGGTTAAGTTCGAGCAGCACAAATGCTACTTAGACAACGATTGTATTAAGCTCGGGCTTGTTTGTATTACTTGTTCTTTTGTGTATCTGTTGGTTTGCGAACCATGAGATCCTATGGGAGCTGCAAGGTGGCTCCTTCTCGGGTGTACGAGCCCGTCACACACAACTTCACTAGGCGTCTTCTGCTAAGCGGCCCATTGTGGCGTAATTCGTTCACAAACTTTTTCGCGTACTGTTTGTTTTTTCTTTTATTTTAAGCCCTACTCGCCTCCAGCCAGGAACGTTAAGTAGTGTTTGTTTGATCTTATTCTTGTAGTTAGGCAATGTTCCTTTGCAGGTTCTGGGTTTCTCGTATTTTTCTTATTTTAATTTTAGCCGTCCTATCTTTACCAAGTGAATAGATGGGAATTACCGACCAAAGAAGAAAGATTAAAGACAAGCTAGTTTTAACACAAGTATAATCAGTTTTATCAGCGATCATTAGTTTGCGTTGGATCTAGAAAGTAACAGGGCCGGGCAGACTGCAAAATGGGAGGAGACATAAAGTGGCTATAGTGTCATAGGTATTTAGAGCAGTACCGTTCCAAAATTATCAATGCAAAACGTGAAAATTCATAACAACTGATCAGCCACCTGTTTTACATATTCACTAAGGGACCGGTCATTATTAATAGGGTTGGGAGGGGTGGGGGGCATAAATTTGCTCAAATATATAGCCAGCAAAAATTATCTTTGATTTTTATTTCATACATAGGCGGAAAAAGAGGGGTGGGGTGGGGGGGGGGGGTCAGGAAAAATAATCATACCAACCGAGAAGGATGGGTCAGGAAAAACCAAACATGGGATATTTACTATTGCACCAGGCCACCCCTGGGTAGTGAATCATGTAAGCCTATACAAAATATCCCGAGATCTTCTGATTACCCCTCCCTCCCTCCCCGAGGAGATCTCGGGATATCTTGTAAAGGCTTACATGATTCACTACCCCCACCCCTACCCTGTGGCTAATGATCGGTCCCCTAGGTAGAGAGAAACGAAATCGAAGTTTGTTTAGTTTTCTACTTAACTGTGGAAAGACTAGCTAGTTTATTGGTCGGTGTTGACGTGACCTTAGAATTGCTGGAATGCCGGTTTCTGTTGATTGATATTGCAGTTAGTAGATGATATTGTCACGTAAAAAAGGTTTTATCAGACATTACAGTCAAGAAAATGACAAAGATGTATTTAAATGAGACGACGCTTTTTAATAAACTATATTTATTGTGATCGTGTGTCGGTAGTTTGTTAGCTATTTGCTCTGTAGTGTGGTATAGTTCAGCTTCATTGCGGCACGGCTGGAAGGCTTTAGTCGTGTTTTGTGTAGTTTCGGCATATTGCAGGTTACAAATACGCAACCGCTGAAAAGCCGTGTAGGTTGCGGGCTTCGCCGGACCTTCGGGTCACGTGATCACCTCGGTTGCCAACATTTTAAATCCGTAGCCTGCTGAAAGACCTGTTCTCGTAAAACCCCGTAGCGAAAGATTGGACTCGAACTAGAAATATTTATTCCATTCGAGCTAGGGGAACAAATTAATTTAATTTGAAAGGCAGAGCTATTCCTCAAAGACTGAAAAGTTTGTTTGTATCAACGTTTACACGAGGCTTTGGTGCAGAAGATCCTAATTTCGTACTTTTTACCGATCATGAATTGCACCTGAAGGATCGCGCACGAAAGACACGAGCGTTACGCACCCGTATTCATTAAGAACTTCTCCTAGAATTTCAATTCCGTTATCCCGGGTTGATGTTATTAGGGTGCAGTCTTATGTGAATTGCCTCTTTCACCTTCCTCGTGTACCAGTGGTTATCACGATCAATAAACTTAACTTCTTTCCAAAGCGGCTTGTGTCCGGTGTCGTTGGCGTGTTCTGAAACGGCGGAGCTTTGAGTTCGAGCGTAGCAGATGTCTCTGTCGTGTTCTTTTATTGTTTCTTGCATAGGTCGGCCCTTTTCTCCGATGTAGATTTTACCGCATTCGCATGGTATCTTGTAGACTACGCCGTCTTGCTTGCTGGGGTCAGCGGGATCTTTCGGTCTGATTAGTCGGGATCTTAGTGACGTGTCAGACTTGAAGACGGCGCGTATGCCATGTTGTTGTAGGCTGCGGCGGAGGGTCTCCTCCTTTGATGTAGGGCAGCGGACTTAAACTCTGTCGTGGTTGCCATTCTCGGTGCTGGGTTTTTGGTTTTGGTCACTTTCTGCAAGAAAGAAGGGTGGTAACCTTTAGCGATGAGAACTGTCGATAGATGTTTTTTCTCCTGTGCTGTTCCCGATGGTTTAGTGATGATACGTTTGGCCCGGTCGTTTAGGCTCTTAACAATACCGCGTTTTACTGATTGTGGATGGTGTGAATCATACGCTAGATACTGGACGGTGTGCGTGGGCTTCCTTTAGACGGTGGTGTGGAGTCTGCCGTCCGGTTCCCTAGTCACTAGTTTCCATGGTGAAGTAGATGGACGGGTGCTGTTGGTTGAGGTGACCCATGAAAGTGCCCACTTCGTCACGTTTTATAACAAAATTTTCAAATCTGATTGGCTATCAACTGCCCTGACAGTACGCGTCATGCTTAAGTAATTGGACAGTACGTA